>OW626785.1:37804484-38404484 GCA_939628115.1 Tribolium freemani
ACCATTTGCTACAGATACAAAAAAAATACAAATATACAAAAAAATACAAATCTCAAAATTCACATTTATTTAGTTATAAAAAATCGCAAAGACTTAGTCGTATTTGTGCACAAGATTGTGGTACCTTTCCTTAAGGTGTGCCAGCATTGTGGCATTATTCGCATGCTGCTTTCTTAGCAAGAAAATTTCGGTATTTTCCTCAAAATCAGCACGAGTGTATTTACTCCCAGAAGCTTGTTGAATAATGTCCAAAAATTGCGTTCCGTACTCTAAGGTGGGCTCAATAACGGTACCTTCGCCGTAGTCATTCCATGTGCAAATCTGTATTATATCAGTGTGTTGCAAGGCCAAATCAAAAGTTTGGCGGAAAGAATCAGTTCCGTACGGTATTGTAAATCCAGGTCCGGGCCAGCCCCCTTGCTCATAAAACGGGTTAAAGCCGGGATAAGCCACTCCGACTTTGAGGGGAACGTCTTGATAATTGTACCTTAATAAAATCACAATCAATTTTTTTGTCTCTTTCAAAAATTTAATTAAACGCATTGCACTAACCAATTATTGAGACCATCTAGAAAATTGGAATAAACCCACGCGTATTCCCCCGCTACCATGCTTCCTCCTTGTTGATGTTGGTTCCATAGAGTCAGAAACGTGGGTTTGGGGTTCAAGGGTGTGAAAATATCGTCCCAGTTGGCATCAAACAACGCTTGGGGTCCAAAATCCAGCAACAGGGGGGCCCCATTCACTTTCACGTAGTTGCTTTTGCTGAAATAATTGTCTTGGAGGTATTGCATATCGGCGGTACCTAACACAGCCGGGTTATTTATTTGTTATTTTAATGGTTAAAAACCTGTCACCTTGTGCAATTTTATCTGGAACTCCTGCAAGGTTTAAGTTATTGTCTTCGTACACAACTGCAAACTGGAGGCCTGCTCTTTCAGTCCCGGCAATGATCGCTTCGCAATTTTCCTTGTTTTTTGGGTAGTCCATAGCTTGAGTGGTTCCAGGCCAGTCTAGGAAAATGCCTTTGATTCCGGCGGTTTTCATGTACCCCATTTGCCAGTCGATTACGGAGGGGTCTGCAGAGGCGTAAGCACCGATTTCAGGGTGGTAGAACGAAGCTATGTCTTGCTTGCCGTCGATGATGTTGTCCGGGTTTCTGTTGGCCATGGTCCAGTGGATGCCCCAGGTGCCGCCGTTGGTTTCCTTGGTCTCGAACCAGGGCATCATGTGGACGTAGATGTCGTGGCTTTGGGCCGAAGCCCAGAGGGAAATGAGCAATAGAAAGAGTTTCATTTTTCTGACAATTTTTCACAATGAGATGGTGTTTATATCTTCGCAAATCACTGGTTATCAAGATGAGTGATAACATTCCTCGTTGTAACTACTTTTGTTGCAATTACTTCCTAATAAAAATCCTTGAGTAATCACTAAGTCATAAGAGTGTGTTTATCGCTTTAACCGATTATTAGTGCAATGACAGACCATATAGAAATAAACAAAACACTTAAAACCAAAATAAACTATACCTGCATTCTTAAAAAATTGTATGAAATTATTTCAGGAATTCGTTGCTTTCTTGAACATGTCTCGATTACTAATAAACTCACTTTTGAACAGGTCTAAGTTAATTTTGATCCAGTTTGATTGTTTTTGACGAAATTTTGCAAAATGAGTTCGTACTCGTATCTTTCTTAAAAATGAGATAAACCTAATGAAAATAAAACACCGTTTCTTTTTTCTTTTATGTGTGATTGTTTAGCCTGTTCCAAAATAGTTGTGTTTTTGCAAAACATTAATTTTTCGGTTTATCGTAATTGAGCAAAATTTTGAGAAATTTATACTTATGAGATGAGCTGCATACATGTACAGCAACAGATCATAATAATTTTCGTCATTTTGATTGGAAATATTTTGCCTCATAAAAGGGAAATTTTGAAAATAAGTGAGTTTTTATTTTAAAATAACGTAATTTTTATGTAATTTTAATTTTTTTTGACTTTTTTTAACGGAAGTTTAAGAAATTTGCTCATTATTTTCGAAATATCTCACTCACACAAGGTATAAATCTGAAAAAAGGCTAAAATGTCATTTTTATTCTTCGCTTGGGATTTTTCAGGCCTTTTTTAGTTAGTTTATGTGAGTATTTGACCGAAAAACTTTCTATGAAAGTCGAAAAAGAGAAAAAATAATGTCTGTGGGAACTTATTAGTGAAGACCGGATATTTAAGAAGTTAAAAACTCTATTTCGGAGTCAAAAAAATTGTAAAAAAACAGACATTAGGAATTAAAATCTGGTAATTTAGGATACATTTTTTATAAATTCCTACTGCAGGAAAAATAAAAACGTTTTGTAAAAAAATTAAAATTCTTTACTGCACGAAGGAAAAGCCATAGATAAATAAATTAATTGTTGAACCTAAATTTTGCTCTAAATTTGCTTTTGTAAAATTAGTTTTTTTTCTGTAAAAATTTTTCATTTCATTTTCTAGGTTGAGATACTTAGAAAATGAACTCACTGCATGGAAGTTCATACTAGTACTTATTCTAAAATCGAGCATCTGATTTTATTAAAAATTACCATTATCAATATTTTTTCATTTAATTGATATTTTTATTTTCAGTAGATTTTATGACCAGATTTTTTTGGTATAGTTTGTCACTAACTAATTTGTCCACAACTCCCGGAGTATTTTTTACAAAAATTTACATTTTATTCACGAGTTCAATAGCTTCAACAAGTGACCCAACTATTTCCAATTTTGTTATGATGCTATTAACTAAAATTTCAGAATGAAAAAGAAAGTCATTTTTCAAAGTGGCTTGACTATGCAAGGGGTAGTGTTCAGAATTAAAAGACAGTGCAATCTTAAAAAATAATTTAATATACAACAGTAACAAATTGAAAAACTGAAATGAAACTGAAAGTGAAACCACAAAAAACTGAAAAATTTAGGAAATTAATATGAAATATGGTGAAATTAAGCTGAAATATTGAGAAACTTAAAAACTGTGTGGTTGAAACACTAAAAGAAACTATACTGGAAGCCTAAAAAACAAAAAAAATTAGATGAAAAACTAAAAAACCTTTAAATTGAAACATCAGATGTATTGTTTTTTTGAACCAAATACTAACAAAAAATTGAAAAAATATTCTATTTTGAATTAGGATGGTAAAACACAACTTCAGGATGTTTAAAACACATTTAGCATATAGGTCAATTTGGGAAAAATAGAAAGGGTGTCAAATATTTACATTTTTAACAGAACAAATTTATTCCAAGTTTCAAGAAAAGCCCTTAAAAGTGCGGGTTAGGGAAGTTTCCTAAGATCCGGTCTCTACTTATTAGTCCATTTCAGCATTGAGTTTTTACCTAATAATGTGCTAAGACATGCGAAAAAGGCAAGGTTTTTCAGTTATAAAAAAAAAACATAAATTCAACCAAAACTTTAAAGGACTTTAGTTAATTTTTAGTTTAAAATAATGTAAACCTCTACGTAATTAGGTGGTTTGATTTTATTTACGAGATATCGATTTGAAATCCATGTTTTGTTACGTTTTTTCTAAGCTGTTTATAACCTTACAATTAAATGAAAATTTGTTGAGAATTCAAAAACTATTGAGAATTTTGTTATTTTGTCGACTCCATTCGATTCATTTTACCTATTATGTAACCTTGCAAATATGTTCATTTTGTCGAATAGTTTTACTGTAACGGGCAAAATAAAAAAGGAAAATTTTCCCAAAATATCCAACGAATTTGTTTCATTGTACCTATCATCTATCCTCCTTTTCCAAATACAAAAGTAA
The DNA here is from genome assembly GCA_939628115.1 of Tribolium freemani. Taxonomy (NCBI): domain Eukaryota; kingdom Metazoa; phylum Arthropoda; class Insecta; order Coleoptera; family Tenebrionidae; genus Tribolium; species Tribolium freemani. The sequence goes on from OW626785.1 coordinate 37,808,296, forward strand.
ACAAAACATCGTTTTTTTAAATACTTTATTAAATAACGGTAATTAAGTCAACTTAAGGTATCAAATGTAATCTCTAGCTTATTGATTGTTCTTAAATTGCACCTATATTTTCTCTCTCTCGTTCTTAAACTAGAGATTATATTTAATTCCAGTGAGTATAAACATTAATATTGATAATTCTTAGTGAGTAATAATAATAAGGCACTGCATTCGTCGTCCAAGAAAATCAAAAATCAAACAAAAACAACTAAAAACAATTCGTATACGTTTGAAAACAATGTTAGCATATAAGCAACTCATTCGTGTTTCGTTCAATTAAGTAAAATCATCATCAGTATCACAGTATCCTTAATCGGAGCTTACATTAAAGTCGATTACTTCGCTTCGCAATTTGCCAAAAAAACACTTTAATCGTAAGCTCCCCAACAGTCAAAATCATTAAAAAATTATTTACATCTAGTCATAACAAATCTACAATTATTTATTTAAACAACTTCTTGGCGTGACACCAAATTCGGAAGAAGTATTCATCTTTACGCAAAAGTTCGCCTTTGGAGTACGAACTGATGTCCGCATCCATGCTGTTTTCCCTCAGCCAGGAAGTCGTTGTTTCAGTACTGTAGGACGTGGGTTCGCGGTCGGTGACCTCACGGAAGTCGTCTTGGTCGGCTTCTGAAATTGCAAAATTTGTAGTTGGGAAAAACGCATTTTTTATTTACCTCCAGAGGGAAGCACTTTGAAGGGCTCGTCGGACTCCAGAGGGTCACTTAACCCGATCTCGTTCTTTGCGAAGATTCGGATCATGTATTCGTGGTCCTCTTGCAAGTCTCGAATGGTGAATTTCTGGACCCCTTTCCCCACACGGCCGATTTCCATCCACATGGTCTTCTTGGTGTCTCTGATTGCTATGTTGTAGCCCAGGAGAGGTGATCCACCGTCGGATTCTGGTATTCCCCACTCGATTACAATCGCATTGGGGCCGATGGTACGGATCTCCAATGGGGCCGTGGGGGGCGAAGGTACCGCTGAAATGATCAAGCAAATTTTTTGATTTTTCTTGAGTTTTGGACTTACTGGCAAAAGTTCTGAGTTTGACCACATCTGTGGTCGCAGGCACACTGAGTCCGATCGGGTTCTCCGCAAACACCCTAAATAGATACTCGCTCTTTTCCTTCAAATTCTCAAAAGTGTATTGGAGGCAGTTGCCCTCCAAAGTATAGACTTTTTCCCACTTGGGCATATACTCCAATTTCTTCTCAACCACGTATCCTGTGATTTCCGCTCCTCCGTTGTTTAGTGGGGGCTCCCACGTCAATTTGGCGCTACGCCCTTGCACATCGCTCACGGCGAGGTTAATCGGGGGCGAAGGGGGCGCTAGAAGCACAAAGTTAGCACTTTCCGGCAAAAACCCGGGTTACTCACTCCGGGTGCCTAGTTTAGTAGGGGGGAAAATGCCTAGTAAGCAGTAAAGCGTCTCGTCGGTTTTGGCAAACTCGTATATGATCCCTAAAGCGAAGCAAAGCTGGAGAAAAAGGCAAAAAAAAGGAATACTCACTGATTCGGGATCCGGCAACTATGGTCTCCTCCGGGAGGTAGGGATCGCTGATTCCGATTGCGTTTCTGGCAGTGATCCGGAACTTGTAGCCGTGATCCTTCTCCAAGTAATTGACCGGAATGTCAGTTATATCACCTTTGGTGGCGCCCAGCTTTTTGAAGTCTTTCTTGGAGGTGGCGTCCTTCATTTCGACGATGTACTCCAGAATGGGCGATCCATTGTCACTTTCAGAGGGAAGCCAGTTGAGGGTGAAGGAGGTGGCGCTCATGCCGGTCACTTCCAAGGGCCCGCGTGGAGGCGATGGCTTGTCTGCAATCGGAAAATTAGCACTTGTTGGTTTGTGACTCCTCAAAAATACCAACCTCCAACTTTCAGTATGGACGAAGTTTTCAAACTCTCCACAGTGCAACTATACTCGAACTCATCCTCGAGAGTCACCTCATTGACCACCAGCTTCCTGAACGTCTTCTCTTCAGTGATCGTGTACTTGGAAGACTTCTTAATCTTTTTGCCTTGCTTCCACCACTGAACCTCAGCATCTTCCCTTGATATTTCCACCAAGAACTCGGCGTTAGTTTTCATAGGAACCACTGTATATTCAGGGAGTGTCTTCAAGAAGGTGACTGTGGGTACGTGCACCGTGAGATTGGCCTTGGATTTTTGGGTGCCAACCTCACAGCTATAAACACCTTCATCTTCGGGTTCCGTTTTGTAAATCTTAAGTTTTTGTCGCTTGCCGTCAATTGACAATTGGATGTGTTCCGAGAATTGAATTTCGGTTCCATCCTTGAACCAGCGAACCAAAGCGTCTCCTTTGCTCAACTCGATTTCGAAGACGGTTTTGTCCCCTTTGTTGACAGTCTTGTCTTGGAGGGGAGTGATGATTTCGGGTGGTAGCTCAATGACGGTCACTTCGGCTTTGCACTCCTCGTCCAAAAGGGTGCAAGTGTATTCACCCTCATCGTGGATGGAGGTGCTCCTAATTAGGAGTTTCCTTACGCCTTTATCCTTCTCAATGGTGTATTTGGTACTAGTTTCCTCAATAATGGTACCATCCTTCATCCAAGTAACTTCAGCAGTGTCCGATGTAATTTCAACCTCCAAAACTGCAACTTCCTTCTCTGGAATCTCCAAGTCTTGCAGTTCTCGCACAAACTTCGGTTTGGTGCCTTTGACGGATAGTACCGTCTCAGTTTTCTCCTTCTTAACTGTACATTTATAACGCCCTTCATCTTTCTTCGTTGTTTTCTTTACGATGAGCTTGTGTGTTCGCCCATCTTGGATCACCACACGATGATCCATTCCACTGATCTCCACATCGTTGTGGTACCACTTGGTGGCCGTGGTTTTGTGCGAGGTTTCGCACTCGAATTCAATGGTTTCACGCTCAATGGTCTCGTAAGACTTTTTCAGTTTCTTGGTGAAGGTCACATCAACATCGACTGTAATTCTAGCTCCGTGTGATGCTTTTCCGGCCGGATTGCTGGCAATACACTTGTAGTCACCAGTGTCTGTCTCTGAGTCGGCCTTTTTAATTGTGAGTTCGATGTTTTCGCCATCGTACGAAATTTTAACCCTGTCGGAGGGCTTCAAAGGCTTGTTGTCACGCAACCAGTAGACTTCGGGTACTGGATTTCCAATAACTCGGGCAAACAGTCTGATGGTGGAGTTTTCTTGGACGGTTTGTTCCTCGAAACGCTCCACGAAGAGAGGAGGTTCCGCATTGTCTGGAAATTCTAAAAAATTGATCAAAACTTTGTCCAACCAATGAATAAGTTATAGAATGCGCGATTGGAAATAGAATTTTTCTTGGTGCTGCGCTTACCGGAGTACCGTTAACTTTTAGTATCCAAAAATTCTGTTTCCAACTACGTTTTTTTGAGCGTTCATTGACTGGACTATGACTTTGAGGGGCGGAATAATAAGAAGCGTAGCAATTTGTTTACTTTTATTTGACAAGCAATCAAGCAGAGAAATTGTAATGATTTACCCTCAACTGTGAGTTGAGCTGTCGTCTCGGTGGTACCAACAGAATTGGTCGCTTTGACCGTATATTCCGCCGTATCTTCCATTGTGGTATTGACAATAGTCAAAGTGTAAGTATCACCGTCTTTCTTCGTTGGTTTTTTGATCGGTTTTCCATTCTTGAACCACGTTATTGTGGGTGCTGGGTTCCCGGCAATTGTGGTACTGAGCACCACTGTTTCGGTTTTCCTCACTGTGATCGATTTCAAAGGTTCCAAAACTTGTGGTGGTTCCTTATCTCCAGTCTTCACTTTCAAAGTGAACTGAACTGTGGCTTCCCCTTCCCGATTTTTGGCCACGATCTCATAAGTACCCTCTTGTTTCTTTTGTACTTCTTTGATTTTCAAAATTGTTGTGTAGCTGTGCATGTCTGAGGTTATAATAATAGTGACGTTGTTTTTGGTGGTTATTTTCTTGCCGTTGCGGTACCAAATGATTTCGGGTTCTGGTACTGCCACAAGGCGACAATCGACCACAACATCGGATTTTTCCGGCACGTATTGTGGTTTGGGTTTCCGGGAGAACGTTGGAGGGATTCCTTCCAGGATATCGGCCAGAGACGACTCGCGTGACATGCTTTTCCGGGAAAGTCCAGTAATGTCCGACCCATGATCGGATAAGGGTAGTTCCACGATCAGTTCGGTGGTACTTGAGGCAAAGCCAGCTGCGTTTTTGGCCACGCAAGTGAAGGTTCCTGCATCTTCGGGGAAAACTTCGCTTATAATAAGGGTAGCAACGTTGTCTTCGTCGTAATACATTTGGAAGTCTTGCGAGGGTTTAATGACGGCGGTTTGGCGGAACCAAGTGATTTGGGGTCGAGGGAACCCTTCGACTTGACACTCAAACTGTACGGTGTACCCATCTGGGGTTATGATTGGTTGAAGTTTTTCAATAAAGCGAGGCGCGACTGATTTTTCCTCAGGTTTGGGTTCTGTAACACCCTTTTTAACCCCTACCACCTAAAAAAACCCAATTACTTACTCTCGAAAACTGGAAGCTTGTCAATCTTCTCGTTAAGTTTCTTCTGGACATATATGGTGTAGTTGGGTTCGTCCATGAGGATTTGGGCAGGAACCCAACCCTTTTCTTCAGTTAGATGTTTCTTGACGAACCACCAATCACTGTTGGGTGTTTCTAAAACGTAAACTCTTTCTCCCTCCACAAGGTCAATCGCTTGTTCTGCTTCTGCTACGTAAGAGTGAACTGAGAAGTAAACATCCCCTTCTACCACTTCAACAATTTCGGGATTTTCCTCGATGGTTTCTGATTCTTTGGTAATACTCAAACTTACCGCTTCTAAAAACGATTTTTGTTACCAACACACCTTCACTCACACACAATAGCGTAAAAAGAAGCAAAATAAAATAAAAATAGTGCAAATAAAACGTAAAAGCTGAAATGCGAATGTAGAAACCTTGGTCGAATGATGGTTTCCTCTTGGGTTTGCTTTTCTTTTTCACAGTTACTGATTCTTCTTCAAATTCGACGGGTTGTTCTTTTTTCAAACCGAGCGAGACTTCTTCTTCTACTTCTTCAAACACCGAGTACTTGCGTGACGGTCGACGTAGAGGAACGTTGTAGCTTTCAGATTCGTCATCGTCATAAGGAAGTTCTTCAGCGTCGCTTCCTTCGTCGATGATTTCTTCAATTACCGGACCTTCATCTTCAACCTCTTGTGTAATTTTGATGGATTCGTCCACGCTCTCTTCGTTGTATGTTTTCGGTTTGCTTTTCTTTAACTTGATTTTTCCGGACATTGAGATTTCTTCTTCGGCGTAAGAATCCAGAGAAATTTTGAATTCTTGTTCTACGTCTTCTAGAGTTTTGGTCATTCGAGGTCTAAATGTGACGTTTTCTACTTCGGTATATTCTGGAATGTCGGGTCGGGATGGCTTTCTCACTTTCTTTAATTTTTTAATTGTGATTTCTTGTTCTACATGTTCTTCTACTGATGGTACTCGTGGAGGTGGTGCTTTCTTCTTAATAGTAAATTCTTGTACTACATCTTCTGGTGGTTCTTGTACTTCTAGTTTTTTGACGGTAAGTTCAGCTTCAGCCTCATCCTCTTCTTTCTTAGGTACAGGTTTCCTCTTGATTTTAATTTCTTCTTCAACTGCAGGTTCCTCTGGTTTTTCTTCTGGTTTTTCAATCTTCTTGATAGTGATTTCAGCAGCAGCTTCATCTTCTTGTTTCACAGGAACTTTCTTTTTCTTCTTTGGAATCTTCACCTCTTCTACAGTTGTTACTTCTTCCACTTCCGGTTCCGGTTTCTTTGTAATTGTCACTTCAGCTTCGGGTTCATCAGGAACCTTTTCGGGTTCTTTGGGTTTCTTTTTAATTACTACTTCTTCTGTTGGTTCCTCTTTTTCTTCTTCAGGAACTGGTTCTATCTTCTTAATAGTTATTTCAGCAGCTGCTTCTTCTTGAGGTTTTTCAGGTACTTTCTTTTTCTTCTTTGTAACTTTAACTTCTTGTACAGTTACTTGCTCTTCTTCTGGTTCTAGTTTCTTTTTGATTGTTATTTCGGCTTCGGGTTCTTCGGGAATCTCTTCCGGCACTTTTGGTTTCTTTTTAATGACGATTTCCGCAGTTGGTTCCTCTATTTCCTCCTCAGGAACTGGTTCTATTTTCTTGATAGTTATTTCGGCAGCTGCTTCTTCTTGGGGTTTTTCAGGCACTTTCTTCTTCTTTTTCTTTGTAACTGTAACTTCTTCCACTGTTACTTGCTCCTGCTCTGGTTCTGGTTTCTTTGGAATAGTTATTTCGGCTTCCGGTTCTTCTGGAACCTTTTCCGGTTCTTTGGGTTTCTTTTTAATGACTACTTCCTCTGTCGATTCCTCTTCAGGTTTTTCTTCAGGCACAGGTTCTATTTTCTTTATTGTAATTTCAGCAGCTGCTTCTTCTTGAGGTTTCTCAGGTACTTTTTTCTTCTTTTTCTTTGTAACTGTAACTTCCTCTACTGTAACTTGTTCCTCTTCTGGTTCCGGTTTCTTTGGAATTGTTATTTCAGCTTCCGGTTCTTCTGGAACCTTTTCAGGTTTCTTAGGTTTTTTCTTAACCACAACTTCTTCAACTGTCACCTCTTCTACTCTTTCTTCAGGTTTTTCTTCCGGTTTTTTGATTGTTACTTCAGCAGCTGCTTCTTCTTGAGGTTTCTCCGGAACTTTCTTTTTCTTCTTTGTAACTTTCACTTCTTCAACAGTAACTTCTTCTTTTTCGGGTTCAGGTTCCTTCTTAAATGTAATTTCAGCTTCCGGTTCTTCTTTCACCTTTTCGGGTTCCTTAGGTTTCTTTCTGATCACAACTTCCTCTTCTACAATTTCTTCCGGTTTTTCGTCCGGTACAGGTTCCTTCTTTACTGTGATCTCAGCAGCTGCTTCTTCAATTGGTTTTTTAGGTTCTTTCTTTTTCTTCTTTACAACCTTTACTTCCTCAACAACTGTTATTTCATCTTCAACTTTTTCTGGTTCTGGTTCTTTCTTGATGGTTATTTCTGCTACTGGTTCCTCAATCGGTTCTTCTGGTTTCTTAGGTTTCTTTTTAATGACTATTTGTTCAATGGCTGTTTCTTCTTCCTCAACCTTTTCCGGTTTTTTAAGAACAATTTCTGCCTCAGGTTCTTCCACAGGTTCAGGTTTCTTTGGTTTCTTTTTAACCACAACAATCTCTTCAACAGGAGCAGTTTCTTCTTCTTTTTCTGGTTCCTTTTTAAGTGTGATTTCTACAGGTTCTTCTTCCTCTTGTTTCTTTGGCACCTTCTTTTTCTTTTTGATTGTAACCTTTTCTACTTCTTTGTCTGTTGGTATTTGAGGTTCTTCTTTCTTTAATTCAACTACAGTTTCCGGTTCTTCTTTTTCTGGTTTTTTGAAAGGTTTAAGTGTTATTTGTTCAGGCTCTTCTTCTGGTTTATCTTTTTGTGGTTTCCTGAATTTAACTTCATCTTCTTCTTCCGGTTCCTTCTTCTTAGGAACACCTTTAATAATCTTAATTTCCTTATCTTCTGGTGTTGGTTTTTCTTTCTTCTTACGTTCATACTTAGATTTATCTTCCTCAGGAACTTCTTTTTCCGGTTTTTCAAATTCTGGTTTTTCAAATTCAATTTTTTCAGGTTCTTCCTTCTCGAAATCAGTTGGTTTGAATTTAATTTTATCTTTCTTTTCTTCTGGTTCCTCTTTAATTTTCTTCACTTCTTCTATTTCTTTAACTTTAGGTGTTTTTGCCTCGGGAAGTTCTTCTTCTTTAACTCGTTCTGGAGCTTTTTTCAGTTTTACAGCTTCCTCTTCCTCTTCAGGTTTTTCAGGTACTTTTCCCTTGCCGATTTTCAGAGGTACTTTTTCTTCGACTTTCTCTTCTTTGGGTTTCTTGGGTTTCTTTTCAAGTTTAAATGCTTCATCAACCTTTTCAAGTTCTTTCTTTTTAAGTTCTTCCATTTCAAGATCCAGTTTCTCAAGATCTTGGAGCGTTGTGTCGTCCTCTTTAAGTTTTCGTCGTTTTGTTTTGATAATCTTTTCTGCTTCTTTAACATTTCTTGAGATTTGACCTTGATCTCGAACAACTTTTTCCAGTTGTGTGATTACCGGTTTTCTTTCAGATTCTTCAGCAGGAGGGAAGTCTACGTAAACAATTCTGCTTTTCAGCCTTGGCAATTTTGCAGGTTTGGGTTCTTTTTTCGGAATTACTCTAGGTTTCTTTGGTTTAGCTTCCACCGGTTTTGGTTCTTCTTCTTTTTCTTTAGGCTTTGGTTTTGCTTCAACTGGCGCAGGTTCTTCAACCTTAGGTTCAACTGGTTCTGGCACTTCTTCAGGTTTCTTTTCCTCTTCAATTGGTTTAGGTATTTCTTCCTTGAATTCTTCAATAAGAGGTTCTTCTTCACCCACTTCCTCGCCTTCAGCTTTTGGTTTTTTAACTTTTTTGATTACTTTTCTGGTCTTTTTAATCTTTTCAATTTCGGTTTCCTCTTCCTCTTTTGGTTTCTCTTCTGCAATTTGTACAGGCTTTTCTTCTTCTATTTCAGCTTCCTCTTTAGGTACCACTTCTTCAACAATCTTTTCTTCAGGCTTTGGTATTTCTTCCACTGGTGTTGGAACTTCTTCCTCTGTAACAGCCGGTTCTTCAGGAGTTGGCACTTCTTCTTTAGGTTTCTTAACTTTCTTAACCTTCTTGATGACCTTCTTTTCTGTTTTTTCTTCTGGTACAATGTCTTTTTCAATTTCGACAGGTTTGTCTTTAGGTATTTGGCCATCTTCAGGCTTAATTACTGCAACAACTTCTACAGGTTCTTCCGGTTTTTCCTTTGCAATTGGTTTTAATTTAATTTCTTCAGGAGCTTCTTCGGGAGGAGGCTTTTGTTTGTATTTCAATTTTATTTCAGGTACCTCTTCTTCTTCCTTCGGTCTTGGTTTGCCCATTTCAAGTTTAACTTCAACTGTTTCTGGTTCTGGTTTTTCTTTCTTCTTTTTAACCTTTTTGGGTTTTTCTTTTTCTTCTTCCTCTTTTACCGGTTCCTCGATTTCTGGAGGTTCGTACTTAAGTTTTTCGGGTTCCTCCCTGTCCACATCATATGGTTTAAATGGTTCAAGTTTGGGTTCTTCCTTTTCCTCTTTTTCGGGTTTAGGTTTTTCTTTTTCTGTAACTTTCGGTTTCTTTAATTCAACTTCAACGTCTTCTTCCTTTGCTTTTTGAGGTACTTTCTTAAGAGTAACCGTTTCTTCAGGTCCTGGTTTTTCTGGCATTTTACCTTTGCCTAATTTAATCTTTACTTCCGGTTCCTCAGGTTTTTCTTCTTTTTCTTTCGGTTTTCTTTCGTATTTGTATTGGTCATCTACTTTTTCAAGTTCTTTCTTTTTCAGTTCCTCCATTTCTAAATCAAGTTTTTCTAGATGTGTTAAATCAATGTCGCTTTCTTTGATCTTGATGGGTTTCTTCTTTTTAATCTTTTTAGCTTCTTCAACATTTCTTGAAATAACACCGTTATCTCTGTAAACCGGTTCAAGGGTGGTAATTTTAGGTTTCTGCTCAGATTCTTCAATCGGTGGGAAAGGTACGTGAACAATTCTACTCTTCAGTAGTGGTTTACGAACTTTTTCTTTAACTTCTTCCTTTTTGGGAACCTTTGGTTTCTTCAATTTGATATCAGCAAGGTTAATAGGTTGGCATTCAGGTTCTTTTATTTTAATATGTTGCAGAGGTGGGATTGAGGCCTTTTCGATAACAATTGGTTGTGGTTTTTCCTTTCTTCGTGGCTCTGGTCTCTTTTTAAATTCGTCATCTACCTTTTCAAGATCAACTTTCTTCAATTCTTGTACTTCTAAGTCTAGTTGTTTCAGTTTTTCGGTATCTACAATCTTCTTCTTCTTTCTCTTTACTTTTTGTGCTTCTTCTACATTTCTAGACAAAACGCCATTTTCTCTGTACACTGGTTCCAAAATTGTGATTATCGGTTTTTGTAAGATTTCTGTTATCGGAGGGAAAGTGACTGGAGTAATTCTGCTCTTCAACATCGGTTTCTGAACCTTGGGTGCTTCAACTTCCTTCTTTTCGGGAACCTTAGTTTTGCGTAATTTTATTTCAGCGAAGTTAACTGTTTGTTCCTGTTCTGTTATTTTTGAGAATTGAGGTTCGTGAGGAGATTTCCTAACGATTTTCATGAGTTTTGGTTTTTCTTTCACCTCTGGTTTTTGTTCTTCGATCGGTTTAACTTCTTCCACTTGTTCTTGTTTTTCGTCGTCTTCCTTAGCCTTCTTTTTCTTTATTTTGACGATCTTTTTACGTTTTTCCTCCTCAGCTGGTTTTTCCTCTTCAACTGGTTTTTCCGGGACTGGTTCCACTACCGGTTGAACTTCTTCCTTTTCTTCTACCACTTTTGGAATTTCGGGTACCTTTTCTTCCACTTCTGGGACTTCCTCTACCACTGGTTCCTCTTCTTCTGGTTGTTCAGCTCCAGGCTCCTCAACTTTCCGTTTCGGTTTCTTTACAATAATCTTCTTTTTCTTTGGAACCTTCTCTTTTTCCTTATCTTCAGGTGGTTTAAATTCAATTTCATCCTTTTCAAAGTCGTGGGAAGGAACTGCATCTAACTTCACCGGTAAATCTTTTTCAACTTTTTGCAACGGTTCAGGTTCTTCAGGTTTCTTGAAGGGTTTGAGTTTAATTTCTTCCGGTTGCTCTTCAGGTTTAGGCTTTTGTTTAGCTTTAAACGAAACGTCTTCTTCTTGCTCTTCTGGTTTCGGTTTTGGAATACCTTTCTTCAAAGTAATTTCCTCCACTTCTGGTTCCGGTTTCACTTTCTTTTCTTTTGGAACTTTCACTTTCTTCTTTTCAGGTTTTTCTATTTCTGGTTTTTCAAGCTCGAAGGTCTCTTTCTCGATTTTCTCAGGTTCTTCTCTGTCAATATCATACGGCTTGAATTTAATTCGTTCATCTTCTTCTTCAGGCTTTTCGGGTTTCTTAGGTTTTTCTTCTTCGACAATCTTTTTCGGTTTCTTCTCAGGTTCAAGTTGTTCTTCGACTATTTTTTCCGGTACTTTCTTTAGTTTAATTTGTTCGTCCTCTTCTTCTGGTTTTGGGACTTTGCCCTTACCAATTTTCAAAGGTTTGGGCTCATCTTTTGAAACCGATTTCTTTCTAGGTTGTTTTTCAAATTTGTATTGTTCATCAACTTTCTCAAGTTCGGTTTTCTTCAATTCATCCATTTCAAGATCTAATTTTTCCAAATCTTTAAATTCTTTGTCAAAGTTCTTCATTCTTCGTCGCTTAGTCTTGGGAGCAGCTTCAGCCTCCTTCAGATTTCTAGAAATAACACCATTATCTCTATAGACCGGTTCCAGTTCTTTGATAATCGGAATTTGTTCTTTTTCTGTTTCTGGAGGAAATTCCATATGAGTAATACGACTCTTTAACCTCATCTTTGGTACTTTAGTAGTGGGAATATCTTTCTTTTGAGGAACCTTGGGTTTGCGTAGCTTGACTTCAGCAAAGTGCTGTGGGAGTTCTTTAACCGGTACAATTTTAGGTTTGCTAGGTTGTTCTTGTTCCACATGTTCAATAGGCATAAGAACTGATTTCTGTTTAACCAAACGCGTCTTTTTAGGTTCTTCTGGAACCTTTTCTTCTTCAGCGACAGGTTCTTCAACTGGGGTTTCACCGGGTTTAACTTTCTTAACAACTTTTCTCTTTTTCTTCTCTTCCTGTACTTTCTCTTCTTCGACAGGTTTTTCTTCTTCGACGACTGGTTCTTCAGGTTTGGGTTTCTTGACTTTTCTTTTGACTTTCTCCTCAACGACAGTTGTGATTTCTTCAGGTTTTTCCTCGGGGACTTCCTCTTTAATTTCTTCAACCACTGCCTCCTGGAAATGTTTTTCTTCGATTTTCACTTTTTTGATGACTTTCTTTTTCTTTTTCGTGTCATCTTCTTCTGGGACTTCTTCTACAATTGGTACTTCTTCAACGTGAGCTTCTTGGAATTGTATTTCTTCTGTCTTAACTTTTTTGAGTTTTCTGACTTTCTTCTCAGTTTCTGTGACTTCGGTTGTTATTTCTTCTTCAGCTGGAAGTTCTTCAATTTGAGGTTTCTCTTCTTCAGGTTTCTTCAGTTTTGGTTTCTTAACTTTCTTCTTCTCTTCTGGTACTTTTTCTTCTTCCTGGTAACCTTCAATAGGCTTCTGAGTTTCCACAGTTTCCACAACCACTGGTTCTTGAATTTCTGTTACTCTTTCCGCTTTTGTGGTTTCAGTTATTGCACCTAAAATATTTATTTCGAGTTAATTGTTTTGTTAGGTTACCCCCTTCTTTGTGTATTTAGAGGTTAAGTATTGAAAGTGTGGGTAATAATAATAGTATTTCTTACCTAGTGGTGTTTCCTGTGTGTGTTCAAGGGTGTGTACTTCTGTAATGGTTTTTGTGGTTGTGTGGTGTGTCAGTCTGGGAGTAATACGTTGTGGTATACCAGGTGTTTGATCGAAGTCTGTGACAGTTTCGAGTTCAAGTGGTTCTGTGAAATTGTTGTCGGACGTGTAAATATTTACGGTTACTTGTGGTGGTTTGTCGTCTTCTTGAACGGTTATAACCTCGGTTATTTCCGGTTTACCGTCTTTCTCGCGTTTGGCGATTTGTTTTTTGATTTTCTTCTTTTTGATCTTACCGTCGACTACCTCCTCAATTGTCTCAACTTTCTCTGGAAGTTGTTCTGTGGGTTTAAGTTCAATGAACTTTGGTAGTTCATCGGGAACCATTTCGACAATTGTGATTGTAATTTGTGGTTCGTCGTCACCTTCTTGAGTGGTTTCCACATTGGTTATTTCTTCAATCGGACCTACCTGTTTTTTAATAACCTTTCTCTTTGTAACTTTCTTAGAGGGTTTGCCTTGTTGTGTTGTTACTTCAGTAACAGTAACTTCTTCAGGGTATTCTACTATAGTGGGCTTAACAGTTTTAGGTTTCTTTTCTTCGGATTTATAGGGTTTTAATATTTCTTCAACTAGTGGTTCAATAACTGAAGTATCATGTAAAATAGTAACAACTGTAGTTTGTGGTTCCTTATCGTCTTCTTCAACTCTAACGATTTCGGTTATTTCTTGCTTACCTTCTTCTACATCTTTCTTAATTATTCTCTTTTTGGTCTTTATTTTCTTCTTCTTACCATCAACGATTTTTTCTTCAACGTCAACCCTTTCTAGTTCTTCAACAGGTTTAGATTCAGCTATTTCGGGTGTTTCTTCAGAAATAATTTCTTCAATTGTGACAGTAGTTTCAGGCAATTTGTCTGGTTCTTCGATGGTTTCAATTTTTGTTATTTCTTGGACGGGACCAATTTGTTTTTTAATAGTACGTTTTTTGGTAACTTTTTCTACCGGTCCTTTCTCAGTAATAACCTGAGTTACTTTTACTTCTTCCGGTAACTCAACAACTGTTGGTTGTACTTTCTTCTTTTTCATTTTTTCAGTTTCGAAAGGTTGAACGATTTCAACCGGAAGGTCTGTTGATGAAATATCATGAGATTTAGTGACAATTGTTTTAGGTTTTTTATCGCCTTCTTCAATAGTAACAATTTCTGTAACTTCAGGTTTACCATCAACGGTTTTTGTGATAGTTCTCTTTTTAATTTTCTTAGTCTTAACTTTATCACCAACTTTTTCCTTAACTACTTCAACCTTTTCCACTTCTTCAACAGGTTGAGCTTCAACCAATTCTGGTATTTCATCGGAGATTATTTCTTCAATTGTAACAGTGGTTTCAGGTTCTCTACCTTCTTCTTCCGCTGTTTCAATCTTGGTGATTTCTTGAATCGGACCAATTTGTTTTTTAATAACTCTCTTTTTGGTAACTTTTTCTTTAGGTCCTTCTTGGGTCACAACTTGGGTAACTTTGACTTCTTCTGGTAACTCAACAATAACTGGTTTTACTTTTTTAGGTTGCTTTTTATCAGGTTCAAATGAATAGAAAGATTCTTGTTCGAGAGGCCTTTCGGAAGAAATGTCATGAACGAGAGTAGTAACTGTAGTTTGAGGTTTCTTATTGTCTTCTTCAACAGTCACAATTTCTGTTATTTCTTTTTTACCATCCTTATCTTTCTTTATGACTCGCCTTTTTACCTTCTTCTTCTGTATTTGGTCACCTATCACAGTTTCAATAACATCGACTTTTTCTGGTAGTTCTTCAACTACTGTAGCTTCGACTAATTCAGGAAGATCTTCAATAAATTCTTGCACAGTGACTGTTGTTGTAGGTTCTTTACCTTCTTCTTCAACTGTTGCAATATTTGTAATTTCCTGAATTGGGCCAATTTGTTTTTTGATTACTTTTTTAGTGACTTTCTTCTTGACTGGTAAGCCTTCTTTTGTTTTTACTTCAGTAATTTGAATTTCTTCAGGTAATTCAATTACAGTAGGTTTAATTTTCCGCGGTTTTGTTTTATCAGGTTTAAATGTTTCTGTTTCTTCTTCTAAAGGTTCTGTGGAGGTATCATGAATTAACGTTGTAACAGTAGTTTGCGGTTTCTTATCATCTTCTTCAACTGTAACAATTTGTGTGATTTCCTGTTTACCATCTTTATCTTTTTTGATAACACGCTTTTTAATCTTCTTCTTTATAATTTTTCCACCGACAACTTCCTCAACAACGTCGACTTTTTCTGGTAACTCTTCCACAACAGTAGCTTCTTCCAGCGGAAGAGGCTCATCGGTAATAATTTCTTCAATTGTAACAGTGGTTTCAGGTTTTTCATCTTCGATTTCAGCAGTCTCAATTTTTGTTATTTCTTGAATTGGACCGATTTGTTTCTTAATTACTTTCTTGGTAACCGTTTTCTTGACAGATTTTCCTTGTTTGACGTCAACTTCTGTAATTTTTACTTCGGGAAGTTCTACAATAGTTGGTTTAATTTTCTTTGGTTCTTTCTTTTTCAACCTAGGAAGTTCGGCAGTTTTTTCAAACGGTTCAAGTGGCAACATATCGTGAATCAGTGTTGTAACAGTGGTTTGAGGTTTCTTATCATTTTCTTCAACAGTAACAATTTCTGTAATTTCTTGTTTACCATCCTCGTCTTTCTTAAAAACCCGTGTTTTGATTTTCTTCTTCTTGGTTTTTCCACGTACGACTTCTTCAATTACTTCAACTTTTTCAGGTAACTCTTCTACGACTGTAGCTTCTTCAAGTGGAAGAGGTTCTTCGGCAATAACTTCTTCAATTGTAACAGTGGTTTCAGGTTCTTTACCTTCTTCTTCAACGGTCTGTATTTTAGTAACTTCTTCTATAGGTCCAGTTTGTTTCTTAATAACTTTCTTGGTAACAGTTTTTCTAACAGGTTTTCCTTCTTTTGTGCTAACTTCAGTAACAGTGACTGTAGGTAGCTCAACAACAGTTGGTTTAATTTTCATCGGTTTCTTCATTTCAGGTTCGTATGATTCGGCAACTTCTTCCAAAGGTTGAGTATCATAAATTTGCGTCGTAACAGTGGTTTGAGGTTTCTTGCCTTCCTCCTCAACCGTCACAATTTCAGTAATTTCCTGTTTTCCACCATCGTCTTTTTTAAGAACTCTTTTCTTGATCTTCTTTCTTTTAATTTTCCCACCGACTATTTCCTCAACAATATCAACCTTCTCTGGTAATTCTTCAACCACCGTAGCTTCTTCATAAGCAAGGGGTTCGTAGGCTAGGATTTCTTCAATTTTGACTGTCGTTTCCGGTTCTTTGCCTTCTTCTTCCGCAGTTTCAATTTTGGTGATTTCCTGCACATCGCCTTTCTGTTTTTTAATTACTTTAGTTTTGACAACCTTTTTCACTGGACCTTTCTTCGTTTTTACTTCTGTAACAGTGATTTCTTCCGGTAATTCAACAATGAGGGGCTTAGCTTCTTCTGGCTTCATCTTTTCAGGTTCAAATGGTTTTGTAATTTCTTCTTTGAGTTCTGAAGAATCGTGCAATTTAGTGATGGTGGTTACAGGTTTTTTATCGTCTTCCTCAACTGTAACAATTTCTGTAACATCAGGCTTGCTATCAACAACCTTTTTAATAATCCGTTTTTTGATTTTCTTTGTTTTTACTTTATCATCCACTTTTTCATGAACAACTTCGACTTTTTCCTGTTCCTCAACAGGTGTAATTTCAACAGTTTGAGGAATTTCATCTGAAATACATTCTTGGACAGTAACAGTTGTTTCCGGTTGTTTACCCTCTTCCTCAGCAGTTTCAATTGTAGTTATTTCTTCAATTGGACCTATTTGTTTCTTTATAACTCTGGTTTTGGTAACCTTCTTTTTAGGTCCTCTTCTAGTCTCCACCTCTGTAACTTTTACTTCCTCTGGAAGTTCAACTATAGTTGGTTTAACTTTCTTCTTTGGTTTCTTTTCAGGTTTAAAAGGTTTCGTTTCTTCTTGCAAAGGTAGCAATGAACTAGTTTCTGCAATGACAGTTGTTACAGTTGTTTCTGGTTTTTTACCTTCCTCTTCTATTGTCAAAATTTGTGTAATTTCCTGGTTTCCTTCATCATCTTTTTTCTTTATCACCTTCTTTTTGATCTTCTTCTTCACAAGCTTTCCTTTGACAACCTCCTCAATAACTTCAACTTTTTCAGGTAGTTCTTCAACAGGTTTAGCTTTAACAATTTCAGAAATCTCATCAGCTATTATTTCCTCAGTTGTAACAGTTGTTTCAGGTTCTTTGCCTTCTTCTTCGGCTGTTTCAATTTTAGTTATCTCCTGAATTGGACCTATTTGTTTTTTGATAGTTCTCACTTTTTTAACTACTTTTTTAGATGGTCCTTTCTTCGATTTTACTTCAGTTACTGTCACTTCTTCCGGAAGTTCCACAATTGTGGGAGTAACTTTCTTCGGTTTACGTTTTTGAGGTTCGAAGGGTTCTGCTATTTGTTCGGTCAAAGGTTCAGTTAAAGAAGCATCATACACAAATGTGGTAACACTCGTTTGGGGTTCTTTATTTTCTTCTTCTGTTGTTACGATTTCAGTAATTTCCTGTTTACCATCAAGATCTTTCTTCATTACCCTCTTTCTAATTTTCTTCCTCTTGATTTTACCCTTAATTTCTTCCTCAACTATTATTTCCTTTTCTGGCAACTCCTCAACAGGTTGAGCTTCAGCAATTTCAGGAATTTCATCCGCAATTATTTCTTCAATTGTCACTGTACTTTCAGGCTCTTCTCCCTCCACTTCTTCAGTGTCAATCTTTGTAATTTCTTGCATTGGACCGACTTGTTTTTTAATAACTCGTCGTCTCTTAATTTTCTTCTTTCTGCGTTCTTCAGTAACTTCAGTTTCTTCCGGAAATTCTACCGTAAAGGTGTTACTTTCATCGGGTATTATTATAGTAGCACTAAATTCAGGTTTTTCTTCATCTTCAATAGAAACAACTTCGGTTATCTCTTTTTGCCCTTCATCGTCCTTCTTAAATACCCGCTTTCTAATCTTTTTCTTTTTGATTTTTCCTCTCACTTCTGTTTCTATTTCCTCAACTTTCTCCGGAAGTTCTTCAATAACTACTCCTTCTTGAAGCTCCGGGAGGTCATCAGAGATTAACTCCTGAACCGTAACAAAAGTTTCAGGTTCTTTTCCTTCAATTTCGGTAGTTTCAATATTAATAACTTCTTCAATTGGACCAACTCGTTTCTTTATAATTTTCCTTTTAGTAACCTTTTTTACCGGTTTACCTTCTTCAGTTTTTACTTCAGTGACTTTTGTTTCCTCGGGTAATTCAATCACAATTGTTGGTATAATATTCTTTTCCACGTTCAGAGGTTCAACAGGTTCTTCTACGAGTGGTTCAATAGTTGTAACTATTGTTGTTTCAGGCTTCTTGTCTTCTTCTTGTACCGTTACAATTTCGATTATTTCGCGTGTATTATCGTCCAAGTCTTTCTTAAGAACTCTCTTTTTTACTCTTTTCTTTCTAGGTTTATTGTCAACAATTTCTTCAATAACTTCCTCTTTCTCCGGTTCTTCCTGAACATAAGAAACTTTTGGTACTTTAAATTTAATTTTGTCTGAGAGTTTTACAGGAGTGACCTCATCACCTTCATCTTTCTTCCAAGGTTTTAGTTTAATCGTTTCAGGTTCTTCCTCAGGTTTAGGTTTTTGTTTGTACTTTAATTTAATATCCTTTTCTTCTTCGTCAGGTTTTTCTTTTGGCTTTCCTTTAATTATTTCAATTTCTTCAGTTTCAGGTTTAGGTTTTTCTTTCTTTTTAGGTTTATATCTACCTTTCTTTAAATCTTTCTCGTCCGTATCTTTCTCATAATCGAATTTTTCAGGTTTCTCTAACTCAGTTTCGGGTAAATCGATATCGTAAGGTTTAAATTTAATTTTATCACTTCCTTCTTCATGTTTTTCAGGTTTTGGTAGTGATTCTGGTTTTGCTTTGGGTTTAGGCTTCTCTAGCTCTTCAGGTACTTCCTCTTTAGGTTTTTCCGGAATTTTCTTTAGTTTAACCTTTTCAAGCTCATTGTCATCGACTGGTACTTTACCTTTACCGATTTTGAGCTTTTCTGGTTGTTCCTCCTCTTCAGGTGTAGGTTTAGGCTTTCTTTCGTACTTTTCCTTAGGTTTATCTTTTTCCGTTTTAATTTTCTCTGGAAGACTGGTATCTTCCGGGGTTTCGAAATCGGGGATAAATTGTTCAATATCTTTAACTTTAAACTTTTTGCGTTTCAGTACTTCACGTGCTTCTTTCACATTACGTGAGAGTTCTCCATGGTCTTTAAGGTCACGCTTCCGTTGAGTAATGATCGGTTTTTGTTCTTGTTCTCCTTCCGGAGGGAAAGTAACTCGTACTATTCTGCTAGTGAGACGAATTTTCGGGAAAGTAACTTGCTGTGGTTTCTTCTTCGGTACTGCTTTTGGTTTTTTTAGTTGACTGAGAAGTGGTATTTCTTCTTTTGTAACGATTTTTACCTTAGTCGGCTCCATCTTAATAATTTCTAATTTCATAGGTATGGGTTTCGGCTTTTCAACATCTTCAGTTTTAGGTTTATCTTTTTTCACCTTTTTAACTTTCTTAGGTTTTTGCGGATATTCTTTCACTGTAACCGTTTGTTCGGGCGGTTTATCATCTTCAAGTACAGTAACAATTTCAGTAGTTTCAACTTTTGGTCCCACTTTCTTAACCAAAGTTTTCTTCTTTGTAACTTTCTTCTTCGGCGTCTTATCAGTAGTACTAATTTCAATAACCTCAACATCCTCAGGTAACTCAGTTATTGGTACTCCTGGGTGTTGGTAGTTTTCATCATCTTTATCAACTTCTTCAGTAGTCACAACCGTTTCAGGTTTGTCTCCTTCTTTCTCAGTTGTTTGTATTTTTGTAATTTCGAGTTTATCACCTTTCTTCTTTTTAATTGTACGTTTCTTGACAACTTTCTTCACCGGTATTCCCTTGTTGTTTATTTCTTCAACTTGTATGATTTCTTCTGGTAATTCGGTTGCAGCAAATTCAGGAATATCAATAATTTCCCCTTCAGGGAACTCAGGTAGTTCATGAGCTATTGCTTTCTTTAAGAGTTCTGTTCTGATCATATCTAAAACCTCTTCAACTTCAACCGGTTCTTCATCTTCTTTTTCGGCCAAAGTTGGTACGAACAGAATTTTTTCTTCTGGTTCCTCTTTTTGAGGTTTTTGTACTTTCTTAACTTTTTTCTTTTTGGGTTTAAGTGGCGCTTTAATTTCCTCCACCGATACTGTAACTTCAGGTGGTTTACCTTCCTCTTCTACAGTTACAATTTCGGTTTTTTCTTCTTTATCATCTTTTCGTTTTCGGATAACTCGTTTTTTGATCTTCTGTTTCTTTGTTTTGCCGTCAGGAGTTGTAATTTCTACAATTTGAACTTCTTGTGGCAACTCTTCAATAAAAACGGCTTCGGAAGGTTTTTCTTCTAATTCCTCTAATACTTCTGCCGGTATTTCTCTTTCTTCAATTGTTACAGAAGTTTCAATTGGCTTTCCTTCTTCCTCAACTGTTACAATATTTGTATCTTCCTGTTTACTACCTTTACGTTTCCTGATCTTCCTAATTTTAATCGTTTTCTTTTTAGGTTTTCCTTCTTTTGTCACTACTTCGGTAACTTTAACTTCAGTTGGTAATTCTTCAATGTAAGTGGGTTCTTGTGGTAAAATTTCGGTCACTTCTTCAGGCACGTCTATCTCTTCAACAAATACAAAAAATTGTGGTTTCTTCCCTTCTTCTTCAACTGTCACAATTTCCGTATTTTCTTGTTTGCTACCTTTGCGTTTACGTATTTTTCGCGTTTTGATTATTTTACGTTTAGGTTTACCTTCGAGAGTTACTGTTTCAGTAACATTAACTTCCGTCGGTAATTCTTCCAAGTAAACTGCTTCTTCCGTTTTAATTTCGGGCAATTCATATACACGCTCTGGAACGTCAATTTCTTCAACTGTTACAGAAGACATTGGTTTCTTGCCTTCTTCTTCCACTGTTACAATTTGAGTTTCTTCTTGTTTACCACCTTTCCGTTTCCGTAACCGTCGCACTTTGACGGTCTTCTTTAGAGGTTTTCCGTCTTTTCCAATCATTTCAGTTACCATAATTTCAGTCGGAAGTTCTTCAATTATGGCAGGTTGCTCAGGAATAGGTTCAACTTCTTCAGGTATCAGGGTTTCTTCAATTGAAACCGTTGTTTGTGGATTCTTACCTACCTCTTCCACTGTTACAATTTCTGTTTTTTCTTCTTTATTACCAACGCGTCGCTTAATTTTTTTCACGATCGTCTTTTTAGGCTTACCTTCTTTACTTACCGTTTCTGTCACTATTACTTCTACAGGTAATTGTTCAGCAGGTTTTTCAAGTTTCTTGGTTTCTTCCAATAATGGTATTTCTTCCACGGTTACTGTTGTTTCAGGTTGCTTTCCTTCTTCTTCCACTGTTACAATTTCAGTTTTCTCTTCTTTCAGACCTTTCTTTTTCTTAATTTTTCGTGTAGTAACCTTTTTTCGATTGCCATCTTTAGTTATCGCTTCTGTGACTTCTACTTCAGCAGGTATTTCTTCTACATAATCAGGAGTTTTATATTCAAGAGCTGGCATTTCTTCTAATTCTTCTAGTACCTCAATTTCTTCAACCGAAACGGTTGTTTGAGGCTTTTTACCTACTTCCTCCACAGTTACAATTTCAGTGTTTTCAACTTTACTACCTCTACGCTTTTTTATTTTCTTCACAATTGTCTTCTTCGGCTTACCTTCTTCAGTTTTAGTTTCAGTTATTTGTATCTCAGTTGATACCTTTTCGGGTTCAGGTATCTCTAATTCTTCCACTGAAACAAAGGTTTCAGGCATTTTACCTTCTTCCTCTACAGTTACTACTTCCGTTTTTTCTTCTTTGTTACCTTTACGTCGTCTGATTTTCTTTACTATGGTTTTCTTAGGCTTACCTTGACTGGTCACTGTTTCACTTACCTTTATTTCCACTGGTACTTTTTCAATATAATCTATTTCCTCTGGTTTCAATTCTTCTTCTTCTTCTGGAATTTCAGTTATGTAAACCTTCATTTCAGGTTTCTTGCCTTCTTCCTCTTCTGTCACAATTTCTGTTTTTTCTACTTTACCCTGTTTACGTCTACGAATTGTTTTAACAACTTTTCTTTTAGGCTTACCCTCTTTTGTTACTATCTCAGTTACCTGGATTTCAGCAGGTAACTCAACAATGTGATCCACTCTTTCAGGTTTAACTATTTCTCTTTCTAGTTCTTCAGGTATTTCAAAATCGTCGTAAATCACCGTCATTTTTGGTTTTTTCCCTTCTTCTTCTACTGTCACAGTTTCGGTCTTTACCTCTTTACCATCTTTACGTTTCTTTATTTTCTTTGTGATTGTTTTCTTGGGCTTACCTTCCTTAGTTAATGTCTCCACTACTCGTATTTCGGTAGAGACTTTTCGCGGCTTAAAGTCAGGAATTTCTTCAATTGTCTCCGGTATTTCTATTTCTTCAATCAGAACAGTCGTTTCAGGTCTTTTACCTTCTTCTTCTACTTTTGTTACTTTCGTTTCTTCAATTTTACCATCTTTGCGTCTCTTTATTTTCTTAACTGTGGATTTCTTGGGCTTACCCTCTTTTGTTATAGTTTCTGTAACCAACACTTCAACGGGTAATTCTTCAATGTATTTGGCTTCTTCAGGTTTAATTGCCGGAATTTCTTTCACTTCTTCGGTAACATCAATTTCTTCGATTGTAACAGTTGTTTCAGGTTTCTTACCGACTTCTTCAACAGTTACAATTTCGGTTCTTTCTTCTTTGCTACCCTTACGCCTCTTCAATTTTCGAACAGTGGTTTTCTTGGGTTTACCTGTTTTAGTTACGGTTTCGGTAACTTGTACTTCAGCAGGAAGCTCTTCAATGATGTCTGGTTTAAATTCTTCGACCTCTTCAGGAACTTCAATTTCCTCAACTGCAACCGTCGTCTGTGGTTTCTTGCCTTCTTCTTCAACAGTCACGATTTCTGTTCGTTCCTCTTTACCACCCTTACGTTTCTTTATTTTCTTCACGATAGTTTTCTTCGGTTTACCTTCTTCGGTAACAGTTTCAACTATTTCAGTTGTTGTTGAAACTCTTTCTGGTTTAAATTCGGGAAGTTCTTCTAAAGCCTCAGGAATTTCTAACTCCTCGATTACAACTGTACTTACAGGTTTTTTGCCTTCTTCTACAACTGTCACGACTTTTGTTGTTTCTTCTTTAGTGCCTTTACGTTTCTTGACTTTCTTTATAACTGTTTTCTTTGGTTTGCCTTCTTCGGTTATACTTTCTGTTATGTACGTTTCTGTAGTTAGTGGTTGTTCTTCAGGTATTTCTTCAACTACTGGAATTTCCTCTACTGTAACTGTTGTCTCAGGTTTCTTACCTTCTTCTTCTACAGTTACAATCTGAGTTTGTTCTTCTTTCCCACCTTTACGTTTTTTAATTTTCTTTACAACGGTTTTTCGAGGTTTGCCTTCTTCAGTAATGGTTTCAGTCACTTCAGTTTCAGTAGAAATTTTTTCAGGAACTTCTTCAGTTAATTCTTCAATCGGAATTTCCTCAATAGTAACAGTTGTTTCAGGTCTTTTGCCTTCTTCTTCAACAGTTACTATTTCAGTTTTTTCCTCTTTATCTCCTTTGCGCTTTTTAATTTTCTTTACAATTGTTTTCTTTGGTTTGCCTTCGGCGGTTACAGTTTGGGTAACATGTGTTTCAACAACTTCTTCTTCGGGTTTCTTATCAGGTAATTTATGAGCTATCGCTTTCTTCAATAGTTCAGTCTGAATCATTTCTATCACTTCTTCTTCTTCCACTACTTCTTTTTCTGCTAATGTGGGAACAAAAAGTATTTTTTCTGGTTCTTCCTTATCCTCCTTTAGTTTCTTCGGTTTTTTAACCTTCTTTTTCGGTTCTTTAGGTGTAGGTTCTTCTTCGGGTGCTGCATATTCTTCCACCGTTACAGTTGTTTCAGGTTTTTTACCTTCTTCTTCAACAGTTACAATTTCTGTCTTTTCTTCTTTGCCTCCTTTACGTTTTTTGATCTTCTTCACTATTGTTTTTCTAGGTATGCCTTCCTCAGTTACTGTTTCAGTTACTTGTGTTTCCGTAGATACGCTTTCAGGTTTATATTCAGGTAGTTCTTGTATTTCTTCTGGAATTTCAATTTCTTCAACACTTACTGTAGTTTGAGGTACCTTTCCTTCTTCTTCAACAGTCACAATTTCCGTACGTTCTTCCTTGCTACCTTTCCGTTTCTTAATTTTCTTTACAATAGTTTTCTTCGGTTTCCCTTCTTTGGTGACTGATTCGACGATCTCAGTTTCAGTAGATATTTTTTCAGGAAGAATTTCTTCTACTGCTTCATGTAATGGTATTTCTTCAACTGTAACAGTTGTTTCAGGTAATTTGCCTTCTTCTTCAACAGTTACAATTTGAGTTTGTTCTTCTTTTCCACCTTTACGTTTTTTGATTTTCTTTATGATTGTTTTCTTAGGTTTACCTTCTTTGGTGACCGTTTCTATAACTTCAGTTTCAGTAGATACCTTATCAGGTATTATTTCTTCAGTTGCTTCTTGGAACGGAAGTTCCTCAATTGTAACTGTGGTTTCCGGCTTTTTACCTTCTTCTTCAACCGTTACAATTTTAGTTTCTTCTTCTTTGTCACCTTTCCGTTTCTTAATCTTCTTGATGACAGTTTTCTTGGGTTTACCTTCTTTTGTAACAGTTTCTATAACTTCAGTCTCTGTAGATATCTTCTCCGGTTTAAATTCAGGAATTTCTTCAACCCCTTCCTCAACCGGTATTTCTTCAACTGTAACTGTGGTTTCAGGCTTTTTACCTTGCTCTTCAACAGTCACAATTTGTGTTTGTTCCTCTTTTCCACCTTTGCGTTTCTTAATCTTTTTAATTATGGTCTTTTTAGGTTTACCTTCTTTGGTAACGGTTTCAATTACTTCAGTTTCTGTGGAAATTTGCTCCGGTTTAATTTCTTCGACTGGGATTTCTTCTACTGTAACAGTAGTCGTAGGTTTTTTACCTTCTTCCTCCACAGTGACAATTTCTGTTTGTTCTTCTTTTCCTCCTTTACGTTTCTTAATTTTCTTTACCACAGTCTTTTTAGGTTTGCCAGTCTCAGTTACAGTTTCCGTTACATAGGTTTCGACAGAAACAGTTTCAGGTTTAAGCTCGGGTAATTCTTGAACTTCTTCGGGAACGTCGATTTCTTGGACAGAAACTGTTGTTTCAGGTTTCTTGCCTTCTTCCTCAACTGTTACAATTTCAGTTTGCTCCTCTTTGCCTTCTTTACGCTTTTTAATCTTTTTGACAATAGTTTTCTTAGGTTTACCGTTGTCAGTTACAGTTTCTGTCACATGTGTTTCCACAGTTTCTTCTTCAGGTTTTCTTTCAGGAAGTTCATGTGCCAGAGCCTTCTTTAGAAGTTCAGTTTTAATCATTTCAAGAAGATCCTCATTTTCCTCTTTCTTTTTCTGTGCTAATGTTGGAACAAAAAGAATTTTTTCTGGTTCTTGTTTCTCCTCTTTAGGTTTTTTGGGTTTCTTTACTTTTGGTTTTTTGGGAACTTCCTCTTCAGTTTCTGGTACACTAATTTCTTCTACTGTAACTGTAGTTTCAGGCTTTTTACCTTCCTCTTCAACAGTGACGATTTGTGTTTGCTCTTCTTTTCCACCTTTACGTTTCTTAATTTTCTTTACAATTGTTTTCTTAGGTTTACCCTCTTCAGTTATAGTTTCGCTTATGTGCGTTTCAGTAGAAACTGTTTCTGGTTTGAACTCCGGCATTTCTTCAACCGTTTCCTCAACCGGAATTTCTTCAACTGTAACTGTAGTCTCAGGCTTTTTGCCTTCTTCTTCAACAGTTACGATTTTTGTCTGTTCTTCTTTTCCACCTTTACGTTTTTTAATTTTCTTAATTATGGTTTTCTTAGGTTTACCTTCTTTTGTAACAGTTTCGATAATTTCAGTCTCTGTCGAAACCGTATCTGGTCTGAATTCAGAAATTTCTTCAATTGCTTCTTGAACTGGGATTTCTTCTACTGTGACTGTGCTTACTGGCTTTTTACCTTCTTCCTCAACCGTTACAATCTGTGTTTGCTCCTCTTTACCACCCTTGCGTTTCTTAATCTTCTTTATAATGGTTTTTTTGGGCTTACCTTCTTTGGTAACTGTTTCAATTACTTCAGTTTCTGTGGAAATCTTTTCTGGTATCTCTTCGATAATTGGAACTTCTTCCACAGTAACAGTCGTTTCAGGAGTTCTACCTTCTTCTTCAACAGTTACGATTTCGGTTTTTTCCTCTTTTCCTCCCTTACGTTTCTTAATTTTCTTTACTATAGTTTTCTTTGGTTTTCCTTCTTCAGTAACTGATTCAGTAACAAAAGTCTCAGTAGAAACTTGTTCAGGCTTAAATTCAGGTAATTCTTCAGTTATTTCCTGAACAGGAATCTCCTCTATAGTAACTGTCGTCTCAGGTTTCTTACCTTCCTCTTCAACTGTTACGATTTGAGTTTGTTCTTCCTTTGCACCTTTTCTCTTCTTAATTTTCTTAATAATGGTCTTTTTAGGTTTACCTTCTTTTGTGAGCGTCTCAATGACTTCGGTTTCTGTCGAGATATTTTCGGGTTTAAATTCAGGAATTTCTTCAATTGCTTCCTCTATCGGAATTTCTTCAACTGTTACTGTCGTTTCAGGCTTTTTGCCTTCTTCTTCTACAGTTACAATTTTGGTTTGTTCTTCTTTACCTCCCTTACGTTTTTTGATTTTCTTTGTTATTGTTTTCTTAGGTTTACCTTCCTTGGTAACTGTTTCAATGACTTCTGTTTCAGTGGATATCCTTTCAGGTATTATTTCTTCAGTTGCTTCTTGGAATGGAATTTCTTCAACAGTAACTGTAGTTTCCGGTTTTTTACCTTCTTCTTCTACAGTTACAATTTGCGTTTGTTCCTCTTTATCTCCCTTACGTTTTTTGATTTTTTTGATTATTGTTTTCTTAGGTTTACCTTCTTTGGTGACTGTTTCAATAACTTCAGTTTCTGTAGATATTTTTTCAGGCAATATTTCTTCAGTAGGTTCTTGAAATGGAATTTCTTCAACAGTAACTATAGTTTCCGGCTTTTTGCCTTCTTCTTCTACAGTTACAATTTTAGTTTGTTCTTCTTTACCTTCCCTACGTTTTTTGATTTTCTTTATTATTGTTTTCTTAGGTTTACCTTCCTTGGTAACTGTTTCAATGACTTCTGTTTCAGTGGATATCCTTTCAGGTATTATTTCTTCAGTTGCTTCTTGGAATGGAATTTCTTCAACAGTAACTGTAGTTTCCGGTTTTTTACCTTGTTCTTCTACAGTTACAACTTTTGTTTGTTCTTCTTTGTCACCTTTACGTTTTTTAATTTTCTTTATTATTGTTTTCTTAGGTTTACCTTCCTTGGTAACTGTTTCAATGACTTCTGTTTCAGTGGATATCCTTTCAGGTATTATTTCTTCAGTTATTGCTTCTTGGAATGGAATTTCTTCAACGGTAACTGTGGTTTCCGGCTTTTTGCCTTCCTCTTCAACTGTTACAATTTTAGTTTGTTCTTCTTTTCCTTCTTTACGCTTTTTAATCTTTTTAATTATGGTCTTTTTCGGCTTACCTTCTTTTGTAACAGTTTCAATTACTTCAGTCTCCGTTGAAATTTTTTCTGGTTTAAATTCAGGAATCTCTTCAAGAGCTTCTTCAATAGGAATTTCCTCAACTGTAACTGTGGTTTCAGGCTTTTTACCTTCTTCCTCAACTGTTACAATTTCTGTCTTTTCCTCTTTTCCTCCTTTACGTTTCTTGATTTTCTTTACTATAGTTTTCTTTGCCTTACCTTGTTCGGTAATTGATTCAGTAACGAAAGTTTCAGTGGAAACTTGTTCTGGCTTAAATTCTGTTACGTCTTCGGTTACTTCCTGCACAGGTATTTCTTCAACTGTGACTGTTGTTTCAGGTTTCTTCCCTTCTTCTTCAACAGTCACTATTTGAGTTTGCTCCTCTTTTCCATCTTTCCTTTTCTTAATTTTCTTAATTATTGTCTTTTTAGGTTTGCCTTCTTTTGTTACGGTTTCAATAACTTCAGTCTCTGTGGAAACCTTTTCTGGTTTAAAGTCAGGAATTTCTTCAAGAGCTTCTTCAACAGGAATCTCCTCAACTGTAACCGTTGTCTCCGGTTTTTTGCCTTCTTCTTCCACAGTTACAATCTGTGTTTGTTCCTCTTTTCCACCTTTACGTTTCTTGATTTTCTTAACTATAGTTTTCTTTGTTTTACCTTCTTCAGTAACCGATTCAGTTACGTGAGTTTCGGTAGACACTTTTTCAGGCTTAAATTCTGGAAACTCTTGAAGTACTTCTTCTACTGGAATTTCTTCGACTGTAACAGTTGTTTCAGGTTTTTTGCCTTCCTCTTCTACGGTTACAATCTGGGTTTGTTCTTCTTTACCACCTTTACGTTTTTTAATTTTCTTTATTATAGTTTTCTTAGGTTTACCTTCTGTGGTAACAGTTTCAATAACTTCAGTTTCGGTAGAAACTTTTTCTGGTTGGAGCTCAAAAACTTCTGCTTCCTGTAACGGAATCTCTTCAATTGTAACAGTTGTTGCAGGTTCTTTCCCTTCTTCTTCCACAGTTACAATTTCCGTTTGTTCTTCTTTAGCACCTTTGCGTTTTTTAATTTTCTTTACGATTGTCTTCTTCTGTTTTCCTTCTTCAGTTATTGCTTCCGTAACATAAGTCTCAGTTGACACCTTTTCAGGTTTCAATTCCGATATTTCCTCCACAGTTTCTTCTAAGGGAATTTCTTCCACGGTAACAGTTGTTTCAGGCTTCTTGCCTTCCTCTTCTACAGTAACAATTTCGGTTTTTTCTTCTTTTCCGCCTTTCCGTTTTCTGATCTTCTTTATTATAGTTTTCTTCGGTTTACCCTCTTTTGTAAGAGTTTCTACAACTTCTGTCTCGGTTGAAACCCGCTCAGGTTTAAATTCAGGAAATTCTTCTATTTCTTCTTCCGGTATTTCAATTTCCTGAACCGCTACTTTGGTTTCCGGTTTCTTACCTTCTTCTTCTACGGTCACAATTTCAGTTTGTTCTTCTTTACGTCCCTTGCGTTTTTTAATTTTCTTAACTATTGTCTTTCTAGGTACACCTTCTTTGGTAATTGTTTCTGTAACATAAGTCTCAGTGGAAACTTTTTCTTCAGGTTTAAATTCAGGCAATTCTTCAGCTTCTTCAGGTACAACGACTTCTTCAACAGTAACTGAGGTTTGAGGCTTTTTACCTTCTTCTTCAACAGTGACAATTTCTGTCCTTTCTTCTTTTTTGCCTTTGCGTTTTTTAATCTTTTTAATTATTGTTTTAACCGATTTGCCTTCTTCTGTCACACTTTCAACCACTTCGGTTTCAGTTGACACTTTCTCAGGTTGTAATTCGGGTATTTCTTCAATTTCAGGTTTTTCTTCTTCAACAGTTTCAACAATTTCTTTATCACCAACTCGTCGTTTAATCTTCTTAATGATCTTCTTTTTACGTTTCTCTTTAACTTCAGGTTCTTGAGGTGCTTCGATTTCTTCAACTAAAACAGTAGTTTCAGGTTTCTTCCCTTCTTCTTCTACTGTTACAATTTCCGTTTTTTCTTCCTTGTCACCCTTGCGACGTCTGATTTTCTTTACTATTGTTTTCTTCGCCTTGCCTTCTTCAGTCACACTTTCCGTTACATGGACTTCAGTTGGTAGTTCTTCCACAATTTCTGGTTTTATTTCTTCAATAGCTGGTAATTCTTCAACTGAAACTGTAGTGACCGGTTCTTGACCTTCTTCCTCAACTGTAACAATTTCAGTGTTTTCTTGTTTTCCATCTTTACGTTTTTTGAAAACTTTGCGTTTCACGATTTTGGTTTTGGTTTTACCATCTTGAGTGGTAGTCTTCAAAATTTGTGTTTCAGTGGGTGTTTCTTCAATTTGTGCTACTTCGGGTTTAAATTCTGGTATTTCTTCTATTTCTTCAGGCACTTCGATTTCTTCAATCGTGACAGTTGTTTCAGGTTTTTGACCTTCTTGTTCTATGGTTACTATTTCAGTATCTTCTTGTTTACTGCCTTTACGCTTTCTGATCTTTCTTCGTTTGATTATTTTCTTAGTAACTTTTCCGTCCACTTCTTCTTCGACCTCTTGTACCTCTTCTGGTAGCTCTTGAATGATCGGTTTTACATCTTCTACAACCTGTGTATCTTCAATGACTTTCTTCTTCTTGATTTTCTTTTGAATCTTTACAGTTTTTGTCTCGGTATCTTCGACTGTTTCAGGCTTCACCTCTTCTTCCACGATTTCTTCAATCTGAGGGCTTTGTTTAGCCTTTTCTGTTTCTGGAGTAATTTCATCCAAAACTTCTTCAATGATAACATCACCTTCCTCCGCTTTCTTATCGCGCTTTTTGATAATAGTTTTTTTAGTAATAATTTGAGTGGTTTCATCGCTATCTGGTACAGATTTAAATTTGGTAATAATTTCATGTGTTTCCTCTGTATGGAGCTGAGGTGTGTCATCTTTTTGGATTATTGATGTGTGTTGCTCTGCTTTTTGAGTTAGAGTTGTGGTTTGTGTAACTCTGGCTCGTGTTTTGTGTGGTTCTGTTTCATCCAACGGACCTGTAATTGACAGTTGTGTTTATAAAGAGAAAAACATTGTGTGCATTGTTTGTGTTAATTGTTTCGTGTTTGCTTGTTTAGAGGAGTGATGTGAGATGTTAGAGGTTTAATCGCTTCTTTTAGGCACTTTCCACTTTTATCATGGTTGATTCAACTTTTATTTATTTGATTTTTTAATTTTATTTCGTTTAGTTTTAGTCGCCACTTGGAAAACTCACCTTCTTTCTCCTGTAACTGAACTTCGCTAATTTCCAAACTCGCGACATCCTCCAAAACTACTTTAACCGTCTTTGAAGATGCTTTTTCCACGTCTATTGATTCTAAATCGCCCGTTGTTTTCATCTCAGTAACTATGAGTCCGTGCTTTTCGGTCAAATCGCTCTGAGCTTTCGTTAGTTTAGGTTTCTCAGTCGTAAAAACGTCACTTGTTTGAAGAGGAACCGTTTCTTCTTTCACTGAAACGGGTCGGTGGACGATTTCTTCCTGCGCTGTTGACTCTTTGGCAAGTCCTTCAGTAATCTCCTTACCTAACTGTCCCTGAACGTTAACTTCAGTGACAGTTAGACCTTCCTTGAGCAAAATATCAACACTAGCAGTTTTGAAGCTAGTTTCTTCTTTCTTAATTTTTTCAGTGGTACCCTGTACCGTGACTTCACTTTGTACCACTCCTTCTAAAGGAATAGTCGCCTGAGAAGCACGTCGAGTCTCTCGAACAGTTTCAGTAAACTCTTCAAAGGAATCGAAAGTCTTGACAAGACTCTTCTGACCAATTTTTCTACTTTCTTGCAAATCAAGCTCAGCTAGTTGTTTTGAGGGCACTTCTGATTTAAATTTACTTAAACCTTCTTGAACGGTTGTTTCTTCAACTTGAGGGGCCTCTTGAGGACTTATAGTTTTGTCAGCTTTGGAGGACTTGGGGGAGGTCTCCTCAAAAGTACTCTCTTTCTCCTCAGTCACAACTTCAGCAGTCGAAGCCGTTTTGCGCGTTTTTTCCAACTCTAAACCAGCCAATTGAGTCGCAGGTTTGTCGCCAGGCTTAAAAGTACCTTCTTTTTCGGTCAAAGTCACTTCAGTGATACTCAAAGTCGAGTGAGGCACATGTTCTGATAGAGCTTCCCCTTTATCAGGTACTTCTGTTGTCAATGGCCCTAAGCCTTCCTCGGTTCGGGTCTCCTCAATTTGGGGGGCCTCCTGAGGACTCACTGTCTTATCAGCAGTGGTGGTTTTGACTAAACTCTCCTCAAACGTTTCTTCCTTTTCTTGTGTGATAACCTGAGTTGTTGAAGCAGTCTTTCTGGTTTTTTCCAACTCCAATTCAGCGAGTTGTGTAACAGGTTTATCCCCCGGTTTGAAATCTTTTTCTTTTTCGGTAGAAGTTACCTCTGTTATGCTCACAGTAGAGTGGGGAATATGTTCCTGAGATGCGTGTTCTTGCTCAGGTGCTTTAATTTCAAACTTGGGCATATCTCCAACTGAAGTTACTCCTTCGATCACCAAAGCTTCCTGCGGGATGATGGTTTTCTCGGCTTTGCTAGTTTTGAAAGAAAGTTTGTCTTCGAAAACACTCTCTTTTTCTTGGACAATCACCTGAGCAGTTGATGCTGTTTTTCGTGTCTCTTCTAATTCCAATTCAGCCAATTGTGTTGTAGGTTTGTCTCCGGGTTTATAGCCACTTTCCTTTTCAGTTGAAGTTATTTCTGTAATGCTGACACTAGTGTGAGGGACGTGCTCCTGCGAAGCTTCCCCTTTTTCTGGAATCTCAGTTTTTAATTCTCCTGTGTCCTGAGTTGTTCTCACTTCTTCTATAACTGGAGCTTCTTGAGGTGTTATCGTTTTGTCGGCTTTGGAAGTCTTAAATTTAACAGTTCCTTCAAACGTAACTTCTTTTTCCTGAGTTAAAACTTGTGCAGTTGACGCAGTGCTTCTTGTTTCTTCTAATTCCAGTTCAGCAGATTGAGTTACCGGTTTATCGCCGGGTTTGAAGTCACTTTCCTTCTCTGTCGAAGTTATCTCAGTTACACTGACGGTTTTGTGAGGAATGTGTTCTTGAAGAGCTTGTTCTTTATCAGGGAAATCAGTCTTAAACTTTCCTACATCTTCCTCTGTTGTTACTTCTTCAATCAAGGGAGCCTCCTGCGAAGTAATACTCTTGTCGGCCTTCGAAGTCTTAAATTTGAAAGTCCCTTCAAATATTTCTTCCTTTTCTTCAGTCACAACTTGGGCTGTAGCAGCAGTACTCCTCGTTTCTTCCAATTCGGAAGTCGCAGTTTGGGTTGCAGGTTTTTCAAGATGTCTAAAATCACCTTCTTTTTCACTTGAGGTGATTTCAGTAATACTGACGGTGCTGTGAGGTACATGCTCTCGTAGCGCTTGGCTTTTGTCGGGTGTTTCAGTTGATAAAGTTGTTAAAGCTTCTTGGACTGTTGTTTCTTCTATTTGAGGTACTTCCTGAGGACTGATCGATTTTTCAGCTGTGCTAGTTTTGAAACTTGCTGTCTTCTCAAATTCGGTTTCTTTGTCAGTTGCTGTGATTTCAGTAATCGAGACTGGAGTTTGAGGGATTATTGTCAAGTCACCCTTTTTACCTTCGATGGGCGTCTTATCGAACGGTACTTCTGTCTCTTGGACAGTTCGTTCGGAAATGATGAGACTTTGCAAAGTACTTTCGCTGATTTCAGCCGTTTCAGTGCTTGGTTTTTCTGTTTTCAGTTTTCCGATGTGTTCATGGAGTAGTACTTCTGATTTAGAACTGGTTGTTAAGTCCGATGTTATGTTGGAGATTCCGAATTTCTCTTCTTTAGTAAAGTCACTCACTAATTCCCTTTCTTTTTCTTGCGTTGTAACATCTGTAATGCTTATTGAAGATTTTTCATCAATCACCTGTTTCGCTTTCTTGGTGTCAAAGTCGGGTACTTTATCAAAGTCTTTCTCAGCTTCGTGTACAATATTTTCCGATAAAATCACCCCTTCGAGTACTCCCTGAGTAACACTTCCAACCGCTGGTTCTTTGGTTTCAGCTTGAAAATCTCCAACATTTTCACTAACAAGTACTTCTGAAGCTTGAAGCGGTTTCCTTGTGGCATCATATTCGGCCACGGCTTTCTCAGTTTTGGCCTCAAATTTAGTAAATTCTTCTGTTTGTGCTTCTGTGTACGTTTCACTGGTGGTAATCTCGCTCAAAACATCGACTTTGGTTTCAGCTTTCTTAGTCGTGGGTTTGAAAGTGCCTTCGAACTGCCCGAAAGTGTCCATGACATCAGTCATAGCTTGAGTCAAGCTTTGCAAAACGTTTTGCTCAGGAACAGCAGAGGCGGTTCCTGGTTTCTCAGGAACAAAATCACCAACTTGCATACTTGTTAAAACCTCTGAACTTGTCATAGAAATATTGCTGATGACATCGATACTGGCACTTGTAGTTTCCGGTTTTCGTTGCTCCTCTAACAAACTTTCCCTTTCAGCTGGGACGATCTCGGAAGTTGAAGTTATTTTGCTTTCTTCGATTTCAATTTCGGCTTTTTTGGTCACGAAATCTGGCTTCTGGTCAAAGCTTTGCTCCTTTTCTTGGACTAGTGGTACCGTTTGGATTATCTCTTCGTGAGTAGTGTGTTTAATAGAGGCAATTGATTTTGATGGTACTTCTTGTACCAACTCACCAGGTACGCTTTCTGATTGAACTTCGGTTTGCTCAGGAACGAGCTTAGCGTCGTACCCGGTTGTTGCTTTTTGGGTTTTAGGCAAGTCAAAATATTTTACTAAACCTTCCTTATCCTGAGTTACCGACTCAGTAATTTCAACAACTTTCTTCCCTTCTTCTAAAGAGACATTAACTTTGCTGGTGGTCGGTTTAAATTTACCCTCAAAATCGGTTTCTCGTTCCTCAGTCACACTTTCACTCACAATCAAACTAGCAAGAGCTTCCTCATTTTCAGAAGCTTGCTGGGTCTCAGGTTTGGTACTTTCAAACTTTCCGATGTCAGCACTCGAGTCTACTGTTGACTGTTCAGCAACTTTATGAGTCACATCGATGCTTTTAACTGCGACTTTTTCCGATGGTAGGGCAAGAGGGACAAAAGTGTCTTCTTTGACCCCTAAAGTAGCCTCAGAAATGGAAATCCCTTCAACCGGTTCAACATTAACATTGGCGATAACCCCACTCGGCTTAGCCCCTTTTTCAAACGTTTCCTCTTTATCTACAACGATTTGTTCAGTTTGAGTCACAATATTGTAAGGGATAGTTTCAGAAATTGCAGTCGTTGTGTCTCTAATTTCAGGTTTCAAATCCCCAGTACTTAAATCAGCCTGTGTTTGGTACGTGGCAGCAACGGCTTTCATGTCAGCGAAACTAGTTTCAGCAATTTTCGTTTCAGTTGTTTGTTTCACAAACTCTTTTTCAGCTTCATTGGTCACAACTGTTTCCACAATCACGCTTTGCCCTTCGTTGACTGAAACTACAACATTTCTAGTTTCAGTTTTGGCAATTTCAAGCGGTGTGTCTGATTCTGTGGGGATTGTTTCAAGGTTAACAGCCGTCTTGAAAGCTGAAAATTCCGATTGGGCTGAAACCGTTTCCGGTTTTTGGACTTCCAAGTCTTTGAATGTTTCATTGACTCCGGTTTCGGTCTTAACCACTAATTCTAGGGTTTCAAGGCCAGGTGCTGCGTGTTTCCCTTCAGGTTTTTCCCCAGGTTTGAGTATTGTCTCACTCTCGTTACTCTCAGTTTGGGTGATCACAACTCCTGTGTCTTCCCTAAACGCAACGTTTGCAGTTTTTAAATCAAGGGGCGTTCGATCGAAGGGAGTTTCACTGTCTTGGACCAGTGATTGGGATTGAATGATACTCTCTAAAGTAGATTGGTCGACGTTAGCTTTAGCTGAAAGTGGCAAAACTTCGACCACATCCTTAGTGATGTTTTCCGCAACTACAATGTTGGTTTCAGCAACTGGTTGCACGTCGAAACTTAGCGAAGCTTGACCAGAAGTTGCGATTTCGCCTTGTTCATACGTTTTTTCTTTGTCAACAGTCAAGGTTTCCGAAACGAGGGCTGCTTTGGCTTCCTCGAATTCTACACCTGCTGTTTTTTGTTCCGGTTTTGTGTCTTTAGTGAATTCTCCTTCTGATTCTCCGACCACAGCTTCCAAATTGATGATACTTTGGAGTTCTGATTGAGTCTTAAGTGCTGTAGCTCTGGTGGGTGATGACCGATCATAATCCCCGAGGGTGTCCCCTGGGATGGTTTCGCCAACCTGGACTACGTCTTGTGGCAACAAAATCGGAGCCGCGGTCTCAAACTCGCGCTCTTTCTCCTTAAAATCTTTTTCCTTATCAGCGGTAGTGACACTAGTCACTGAAACACCTTCTCCAAGGGTATAATCCTCCGCTGCTGATTTTAAATCGAGTTTGGTTTGGGCAAAATCTGATTCTTTTTCCTGGATCATCACTTGGCCAGTGATCACACTTTCAAGCAAGGAACGATCACAAGTTGCTTGTTTTGTGGCGACTTCTGGTTGTGTTAATTGATCGATAGTGTGGTCAGGTTGGACTTCGGTTTTGGTGGCTATAACATGTGACGAAATTGATTGTTCGCCATGTGCAACTTCTGGTTTAGTCATTTCCTCTAATGCCTTTTCTTTGTCGTCTGTAGTGACTTCAGTAACGTTCAAACTTTCGGTTTCGAGGAATTCAACAGTGACCTGCTTTTGGTCCGGTTTGACATCAGCCGGTTGTTGACCTTCTTTCTCACCTGGAGTAAACTGTGTCTGGACCAAAGGATGCGAGATATCTTGGGCCGTTTTTGCTAGTTGTTTCTCAGGGGATACTCGAGAGAAATCTCCAGGGCTTATCTCAGGAGTTACCTCTTCCTTAAGGGCAACTTGTGATTCGGTTACGTCAATGTTAGCCTGGGATTCCGTCGGTTTTAAAACCTTTAAAGGTTGTTCTTTGTGATCCGTCACCACTTCAGTGACTGATAACTGCTGACCGGGGATTATATCAACATTTGCCGACTTTTTGAACGGCATTATATCCTTTGGCAAGTCTTTTTCAATATCAACAACGTTAGTCTCAGTAACTATCAACTCCTGAAAAGGTTTTGCATATTTTTTGGCTTTACCAGTCGGTAACTCTTCTTCTTGTATTTCATCAGCATGTACCACAGTCTCAATTTCGGACTTGACAATCACTTCTTGAGGAGTAATATTTGGGAGGGCCAACCCGTGTTGAGGTTGAGGCTGCGCCTGGTACTCTTCCTCCCTCTCATTTGTGATAATTTGTGTAACATTGGGCCCTTGTCGGGCTTCAGTCAAATCAACAGCGACTTGTTTGGTCTCAAATTCGATTTTCTTGACCTCGTCCACTTCCTTCTCCGCTGTTTGACACTGCGTTATTTGAACACTTTCAAGTGTATCCTGCTCAGTTTCTGCAACAACAGTAGACGGTTGCAACGTTTCGAGTCTTTGGGCCGAATCATCAGGCTGGACGATGGTTTTACTGGCAACTTTTTGAGTGTCAATGTCCAGAGTGGCTTGTTGTGTTGCCGGTTTTTCACCAGGGACGTATTCCTTCTCTTTGTCATCCGTGTAGACTTCAGAAATGTTCAAACATTCGTTGGGTGAGACAATAAGTGCGGCTTGCTTGCCCTCAGGAGTTACATAATCCTGGTCTTGGAAACTTTCGCCGATTATCGTCTGCGAAATGATGGTTTCAGTGTAAGGAGTTTGGGTAAAGTCGGCTTGGCTCGGTTTGATACCTGTATCGTCAAGGTTACTTGCACTATACTCAGGATTGACTTCTTCAATGACACCGGTGGGGAGAGTGTGGCTCGTAATCGCTTTACTTTTATGACTTTCGGGCATTTCAAAAGTTTTCAAACTCTCCTCACTTTCCATATAATTCAATTCAGTAACTTCCACTTGGTCTTGGGGTCGCGTAAAGTTACTTTCGGCCGTTTTCAACTCTGGTTTATCCTGGACGTATGATGATTCCCGTTCACTGATGTTTGTTTCGGTAATGTGAGTTGCTTCAAGAGTTTCAATGTCTCTAACGGCAGTATCCGTCTTAAATTTGGGATAATCAGTGAAGTTATCGGGAACATCAGTAGTGTGAATTTCCGAAATCGTCAAGGATTCCACAGGCCGTACTGAGGTTTCAGCAAGTAATTCTGTTGGTTTTTCCCCTAAATCTAGCACATTTTCGCTCTCTTGAGCCGTCACGATCGAAACATCAGTCACTTCGTGACAAATCACCGAACTATCTGCTGTTTTATAGTTGGGTTTATCCCCGACTTCGTACCGACCTTCACTCTCAACAGCGAGAGTAGTTTGAGTCGAGAAGGTTTCTTTGGGTAAAATTTCAACACTTGCTACTTCCTTCGAAACCAAATCCTCTTCCATATCGTTTTGGGGCATTTGGGAGTCGGTTACACTTACTTTAACCCCTTCCGAAAGGATCAAATCCTCAGTAGCTGAAGCTTTTTCTGGACTTGGGGCTTTATTAAAGACATTTTCCTTGTCTTGGGGCAAAGTTTGTGAAACAATAACACTTTCCCCTGTGGTGACTTTGAAATCAGCTTTTTGGCTTGGAGGTAGCCGTCCAGGGACGTACTCACCTTCAGTCTCGGGTGCTACCATTTGTGACTGAGTTAGTGATTTTTGAGGAATGACTCCAAGTGTGGCAATTTCAGTAGGGACGAAAGCTTCCGGGAGATGTTTCCCGGGTTTGGTTTCTGTTTCAATTTCTTCAACAATGATCGATTCTTTGGTGTCAATGCTGACTTTGCCTTTGACAGTCGCTGGTTTGGCTACGTCAAGATCAGATTCGCTGACTCCGTGGAAGATTTCTTCAATGTTGAGACTTTCTTTCGTTGTGAAAGTGCCAGTGGCTTGGCTGGGTTTAGGGATTGTAAATTCGTCCAAGCTTTGTTCTTTCTGGGAAACTTCGACTTCGGATACGCCTTTGGCTTCTTGAGGAAGTAGGGAGAAGTCAGCTTTGAATTCTTTGGTGTCTTCTCTAGTAATAGTTGAGGACGTGTCTCCAAGCTGAACTTCTTGGACTGAGATACTTTCGTTTGAGATAAATTTAGGGAAAGCTGTTGATAAGGTTGGTTGGAAGGTACCATCAAAAGTTCCAGGAAGGCTTTGCACGTCTTGTTCACTCACTTCGTAAGCTTCACGTGTATCAATTGACTTTCTAGCAACGTAACTAGCTGAAGTAACTTTTTCTCCTATGATTTCCTTCTCTTCGGCGTGAATGTGTTGTTCCGTAACAGCCGAATGTGTCAAAAGATCGACACTAGCTTTAGATTCGACCACATCTCCAGGTTTGATTTGCGCAACAAGACCTAGAGGAGTCGTTTCCAAATAAACTGCTGAAGTGTGTAGAGGAATTTGTTGTTGTTTGGTAGCATCAAAAGGAACAATTTCATCATATTCCTCCTCGTCCATATCATACTCGCCCACTTTGGGCCTATGAGCTTTAATTTTACGACCCGCAATGGCCTTTTCGGCTTCTTCCTCTTCCTCTTCCTCAATTTCGATTTCTTTGCGTTGTTTGACCTCAACTTTTTGCTCTTTTTTCCTGCGCCAAGGCGCACCGGACTCAAGTTCTGGTTGTTTAACGGGCGATTCAGTGTGTTGTTGTTTGGTGCCTTTGATGCTGCGTTCTGCTTCAATTTCAACGATTTCTGTAAGTGTTTGTATGATTGTTTGATGTTTGTCTAACAGATTAGTGTGAGATTCTCATGCCGAAGCTAGAGTGAAAAGTGGCATGAGTGCGTTGTCTAAGCATAGTGTTTGAGATAGTTCTACTCACCTAGAGAAAAATCAAGCCGGCGACACTAAATGCCATGCTCGAGTTAGCGTTGCTACATTTACATTTCAGCTTTAGTCGCGTTTTTGCACTAGGTTAACAAGCGCAGAGTTGGCGCAAAATAGTTTTCCCGTCTTGTGGCAGCACTTACCTCGCTGCCAGCCAGACAAGCAAAATCAAAGATTTACGACAAAGAATTAAAGTAATAACCACGTGAAGCTTGGAAACTTACCAACTTCATCAGTTTCTTTTTTACCCTTTTTCTTAACGACTTTCGTTGTGTCTAAATATAAAAACTACATCAGTCTCTTTGGGGATACTTTATTGAGGCAATTACAACAGTCATATAAAATATAGGCAGGCAATAACGTATAAAGTTTTTTTTTACAAATATGGCACTAGGACATGCACAGCTCACACAAAACTCACCTTCGAATACTTCAACTTCTTCTTTGATTGTGACCATTTCTTTGAAAGATGACTTGGTCGTGACAGACTGGAACAAATCGAGTTAGAGAAACACTAAAGTGACAAAAAACGTACTTCTGTTACTTCCGACGACTCCCAAGCCCTTTGGATGAAATCCTCTGGAGTGAAACTAGTGATGACTTCTTCAATAGTGACGTAATTCGACTCGACCATCTTCATAAGGGCCCTAAATCCTACTGTTGCGGCCAGTTGCTTCTCATCAATTGTCGTTTCTTCGGTCAACACCTCCGAAATAAGGGCACCATGACCCTTCCTTTCGACCACATTGACCAAAGCTGACTGTGCTTGAGGACTGGTCAAGGACGGAAATTTGTTTTCGTGGTATAAAACCGTAACTTCCTTTGTTGTAATACCGTTCTTCAGTAAGTACCCAATTTCGGCGATTTCTCTGAGAGGATGCTCCCCAGGCCCGAACTGCTTGACATTGATGAAGTCCAACATTTCGGTGACTTCCTTCGCCATCTTCATTTCGCTCTTTCTGATGATTTTCTCCACACGTTCAATCACTTCTTCCAACTTAACTTCAGTAATGTTGGCAAATTCGGCAATTGCTTCCTCGACTTCAGTTCGGGCTCTTTGCGTTTTGGGCCTAGTTTGGGTAATATCCTTGACCGTTTCCCCAGGTTGGATCAGTTCAGACACCATCGGTTCGGTTGGCGACAGCAAGGCTTTAGCTTTCTCTTCTTCAATTACTACTTCACTCGTATCATCGATTTTCTTGCATGAAGCAACAGCTTCGGTCTTCAGTGGTTTCTGGATGTCAAGTTTGGGAGTGGCAGTTTCAGGTTTGGGTTCTTTGACTTCAATCTGTTCGGTGGTTTCAATCGTGGTAACTTCACTCACTTCCAAAGGCTTGGTCTCTTCTTCTCGAGTCTCAACAACTTTCTTGCGGCGTCGCTCGTCACGTTTCTTCTCGATTGTGACTCGTTCCTTCTTCACTTTTTCTTCACGTTCTTGGGCTTTCTTGATTAGGAGTTCCTTCTTCTTCTCTTCTGGTACTTCCTTGACGTAGAGTTTGGCCTTGGTGACGGCCAAACCGACGTCGCTGACGGCCTTACACACGTAAGTACCTTCGTGTTCCTTGACGACTTCCGTGATGATGCAGGAAGTCTTGTTGTCTTCGATGCGGACCTTGACTTTGTCAGTGTTGCGTACGATTTTGTCATTGTGGTACCAGATGATATCTGGAACGGTACAATTTAGTACAAATCGTCAAACTTCCGATTGCTAAATACCTGGAGTTGGGGTTCCCGAAAATAGACACTCGAACTTGATAGTTTCAGTTTCGGAAGTCCTGATGTCTGTGATTTCTTGTATGAAAGTTGGTGGGCTTTGAGAAGCTAAACCAATAACAAATTAGTCCTGTACCAAACAAAAAAAGAGAACAATTGGCCTACCTGACTTAATTGCCTGTCCATAGATTGGCACTATTGTTCTAATTGAGAAAACACTAAGATTAGTAAGCACACACATTAGCATTAGTTTACCTTGATCGGTGGTACTTTCAACATTTTCCAATGATTCGACAAAAGCTGACGCTAGGCCGCGTCCCCGATCACTCATACATTCACTTTCCAGAAGCAAAAACTCCTGGAGTTCCTCTTGACTATCGGCTGTGTGTAACTGCTGGAAAGCACAAGGGTCGAGTTCTCGCGGTTCTAACGGATACATCGTCTCATCGTAATAATTTTTATAGAAGTCGTGGCCTTCCTCTTCGTTTTTGATCCTTGGAAAAGTGAGGTACTTTTCCTGGTACTCACACGTCACCCGTTCCGAAGGGATAGGGTCGCAAGAACTAGACAGTTTATATCTGATATCGAACCGTTTCTTCTCTGAACCGTTACTCCCTCTGAAACTACTACTCCTAGTCGAGGGTTCACTCTTTTCCTCGATTGGTGATAGTATGAAAAAGGGTTGTGGTGATTGGCGACTTTGTGGTTCCACATACACTTCTTCATAGTCTTCGGGTTCGTCAACGATTGGTTCATCGGGAAATCTGCCTCTTCGCTCGCTTCGGTCAATTAGTTCCATGACGGAACTTAAGGAATGTCGATGCGAATTGAGATAATCGCTCATTGCGCTCTCAATGAATGACATTTTGGCTCTAGTTGCCTGATTTGGCTCGCTATAGACCGAAGCTGAGGAGGACGCTTGCGATTCCGTTTGTTCGGTTAAGTAGAAGGAAGTACCAGGAGTTTCAGCCTTACCTTCACTTCGTTTCACCGGTGCTTCGAGACTATCAGTGGACATTTCTAACGAACGAGCATGCGAAACACTTGCAACACTGGATTTACCTTTCAAAGCTGCTTGGAGCTCCTCCATGTGGGTCACCCATTCGGGTTTACGGTACTCCTTAGTACCCAAGATACCTAAAAACAAACTTTGATTAAACCCAACCCAAAACAAGTCTAGTGTTGTGTGAATTGAAAGAGTATTGTGGAAGTCAAGGTTAAGGGCAAGGTTGCTGAAAATTATCATTATTATCATTGCTAGAACCAAACCTAGGTTTGGTTCCAATTACCTTCAGTGCTCTCTACAAGTAATTGTGTGGTTGTGACTGCAACCCCGAGTGGGTTTTGGGCCTCGTAGACGATATCACCAGTGTCGTCCGGGTACACTTCTGAAATTGTGAGGATGGAAGTACCATCCTCGAAATTTTCAATGAGGAACTCGCGTGATGGGACAATTTCGGTTCCTTGCTTCAACCATTTGCCCTCAGGTTTGGGTTTTCCGACCGCTTTGACCTCGAGTCGAGTCACATCGCCGTCTTTTGTTGATACAACTTGTGGTAGTTTTTTGATGATTTTGGGGGCACATTCCGTGTCGCTGTCGGAAAGGGGGCCTTCACTGATGGTCCTGTCGGCAAGGAGGTCTTCCTCAGAGCCGGTGAAGTGGCCAATTTCCGAATCAGGAACGTATTCATAAGCTGGAACAAATTGTTAAACCGGTACTTGGGCTTAAAAAGTAGTACCAACCTTCAACAATGAGAGATGACTTGCAGATGGCTTCGCCCACTTTATTGACCGCACGACAAGTATAAATCCCGGCATTTTCGGGAAAGACTTCGGAAATGGCCAACTGGCAAACCCCTTCGCTTGTTTGGGATATAACAACGTCTTTGGCTTCTTTGACGGGTTTGTCGTTGTGGTACCATTGGACTTTTGGTGTGGGTTTGCCCATCACGACACAACTGAAGGTTACTTTTTCACCATCCATTACGCTTATTGGTATCAAAGGCTTGACAAAGCGTGGGTACTCCAGTTCTCGGGTTTCTTCCCATTCCATTTCGTCAACTACGTTGAGAGAAGCAGTGCAAGTAACCGAACCGACGGCATTTTCTGCCCGACACGTAATAGTACCGGCTTGTTCAGGTGTAACATCGGTTAATATTAAAGTGGATCGGTTTTCCTCCGAGACAATCTTCATCTCAGGTGTTGAAATAATAGGAGTCACTTTCTGGAACCACTGGAACGAAGCAGGAGGGATTGACTCGACTGTAGCTTCAAGTATAACCACTTCACCAACTGTTGCATATTGTGGGTTAATAGGTTTGAGGAACTTAGGCGGTTGGGCTTCCTCAGTAATGGTTTGAGTGACCGTAACAGTACCCGAAGTACGCACTTCGCCTTTAGGATTAGTGGCGTGAACTTCGTACTTGCCACCCTTCTTCTTGACCTTCTTTTTGATTTTGAGGATGGTTTTCTTGTCTTTAGTTTCAACCTCATAGTCATCGTCTTGCTTGATTTCTTTGTTGTTTTTGTACCATTTGATTTCAGGGGCTGGGACACCCTCAAACAGGGCTTCCAGTACCACTTCTTGGTCAGGCTTAACCGTAACTGCTTCCACCGGTTTGATAATCCTTGGGGCTTCCATGACCATTGGTTGCGTCACTGTTACTGCCTTAGAGATGACTAGG
Source organism: Tribolium freemani (assembly GCA_939628115.1). Taxonomy (NCBI): domain Eukaryota; kingdom Metazoa; phylum Arthropoda; class Insecta; order Coleoptera; family Tenebrionidae; genus Tribolium; species Tribolium freemani. The sequence continues at coordinate 37,851,725 of OW626785.1, forward strand.
TTGGCTCGACATTCAGCTTGGCCAAACTTGTTATCCGCTTTGACAGTAAAAATTTTCTCATCTTCAGGGGTCGGTTTGAGGATTTCGAGGGTGGCAACTCCAGTTTGAGGGTTGTAAGTGACTTGGTGGCTGCGTGTTGGAACCACTTCTTTGTTGTCTTTGAACCATTTGACTTGGGGAGTTGGTTGACCGATGACTTTGCACCGGAGGACCGCTTTGGACTTCTCTTCGATGATTTGGGGTTTGAGGGGCTCCACAAAGTGGGGGGCTACACCGCTTTCTTCTTTTTCTACAAACATGAGATTATTTTAATTTTGGAAAGACATAGAAAGGTACAACACAAAAATAAAAACTAACTAAAATTAAAAAATAAAACAAAATAAATCATGCAAAAATAAAATTCAAATAACACACGAACTCCACACCAAGTACCTAAAATGACAAGATTTGCTGTGGAAGTGGCGACTCCACCCGGATTTGTGGCCTTACAGGAGTAAACAGCGACGTCCTGGGGCTCGACTTTAGCAAACTCCAAAGTCACGGTGTTTTCAACAATGTTCCAAAAGACTCTTTCAGTGGCGTGCATAAGTACCTCGTTTTTGTACCAAGCTATTTCAGGGAACGGTGTTCCCTCAACTTGGCAAACAAGTCTTGTTGGTTTGTCAGGTTCTGAAACCACAGGCTCAACCCTTTTTGTAAACTTCGGAGCAACAGTTTTGCGTTTGGCTCTTTCTCTGATCGTTTTTTGAATTGATTTGTGTACAGTTGTCTCTTCATGAATATCTACATCTTCCTGAAGTGGTTCTTCAGGAACCTTGTCGATACCTTCAGTAACGCGCTTCTGTGAAATAATTTCAAGTTCTGGGATTGGCTGGCCGTAGTCATCGAACCGTACAATTCTCTGAGCTGTTGTTTTCTTTTTGGAGATAACTGCAACGTTCATCGCTTTCTGGAAGCGGATTTCTTCATCTTCGGTAACTTTCTCTTCTTTCTGTTCTTCGACTTTCTCAACTTTGCGTTCAGCAAGTGTGATTTGAGCAACTGATTCTTGCGTTGTGATTGCTTCTTGGACTTTTTCTGGCACTTCTTCTAATTTTGTTGGGACTAATTCCGGCTTTTCTTCTTCAGGAATCAGTTCCGTGCCTTCTTCTTCTTCCTTTGGAAGTGCATGAGATTTAGATTTTCTGATCATCTTCTGTGTCTTAATCTTCTGTTCTTTTACTTCAGGTTGTTCAGGTTGCTCAGGTTGGCTAATTTCTTGTTTTCTTGGAATAGGCTTCAAAGATACAACTTCTGGCTGTTCTTCTTCCGGTTTCGGCAACTGTTTGCCTCTACGCCATTGCCTTACTTCAGGTTGTTCTTCTGGAACTGCTTCAACAGGTTTCAAGTCGATTTCCTCCGGCTTCTCTTCCTCTTTGTCTTTTGGTCGTTTCTTATAGCGCTTCTTCTTTTCTTTCTCCTCCTCTGGTTGCTTCTCACGATCATGTGGTGTAAATTTAAGACCGTCATCCCTTTCTTCCAAAACTGTAACAACAGGTTCTTGCAACTTTATCGTTTCTAAAGTAAATTTCTGAATTGGTTCCTCCGGTTTCTCCTTTTTGAACGGCTTGAGTTTAATCGGTTCAGGCTTTTCTTCTTCTTTTGGTTTTGGCTTTCCCCTTGGCCATTGTTTTTCTTCAGGCACCTCTTCAACCTTTTGTTTCGGTTGCCGTCTCCAAGGTGCTGTCACGGTTTCTTCTACTTGAGGCTCGCTTGGTTTCTTTTCAGGGACAATTTCTTCCGGTTGTTCTTCTTTTGGTTTTTCATCGCGTTCTTTTGGTACCGATTCAAACTTCTTGCGTTCAAATTCTGATGGTACAAATCCAGTATCTTCCGGTTTAAATGGCTTGGATGGTTCTGTTGGTTTTTCTTCGACCGGTTTGTCTTTCTTCACAGGTTTGAGACGGATTTGTTCCTTTTCTTCTTCCTCTTTTGGTATTTTACCTTTACCGATCTTAAGTGGTGCTTTTTCTTCTTCGGGAATTTCGGGTTTGGGTTTAGGTTCCCTTCTCCATGGAGCTGCTGGTTTTTCTTCAATTTCTTTCGGCTTTTCGTCAAATTCAACTTTTTCTACTTCTTCAGGAACGTAACGTTCACCATCTTCAGGAAGTTCTACATCTTTATACTTCTTTCGTCGAGGTTTCTTCTCAATTGTGGAAACTTCGGCAGTTTCAGGTGCAAATTTCGGAACTGGTTTTAATGAAACAGTTTCTAATTGTTCTTCAACTTGCAGTTTCTCTCCTCTTTTCACTGGTTTAAGTTTTATTACTTCAGGTACTTCTTCTTTAATTACTTCTCTAATCTTTTTGGGTTTAGGTTTAGGTTTATCATCTACTTTAAGTACAACGACGTCCTCCACCTCCGTAACAGTTTCTACAATTACTGATTCAGGTTGTTCAACAGTTTCGGGTGCTACAATTTCTTCAGTTTCTTTAGGGACCACCTCTTCTTCTACTTTTTCTTCAGGCTTCTTTTTCTTTATCTTCTTAACTCGTTTAATCTTACGTACTTTGCCTTCTTTATCTAGCGATGGTTGAATTTCTTCCTCTTCCTCTTCTTCTTCCTCAGATATATGAGCTTGTTGGGGCTGTTCAGTCGGTTTAGGTATTGGTTTCAAAGAAACTGTCTCCAGTTGTTGTTCCTCAATTTGTTTCTGAATTTTAGGAGTTTTCTTCAGTTTGAGTGCTTCCTGCGTCCAAGGGACTTGCACCGTTTCAGGTTGTTCAGGAATTTCTTTAGGTCTCTTCGGAACTTCTTTAGGTTTTTCAAGAATCTCTTCTGGTTTCTCTGAAATTTCTTCAACTCGAGGAGATATTTCCTCTACTGGAAGATCTGTAGGCTTGGCAACTTTTCTCGGTTTTTCTTTTTTAGTTACTGGCTTGTCAACCAATTCAGGTTTCTCAATTGTTGTAATAGTATCAGGTATACTTTCTTCAGCAACACCTTCCTTAGCCTTGGTTTTAAACGGTTTCAAAGTAACCTCTTCTAAACTTTCTTTTTCCATCGGTTTCTTCTCAGGTTTCGCACGTTTGAGAGCAATTTCTTGCTTATTCCAAGGAACAACTTCTTCTTCAACTTTTTCAACGGGTGCAGTTTTAGGCTTACGCCAAGGTCTTGCCTCTTCTAATTTGTGTTGTGTTTCATCTGACGCTGGTTCGGATGGTTTAACTTTTTCAGTCGATGGTTTTTCTAAAATTTCTTCCCCAACTGTTGGTTTACTCCATTCCACTTCTTCTAGTTTAGCTTTCTGAGTTTCAACTTCCTCTGGATGTTTCTTAAACGGTTTCAAACTCACTTCTTCCAAAGATTCTTTTTCAATTGGTTTCTTCTCGGTTTTAGCACGTTTCAGGACAAGTTCCTGTTTATTCCAAGGAACAACTTCTTCCTCAACTTTCTCAACGGGAGCTGGTTTTGGTTTACTCCAAGGTTTAGGTGCTTCAATAGCCTTCTCATCTTCAGCTGGTTTTTCCTCTTTTTTAGGTCTTCTCCAACCTCTGGCTTCAGGCTGTTCGTCAACTTTTTTGTCTTCCGAAACAGCAATATTTGTACTGTCTTCGTCACGAACTGGTTCTTGTGGTTTTTCTTCTTCTGTAGGTTTTCTTGGTCTTCTCCAGCCCTTTGTGTCAGATTGAGGTTTTTCATCAATCTTTTCTTTCTCTGAAACAGCAATCATTGTGCTGTCTTCAACGTGAACTTTGTCCTTTGGTTTTTCTTCCTCCGCAGGCTTTTCTTCTTTTTTAGGCCTTCGCCAACCTCGAGTGTCAGGTTGAGGTTGTTCTTCAACTTTTTCTTTTTCTGAAACAGCAATCATTGTGCTGTCTTCAACGTAAACTTTGTCCTTTGGTTTTTCGTCTTCCACAGGCTTTTGCTCTTTTTTAGGCCTTCGCCAGCCTCGTGTTTCAGGTTGAATTTGTTCTTCAAATTTTTCTTTTTCTGAAACAGCAATCATTGTGCTGTCTTCAACGTGAACTTTGTCCTTTGGTTTTTCTTCCTCCGCAGGCTTTTCTTCTTTTTTAGGCCTTCGCCAACCTCGAGTGTCAGGTTGAGGTTGTTCTTCAACTTTTTCTTTTTCTGAAACAGCGATCATTGTGCTGTCTTCGACGTGTACCTTGTCCTTTGGTTTTTCTTCCTCCAGAGGTTTTTCCTCTTTTTTGGGCCTCCGCCAACCTCGTGTTTCCGGTTGAGGTTGTTCTTCTAACTTTTCTTTTTCTGAAACTGCAATCATTGTACTATCTTCCGTATGAACGAGCTCATGTTTCTTGGGTTTATCGACTTGTTTTCGAGTCTTGATAACTTCTTTTTCTTCTTGTTTTAAATCAATCAAAGTCTGATCTTCCCGATGAACCTTGTCACCCTCTTTAGTAATTACTTCTTCAACCTTAGTTTCTTTCTTAACTGGTTTCAATACAACTTGCTCCTGTTCTTCCTTAACCATTTCCTTTTTATCTTTTTGGGCACGTTTAAGCACGATCTCTTGTTTATTCCATGGAATTTCTTCCTTTTTCTCAACAAGTTTAGGTTGTTTCGGTTTTTCTTCAACAACAGTTGGTTTGAGTTGTGGAGTTTCAACACTTTCTGGCACTTCTTCAGGCTTTCTTCCTCGTCGCCATCCTTTTGTTTCTAACTTTTTTTTAGTAGTTTGCACTTGTTCCTCAGTTGGTAAGCTAGGTTTAGGCATTTCTTCCTCACTAGGTACAGTAGGTTTAGGCTGTTCGTCTTGCCTAGGTTTGCGCCAAGGACGAGTTTCATCCTTCTTTTGTATTTGTTCTTTTTGATCAATTTCTAGAATAGTTTTATCTTCGACATGTTGCTTCTCCTGAATTGTTTCTTTCTCTTGAATTTCTTCTTTTCTAGCATTGCGCCAAGCCTTTGATTCAATAGTTTCTTCTTTTTTGGTTGTTTCCTTCACTTTTTCGTCAACCTTCAAGATTGTTGTATCTTCAACGAATGCTTTATCAACCTTACTTTCAATGGTTTCAGGTTTAATCTTTTGAAGAGACACGGGTTTCAAATCAACTGTTTCTAATTCTTCTTTTTGTACAGTCTTGCTGTCACGTCGAGTTGGTTTTAATTGTACTTCTTCAACTTTTTCTTTTGGTAATTCCTTTGGTTGTCGAGGTGCCTTTTTGAGGACAATTTCTTGTTTGTTCCAAGGAATTGGTTCCTCTTTGGGTTTTTCTTCAACTATTTCTTCCACTTCCTCAACTTGTTCCTCACCCTCTTTGCGAGTTTTTCGCCAGTGCTTCTTCTTCACTTTATCTGTTTCTTCAACCGTTTCGTCCACACGTGAAATCGTGCTATCTTCAACATGTGCTTTCACCACTTCTTCTGTTTCAGTGGGTTTAATCTTTTGGAGAGAGACCGGTTTAAGATCAACAGTTTCCAATTCTTCTTTGGGTGTAGGTTTACTTCCACGTCTTGTAGGTTTGAGTTGTAGTTCTTCAAGTTTCTCCTTAGGTGCTTCTTTTTGTTCCCGAGGAGCTTTTTTAAGGATGATTTCTTGTTTGTTCCAAGGTATTTGCTCAACTTTGGGTTTTAGTTCTTCTTCTTCCACTTTAATTATTTCCTCAGCTTCACCCTCTATTCTTGTTTTGCGCCACTGTTTAGTTTTGGTTTTCTCGATTTCATCAACTTTTTCATCAATTTTCGAAATTGTAGTATCTTCAACGTGAGCTTGAGGCAACTTATCTGTTTCAGTAGGTTTGATTTTCTGAAGAGAAACTGGTTTCAAGTCAACCGTTTCTAGTTCTTCTTTCGGAATAGGTTTACTACCACGTCGGGTTGGTTTCAATTGAATTTCTTCAACTTTTTCCTTTGGTACTTCTTTTGGTTCTCTTGGAGCTTTCTTAAGGCTAATAGGTTGTTGAGTCCAAGGAACAGGTTCTTCTTTCTTTTCTGTCACTTTTGGTTTTTCTTGTTTTTCTTCAACTTTTACTATTTCTGTAGTTTCTTCAACTTGTGTTCTATCTAACTGGTCAGTCTCAATAGGTTTTGCCTTTTGAAGAGAAACCAGTTTCAAATCAACTGTTTCCAATTCTTCTTTTGGAATAGGTTTACTACCACGTCGGGTAGGTTTCAATTGAATGTCTTCAATCTTTTCTTTGGGTATTTCTTTCATTTCTCTTGGAGCTTTCTTAAGGGTAATAGGTTGTTGAGTCCAAGGAACTGGTTCTTCTTTCTTGTCTGTTACTTTCGGCTTTTCCTGTTTTTCTTCAACTTTTACAAGTTCCTTCGTTTCTTCGACTTGGGCTCTATCCAACTGGTCAGTCTCAACAGGCTTGACCTTTTGAAGAGAAATAGGTTTTAAGTCAACAGTTTCCAGTTCTTCTTTCGGAATGGTTTTGCTGTCACGTCTTGTCGGTTTTAATTGAACCTCTTCAGGTTTTTCCTTAGGAATGTCTTTCTTTTCTTTAGGCGCCGGTTTTAGTTTAATTTCTTGTTTATTCCAAGGGATTGGTTCTTCTTTTGGTACTTGCTCTTGAACTAAATCGACACTCTTTCGAGGTTTACGCCAAGGTTTAGTTTCTTCTTCTACAACTTTGTCAGTCGAAATCAGAGTTGTATCTTCAACTTGCTTGGTTTCTTCCTTTCTAGGTCTACGCCAACCTCGAGTTTCGGCATCTTGAGTTTCTTTAATTTTTTCTTGTTCATCATGTGATAACAAAGTTGTGTCTTCGACATGTTTTTGTCTTTCTACACTTGTATCTTCTTTTCTTGGTATGCGCCAACCTCGAGTTTCTGCATCTTTCTTTTCAGTCACTTTTTCTCGTTCTTCAAGTGACAACAAAGTTGTGTCTTCGACATGTTTTTGTCTTTCTACACTTGTATCATCTTTTCTTGGTCTGCGCCAACCTCGAGTTTCTGCATCTTTCTTTTCAGTCACTTTTTCTCGTTCTTCAAGTGATAACAAAGTTGTGTCTTCGACATGTTTTTGCCGTTCTACACTTGTATCTTCTTTTCTGGGTCTACGCCAACCTCGAGTATCCGTTTCTTGTGTTTCTGTTACTTTCTCTCGTTGATCTACTGATAACAAAGTTGAATCTTCAACGTGTTTCTTCCTTTCTAAACTTGTATCTTCCTTTCTAGGCCTTCGCCATCCCCTAGTTTCAGCTTGTTTCTCAATCTCAATCTTCTCTCTTTCTTCGACTGACAACAAAGTTGTATCTTCAACATCACGTCTAGTATCTTTACGAGGTCCTCGCCAGTCTTTTGTTTCCAATTTTTCAGTCTTTTCGGTTCTAGTTCGCTCATCAACACTCAATAAAATCGTATCTTCAGTATCAACTCTCCTATCCAAAGAAGAAATCTCTTCAGTCTTTTGTCCAATCGTAACTTTGGTCCTATGTTTGAGATCAACTTTTTCCAACTCAAGCTTCTCAACTTCTTTGCTCTGAATCTTTGAAGGTTTCAACTGCACATCTTCAATTTGCTCCTTGACTATTTCTTTAGTTTGTCTTTGCGTTTTCTTCAAAGTTATTTGCTGTTGCGTCCAGGGTTGAGCTTGGTGTGGTTGTTGTTCCTCAACACCTGCAATCTTTTGAGGCTTTTTGTGTATTTGACGCCAGGGCAACGTTTCGTCACCCATTGGCAATTCATCTTCATCTACCGGTTGCACGCCACCTTTCGAGCCAGGAACGGCTTTTTGTGAAGTTTGGCCCGGGCCACCTGGGCCAGAGCCGGCTTTAGGCTGTTTGGGGCCTTTGGAGGAGTCTTTCGGTGATAAGTCGGTGGTTGCGGGTTTGCGGTAAGTTCCAGAACGGCCTAAATTAAGTCCAAACGGCACTCAATCAAAATGATTATTTATTCATGAGGGAAATGAGCAAACATTTCTATTATAAAAGAATTTAAATCATTGCCAAATCTGGATGGTGATGCAATGATTGTAAATCTGACCATAAATGGCCATACAAATCATAAGCGCAAAACGAATTATTCTTCGACCTTAATTTAGTTAATCATCCGTACCGTCACGCCATACAAGAGCCACCGGTAAAAATAAATCCTATTTACATTTAAAATAGAAATGAAAAAATAACTCGAAAATTCCGAATTCCAGCCGTATGAGTGATTGTTGTCTCAACACTTTAGTCATTGTAATATAAAAATAATCCTCGTGACGTGTCTTTGAGACACCCAAAAATCGTCCGATGCACAATACGTGTCGCATAAAAATAATAAATGATCAAAAACACGAATTTCAAAAATTAGCACACGTGTATACAATTTAACGTTTATACAATTTAAGAACAGGTGTATTTTTGTAAAAGTTGGCACATACGGCTCATTACCGCCAATCTTGATCAAGCCGAGTTGTTTTGACCCACTTTCGTCAGAAATGATCAAAAATTGCGATTTTTTTTTCAAATGAGAATAGTCAAAAATGACATCGTTTTGGAGCGGTGGCTATTTCCGTCGGAAAAATGACTCATAAGCTCACGCATAGTACGCACCCCCTACTACGGGTCCCACGTGAGGTGCTTTTCTCGTCACTCAAACATGTGCAGTGCTCGAGTGAAGACGTGTAGTTGAAGCCGTGAAAATTCGCCCCTTTGGGGCGAATTTTCGCGGGCTTAGCTTGACCGGGGTGAAGGGTTTTGTGGTTACAAGTGACCGAAAAAAGGGTGAGTACCGTATTTTGGATATTTTCTCAAAAAATTTTTTGCAGGAGTTGGACTTGGGCCAGGCAGGTGTAAAATTTGAATTTTGAATAAAGTTTTTGCTCAGAATTGTGTTTTATTTTTCGGGGTCGGCGGCCATCTGGTTGTCGGCTGTCTCCTAATTTAGAACTGTAATGTAATCCAGTGGAAGTTTAAAATAGTTGCCAGCGTGTGTCATGGTGCACACGACCCCACTTTATGATTTTTGTTTACAAGTAGACCGTGTTGATGCATTGAATGCACCTGGTCTGGATTTCGGTCTATTTCGAATTTTTAAGGTCACTTGAAACGACAAGACTCTTCAGTAGCAATTTATTAAGTAATTATGCATATTTACGATACATTTCTTTGACAACAACAATAATAATAAACAATAAGCCCAGCAGATTAGTGCCAAAGCTGGTTCACTCCTAAATATCATCACTTTGTGGAACTTAACAATAATCCCTTCACCTCTATTGTTAAAAATTTATAAAAGAAGCGCAACTAAAATTATCGGTCCGAATAGGGGGTGAGGGTTTTTATTTCTTACTTTTGACGATCAATTTGGCCGATCGCTCGACTTGACCAGCAGAGGAGGTTGCCCTGCAGGTGAAGGTGCCAGAGTCCTCTTCATAGGTGGTGGAGATGAGGAGGACGGCGTTGTTGCCCTCGTGGATCATCTGCAAGGAAGTTATTCCACAGTCATAATGTGACCTAATATCCAGGACAATAGAAAATAATACAGCAGTTTGAAAAACGCAATACCTAAGGTCAAAAAAGTAAAAAAAATCAGACAAATTCAAAGCAAATGAAAGAAAATAAGGAATATTTTCAGACAATCAGCAGATCTATTCTTTTGTATAAAAATCATAACTAAAATAAAAACACTTAAAGAGTCGCTTAATTTGATTGTTCGAGAGAAAGTTACTAATTTTAGAAATTAAACTTTAATCAAGGGAAATTATTTTAAGAACTGGTCGAGTTGGTATTTTAGGACCGTTTCAAGATCCATAAAACTGTAATTTGGTTATTTAGAAAACGGCTTGCCAACGTACAGTAATATGCTTGGCTGACTTTGTCGATAATTTGGATAATTGCGTTTAAAAATAAACTTCACGGTAAATAGCTTTTGATGTTTCAATTCTCGTAACTGTACACAATACCGGTCTGGCTACAGTTCGAGCTGTTAAATCAATCTTCATTATGAAATTTTGTAAATAGAATAGACGTCAATTAAAACCACATTATTTTTAATTTATTAGAGAACGTGTTAATGTAGAATCTTTTGTATTTATTAAATAAAAATGTTGTTGAATGTGTGTGCATTTTTATTTTATGCCCTTTATTAGCCCTTCGGCTACAGCTACAGAAGCATTTTCGCTTTTTCATCAAAACAATTAAAACTCGAGAAGTTCTAGGTCAAAATAAGATACCTATATTACAGTATTTGAATTTATCCGAAACGACCATTTAAGACATACCTAAGTTAAAGGGCATACCGATACTTTTTTATTTTTGCTTCAAGTCTATTTTAATTTTTTTCCAAATTTCAAACACCGATTAGGCAAACAGCGTGACTTTTTTTTTATAAAATGGCATGAGCCCCAAAAGGATATCTTATAAAAAAATCAATCAATCAAAAAATCAAACCATAAAAATCAATTTTTAAATGCCGATTTGGCCAAACCAAATAAGAGATAGAACAAAAAGTTTTATTTCATCGTAGGTGAGCGCGTCAAAATCTACAATACTGTATTGCTTTAAATAGAATTTAAAATCACCCATTTTGTGTTCGTAGATTTTTAATTTCTTTTTATTTTATCGATTACGTCAATACTATTCGATAGAATGAAGACATTTAAGCTTATGAAAAATCGATTTTTTTGTCTATTTTTCCCTTTGTTTATTTTCTCGATTCACAACAAGCTTTAAGCACTCGATAAAGTGATAAAGTTTTGCGTCGTCGTAAAGTTTCCGCGAAAAAAAAACCGAAAAATGTGTTACTATTTTCACTTTTTTCAAACTTCAAACGCCGATTACGGCGAAATTAATGAAGTTAAGGCCGGTGCTACTGAAACCTGCTGTCTCAAGGCGATACCTCCAACAAAAATTTCAATATTTAAATTACAATTATTGCATCCTAACTCAAAAAGTCCTATCATCGTAAAAAGCGCCTCAAAATCCATAACCAGACCTGGACCAAAAAACTTCAAGCTCTTAGAATCCATGTTAATTTATCTATCAAATAGTGGTGGGTTTTTGTATTTAATTTTTTTGCTGGCATAAGCATAATCTATATGTATAAAATTGCTTGTCCTGACTGACTGACCTATCAACGCACAGCCTAGACGGCTAAGGAAATTTTTACAGTAGATAGCTTTTGTAACGTAGGGGTCTACTAAGAAAGGATTTTTGGAAAATCACCCCCTAAGAGGGTTAAATAGGGTGTTAAAATTTGAATAAAAATCCGTCATTTTTTAAGTTATATCTTAGAAAATTAGTATTTGGGCTTTCGGTTAAAACTAAAGAAAGACGTGTTTCAGGATTTTTGGAAAATCAACCCCTAAAGGGGTTAAATGGGGAGTTGAATTTAGAATTAGAGTTTAGAAAATCTGTCATTTTTAAAGTTACATTGAACTTACATCCTTGAAAATTAGTATTTGGGCTTTTGGTTAAAAATAAAGAAACACGTGTTTCCGGATTTTCGAAAAATCAACCCCTAAGAGGGTTAAATGGCGTAATAAAATTTGTATAAATATTCCTAACTTTTGAATTTACATTAATTGAAGCTGGTATTTGGGCTTTCAGTGAAAAGTGAAGAAACACGTGTTTTAGTTTGAAATACCAACCCCAAGGGGGTTGAACACGGGTTAGAATTTGTATAAAAATCCGTAATTTTTAATTTGTATCCATGCAAATGGTATTTGAGCTTTCGGTCAAAGATGAAAAACGTGTGTTTAAGAACATTTGGAATTTCCACCCCTAAAAGGGTTAAATATAAAAATCCGTAATTTTTGAACTTATATTTTATAACTTATAAATTTGTATTTGGGCATTCGGTGAAAAATAAAGAAACAGGTATTTTATTATTTTTAGAAATTCCACCCTCAAAGAGGGTTAAACATAAAAAATTGTCACTTTTTGAAGCTATATTAATGAAAAATGGTATTTGATCTTTCGGTTAAAAATGAAAACAGACGTGTTTCTGGATTTTGAAAGTTCTAACCCCAAGAGCGTTGAATATAAAAATATGTCATTTTCGAAGTTATAACCAAAAGAATTGGTATTTGGGCATTCGTCTAAATATAAAAAACGCGTGTTTCAGGTTTGTTGAAAACTCCACTCCAAGGGGGTTAAACAAAAATTGTTGAAGTTATACATACAACATTTGGTTAAAAAGGAAAAGGCGTATATTTCAGGATTTTTAGAAATTCCACCCCCAAAAGAGTTCAACGCAAAACTTCTGCATTTTTGAAGTCATATCCAAGAAAATTGGCATTTGGACTTCCGGTTAAAAATAAAGAAAATTTGCTTCAGGATTTTTGAAAATTACATCTACAAGAGAGTTAAACAGGGAATGAATTGAGAACAAGCAAAATTTACTCGGGTTCGCATTGGGTCACGGTTTTAAAGTTCACAATAAAATTTTGTGTTTCTACTAAGTTTTGCATTGTTTTTCTGTGTTTCAAAGTGGTTGTGGACATGCGTGCGAAGCCGTGGGCAACTGCTAGTTATATATAATATCTTTGTCTCTTGTGTCTTTACCGCTTCTAATGTAAAAATCTCAAAACTCACCTGGAAATCTGGCGAATCTGGAATGAGGAACCCTTCCCTCAGCCACTGCACCGTCGGTTTGGGTTTCCCGCTCACAGTGGTCTTGAACTGCGCTGGACTTCCCTCCGGCACAATCACATCCTTCATAGGCGTCAAAGACGGAGCAACTTCTTGCGTTTCAGGTGCCAAAACCTTCAAATTCGCTTGGAGCGTAACAGTACCAGCTGGATTCGACGCCACGCATTTGTAAACACCTTCATCCTCCGGGAAAGCTTCAGAAATCTTCAGAGTGTAATAATCCCCGTCTTTGACCATTTGGAAGTACTTGGACGGTTTGATGACCTTATCGCCCTTTTGCCATTTGATGGTGGGCGCTGGCTTGGCGGTGATTTTGCATCGGAACGCCACAGCTTGACCTTCACGGACCTTTTGGTCCTTCAAAGGCTCAACAATACTGGGGGCCTTTTCCCCGGTGGGGGTGGTGGGTTTGGCGGGTTTTGAAGGGGTGGCAGGACGGGTGACTTGGCAGTCGGCTTCACAACGGGCTTCTCCGGCGCTGTTAATCGCCACACATTCGTATTTTCCTGAATCTTCAGGTACCACTTCGATGATGAGGAGGGTGTAGATTTCGTCCTCTTCTAAAGTCTTGTAGCGGATGTCGGAAGAGATCTTCTTGCCGTTTTTGAGCCAGTAAACATCAATGGGTTTGGTACCATTGATTCTGGCATCGAAACGTACCAATTGACCCACGTTGGAGGTGGCACTTTGAATGGTTGTGACGAAACTAGGTGGTACTGCGCCACCACGTGCCTGACTTCGACGTTCCTGGACCACCAAGTTGGCACTGCATTTTGCGGTACCTCCCCGATTCTCAGCAACAACACTAAAGACACCCGAATCTTCAACAAAGACTTGACGAAGCACCAAGATTGATTTGGTACTAAATGTGTAGATGGTCAAGTCAGGGGAGCTAGTAATCGGGAAATTTTCCCGGTACCATGTGACTTTCGGTAACGGATCTCCGTCAAACTCGACTTCGAAGCGAGCCGAAGTGTTTTCGAAGGCCAAGCAAGGTTGGATCTTCTTAGTAAAGACGGGAGGATTGCTTGGTAGTACTTGTCCCTGGACTAGTTTCTCCTGCGTTTTGGCTTTGTGTTCCACATCGGTGGTTTCAGTCGCTGTGATGTGTCGGGTGATTTCTTTATCTCCCACGTTTTCCTTCTGTGTTTGGCGTTGTTTGGTCACGTAGATTTCCCGACCGTGAACGCCAGATTCGGTTGGATCAGGCGGATAAGCTCCTTTTTTGGAATCAACGATCACTTCGCGCTGTTGCTCCATTTCTTTGCTTTTGTCGGTTTTGCGTAGTTGGACTTGGTCACGGTGTGGAGTGACTTTTTCCTCGGCTTTCGGCAAGTGAGGGATGGGTCTGAGGTCCACTTTTTCCGGTTTTTCCTCTCTGGAAGGAAAATTACGCAAATAAACTCAAAATGTTTCCGGTGATTTTAAAGTACTACTTACAAGTTCTCTTGGTATTTCTGAGCCATCCCTTTAGCCAGCGAACTCGAAACAATCTTCTCTCCAGGAATGGCGAACTGGTGAGAGGCTTCTCGCAGTTTAATTTCTTTGGTGACTTGTTCGTTTTCCAGTTCTTGGATTTTGGTGTAGTAATCTTCAGTTTTTTTGTTCTTGATTGATTTTTGCCATTCGGTTTGTTCCTCTTTGAATTCTTTAGGCTGGACGTGAATGCCTGTGACGTTGAGACCTTGCTCGCGTTGCATCGTGTTGCGTTCGTCGAAAACTTTTTCAAGTTCGGTTTCAGATCGTTCTTTCTGGTACTGAGCCAACTCGAGGTCGTACCAGGCTAAAGGCAGAAAATTTCAGTCAATTTAGGAACCAGAGTTATTTTTCGAGCACTTTTGGCAAAAAATTTTCAGAAAATTGTACCAAAAGTGCGCAAGATATCCACGATATAGTCCATTCAAGGAACACTCAAATCTGGCTTGCTCATTGTCTGGACTAATATACAACGTGTCCACATGGGACACATCTAACACATGATGCACATTAGGAAAGGGTAAACATGCAACATACAACGATACCAACAAATTAAACAATGGCATACCTGTCTCAACTCCTCAGAAATGCCGTCGTTGGTCGAAGCAGAAGAAAGGGAAGGACTATCAGGAAGTAGTGTATAGAGAGAGGCATGGAGTGTTAAAGCGATTGTCTTGCATGTTTAATATGTGCATTATGTCAAGTATATCAAATGTTTGGTGCGTTTTGGTTAAACACTTACGTCTTGGTGAATTTTTAAGAACCCCTCTGTAATCGTCTTGTCTAGGAATGACCTTCAGTTCCGTGTCGGCAATAGCTTCTCCCACAGAACTTCGAGCAATCACTTCCACTTTCCCGGTGTCATACTGGCGCGTTTTTGGAATATCCATATGGTACATCCCGTCGTACGTCAATTTGTATCTTGATCCATTAACGACAGTATGACCATTGATCAACCACATGACCCTTGGTCGTGGATGACCGGTGACTCGGCAGCAAAACCGGGCCCATTCTCCCTCTTGGACGGTGCAAGGTTCCGGTCTGCTCACAAAGACCGGAGCTGAGCGAGGTTTACTCTCCTCGGCGGCTTCTTCCGGAACCCTTGAAACTTTAAGTTAGACCCAGATCTAATTTTAAGCTATACAAACTTACACTTGCCAAGCGGCTTCAAGTTCACGGATTTTTTCAATACTTTTCATTCCTTTAGGAAGTTGAGAATCGTAGATAATGCCAGGCTTGCCGGCAGTTTTAATAACAGCTCTGGTCTCGTCCATACCGTACAGGTTGGTAGCCCGGCAGAGGTACTCACCACTGTCCTCAGGGTAAACCCAACCGAAGTTCATGGCAACGTAACCGAAATCGTAGATGGGAGTGAACCGGTTTTCTTTAAAAAAAATTGAGTGTTAGTTTTTTCTTCTTTTAACGTTTAAGCAAGTTTTTGAGCTAAAGTACTACTAAATTTAACTTGTGCACTAAATGGATGTAATAGGACAAATACGTACTGTGAGGGAGAGGTTTTCCGTTGAAGAACCACTCGACTTTCATGTTCGGATCCCCAACTGGAGCCAGCTGGCACTCAAATTTAGTAGTTTGCATCTCAACCAAAGTTTCCTGACTTTGAATTTGAGTGACAAAACGCGGTGGTTGCTTCTTATCAGCGTCGTACAAATCGTCTTCAGTCAAATGTATCTCTGAGGTGTACTTCTTGATGGCGGCTTCCATCTGCATTAGAGTTTCGGACTTCTTCATTCCTTTTGGCACTTGGTTTTGGAGTATGATGTTTGGTAGCTTCTTGCACGTGATTTTGGCCTTGGTAAAGTCTTCACCATAGTCATTAACGGCTCGGCAAACGTACTCTCCTGAATCTTCAGCGTAGACATAGAGAATATCAAGGGAGACGAATCCCATATCGTAAACTGTGCGATATCTGTGACCTGAAGGTAGCAATTTTCCGTTCCGGTACCACTCAATACGCAACTTCGGATCGTCTTTGGGTTCCACTCGACATTCAAAACGGATGGATTCGGACTCTTCTACAGTTGTTGACTCGATTTGTGTGATAAACTTCGGGGGAGAGTACGTTTTATCTTCTTGGTGCTTCTCCTCTACTTTACCTTTTTCCAATTCTTTGAGTTTTTCGGCGCTCATACCAGCTGGGAGTTGCGATTCGTAATCAATGGTGCGTTTCGACTTTGACGTAACTGTAGCTTTAGTAGTGGCAGAACCCCACTTGTTGGTCGCTCTACAAATATATTCTCCAGCATCTCTGGAGTAGGTATAGTCAATATCAAGCGAAATAAATCCAAAATCGTTGATTTGGTGGACCCTTGAACCGGTGGCAAATGGTCGTCCGTTATGGAACCAATCAATACGCATCGTTGAGTCATTGGTGGGTTCCACTCGACAATCAAAGTGAACCGGCCCTCCTTCAGGAACGTCCAGATTATCCTTGATTTCGACAATGAAACGTGGAGGGTTCGGTTTTTCCTCTTCCGTGGTGATTTCTTCACGTTTGTAAAGCGTTTCTTCAAGTTTTTGGATACTTTCAGTCCCGGATCTAAAGTTTGATGGTAGTTGTGGTTCCAGGATGATCCCTTGGCGACCCCTCACTTGCAATTTGCACGAAACTGTAGCTTCACCGTGTTTGTTGGTCGCTTTGCAAGTGTACAAACCAGAGTCTCGTTGGTAAACTCCGGAAATTTCCAGAATAACGAACCCGAAATCGTTGATGGTTTTAATACGGGAGCCGGCCCATAACGCTTTGCCATTATGGAACCACTCGACTCGCATACTTTGGTCATTGACTGGAATCAACTTGCACTCGAAATGTGCTAAGGAGTTTTCACCAAGGGTCAAGTCTGCAGGAGTTGTGATGAATTCAGGTGGACGTCCGGTATCATCATCCACTGTGGCTTGAGATGGTACCATTCCGAGCCCTTCCAGCTCTGCAATTTTGTCAATGGTGCCCTCCATGCCCTTAGGTAGTTGCGATTCAAGGATGATGCTTCTTTTGCCTTGAACTTTCATAGAGGCTGTTGTGACAGCTTCTCCGTACTCATTGAAAGCGCGGCAAGAGTACTCTCCGGAGTCTTCGGGATAAACTGGTGATATTTCAAGGATAACGAAACCGAAATCGCAGAAAGTGCGGAATCTTGAACCGGTTCGGAGTGGTTTTCCGTTCCAGAACCACTCAACTTTGAGTTTTGGATCGTCGGTTGGGATTAATCGGGCTTCAAAATGAGCGTTTTCACCCTCACGGAGGCTGTCGATGTTGGATAGCGGTACTGTAAAAACAGGGGCTCTTCCTTTTTCTTCTGTTACTTTCTCGTCGCGCTGGCGGGTTAGGGAGTCTTCCAGGGTCTGGATCTTCTCCAATCCGCCCTCCATGCCCTGAAATTGTTCGAAAATTGTTTTGTTAAAGCAACAGATTTGAAACTAATAACAAATTTAATGCAAAAATTGAAAACTTACCCGCGGCAGTTGCGAGTCCAGGATCAAGTTCGCCTTCGAGACGCATTTCAAGCTGGCCTTAGTACTATCTTCGCCATATTTATTATAAGCCCTGCATTCGTAAGTACCGGAGTTCTCCTCATAGCAGTACAAAATATCGAGAATGACGATACCAAAATCATGGAACGTGCGGTATCTATGTCCGTGAGGTAACTTCTTCCCGTTGTAGTACCACTCGACCACAAGATCTGGATCAGTGACTGGAGTAAGCCTGGCCTCAAAGTGGGCACTTTGCCCCTCTACAAGCTTAGTAACATCTTGTATTTGCGTGACGAATTTCGGTGGTTCCGTCACTGGAGTTGTCGGTGCTTGTGCTTGTTGTCCTTGCAGACTTTCCAGTTCCCGGATTTTGGCCAAAGAATCAGGTTGGAGACTTTCGGAGAACACTCCACCCTTGCCTTGGGCCGAGATTGTCGCTTTGGTGAAATCTTCACCATATTTATTGTACGCACGGCACACATATTCACCAGAATCGTGGTCTTGGATGTAGGAAATGTCCATAACGACAAAACCAAAATCAGAAACGGTCTTAATACGGGAAGATTGTAAAATTTGTTGTCCATTATGGTACCATTCGACTTTCAAATCGGGGTCGTTAACTGGTACCAAAGTGCACTCAAAGTGAGCCGACTGGCCATCCTTAAGCCCGACAATGTTCTGAATTT
Source organism: Tribolium freemani (assembly GCA_939628115.1). Taxonomy (NCBI): domain Eukaryota; kingdom Metazoa; phylum Arthropoda; class Insecta; order Coleoptera; family Tenebrionidae; genus Tribolium; species Tribolium freemani. Next base: position 37,869,906 of record OW626785.1, read on the forward strand.
GGGTCGTAAATCTCGGTTTTTGACCCTTGATCTTCTCAGTACACTCAAGTGTGACACTTTGTTCCGCCATTCCCCACTTGTTAGTGGCTTTGCAGGTGTAGGTTCCCGAATCCTCAATTTTGCAACCTAGGACTTCCAGAACCACCATTCCGAACGCGTGTACAGTGCGGAAACGATGGGAGGCTTCAATGGTTTTTCCATTGTAGAACCACTCCACTACCATCGTCTGGTCTCCGATTGGTGTTAACCCAGCCTCGAAATGCGCAATTTCGCCTTCGCTGAGGTTAGACAAGTTGGTGAATTCTGACGTGAAGACGGGCGCATGTCCTTCGTCCTTCTCCGGAATTTGGGCTTCAGGTCTATTAAGAGAGTCTTCCAAATCTTGGATCTTCTCCAACCCTTCTTGACCCTTGGGGTGTTGGGTGCGTTCGATCAAGTTGGCTTTGCTGGTACAGTAGATAGTGGTCGAGGTGAAGGCTTCTCCCTTTTTATTTGAAGCCTTGCAAGTGTAAATACCTTGGTCTCGTTCGTAAACATCGACAAGGTCTAGTGTAACAAAACCAAAATCACTGGTTAGTTTAAATCTGGTACCATGGTCAAGGGATTTGCCGTTGAAGAACCACTCGATCTTCAAGTTGGGGTCGTTTTTAGGTTCAACGGTGCCTTCTAAACGCAAGGGTTGGCCTTCAACTAGTCTGAACTCGGGGTTTAAGGGGGTGGTCCATATGGGTTTGCCGAATTCGGTGTCAGGGGTACTATCAGCGCGTTGGTACTTTGCAGCAAAAGCTCTTTCAGTGTCTTCAATTGCTTCAAGGCCTGATTTACCTTGAGGGTGCTGAGTGTCCAAATAAATGTTAGTTTTGGAGGTGACACGGAGAGAACCTGAAGTCGTAGCTGAGCCTTTACTGTTGGTGGCCTTGCAAGTGTAAATTCCAGCGTCGTGTTCGTAGACATGGTTAATGTCAAGTGCGACGTACCCAAAATCGTAAGTGGACTTATATTTGGTGCCTGATGGTAGTGGTTTACCGTTAATGAACCATTCGATTTTAAGTGTGGGGTCTTTGGATGGTTCCACATTGCACTCAAAGTGCACATTATCACCTTCCATACATTCGACATTGTTCAAATGACTGATAAAGATCGGGAGTTCATAGACGGGTTCTGGTTGCTCAACCCTTGCTTCCTGTGGTCGTTCCAATGCTTCCAATTTTGGGATGGCATCAGGGTGAAGGGTTTGACCCAACAACCAATGCCGGTCCTCGATTTTGAGAGTACAGGTCGAAATGGCTTCGCCAAGCAAGTTTGTCGCTTTGCAAGTGTAAATTGCCGAGTCATCATCCCTCAAACTGTTGATGGACAGGGTTACCAACCCAAAATCAAAAGTACTGCGAAGTCGGGTACCGGTGGTTAACGAAATTCCGTTTTTGAACCATTCAATTCTTAAGTTCGGGTCTGCTCTTGGCTCAACTTGAGCTTCAAGATACACGTGTTGTCCCTCAACCAACTTATCGTAGCTCTTGAGATGAGTTGTGAAAACTGGTGGCTGTTGAGGAGTAGTATCAACGAACATTTCTGGTACTTTATTCATCTCGGCTTCCTTCAGCTGAATCTTCTGCCACGCGTCAGGTTGAAGAGTTTCACCAACGATATTTGATTTCGACTTGACTTTCATCGAAATTGAGGAAACGGCCTCTCCTGATTTATTAATAGCTTTGCACATGTAGACTCCCGAGTCTTCAGGAACAGTCGACATGATATCAAGGGTGACGAACCCGAAATCGTGTGTAACTTTGAATCTTGAACCCAGCTTGAGTTCGACTCCATTGACGTACCATTCGAATCTTAAATTTGGATCTCCGACTGGTACCACTCTGGCTTCGAAATGGGCGTGTTGGCCTTCCCATAGTTCGGTGGGACCAGTGAGAAGTTGGGTGAAAATGGGTTTCTCAAAGTGGCGTTCGGGTTCTTCTGGACGTGGAGCGAGGGGTTGCTCCAGTTGGGCGATTTTGCGCTGGGCTTCTGGGTGTTGGGACTCCAATTGGATGCTGGCTTTGGCTAAACAAGAAAATTTAACAAATTAAAGTATGATAAAGAAAAAAGTTCAACAACTGTTCAAGAAGTTGTTGAACACGCGTGTAATTGAACATTAAAACTTTTACATCGTTTGCAGAGTTTGAAAAACTTCTAAAAAACATGAAAACTTACTTCTAATTTTCATAGAAGCAGTCGTGACAGCTTCCCCAAGAGGATTCGAGGCCCGGCAAATGTAGACTCCTTCGTCTTCATCCCTAACATGTGTGATATCAAGCGAAACGAACCCGAAATCGTGCACTTTGGTGATTCTGGAACTGTCTTCCAGCGGTTTTTCGTTACGGAACCACTCCACTTTAAGCGTCGGATCTCCGACTGGGATAAGTCTACACTCAAAGTGCGCCGTTTGCCCCTCTTGAATACTATCAATATTCTGGAGAGGTTGAGTGAAAACTGGCCTTTGCCTAGTCACCGGTTCGTCATGTTCTGGCCGTTTGTAGGGCTGGTGTTCCTCTAATTGCCTAATCTTGTCTAATCCTTCCGGTCTTTGTGACTCCAAAATGATGTTGCTCTTGGCGATAACTTTCAAATTGATGGACGAAGTGCATTGACCCAGATTGTTAATGGCTTTGACTGTGTATTCACCAGCGTCTTCCGGAACACAATGCCCGATATCGAGCGCAATGTAACCGAAATCAAAAGTGATGTGGAACCTACTTGCTGAAGGTAACGGTTTTCCATTGTGGTAAAACTCGATTCTTAAATTAGGATCATGGATTGGTTCCACTTGAGCCTCAAAGTGAGCGGTTTGTCCTTCGTAAATTTCGGTGGTACCGCGTAGTTCCGTCACCAAACGTGGAGGGGTCGGGATGGGTTCCTCGACCTCCAGACGAGTCGGGTGGCCTTGAGCTTCCAATTCTCTGATTTTTTCCAACCCTTCAGGGTGGTGCGTGTCCAAAAGAATGCTTTTGCGCCCCCCAACTTTGATGGTACATGTATTAACAGCTTCACCAACTAGATTAGTAGCTTTGCACATGTAAGTACCACTATCCTCTGGGTAAGTATATAGGACGTCAAGCGCAACGTAACCGAAGTCATGAGTGGTTCGGAACCTATGGCCAGCCCTCAGTTTAACTCCATTGACAAACCATTCGATTTTCAAGTTTGCGTCATTGACTGGCTCCACCCTACACTCCAAATGCGCATGTTCGCCCTCTTTGAGGTTCTCCAAACTGACCAACGGGGTCAGGAAGACTGGGCGTTGGGGCGCAGCCTCGATTTCCTCCTTTTTGGGGCGTTCGTAACTTTCCAAGTCCCTGATTTTCTTAAGTCTTTGTTCGTCCATTGTGTCAAGGTACAGTCCAGATTTGGCTATAACCTGGACGTTGGCTGTGGTTACAGCTTCACCAGCCGCGTTCCTAGCACGGCACATGTAAGTACCAGAATCCTCGGCATAAGCATAAAGAATATCAAGGGCAACGAAACCGAAATCGTAAGTGGTCTTGAACCTATGACCGGTTTGGATAGGACGTCCGTTGCAAAACCATTCGACTCTCATTGTGGGGTCATTGACAGGGGTTAAAGTCGCCTCAAGGTGGGCACTGGAACCTTCAGGGAGGTTCTCGATGGTTTTCAAGCCTCGGCCAAATTGAGGCTTCTCCAAAATAATGGCATCTTCCCGACTCACTTTCTTATAGCGAGAGTCGTCTTCAAGGTACTGAATCTTCTCGAGGGCACCTTCGTGTTGAGTTTCACGAATTATGGATGACTTAGCTGAAAAAATTGAATAAACCAAAGTTTAGCATATGTGTTCTATCAATATTTTTTTAACTCACATTTGACATTGGTGACCACAGAAGACTGGGCTTGACCCAGCTTATTGGTGACCCTGCACGTGTACTCGCCGGAATCTTCAGCATAAACCGTCAAAACATCAAGACTTGCAAACCCGAAATCGTATGCAGTTCTGAATCGGTGTCCGGTACTCAAAGCTTTACCATTGTGCAACCACTCAACTTTCATTGAGGAGTCAGGGTAGGGCTCAATACGACACTCATAGTGTGCACTTTGACCCTCAACAAGGTCAGTAGGTCCGTTCAGTTGGGTACTGAATCTTGGTGCTTGAGTCACTTCGACTTCTTCCTCTTCGCGGCGTTGGTACTTAGTGGAATCCTCCAGTTGTCTCAGCTTTTGTAACGCTCCTTCGTGTTGCGATTCGAGTTGAAGGGAAGCTTTGGCTAAAAAAGGGTTAGTACCGAGTGAAGTTTGCTAATAGAAGTACTCACATTGGACGAAGAGGGTTGCGGATGTTACGGCTTCACCCAAATCGTTGACTGCCCGGCAGGTGTAAGTACCAGAGTCCTCTGGGTTTACGTATTTCATATTAAGGGCGACATAGCCGAAATCATGCATTGTGGTTAAGCGATTAGCTAAAAAATCATTTTAACGGACTGATCAATATTTTTTGGCCAATAACTTACAAGCTTGGATTGGTACTCCGTTTCGCAACCATTCAACTTTGAGCCGCGAGTCTCCAACAGGAATCAAACGGGCTTCAAAATGCGCAGCTTGGTTTTCCGCCACTCTTAAATCCTTGATTGGCATCGTAAAAACAGGAGCTTGATTGACAACCTCTTCCTGGAATTCCTGTCTCTGGTACCGGGACGAGTCCTCCAATTGCACCAAACGTTCAAGGGCACCTTCATGCACCGTTTCGGAGTAAATCGATTTCTTCGAACGCACATTACAAACAGCTGAAGTAACAGCTTCCCCTAAGATATTAGTAGCCCGGCACGTGTAAGTTCCAGAGTCCTCTGGGTACGCATAAAGGATATCCAAAGCAACGAACCCGAAATTATTAGTTTCAGTGAACCTGGAGCCGGATTTGAGCGGTTGGTTGTTATGGAACCACTCAACTTTCATCGTAGCGTCCGAAACTGGAATCAATCGGCACTCGAAATGCGCCCTTTGTCCTTCTTTGATGTCGATATTTTTCAAAGAAGTGGTGAAAATGGGGGCTTGAGTTGTGCGTTCGTCGATTTCTTCAGCTCGGTGGTACTTGGAACGGTCCTCCAAGTGTTGGATTTGTTGCAATCCGGTTTCGTTCTGGGTACTTGTGATTATCTGACCCGAAGCTCGACATTTGAGGTAACAGGTGGTTTCGTCCACACCGACTAGATTAGTGGCCCGGCATGTGTAAGTACCAGAGTCTTCAGCGATCAAATCGACTACGTCAAGAGCAACGTAACCAAAATCATGAATAGGTCTAAATCTGTGACCGATTGTGATTTGGCGCCCGTTTTTGAACCACTCGACCTTCAAATTCGGGTCAGTAACGGGCTCGAGTTTGCACTCAAAGTGGGCATGTTGACCCTCAACCATATTTTCGAGATTTTTCGGTCGGGTCACAAATTTTGGTTTGACGGTGACTTGTTCGTCGACGAATTCCGTCCGTTTGTAGCGGGAGGAGTCCTCAAGGTACTGGATTTTTTCAAGACCCGCTGGGTGTTGCGTTTCAAGTAACAAATCCTTCTTGGCTATAACTTTAACCGAGCATGAGGTTACAGCTTCGCCAAGTTGGTTCCGGGCTTGGCAGGTGTAAACCCCGGAATCGGACGGATAAACGCTCAAGAGATCCAAAGCGACGTAGTCGAAATCGTACGCAGGCCTGAACCTATGGCCTACTTTGACCGGTATTCCGTTGCAAAACCAGTCAACCCTCATGGTCGGGTCACCCACTGGTTGCAACCGACATTCCATATGGACGTTGGTCCCTTCAACGGTTTCGATATTGTGCAAAGGACGGGTGAATTGAGGCCCTTGTAGTACGGTTACTTCTTCATCTACGTGTTTTCGATACCTGGAGGCGTCTTCAAGCATTTGGATTTGTTCAAGTGATTGTTCGTGTTGTGTTTCCGTGATAATATCAGATCGTTCGATTACTCGGACACATGCTGAAGTATGAGCTGAGCCTAACTGGTTAACAGCACGTACTGTGTATTCTCCAGAATCAAGAGCCGTAGCATGGATGATATCCAAAGCGACAAACCCAAAATCGTTGTAAGTCCTAAACCTGGAACCCACAGTAATGGGTCGTCCATTACAGTACCACTCCACTCTCATTGTTGGGTCTCCCATGGGTTCAAGGCGGCACTCAAGGTGCACGTTCCGGCCCTCTGTTAGGGGTTGTGGGTCTGAGAGTGGTACCACGAAAATTGGTTTGGATTTAGAGGTTTCAACAATGTCGTAATGAGGTTCCACAAATTTTGATTCTTCAAGCCTTTGGGTTTTGTCGAAGGCTGAGCGGTGCATGCTTCTAGTGTCGATGCTAGCGCGAGCTGTAACATTTTATAGTTATTTAGAGATCAAATGCAAGAAGTGACTTACTTTCGACGACCATACTGGCCGATAGTTGCGCCTCGCCAAGTGCATTCCTGGCAACCACAGTGTAAGTTCCCGAATCCTCCTCTCTCACACTCAAAATATCAAGCGCTACGTAGCCAAAATCGTGATATGTCTGTATTCTATTGGCACTCTGTATCGGCTTGCCGTTAAAGTACCATTCAATCTTCAAAGTTAAATCACTCTGAGGTTCAACACGGGCCTCAAAATGCGCCCGCTGTCCCTCAACAATCTTATTAGTGCCTTTAAGTGGTCCCAAAAACCTGGGTTTTTGTGTTACTTGAACCTCCTCTTTGGAGGTACGATTATACCGGCTGGAGTCCTCTAAGTATTGGATTTTTTCAAGTCCACCGGGGTGTTGGGAATCAAAAATAATATCTTTCTTGCTGACTACACTTAACTGAGCTGTGGTCACGGCTTGACCAAGGGCGTTAAAGGCCCGACAAGTGTAGTTACCAACGTCATGAATCGTCACTTCTTTGATGGTAAGAGCAACGTATCCAAAATTGAAGAAACTAGTGATTCGGGAACTCGCTTCAACAGGACGTCCGTCCTTCAACCATTCAACTTTAAGGGTTGAATCACCGACTGGTTCAAGTCTGGCTTCAAAATGGGCGAAACCTCCTTCCCGGATCCCGATTTGGTCTTTGATCGGTGTTTTGAATTCCGGTGGTTGTGAACTTTCGGGGGTTTCCAGGACGTATTTGTGGTGTTGTTGTTGTTGGTAGGCTTCCAATTCTTCGACTTTTTCGATGTACCTTTGTTGTTCTGGGATTCCCAAATCACCGGTGACTGTCGACCTAGCGTAAACTTGCAAAGTGCCACTACTTATGGCTTCCCCGAGTCTATTAACAGCCCGCACAGTGTAAGAACCTGCATCTTCAGCCCGTAGGTGCATAATATTGAGAGAAACGTAGCCGAAGTTGAAGATGGTGGTGATTCTTGAACTGGCGGTGATTGGTCGACCATCTTTGTACCACTCCACTTTCATCGTGGGGTCACTCACGGGGGTTAACTGCGCCTCAAAGTGGGCGTTGCGACCTTCTTGGAGTTCCCCCAGGTCTTGGAGTGGACGGATGAAGTGAGGTTTCTGGTTGATTGACTCTTCGAGACTATCGCTCCTTTGGTACTTGGAGTAGTCTTCTAGTTGTTGGATGTATTTGAGACTGTCAGGGTGTTGGCTGGTTTGCTCGATGGAAGCTCGGGGGTTCACGCTAAGCATGGCTCGGGATTCGACACAGCCAGTGGAGCTGGTGACGCGGCAAACGTACTCGCCACTGTCCTTTAAGACAAGGCTGATGAGGTCGAGGGCGATGAAGCCGAAACGGAAGATGGAAGTAGCGCGAGAACCTATTTTAACAAAGTTTAGAGTGCAAAAATGTTCCAGACTAATCGAGACAAACTATTACACATGGAAGTTACGTGTGTATGCAAAATTTCAGCTTATTCGAATATCAAGAAACTTCTTAAATTTGACTCGCAGATAGCTTTGAATAAATTGTAACGGCCCTTTTTGCCTTTTCTGAATTCGATACTTCAGGGGTACTTACTAGCTTCCAGAGGTCTTCCGTTGATGAACCACTCCACACGCATGGTGGGGTCGCCAACGGGTTCAATCCTGGCCTCGAAATGGACTTTTCCTCCTTCAAATTGAACAGCATCATGAAGAGGGATAATGAATTGGGGTGGGGGATAAATTCGGTCTTCTTCAGCGGCAGGGGCATGAGGCTTGGCACGTTCAACGTGGCGGAGGTAAATCACTTCTGGGCCAGGTTCGGGTCTAAACCATCGTTAATTACCGAAAGAACGAATTTAATTCAGCTGGTACTTACTCAGGTTCGATGATTTTAGTCGGTCGAGGCAGATGCAGACGTCTGGGTTCCTGCATCGGCCCTTGTGGCGTTTCGACAAACAACCTAGCGCGAGTAGCGGTGGAGCCGGCAACATTCTGTGCAGTACATTGGTACCAACCAGCATCCGACGCCTTGGCCCTTGCTATATCCAAGGAAGTGGCTCCACCGTCAATCGCGATCCGCACTTCGTGGCTACTCGCCAAAGGGACTCCGTCCTTCTGCCAAGTGATACGTGGTGTAGGAGTACCAACAGCTCGAGCGTTCAGCAAAACTGGCTCTCCTTCCCTTACATTCACTGTGGTGAACCTTTCCACGAACTTTGGAGCTACCACTTGCTCCTTCTCGATAACGTTCAAGTTACACTGGAAGGAGGTCTCTCCGGTTTTGTTCCGGGCCACGCAAGTCACCACTCCGGAGTCCAAGCGACTCACTGTGGTGATCATAAGGGCGTGGTTACCGGATTCGTTGACTAGGATTTTGTGGTTGTGGTCGTCGGTGACTTGGCGGCCGTTTATGAACCAAGTGACTTCAGGATATGGCCTTCCAGTGACTCGACAGTCAAAACGGGTCATTTTCCCTTCAGTAACATCCCTATCACCGCAAACTCGGACGAAATTAGGAGCGAGGGTCTTGCCAGTGTCGGTTTGCTCAACTTCGGTTTGCTGACTCTTGAAGGTTGATTCATGGATCAAACCTTCAATAATAATAATATTAAATAATAGTAAAATTGCAAGATAAGAAAAAATGATGGAGAACATAAACAAACTAAAAAGAAAACAAGGTAACCCGACCTATATATATTGATAATGACTTAACTATAAAAGAAAGAGAAGTACAAAAAGAATTACTAGATGCAGGAAAGAAAGGGAAAGAAGTAAAAGTAGGTTTCCAAAAATTACTAATAGAAAATGAAGAATGGAGGTGAGACAATGGAAAAAAACATTAAGTGAAAAGGTAAAAAACTCAAAAAACTAAAAAAGGAAATGGAAAAGGATCGGATTGCGGTAACAAAGACCACGGGACAACGATTAAGAAGCAAAGAATTAAGCAGGTATAATAGTAACCAAAAATATAGTTGGACAACCGAATAAAAATACGGAGCAGAAGAAAACAGAGAAACATGAAGAAGAAGAGAACGAAAAAATACTAAAAGAAAAAAAGTAAACACAAGGAAGAGAATAGTCTCAAAATTCGTTTCTGGAATGTGGCACGTCTGGATAGGAAAGAAGATGGTTTTTTGGACCATATAAACAGTTTTCATGTTGTTGGTTTGGTGGTAACGTAGGTTGAAGAAAAAGGGAGGAAAAAAATTGCAGAAAATACTGCCGGGCGATTTTCACTCGAATATATTTCAGTGAGAGAGAAAAAAAGGGGAGAGGCAAAGGCGGCATTCTAACGGGGGTTAAGAAAACACTGAAAGAAGAAAAGAAAGAATCGATACAAGAAGAGAGTATTTCGAAAAGAAAAATCAAAGTAAATGAAGATGAATGGAGAATTGTAACAGTACACAGCAAACAAATGAAGAAAACAAGGCAAATCCTAGAGGAAAAAATTGAAGCTACAGAAAAGAATAATTTAATAATAGGGGGAGACTTTAATGCGGGAGGAACGAGAACAGTCGACGAAGAGAAAAAAAAACAAAAAAAGCAAAAGGCAAAGTGGAAAACAAGGAAGCCGAATATTGAAATGATCAAAGGTAGGGGATGGGAAATTTTAAATGGCAACAAAGAGGGCGATTTAGAGAAAGAATCGGGACATCCACAATAGATCATGGGATTGCAAATGATGAAACATGGGAGAAAATTGTCAAGTTTAAGATAGCAAACAGAGTAGAAGCAGACCACTTGCCTTTAGAAGTTACAACAAAAGGACAAAATACAAAGAAAAATGAAAGGGGGTAAAAAAGAACAAAAAATTATACAAATAAACAAAATGGAACGAAGAAGCAATTCAAAAGTATAGACAACAAATAAACAGAAGTTTTCAATAAGCACTATATGCAAATGTTGACGATAAGTATAAAGATCTAGTCAGAAAGACACAAGCAGCTATGGTTAAAGAAAAGGTCTATACACAGACAAAACGTAACAATTGGTGGCATAAAGAATGTGAAAAACTGAAAAAACAAGCTAGAGATAAACTAAAAGAATGGAAAAAAAGCAGTTACCAAAAGAGAATATCAGGGGCCCGTTACATAAAAATTACAAGTTGATTTTTACAAGTCACAAGTTAATTATTTACACTAGATTACCATAGAAAAAGTAGACAAGTGACAAGTAAATCACTTGTAAAAAGTTTTATGAAATAGGCCCGTGGAAGCAAGAAAACGGTTCAATTAAAAGTGTGAAGAAAGAAAAGAGCAGCAACAAAAAGAAGAAGAAGAAATAAACAAAATAAAGGGAATTAGAACAGAGACAGAGGTGTGGAAATTTATAAATAAAGAATTAAAAAGTAAAGACAAAATAAACGAAAAGATAAGTATGGAAAAATGGAAAGATCATTTTATGAAACTACTAGAGGAAAGCTAAAACAGTTGTACAGGGACCAAAAGTACGGAACCATTAGAGGAAATAAACAAACTTACAAAAGACGAAATAGAAAAACAGATTAGAAAGTTAAAGAAGAGAAAGCTACAGGAGAAGACGGCTTTCCGAACGAAGCATGAATAGACGCCACAGAAAACCTACAAGAAAGGTTATATGAGGTCCTCAATAGAATTTGGAATTTTGGAGTTTTGGAGGGAAGAGTGGGAAAGAATGTGCAGATTATGTGGAGAAGAAAGGAACAATGGTTGTCAGAGTGTGTGGAGTTAAGAGAGTGCGAGTTTGACAGGAACGAAAATAGGGAAAGAAAAGAATGGATCAAGATATAACGTAATGTAGAATATTATGTATTTATAATGAGGAATATACCTTCTTGTGTTGTGACTGGTTCAATAGCCAAATAAGCTGAGGAGACAACACAACCTTGCGGATTTTCGGCCAGAAGTGTGTAATGACCCGAATCTTCGGAAGTAGCTTGCTTGACCCGCAACGAAGCTTGATTGTTTGAGAAAGTAGTTTCGTATTTTTGGGTCTCTGTGATTCTTTGACCATTCCTGAACCAGGTAATCCTGGGTCTTGGGTTAGCCGAAAGTTTGGCTGAGAACACAGCATCTGAGCCTTCCAGCAACTTGGAGTTCCTTGGTTTCTGTGAAATTTGAGGCGGAGCTGGAGGTCCTAAAGACCGTTCCACTGTTGTGGAAATTTGTACGTCACTTTCCCCCACATATCTCCTAGTGATCGACTCCCGGAAGGACACTTCGCGGAGCAGTCTGTACTCGAAAGTGTCAATTTTGAAGTCCTCTTGGACGTAAGTTCCGTTCGAGTAAGTGGTGGTTTGTTCGTGTCGTTGATAGGACTGCCTTTGTGGCATTTGGAAGCCTTCTGGTTGGATGAAGACTGAGCAAATGGCGGCGCCATATTGGTTTTTGGCTGTACAGACGTACTCGCCTTCGTCTCCGGGGCCTATTTGGTTAATCTGGAAAGTGATATCTCCAGTCGTTTCGTTGTAGGTTAGTCGGTGCTTGTTGGAGGAGAGGAGAGGAGCGCCTTTGCGCGTCCAAGTGACTTCCGGTTGCGGTTTGCCGGTGACACGCCCTTCGAAGGAGGCTACGCCTCCTTGGGCGAAACGGGCGTTACTGAAGACTTTCTCGAAGACAGGGGGCTGGGCATTAGGGCCGAAACCGGCGATTTGCTGGTAGCCCTGTTGCTGGATCTGGCCGCCTTGCACTGGAAACGAAAAGAGGTTTACTGAAAGGATTTTTGGAGAAATTAAAAAATTGTTAGTGGCATTATGAAAAAATTACAGTTATATTCAATTAAATTACACGCAAATCACTTGCAGATCCATATTTTGAGAGATTTTCTCAAAATTTTGTCTTAAATGTGCTCCTTGGTTCCGTATTACATTGGTTGTCGCAATCCATTTTTATTTAGCAATTTGCAAGAGCTTTTTTGTTTTTGGTCAGTATTCATGTTTCTGGCAGTTTTTTGACGATTTCCTTCCAATCTGATTCTGTGTTTATCCAGTTTTTTTGTATTGTGATAATGTATCTACTATTGATTTCTTTCTATTTACAGTTTCGACCACGTTCCTACAGTTTATTTTCTTTTTTTTGGAATAGTCAGTGGCACATTCACATATGGGCTAAATGGGCTATAGCCCAGGACGGCAGAGACGGGCTACATTTTTTGAATCAATTGATCATCTTTTTAGTTTTCGTCGTATTTTTTTACTTCGAAAGTTCTTAATTATTTGGTTATTGAGTTTTAAAAAGTTTTTAGTAGTTCATATTAGAGAAAACGTACGATGAGTATCAGCAGAAAAAACCTGAGTAGCACACAATACAGAAAAATGTCTTTGAAAAAAGTAAAAAAAAATTTAAAAATGGCTACGTTTTAAAAAAAACAAAAACTTCTCAAATAAATTCACGCTGACTTTTTAATAGATATCTTAGAAAATAAAAGAGACATTTAAAAATCTAGTGCTTGGTGACATTACAGGAAATCAACTGATAAAAAGAATGAAGTTAAAAGCAGATACATATTTATTGATTTGTTTTTATCAGATTCCAATGCTCGAAAATTGATAGAATTTGTTTGATGTTAGAATAATTAGACTTCTGTATCTGTTGTAGAGCAGTGTACCTATAGTATTGAAACACCAATGTCCCTAACATTTTTCGAACAGTTTATGCAGTTTAGCAGTTCATTTGAGGGGTGGTACCATTTAAAATTTTTAAGAATGATTTTTATTATAAAGGAGTTAAGTGCTAGAAAGTTACAAAGTACGACACTGTTACTGTCACTACAAATTGTCCTTTCTCGGGGTTCGCAAACTTATCCTTATTTTCTATTTGAACCAATAAATGTTGTTTTTTTTTTTTTGAAGAAATGATGTTATATTCAGGGGCGGCAAAAGTAAGCAGCCCTGGGCGGCAATGGACCTAAATACACCAATGGGAATAGTTATTTACATCTTCAACTATGCTCTAAACTCCTATTTTCCTATAGTCGTAGGCACTTTTTTTCAATTCTTGACATTTTTTATTCTTATCAATAAGTAACGAAAGGAAAAATAATTAGTAATGTTAGTGCCATTATGGAAGGAATAGCACTTAATCACAATTGAAAATGCTTTGGAAACTATCACTTGCAGCTTGCAGGTCTTTATTTTTATGGCTTTCCTATAAATGTTTTGGTTTTTTTAGAGTTATTTCTGGCAATTTTTATGTGTTTCCCAGCTTTTCATTATTTTTGTTGGCGCAATCCTGATTTTTTGAACAACTTTGCTTTAGAAATTTTTTACATCTTCAAGAATCTCCTATTGAGAATTAAAGATTATCAACAATTTTTTTGGTTAATAAATATATTTACGCTCAAATATTTTTTGTGTAACAAATCATTTCCTTCCTTTTTTCTTTTTTTTATGTGTTTCTTTTTTTAATTTAACTAGCCGCCACTTTTGCTAAGTTATGTATTGTTATATTTCAGATAAGTTTTTTGTAAAATTTGGTATCCACTATCCTCAAACTTGATTCTTACTCCACCTTATTGCTGCACCTATGAGTGTCTTATTGATACTCAAAAATTTTTTTTCTTTTTTTTCTTTTAATATTGCTCAGGTTTTCTCTTTTTATTACGATGCATTTTCTTATAAACTCCATCATCGCTTTTTATTTTTTTTATTTTACTACGGTCCTTTTTTCTTCTTTTTGTAAATATGTAAATTGTATTTTATTTTTTCCTTTTTTTCCCTTGTTCTTTTTTCTTTCTTAAATGGGTTTTTGTTTTTTTATCTTGCTATGTTTTTTATTTTTTGCCATTTTTTTATTCTTGTTTTTCCCTTTTTCAAGTAAATTTCGATTTTTAATTTTTTTTAATATATCAATTTCTATTTTTTTTCTACGATTTTTTAATTTTTTACCACATATTTTCCTTTTTTTTTAGTAAATAATTATGTAAATTGTATTTTGTCTTTTTTTTCTTCTCTTCTCTAAACTTATTTCATGTTATAAGGGATTTTATCACTTACATTAAAACAAAAGCCAGATTTAAATCATTTATTATTCAGCCTTTCTATACATATTTTTCATAGTTTTAATGTTTGAAATTAAAAAACGAGAGTGATAAATAACTAAATAATCGTAACTAAATAACTATTAACTATTAACTATTTAAAGTTTTCCATTCTAAACAATGTTTTGTTTAGTGTATCTCTTAAAAATCTGTTGTCTCTTTGAGTTTTTTGGCCCTAGAGTTCGAATTCTCTCTTCTCCGTGGATCCCCGAGGTCACAATTCGAATATCCCGCCTCTGGCCATTCCCTTGCCACATTTTTCAAATGACAGAGTCGGAGTGAGGCGACTGGACGCCCGGCCAGCGACTATTTTCGTCTTGGATCGCGTTACAGGCGTCCATTTTAGGAGCACCTATTTTTACCATACCAATGAGAGCATTTGATGCGGCCGTTCATAAATTATGTAAATTTATCGAATGCAGGCCAGGATTCGGAATTTTCATTTGAAAATTCCCGATTTTCGGTCGAAAGCCTCCGTTAAAGCCTAATTGGATTTACGGTGGTTTAACGCGAAGCTGATTAAGTGCGCTCTCAACACACAGCAATCGTATCTGTTTTATGGATGGTTTGGCCGCTTGTTCGGAGAAACGTAACAAAATATAACGATCATGTTTATTTAATTAGCTCATTAATGGCGCTAATTGTGAGGAAATGCAAGTGCAATCTGGCGCAGGGATTACGTTTTCTTTTTGGTTTTTAATTTGATTTTATGTTATGGTAATGTGGAGCACGAGCACAGGTGGATTCAATGTGGTACATCTGGGGGTCTCAAACCGATAAAAAGCTCGACAATATTCAACACATGTGTTCGCTCAGGTCAATAGCTTATTCTCTAACAAGGGTTTTTATCTTGGGTTTAATCACTTGAAGTTATGCTTTGTGCAAATAGAAATAGGAGGTTCTGCTTATCAATCACGAGCGACGCCATTTACTCATTTCCGCAAAAAGCAATTGCTATTCAAAAATTAATAAATTGGTAGGCAATTAATCAAAAACTTAATTAAGGTAATATACCTATCAAGTTTACTGGTAATATTTTTTTCTTTTCACTTATTTTAAATTATTCTATTCTTGTGTGCAATTTTTTTAAACAAACTTTAATTTTTCTTTTTTGTTAATTGAATTTTTGATCGCTCTTTTTGGCCATCAGACCATGTGGTATGTCTTAGTATGTCTAAAGCATTGTCAACATATTTTTTCAGAAACTTTATTTCAAAAAACAACTTTCCAAAGTAGTAAAAACGCTGTGAAAATAAATTACAAATACTGTTCTTTTTTTATAAACTTTCAGTTTTTTTACTCGTTTATTAAATTTTTTGCTCATTTGCCGATCAGATCACATGCTAAAGCCGTGCCAAATTATTTTATTCCAAAATTTTAAATAAAAAAATATATCAACGTAGTAAATAATACAAAAAACTACACTTATTTAAGGCGATTGTAAAGCTGTAATAATATTTCCGTTAAGTAAATCGATAAAGAAAATATGAGACATCTTGTAGTGTTTTTTTCACTTTATACTAAGAAAGCTGAAACTCTTAGGACCGGTTTATAGAAAGCTCTGTTAAAATTTAATTCGTTGTTAAAAGTTAACAACGCGAATGAACCAATCAAACTGCTTCAATTTGGTCACGTGATCAGTTAATCAGGCATTTAATTGCGGATTAAATTAACGACGCTTCTATAAACCGACCCTTAAAGTTTTAAAAATTGCTACGATTTTCAAATTTAAAATAGGGACCGAGAAGAAAAATAAAAGTCTTAAGATTTTTATAGCTTTTGAAACCTTTTGAGTTTTTGACATGTTGTGCTAAGAGATAGAAAGTCTCAATTAGAACTGTTATAGGGCTAATATTTAGGAACTCGCTGCTAAAAAAGTCTAGATTTTTTCCAAATTGCTTTGAATAAATTGAGAGAGAAATTGTAAGACTTTATAAACTTCTTTTTGCTTTTTCCAAAAAAGCTTTAATTTTCCTAATTGCTAATTATTATAATACAATCATTAACAATTGGTTGTTAATTAAAGCAATATTCATACTTGAAAAAATAGACCAGATTGCTGCTTTTTTATCGTCCAGCTTTTTGCTAGGAATCCAAGAATTTGAAAGCTGTTATAATTTTTTAGAGAGCGTTGTTAAACACGACAAGATTTATAACAAATTCCTTTGCCTAGATAAAGAAAGAAAGTAAATAAAATTACTTGAAATTTTTTTGGTTTTTAACAAATCACATTTTTGAGCTTTTTAGGTTATTGTCAATTTGTGTTAAAAAACTGGATTTTTAGTAGTATGACACATTTTTTGAACATTTTTGTTAAGAATGTTTAATTACGAGCTGGTGTACTCTTCCACAGCTCGCTTTTAAACAAGGATAGATTCATACCAAATAAATGGTTTATGGGATTTTCTTCTAAGAAAACTAGAGTTTTAATTATAAAAACTATTTTAATCTTTAATCTTTAATAACTCATCGTTATTAAACAGGGACAATCACAATGGTGTTAGATAAATAAAGGGAAAAACAAAAAGTTTTGGTTCAAACTGCTTTTGCTTTTTAATCCCTTTTCCAAGAAAACCTATCATTATCATAAGAACCTTTGCAACTCGTTATTAAAGAAGGACAATTTATTTCACATCTCGTTAGTAACAAAGAGAGAAGAAGAAACTATTGAAAATTGTATTTTTCTAGTAATTTCACTTTTTTTCGAGCATTATTATTATTTATTTTATAAATATTTATCCACCAGTGACCACAACTCGAAGTCGGTCCCAAAACCCCGTTCTAATTGCAATTAGTGTAATAACTCCTCTATTAATTTTCTTGTAATTACAAAACGGAAACTCTGATGCACCGCCGACTTTCAAAAATAAACCAGACGCAATCAAAATGTGTTACCACTCGTAAATTAGGTGCGGAAAAAATCCTCAATCGTTTGCGCAACCGCATTCTGTGGTGTTTATAAAACAAAAATTTCTCATTCGAGCAAGAGAGCCACAATAACACTTCTCCCAACTTATTTTTAAAGCTGATTGATTCGCTGCAACACTTGCCAAATCCTGTCACACTGCTACACCGGATTTCGTCCGAGCTGATGCCAATTTTTTCAAGTCGTTAATTACGACCACTCGCGTGTCAAAATGCAGAATTAATCTTATGGTTATGGCAACAAGCAGAAAGGGGAAGTTTGATTTTTTTCCTGGCAGCCTGGCACCGGCTCAGGATAAATATACAGAGTGTCTCATGCATGAGGAAAGCTGATGAGAATGAATCGCTAGCAAGCATGAATGAAGCAAATCTTCTAACCTGTCGTATGACCGGTGACTTGTCTGGTGACATGCTGCTCAGTCCTGACCACCCTCTGCTGAGTCTGCTGAGTTTGCTGAGTTTGCGACATCTGCTGCTGCCGATTCATCTCGTCACCACAAAAATCCGCACAAAAAGCAACACAGAAGAATTTTTCGATCGAAGAAAAATAGAGAAGAGAGTAAACTTAAAATTAGCACAAAAACACTATTGGAGAAAAAATCGTCTATGTATCACGTTTCGTTGCCTTCCACGGCTTCAGTTAGCAGAAGTTCAAGTCATCATCCCCGATTCTTTACCAAGACGTCGGTCGTTTGCGAATTGCGAGCGAAGAATGCGCGACAGGGCTCTCCCACTGCGGACGCCTCAACTGGTGGGGGCCTAAGGGGGCTATTTTCAGAGCTACTGACACGCGATACGTGACGATGCTGGCCTGGTTTGCGCTGCTCTGACTCAGTTTTGTTAATTCGGAGACGGCAATTAGCGCTTCAAAAAGGGAAGGGATTCCCACAAGGGGATGCCCTTGTTTTTGTCAAAATTATTTTCTTCACCCAACTCAAGCATTAACCAAAAATAAGAAAAAGTCACGATCAAAGGACAGTCATTATTACATTTGTTCTCAAAATAACAAATTCGTTGGCTAAAATCGATCAAGAGACTAAAAATATTTTCGATATTTTCAGCTGGACCACTGTTTACAATTTTGAGGGAAATATGTTATTGATTTTATTTTGAAGCCAAAAATATGCTTCCTCTTACATTTTTCACTTAACACTTTAATTTCCCTTTTTCTTCTTTAAGTCAAAAACGGAAACATTATCTCTAATTAAATCTCAAATTCAAATGACAGCGATGCACCACAGACCGTGTAATTGCATAAATTAATTAAACCCTGATTAATAGAGACCGGATCTTCCCTAACCTGCAATTTTTAAGGGCTTTTGTTGAAACTCGGAATAGATTTGTTCCGCTGAAAATGTGAATGTTTGACCCTTTTTTATTTTTCCTAAATTCCTAACTTGACCTGTTGTATCTTAAATGTGTTTTAAACATCCTAAAGTTGTGTTTAACCTTCCTAATTCAAAATAGGATAATTTTTCTATTTTTTCATTAGCATATTTAGTTCAAAAGCAATACATCTGGTGTTTCAATTTAATGGTTTTTTAGTTTTACATTTAAAGTCTTTCAGGTTTCCAGTCTTTCAATCTCAAAGTTTCTTTTAGTGTTTCAACCTCACAGTTTTTATGTTTCTCAGTATTTTAGCTTAAATTCGCCACATTCATTTCCTAAATTTTTCAGTTTTTTGTGGTTTCACTTGATTATAATTTCAGTTTTCAAATTTCTTACTGTTGTATATAAAATTATTTTTTAAGGTTTTTTAATTCTGAGTATTCACGAGCTCTTGCATAGCATTATTTTAGTCAAGCCACTTTAAAAAGTGACTTACTTTCTCACTCTGAAATTTTAATTAATAATAGCATCATACCAAAATTGGAGAAAGTAGGGTCATTTGTGACAAAGAACAAAAAAAATCTAAATATAAAAATCTACTGAAAATAAAAATATCAAGTGAATGAAAAAATATTGGTAATGATTACTGGTATGCCTGATTTTAAAACTAGTAGTAGTAGAAATTTCCACATTTTCTAGGTATCTCATCCTAGAAAATGAACTGAAAAATTCGCACAGAAAAAAACTAATTCTACAAGGGAAAATTTTGAACAATTAATTAACTTTTTTACAGCTTTCTCTTTGTGCAGTAGTAAACAATTTTTTTTACAAATCGTATTTTGTTTTGTTTATTTTCTAAAGGAATTTGTTGCATTAAAAATTGTTTTAAAAAAAAATAAAAACATAATTTTTAATGCACAACAAACAGTAGGAATTAATAAAAAATGTATCCTAATTTTTTTATTTTTTTATTATTTTTTTAATTTTTAATTATTGTCTGTTTTTTACAACCTTTTTTCAAATAAGGTTTTTAACTTCGTAAAAATCCGATCTCTACTGATTAAACGTGGCTCAATTAAACGAGTTTCGTCTTCATAAGGATTTATTGTTAAAAAAAGTATCAAAATATTTACAAAAGTTTAGTAGATTTTAGCATTGTTAATACAACTAATCCAAGTGTGGCTAATATTTACAATTTGTTTCAGTGATAATTGTTATGAAGAGGCCCGTTCGACTTACCAGCTGAAGGCGATTCAGGACGTTGGTAGAATTGTAATTCAGGTGAGACACTCCTTCGACCGGTTTTCAGCTGGCGGTAGGTTCCATACATGTGCGATGGGACTCCTGAAAAAATCATAAGAAATATTTAATGGAAAATTCATCAGATGCGTTTGATCATTCTATAAAGAGAAACTTTTTGTTCAAAATAACCCGCTTGGAATGGTTCCATAAACGAATAATTTCAATAAGTTTTCACTTTTCAGCGTGATATAATTTCTGACTTTCTTCAGCTTGAAGAAATTCCGTTCAATCATTCGCTGAAAATAGATAAGCTATTACTATTACAATATGGAATTCGCGTCTGAAAGTATGCGATTCCAAATTTAGAACATCCTGAATTCGAACATATGGTGCAACAATATAACTTCGAATCCTGAAAATTTTGCTGAAATCAATCCAAGTGCGTAAACAAACTCAATATCAAATAAATGTCAAGCGTGATTTCACTAAAAGTATCAACGGAGGAGTCATATTAAGACTCGAAACAAGTAAACAATGTACACTTTTGAAATATTGAGCTCTGTAGCCAAGTTTTGGGACGCAAACTATTCTTGGAGCGAAATGAGTCAAAAGGGTGCAATTTTTAAAAGTGTCGTAGTCAAGCATTACATTATGTAGGCCGAAAAAACCTTGGGATAAATTCCACAAGTTGAAAGTCAAGAATTCAGAAATTTTGGATTTCTGAGAAAAGGTTCAAAAAATAAACAGGAAATTCCATAAGAGCGATAAGTGTCCAAGGTTTTTGCCAACAATGTTTATTTAAGTATCAGAGTGTTAAAAATCGTAATTTTTACGATTTTCTGAGTAGGTACAGAATATCTCAGCCGGGACTTTCCAACCAATATCTCGCGGAATTGTGGATACATTTTTTGGTCATTTATTGAATTAACTTCAATGATTTCAGCATAGTGCTGGTACAGGATGATACAGTTCAGAGTTTTGTGCTCAATATCTAAGAAAAAAAGGAAAAATAATAAAATAAATAGATAGGTAAATAGAGTGGTACTTTATTTCTGTTATTTTTGTTCAATTTTTTAGTAACTTTTCTGTTTGTGTTTTCTCCATTTCTGTTTATTTTTGTCTGTAACCCTCTAAAGTTTCACCTTCTTTGTTATTGATGATGAGAAAAAGAATTTTAGTTGAAATTAGGATTTTTGAATTGAATTCTTGGAACATCTTGTTCGCCGGTATGTTTTGTCTAGATTTTGGAAACGGTTGTTGGGCATGAAAACGCACTTATTTCTAAAAAAAAACTCTTACATTAAAAATAAAATTAAAAAACGCATTAGCACAGAGCTTTCCTCCGAGGAAGATTTTAATCGGGTTCATTGCGCTCCTTCCGCTGCCAAAACCCCAAATAATTAATTTCTTGGCTCAAATTGCAATTCGCAAATTACCACTGTTCGTAATTGAAACTGGGTGTTCGAAAAGCGATAAACACCTAACTTTAGACGCTGAATAAATAATTTGGCACAAATTGCGTCCAGGTATTACTCACTTATTCTAAATCGGATTCTTTGTATTTTTATTATACCGTGACGAATTTTTACGGTCAGCGAATAATTTCTCAAGAATTTTCAATCAAACTTTATTAAAACCATCGTGTAAACAATTGATTCAGAAGAGTGGTCCCACGTATTATGGAAACTTGCCCAAAGTGGTCCGAAAATAGAAACGTATGTGTGGCAGCTTGCATTTTATTCGGCTTATTCGGGGTGTGAGGAATGACGAGGGCAATTGTGGGTTTTAACACCTCATTATTTACAAGAGAGTGCAGCAAAATTGGTACTTCGTGTGATGCAACAACAATAATAAAAATAGAAGAAATTGGAAGATTTTTTTAAACAATGACCCTGAAAGTTATATTTAAATTGCAACCTCTCGAATTCAAACCCATAACGACCATGGAAAACTGTTTCTAGAATTAAAATTAGCAATTTGACCCAATTGCAGTGTGCTTCAGTTTTTACTCTTCAAAAATTTATTAAATAAACATCGTGAAAAGTTTTTATAGCAGATTAAGCTAAATGTTGTTGAAGTTTTTCCTGTTCTTTAAACATATTCTTTAAGATACAAATTCGTGACCAATGAGAATGCAGTATCACAACTTGTGGCCAATAAAAATATGACAAGACAGCAATTATTATAGTCTGATATTTTGAAGTCGCAAAAAATTGTATATGCAGCTCGCATTTGTTGGATATTGAGACACTCGTACTAGTTACATTTTCGTATTCGTATCTTGACACATAAAATACCATTTAATAATACAGTGAAACCTCCCTTAAAGGACTCCTCCGAATAACAGACACCTTTACACATTTTTATAGGAATTTAACAAAATTTCCCACCTCCCATTAGTGGACACCTCTCCACAACGGACAATTAAAGATTCCCCATCGGTGTCCGTTGTCGAGAGGTTTTACTGTAGTTAATTTTTTGCGTTCTTATCACCTAAATTAGGCTACTTCTCTAGCTACGATTAAACCCACACCTTCCTGAAAGATAGAAATAGAGAGGAATAGTAAGGAACGGAGACCCAACACCAGTAAAAGAAGTAAAATTGCAGAAAAGCTTTAATATCGATTATAACAGACACAACAAATAAATATAATAAATAATCGAGTAACAAATACAAAGTCAATAGCAATAGACTATAACTAGACATGACCAGAACGGTTACTTCTAGGTAACAATACCAAAAAAGTTAAGTACGCAAACACAAGCATCAAATCGTATGAAATGAAACAAATTATGATTTGGCAGTGTCTAAAGCGACGTTTTCCCAATTAGTACCACCACCCAATATCTAAATGTAAGACGAACGGCGCTCACCTGGTACTTCAAGAGTTGCTGTGGTGTTAACAGAACCCACAGAATTGGTGGCAGTGCAGGCATAAGTACCTGCATCCTCTGAAACACCTCATTTAGTAAAAGGGTAAAACACATTGGGTTAGTACTACCAGGATAAGCCTGGGATATGGTCAATCGACACACTCCATTCCGGTAGTGCAGCTGATAGTCGTTTGAGTTTTCGATGATTCTGCCGTTCTTCGACCATAGGATGTTGGGGGGTGGTTCCGACTGGACGATACATTCAAATTTGGCTGGCTGGCCGCTCACTACAGCGATGTTGCGAAGGGGCTACAAAAAAAATTAGTTCAAATTTTGGAAAAGTGCGTAAAACCAACCGTTATGAACATGGGAGCGCGAGCCGAACTTTGCGAAACTTTGGTACTTCCAGGGGTGCTGGGGCAACTGGGGGGAGTTTCAGCTCCCTTTCGACCCGAAGCTACAAACACAAGGACAATAAATACACCAAAATTGAAGCAATTCAACGAAACACAAACACACTGAAGCAAAAGTAAGCCAAACCGCACACCAAGTACCTGCGATAGTACTGTTAAAAGCTGGAGATGTGCTAGGCAAACTAGGCGACAGTGAAACAGGACTACAGGAAGACTGATCCCATCTTGATGCGTGCAAGGTACTACCTCGCTTTTTGCCTTCGCCCTCATATTCCGACATTTCGCTTTCGGAGGTCGGTTCCCACTTTACGTTTTTGCGGGAGGTTTCGTGGTAGACGGGCATTTCGATGTCGGTGGTGCGTTTCGGAGGCTCGATTATTGTTTTCTTGGGGACGGGAATTTCCCCTTGTTTGCTTTCGCCGGGAAGTATTATCCCGAATTCGTAACCGAAGTCGTACTTGAAGTAGATGAGACCTGTATCGGGGTCTACGTGCTTGGTACCTAGGGAAGGTTAAGTGTTAGAGGGTTAGAACCCCACCAATGGCGAATCTAGGCTTTGACAAAGGTTGGGTTCGTAATTTTGTCATTGGTAATCTTTAGAGGCACATTTTCCACCACCGATTTGTTGTAAATTCCTCCTAAATTCGCCACTGACCTCCACCATGGTTAACATGGGGTTAAAATTGGTACTTACCATATTGTGCTGCTCTGGTCTCTTCCCGATACACCTGGGCGTCACCATCTTGCGCTTTGACCGCAGGTTTCTGCTGTGATTTCTTGTTAACATCATTCATGATATCATGGACGAACTTTTGAGTGGTACTCTTGAACGCATGGGTCATACTATCCATATGTTGGGAGGCTAGTTTAGTTGCTGTAGACTTAGCAATGTATCCATACTCTGGTGGACTCCCTGGTTGTACCGGAGGTTCGTGGGACCTACTCCTAGCCACAACTTTACCAGATTTACTTTCCGTAAATCGTTTGTAACTACTACGCGTTTCACCATCAGTGGTACTAATAGTAGGGGGTTGATCAAATTCCAGAGGTGATAAGACGCGTTCTTTGGGTGCTGGGGCACTTAGTGATCTTATTGAGGGTGCTTTGACTGGTCTATAGTGATATCCTTCTGAATCACTACCACTTGGGGCCCACTTTGGCTTAATCCTGGTACTTTCGACTTCACTTTCATAGTCACTTTCTCTAAATTCGCCTGGGACGAATTTAGTGGGGCGTGGAGGAGGTGGGGCACTTCCACGTCTAGGTCTTTCCGGTTCCGGATTAAAAGGGAACGGTTCTAACTTCTCCTCCCGTCTCCCCTGATCCCCAAACTTGATAACTTTAGTAGTTTGTTGAAGACTAACAGTTCTTCTACAATTCTCACTAGCTTCATTAAAATGCATTACATTCGAAGTTTCAGTTTGAATTGCATTGTGATAGGGAGTACTAGTCACAGATCTGTAGTACTGTGTTTTCCTGGGCGGGGCATAACCCAATTCTGGGGGCGTTCCCGGCTGTATTACCACCACGTCTTTGCGTATGGCAGGCGTGGCTATGATAGTCTCCGCCACTACAGGTTTCGGTTTAACTGGTTGTTTGATAATCTCGTCCAGTTTAACACTGGGCTTGAATTTTTCTATTGGTTCGAATTTGGGCCTGGGCGGGCCTTCGATGCGTGGGGGATGGTCAAATTCAGTGGGAGGGGTGGGGGTTCGGCCCGATTGTTGTGATTGGCGGCCGCTGGGTGTAAGGAGGGGCCTCACGGGTTTGTAGGTGGGCTCTCCATCCGATTCTGTAGGGCGCCAAACGGGAGGAATACGCCCTTCGTAGTCGCTTTCGTAATCGCTTTCGCGGAATTCGCCCTTAATGAACTTTGAAGGGCTTGGGGGTGGAGGACCACGGAGTTTTTTACCTCGGGGTGGGTCGGGCTTGAAGGGGAAGGGCTCGAGTTTGGTGTGCTTTTCGTGGTGCTCGGTGTGGTGGTGGGTGGAGCTGCTGGTGATGATGGGTGTGGCCACTAGTTCCTACAAAAATTAGCAAAAATCATGAAATGTTTTTTTATTGGCATTGCTGGCACACACAAGTTAGGGGACTAAGGAGTGTTGTGAAGTTGTATGAAACTTATGAGTTGGAAATGTTTCATAAAAAGTTTCACATATTACAAAGCACTAGAAATAAGCGTTATTTTTGCAGTTTCTACTTTCATGCGCAAAATTTTTGGCGCAAGCAAAACAAAAAAACTAAATTGAAAAAATCTTATCGATTAGTCAACAAACGCGAACCTTCTTTGTCGAAGTCACCGCCGAGGTCACGTGTTTCTTATGCTGGGGGAATTTAGGGGTGGGTTTAGGGACGACTTTTTGCAAACTTTCGCTACTTTGCGCAAAATGTTTAAACTCAGATTTTTCCTCATGCCTGTACTCAGTTTTCATAGTCTTTCTTTGAGAAAATGGTTCGTCAGTATCTGCCATATACCCATCAACAGCCATCTTATGCTTGATGGCTTTGGGCGACTCCGGTTTAACCTTCTTTTCAATAGGCGGTGCTTCCGCAAAAATGGGCGGAGATCCTGGTTTGATGTCAATTGTTGGTTGCGGAGGTATCACCTCTTTTCTAATCTCT
Organism: Tribolium freemani; assembly: GCA_939628115.1. Taxonomy (NCBI): domain Eukaryota; kingdom Metazoa; phylum Arthropoda; class Insecta; order Coleoptera; family Tenebrionidae; genus Tribolium; species Tribolium freemani. The sequence goes on from OW626785.1 coordinate 37,895,715, forward strand.
TGACTCCTCGTATAGTGCTTAGTTTGTTTCTTGACTTGTTGCAGAGTCTCTTTTTTGCGTCTAGCCTCCTCTAGATTAATATCAGGTCTTGGGGGACCGTCAAATTGAGGAGGATGATCAAATTTCGACGGAGGCAACGGTTCAGGTTCTACTGATTTTGATCTCCCCGTTGAAACCAACTTAGGAGCCCTGACTTTGCGATAACTGGGTTCTTCGGTATCGCTTTGTGAGGGCTTCCACTTTGGTGGTATCCTCACTGATTCAAAATCACTCTCATAGTCACTATCAGTGAATCTCCCTTTGATAAACTTGGAAGGAGTTGGAGGTGGGCCAACTTTTGGAGGTTTAGGCTTTTCTGGTTCAGGTCTGAAGGGAAATGGTTCCAAATCCGGGAACCGCTCAAACGGTTTTGTTGGTTTGAGTGGTTTAGCTGGGATTGGGGGTGCTTTTGGTTGTTCTTTTTTGGGTGGAAGTGGCGGAGGGATCGTCCTAACGGCCCCTGGAGGTACTTTCGCCGGAATTTTAACCAAATTCCTCTCCAAGTCTTGCTCAACCATTTCGACGTATGATTGGCTACGTTCGCGTGGTGGAGGTTGGGCAAAAGCGATTTCGGGTGGGGGGCCTGGCTCTAGATACACTTCATCAGTGATATCTTGAACCGAAACAGGTCGAATCGGAATCAAAGATTCAATACTAGGAGCTGGAGGCCAGGATTTGCTTACTTCCGACGGTCGCAAATTTCTCTCCTCGACTATTTCCTTTTTTTCACTACTAGTCTCGTAATGCGATTGGACAAAAGTACTGTGTTGTAAATCTGTCACTTTTCCGATATAGTGGGTAACGATAGGAGGCGGAGCCTGGGTTATAATCTCAGTTTTCCGAAAAGTTTGCTGAATTGGAGTTTTTTCGATCACAGTTTTAGTTTCTTTGACCATGTGTTCGCTAGTTTTCACTTCAGGAGTCCATTTCTTCTCCAAAGTACTATGAACTGACCATGATGGTGGTACTTCAGGTTGTGGTGGTGGTGGCCAGGGTTTGTCGGTTTGTGTGTCTGTGAATTTGTGAGCCCAGGCTTTCTCCATTTGGAGGGCTTGTGGCGAGGGCTCGGTTCCTTTGACTTCGCTTTCAAAACGGCTGTAACTCGAAGCCTGGTACGACTTTTCGATTTTTTCCGAAAACTCCCTAGGTTTCTCTTCAATCAATTTGACTTTTTCCTGAACTTTGGAAATCGGACTTGGCGATGGGTAAATGATTTCAGCTGGTGGTTCCGGCCTCAAACTCACTTCTTCGCGAGTGAAGGATTTATATTGTTGGATGGGTTCAGGCGGTTTTTCAATCTTGACAGGAATTGAAGTTTCAGTTTTTGAAACTTCTTCAAATTTTTTGTAAACTTCCGGTTTGATCGGAACCGGGATTGTGGTTTCTTTCGGGGGTGGTGGTACCGGTTCGTCCCCTTTAATTTTTTTAACGAAGTACTGGAGTGACGATTGTTTCGAAATGGAGCTTGTTTCAATTCCAGTCTCTTCGACCTTTTTCTCTTGGATGATTTCGCTTGACGGTTGGCAGATCTGATAATCAGTTTCTAGTTTAAAAACTGGCGTTGGTACTCTTGGCATGGGTACTTCTGGTACCGTATGCTCAAATTTCATTGTTTTTGATTCTTTGGAAAATTCTTGTTTGGTCATTGATGTGAATTCAGATCTGGAAGAAACATGGGATGTTTCAGGGATTTTAGGGATTTCGACTGGTTTAGGGATTGTTGAAACTGTAGATGAGACTTTATCTGCAGCCGAGGTCTGTGTACCGCATGGAAAAAGACAATAAACAATTGAACCACCACCTAAAAAATTAATTACAAAACTTACCAGAGTTTCGTGCTTTCGTACATCCTCAAATACCACAGTCTTGACCACTTCCACCATGGTGTCAGGAGTTGGTTCAAAAACAGCAATGTCGGCGATACTTTGAGCTTCGCCACCAGAATTGACCGCTCGCACCATAAATCTTCCAGACATACTTAGCTCAGCTGGAAAAATAAGTCCACACAAATGTAAAAACTATACATTTAGGTAAAAAAGCAATAGTACCTTTCTCTATGACAAGAGTGTGCGAATTTCCCATGGACCTGATCCTTGCTTTATCACCAAGAGCCTCAGCAATAGGTACTCCATCCTTGTACCACGTAACTGTAGGGTCAGGGGTTCCCGTAACCTCAACTTCCATAATAACGCGATCCCCTTTTTTGACAACTTGGGCTTGTAGCCGGCGTCCGAAAACCGGTGGAAAGACAGTTTCTACAAAAAAAGGAAAAGTCCAAACACATCTCCAAATTCTTGGACTTACTTCGTACGACCAAATCGGCGGTACTTATCGCCTTTCCTGCCTCATTAACCGCCGTACAAGTGTATCTCCCAGCATCATCAATAGTTGCGTTTTTGATAACAACGGAGACTTTATTCCGGTCGAAATGTACTTGAACACCTGAAGACTCCCTTAACTGTTCCCCGTTTTTGGTCCAAGTGATCTCAGGGGTGGGTTGTCCATCAACTATCCCTTCAAGTACCACATCAACGTTCTGGTCGACAATTTTGCCCATCACTGGTGTGACAAATTTCGGGGGTCGTGTTTTAATCACGGGTTTGTGGACCACGTGCTCAATTGTCTTTTGTTTGGTCTCTTCAGTGGTACCAGAAGTGAAAAGTGAAGATGATTTTTCGATTATTGTCGGAGGTTGTTTGCCAACTTGGTGGTACTCTTCGATTTTGTGCGATTCGCTGATTTGGGGGGCTTCCTGGTTGATTTGTTTGAAGCTTTGTTGGTCTTTTTGAGAGAAACTATGAACTTGGACTTGGGGTTCTTGAGTACCGGTGAAAGTTTCCATTTTGCGGGAGGTTGAAGTGGAGGATTGTGTATGCACTTCCCGGTTAAGAGTATAGGAAGATTCGACGTGTTGCGAGATATCTCGAGAAAATTCCGGGAGGGTTATCGCAGAAACACTTTGGACAGATAAATGGGCGGCACAACTCGCTTTCCCAACTTCGTTTTCGGCCACACAAGTGATGGTACCTTCGAGGTCTTTGCTTATTTCCGGAATAGTCAAAACTTGACGATCGCCAGAAGTCGAAATTAGGATTTTCCTACCAGTTATTGGTTCCCCATTGAACAACCATCGGACTTTAGGGGTTGGTTTCCCCACCACTATACACTCGAACTTGGTGGAAGTACCCTCAAAAGCGACTCTATCGTTAAACAACTCTTTGAAACTCGGGCCCGACTTGATTTCCTCGTGTTTGATAATTTCGGGTGGTTTCATAGACTTGACGATAAGTTGGGCGAAACATTTGGCATCACCTGAAGAGTTGGTAGCCTTGACTGTGTACACCCCCTTGTCCTCAGGTCGCACATTTGCGATTTCAAGTCGGATGGTACCATCAGAATTGTGGGTTATCTTGACGTGATCAGTGGGTGCAATGGGTTGGTTGTTGAGCAACCACTTGACTTCGGGGGTGGGTTCCCCTGTGACGCACCCCTCAAACTCGACTTTTTCCCCTTCGGAGACGAGAACATCGGAGAGGAGTTTGGTGAATTTTGGGGGAGTTCCAGGTGGTTCTTCCGGTTCTGGTGGTTTGGTTCCACTATCTGGTACTACGGTTAGTGAGCATTTGCTCGAAGCTTCCCCAGCTGAGTTGAGAGCCACCACTTTGTACTGACCAGCGTCTTCAGGGAGGGCTTCCTGAATGATCAAAGAGCAACGGTCACCTTGGAAGAGTAGTTGGAAATCTGGTGATTCCTTAACGGGACGATCATCATGGTACCAGATAACTTCCGGTTCCGGTTGTCCGACAATAACACAGTCTAGTCGAACCCTATTACCTTCGGTTACACTAACATTAGTTAGGGGTAGCTGAATTGAAGGTTTGACCGGTTCCATGTCGCTCGCAAGTTCAGAGTCGGATGTTTCCGTCGGAAGTCTTCCTTTGACCGAAACGCTGCAAGCACTTGATGCTTCCCCGGCTAAATTTTTGGCGTTCACGACGTAAGTCCCTGCATCTTTGGGAAAGGCTTCGAACACGAGCAATGTCGCTTTATTTCCCTCGAATTGTAACTAAAATTGAGACTATATTTAGAGACGCAGCTGCGAGCATCGGATGGAATTGCATTTTCTTGTAGAAAAATTCGGATCTTTGCCAAAACCCACGTTTTGATGATCAAAATAATTAAAAATCGTCAATTAAACTAAAGATTCTTACCTTAAGCTCGCGCGCTTCCTTCACCGCTTTGCCGTTGTGTGTCCAAGTGAGGATAGGTGGGGGCAATCCAGAGACCTCACATTCCAATTTTATTTTCTGGCCGGCCCTCGCCATCACGTTGGACAGCGGCAAGATAAACTTGGGCGCTTCGGTGGGCTCCAGAGCTGCACATAAATCGTCCGATTGTGAAAGTGGACTAAATTCGAGCGGGTTTGGTGATTTTTGACTCGAATAAGCAATAAGGAAAAGTGTAGGAGTCAGAAGTTTATTCACACAGAAGGCGTCGTTTTTACAAGTCCATATGTAAAAATAGTACATCGCTATTTCCGCAATTTCATTCCAACTGATACAATTATATTTGGGGGCAAGTCGGCGATCGGAGAGCGTGCCAAAATGCAACAAACAGCGTGACGGAATTTGGATGAAAAATATTTTGAAACAAAAAAAGTTTCAGTTCGAATCGTTCTTACTTTACGCTTTATAAAAGACAAAAAATAAATTCCAAAAACATTGTTTTTTAACAAAATTTTAAATGGAAAACAATTTTTTTAATCAATTAATTTTAATTAATTAATTTTTTTTATTTTTTTTTTTATTTTAGGAAACTAGCTTGTCTAATTCGTGCAAAATGGCAAGCAATATCACCACCCAAACCATTACAACCCATTCATTCCACTTACGTGTCACAGTCAAGCTGGCCGTGCTTTGAGCCACCCCCAGCTCATTGGTTGCCTTGCACGTATACTCGGCCTTATCCTCCAAAGTCACTTTCTCAAACTTCAAAATCGCTTCTCCATTATTATATGTAATCACATAATCCGGCGAATTATCAATACAGTCATAATTTTTAAACCACTGCACTGTCGGTAACGGATTTCCCTCCACTTTACAATAAAACTGAAAACCCGCTCCTTCTCGTGCAGTTCCCGGTTCTAACAACTTTACAAAAGTAGGAGGTGATAATTGCTCTTCCGGTTCCGTTTCTTTCACCGACAAACAAGCACTAGTTTCGGCAGAACCAGCCGCATTGATAGCTTTGCAAGTGTATTTGGCGGAATCTTCAGCGAAGGTTTCTTCAATGGTTAGAGTGCACAAACCTTGGTCGAAAGTTGTCTGGTAATCGGGATTGTTCTGGATCGAAATACCATCCTTGAACCAGGTTACAACCGGGACAGGAGTTCCAGTAACATGGCACATGAAAGTAAATCGGGAACCTTCTTGGATAATAGCATCACTGAGAGGGGATGTAAAGACAGGAGCTTCAATTTTGGGCTTCTGAGCTTCCAAAGCCTGGATTCGGGCTGCTTCCAACATGGCTTCTTCTTCAGCTCTTCTTCGAACTTCTGCCAACCTTGCTTCCTCTTCCGCTCTTCTCCTAGCTTCTTCCTCAGCTGCTTTTCGCCTGGCTTCTTCTTCCGCTCGTCTTCTAGCTTCTTCCTCAGCTGCTTTGCGTCGTGCTTCTTCTTCCGCCCTTCTTCTAGCTTCTTCCTCAGCGGCTTTGCGTCGTGCTTCCTCTTCCGCCCTTCTTCTAGCTTCTTCCTCAGCTGCTTTGCGTCGTGCTTCTTCTTCCGCCTTTCTTCTAGCTTCTTCTTCAGCTGCTTTGCGCCTAGCTTCCGCCAGCCTGGCTTCCTCTTCCGCCCTTCGTCTGGCTTCTTCTTCCGCTCTTCTTCTAGCCTCTTCCTCAGCTGCTTTGCGTCTGGCTTCCTCTTCCGCCCTTCTTCTAGCTTCTTCTTCAGCCGCTTTTCTTCTTGCTTCTTCTTCTGCCTTTCTTCTAGCTTCTTCTTCAGCTGCTTTTCGCCTAGCTTCTGCCAACCTGGCTTCCTCTTCCGTCCTTCTTCGGGCTTCTTCTTCAGCTGCTTTCCGTCTTGCTTCTTCTTCCGCTCTTCTTCTAGCTTCTTCCTCAGCTGCTTTGCGTCTGGCTTCTTCCTCCGCCTTTCTTCGAGCTTCCTCTTCAGCTCTTCGTCTTGCTTCTTCTTCGGCTCGAATCCTGGCCTCCTCGATCTCCCTCAATCTTTGTTCTTCAGCCAATCTCAAGTTTTCCGCCAATTGATTGATTTCGCTAGTAATACTAGAAAATGATTCTAGCATTCCTCGATTTTCTTGCAAGACTTGCTCAATTGTTGAATGTGGTTGAGGTCCGAAAATTCTTGTTGCCAACTCAGTTATTTGTCGAATCCTGTCATTCTGACGTTCTTCACCCGGTTTGAGGAAAATCTCGATTTCGTTAAGCAGCTGTTGGGCTTCTTCGGGTTTTTTGACAAGGTTTGATTTTCGGGCGATGTTAATCAGAAGACGGCTTCCTTCACGGAACCACTCATTTGCCTATAACTCCAAAAATTAGCACCAAAATTGGGATTTAAACATTGGACTAACCTCCTCAACAAGTTCGAAGAACTGGATGCTTAGATCGATCAAATTTCTTGTTTCTTGGACTTGTTTCTTGAAATTGTTCCACCGGTCTTGCAACTGGGAAATCTGCTTCTGGATGTGAGGAGACTGGGAATGCCTTTCGGCAAGTAATTTCTCCCCAGTGTCCAAAAAGGCATTGATTCGTTGTTGGAGCATCTAAAACACAAAAATTAAACCAAGAAGTCTCAAAGAATAAAACACAAACATCGACAGTTTTCTCAAAATAGACGAAAGCATGAGATGTTGCTTTCGCAGCAGCTAAAGACTCCCCATATTTCCCCTTCATGTCTTGCAATTGGTTACCAAGATCGTCAAGAGTGTCGTTAATTTGTCTCAAGTCGGTATCAAATTGGCACAATTGTCTTTGAGCCTCCAGAGAGTCTCGTCGTTGTCGCCACTGATTTTCCCAATTATCCCTTTTTAGTTCCAAAATGTGTTGGAGCTTCTGAATGTCGGAGTCAGCAGCTTGTGGTGGTTCTTGCCTTGCAATTCTTTGAGCGACATTCTCACACTCCATCCTTGCCCTATTGAAAAGTTCCAAAACCCTTTGCTTGGAAATTTCATGCTCTCTTATCAAATTTTCAACTGAGGTGATATCGCCAGCACCAGTTTTCACACCATAATACTCAACTTTCTCATCCAACTCGACCAAATGCTTGAAATAGGAGATAAGCATCTCCAAAAGCACTTGATAATCGTTTGCAACATCTGAGAGCTTTCGTCCCAACTCTGATAATTTATTTTTGATATTGAGAGTCTTCTCATCGCTGCTTTGCGCCTTGCTGATGAGATTTTCCGCCGTTTTGATCCTTTGCTCCACCTCGACTTGCGCTTTTCGTACGTCTGGTAGCACCTTCTCGAGTTTGGAGCACAGATGTGTTGTTATTTCTTTGGGATTCGTCGAATTCGTCGTTATTACCGGATACAATTGTTCGTCGAGCTTCGTCACCCAGTTTATAGTCTGGAAATGAGAGGGCTCTATTTAAAACAACTCACTAATTATAGATGGAGTCGGTGAGGGCTTTGAGGTTGACGCTTGTCACAAATACGGAATTTTGAAGATTTGTGATGGCTATTTTGGGATTTATGGCTAATGAGTTGATAATTAAATTGATTTAAATGCGGCAAATGCAGGACGGAATTAGAAATGACGAGCTGGATGTGCAACAAAGAAATTTTGAGATATTTTTCTGTTAAATAAATATGATCAAAAATAAATTTAATTTTTTGCGTAGATCAAGCAGGAATTGACTGAACGGATGTGCTATTTTGGTCAGCACATATTGCAAATAAATAAAAGCATGCATTACTTGGACAGATTAATTGACATTTGAATAAATATCATTTAAATTTTGGAAAATTCGGTTGAACGGTTGAAACCTCGAATTCAAATGAAAAAAATTGTAACTGAATTGTCGGAAAATAAACAGCGAGAAAATTTCTTCAACTCGACATCATTACTTTAATTTAATTGTTTTTTCTCACACACTACATTACAGGAAAAAAGAGAAAATAAAGAAAGTTACTTAGACTCAATACGCACATAGCGTATTAAAATATAAAACACACAAAGTAAACCAAGTTTATGTCTGAATTTTTATCTTCTCTCCGCATTTAAACACAACCCACAATAATTTATTTAGAAAATAAATGTTTCGACAAGCTGATCATAGTTATATTTAGGGATGTTTTCAAAAATCCATACAAATCTAATTATAATTTTGATTTTTATTTTAAAAAGATGAAAAAATCACTGACCTTGGTGCTTTCGGCCATGGTTTGCTCCAGTCGCACCAAAAGCTCCCGTTTTTCCACAATTTGTGCATGGAAAGTCTGCCAATTCCTGGTCACAAGTAACTGTCGTCCCGACAGCCGTTCCAGCACGGACTCCACGCACAGACAAGCTCGTTTCGTGTCGAGATACGGTTCAGATACCTACAAGATAAATTTAGCGGTAGAAGAAAACGACGCCGGTTGTGTTCGCTTTGCTGGAAAGCGTAATTGTACGGTACTGGGACTCGTTACGTTCGTGTATGAAGAGATTATGGAGATAACATCTCGGATTGTTACTGGAGAGAAATTAAAATCTTAACCGAGTCGAGGAAATTTGCTGCTAATTGGACTATCACTGTTAGGATGGAGAAATTGATGAAGATAGAATGAATTACAGTCTTGAACATGGTACTGTTTTTCAGTTTTCAGAAAACAACTGTTTTAAAAATGCTGAAATTACATGGTAGACAATAATAATTACAGACAAATTATGTATTGCGGTTTCATGAACCATGGTAATAAGGTTATTATCTGAAGTAAAAGCAAATGTTAGTTTAGAACTGTATCGTGTTGACTTTTAAAAATTTGTAACTTAAGAATTTTCTAGAACTTTTGATGTCGCAAAGTAAAACTAACGTAGTAGGACCTACTGACTGCGCCAATTAAGTTTGTATAAGAGCAAGACTTTGTCTTCATAAAAGCATTAAGACAAAAGATATAGAAAAAAATCAAACTGAATGGGTCAAAATTATTTTTTCTTTCTCTTGTTTACGTCATATCCTAGCAAAAAGCGAATTTTGGTTTAGATACAAAGTCTGTTAACCTTTTTTCGTATCCTGTTGTCTTTTCTAGTTTTCTAATGACGTTCTAACCTTAAAACGACATTATAGTACCTACTGACTGCGCCAATTAAGCTTGTGTAAGAATAAGACTTCGTTTTTGTGAAAACATCAAATCAGAAAAATTTAGAAAATAATTTAAACTTGAACAGGTTGAAATTCTTTCACTTTCAAGCAAAAGCAAATTTTGGTTTAGAAGCCTTTGATAACGACAAGACTTCGCTTTCGTAAAAGAATTAAGGCACAAATTTAGAAAACAATTCAAACTGAACAAATCAAAATGTAGCGAATGTGATTCGGAGAAAATAATTATTTTGAATTTTGAGTTTGTTAAAAGCAATGGAACTATTTTTTTTTTCTTTGACTTGTTTATGGCACATCCTAGTAAAGCCACATATTGGTTTAGAAATCTTTGATACAAAAACTGTTATCCTTTCTTTGTATCCGGTAGACTGTTCTAATTTTCTATAGACGTTCTAACTTTAAAACGTCATTGTAGTACCTACTGATTAAGCTTCCTGTACGAACAAGACTTCGTTTTTGTGAAAACATCAAAGCCTAAAAATTTAGAAAATACTGCAAACTTGAATAGGTCAAAATTCTTTCAATTATTGTTTATAGAACATCCCGACAAAAGCAAATTTTCGTTTAGAAGCCTTTGGTACAATACTATCTGTTAATTTTTTTGTATCCTGTTGACTTTTCGAATTCTCTAATCTAAGAATCTTCTATAATTTTTTAAGTTGCAAAAAATGCAAGTTAAAACGGTATTGCAGTACCTACGGACTGCGCCAATTAATTTTGTACAAGAACAAAACTTAATTAAAAAAAATCAAGACAAAATATATGGTCTACAATTCAGATTAGATTTTTTAATTTTTTCTAATTTAGATACTTCAATTTTTTTGCCTTAAGTTTCAAATTTAGCAAAAAACTTACCTTGTTAGCCTGGTCAATAAACGTCAACCCTGTGTTCTTCGCTGATTGGTAGAGCGGCACCAGCGACTCCCACTTCTCCTCCAAATGCCTCATCATGTCATCAGTAACTCGATCCTGATTCTGCAACAACTCCCTTTCCAAATTATCCATCTCCTGGTTAACAATATCCGATTCCATGTGGAACTTGACGTAAATCCTCGCCAAATCCAATCTATTCTCTAACACATTCTTCAAACTAATCCACCTTTCGTGCATCTCCTCCACCTTCGAATCGACATCCTTCCTTTGGTTATCCTCCAAAAATTCGAGAATCGGCGGCAGTGTTAGTATCAAAGCATTAATTTCGTTTCCTTTCGTCTGGAAAAAAATTCTTGAACACCGACCAGAATCACAACAATCTCACCTGTAAATCGTTGAGTAGTTTGTTGTGCAAGTCGAGGAAATCCCTAGCCAGTGGTAGATCATCGCCCATATTTCGATGCTCGTGTAGAAAAGCTTCGGCAACACTAACCAGCCACGAGTAAATTTCATTGTGTGATTCCAGGAAGTTATTCAAAGCTTTATTAATTCGAATGTTTTCTTCCTTGTGGGCGACACACAACCGATCCAAGGCGATTTTCCTATTTTCCAACTCTTCTACTTTGTGTCTAACACCTTCAGTACCAGAACGCCCCCTTCCAACCAGATCTAGAATAGCATGCCCTTCTGCAATGGGACCACTTGTTATCTCTTCTATGGACCTAGAGCTTTGGGCATGCAATTGGATAAGTTGTTGCGAGGTTGAGGGCAGTTTGGTAGTGGTCAATTGGTGCTCAAGTTGATCCAGTTTGCTCAAAGCCTGGAAGAAAATGTTCTAATTCGGTTTTTGGGTTATTAGAATTTACATTTTGGGCCGATTTGAAGAACTGAAGGACCCGCTCAAGGAGGATTTCCCTGTTTTGCACCTCCGTATAATAGTCAGACGTGGCAGAAAGAATTTCATACGATTGTCCAGCTGCTTGTTCCCCAGCAAAACAACCAGACGCTACAAGTTGTTCAGTGGCTTTGGTGATCTTCAATGCGCGTTCTTGTAACTGTTTCGCCTCCGGGAGCAGTTTCTTGTGTTCGTTGAGGAGCAGTTCCGCACTGGATATGGAATCACCTAGAACCAAACACACAATATTTTTTCCAAAGCAAATAGAAAAAATTTCTACCCAATTGGTCTGTACTGGCCAAAAGCCTCCTCCTTTCATGCACAACATCATCAAGCTCGTGCAAATCAGCTGCAAGCATCGCCAAAGCGAGACACTGTTCTAGCTGAGTCTTCCTTCTGTTGAAAGTCGCTTCTAGAACTTGTCGCTTAAGGTGCAGCTGATCCATCCATCCCTGAACTTGATTTATTGCTAGAAAAAAGTCATTTGTAAAATTTCTAAAACTTGGAATTGTTACCTCGATTGACAGACGGTCGGATTCGATCGGGTCGCGAATCGAGTGTGCCTTCAGCCCCTAGTTCCTTCAATTTCCCTAAGAGCGTATTTCCCGCTTGTAGAGCCCCCATGAGTGACTCGAGCAAAGCTCTTCTCAGATCGTGGATCATGTTCAAGAACCCCTTCACAGCTTCGATTTCAATAGGAACAACTTTATCCGTGCAAGAAGCTTCAAGCTCGTCCATTCTTAGGAAGAACTCTTGGGCTTTGGTGTGGTAGAGGACATTCAAATCAAGGATTTCCTTCCGGAGTTCGAGCAAACTGTTGATGTCCTTCCAGGCCCGGCCTAAGGACTCGGCCATGGCTGCATAGACCTCAGCTCTGGGCCTTTGAGTGGCAATAAGCTGGTCGGCTTGACGGAGGAGCTCCTCAACAGGGCTTTGTTTGTTCTGGAATTCAGACAGAATGAAGAGTTAGATAATTAATGCAGAGGGAGCTTGTTTGCATTCAATTAGGTTTAGAAGTGTGCCGCTCGAACATTTCGAGATGTTTGTATTCAAATTAAGGTGGAATTTTGGGTTTTGTGAACATGTGAAGATGAATGGTGTTTGACCTTTCTTGTTAGCGCGTATTTATCGTTTTGGATGTTTGGTGTGATGAAAGTTTAAATACTTGTTAGGTAACTTTGGTATTGGGAGTGAGTACCGTTTGTTTGGATTGGTTCAAGGTCACACCTTTTCTTTTCATAGTTTAAAATAAATTGTAAAATTTTGTCCCTTAACAGGTTGATTACAACGGTGTTAGATCTCGTTGTAATCGGCGTTGCGAAACAATTTTGCTACTTCTGGTAGAATTAACAATTAGATGTACCAAATTTAGGTGTCTTTGCGTTAACTGTGTCTGAATCTCAGTGTTCTATTTTTTCGCCTCGCATGCAACAGACTAACACAATGTTAAACACCACAAGCATTCCTTTCAGCTCGTAAAATCCAAAATGGCCAATTGGGACGGTCCACCATTCAAATGCAAATTGAACACAACTCGTTCTTTTCAGTCTCGCTCTCTCGTTACAATTAATTGTGTTTGTGAAAAGAACATCCTTTATAATTGTTGATAACTTTCTTTCATGTTTACAAGATCGCTATCTGAATAATTGAGTGGTATATGGGCCAGCTGCTGCAGCAATCACTTTCTTTGTGTGTAAATTTTTATCGACTTCATTCATAATTATCGTGAGAGGTTGCACATATCCCGGAAAGGTACCGGTGGAAATTCAAAACCAGAGCTGGTGGCTATTTTTAGTTCAATCCCAATGTTTAGTACTTAAATCTAAATAAATATGCGGCATGTTAACCAAAGCGGAATTATAGCGAGTTATTGAAAGGCGTTGGTTTGCGTGGGATGGGAATATGCGTGATGTGGAGTGAATTCCTGATGGGAGTTAAAGAAAAATCCGTATTGGATTAAGAATAAATCAAAAATTAAGTGTCTTACAACACGTGAAAGTGAATTAAAAACATGTTCGGAATAGTTTGACTTTATTAATTGTAATATTCATGTGATTAGTCGATTAGTGTAATTTTCAATTATCATATCTGTGGGTGGCTACCTATTTCTCGTTTCTCAAATACCGCTTTCTGGGCCAGTGGCCTATAAATGTCATTCAAATCAATTTTTTATGACGTTTTTTGTATATTTCCAAGAAACTAATAAGAGAATCGTCGTTTGGAGTCGAATTTAAGTCATTCCAAAGCATTTTTGGCGTATTTTTAAACAAAGAAGTCTTAATCAACGACTTAATGAAATTATTATTACGAAAATAACGTCTTATATTTCTTAACATAAATTATATTTAAAAAAACGTGGTTCCTTACCAGAAGCTGTTAAGTTTAGAAATTTTGGAATTTAAGCAGAATTAATTAGAACTTGCAACTTTTTAGAATTAATTTAGATTTACTATAAACTATTGGAATTACCGAAATTTTTGACGAATTTTTCGGAAATTACTGGAATTCTTTTTGTAATTAACAGAAATTGTTTTTTGGAATTATTCAAGTTTACTTGAAACGGAAATTGGAATTTGCGATGAATTTCTTAGTTTCTTAGAACTATCTGAATTCATTTGGAAATATAGAAACTAATTTGGAATTACAAAAATTAAGTTGGAATTACTGGAGTTAAGTTAGAATTAATGCAATTAATCTGCAGTTACTGTAAACTGTTGGAATTACTAGAATTTTTGTGAAATTTTTGGGAATTACTGATTATTGGAATTAGAATTAGAATTGGAAGAAATTATTGGAATTTTTCGGAAATGACTGAAATTCCTTTTTTGGATTCTTTTCGTAGTTATCTGAGATTACCTGGAACGGAAATTACGACGAACTTTTGGAACTATCTGAATTCATTTGGAAATATAGAAACTAATTTGAAATTACAAAAATTAAGTTGGAATTACTGGAATTAATTTAGAATTAATGCAATTAATCTGCAGTTACTGTAAACTATTGGAATTACTAGAATTTTTGTGAAATTTTTGGGAATTATTGATTATTGGAATTTAAATTAGAATTAGAATTGGAAGAAATTATTGGAATTTTTCGGAAATGACTGAAATTCTTTTTTTGGATTCTTTTCGTAGTTATCTGAGATTACTTGGAACGGAAATTACGACGAATTTTTGGAACTATCTGAATTCATTTGGAAATATAGACATTAATTTGGAATTACAAAAATTAAGTTAGAATTACTGGAATTAATGTAGAATTAATGCAATTAATCTGCAGTTACTGTAAACTATTGGAATTACTAGAATTTTTATGAATTTTTTGGGAATTATTGATTATTGGAATTAGAATTAAAATTAGAATTGGAATAAATTATTGGAATTTTTCGGAAATTACTAAAATTCCTTTTGGATTCTTTTCGTAGTTATCTGAAATTACTTGGAACGGAAATTACGACAAATTTTTGAAACTATGTGAATTCATCTGGAAATATAGAAACTAATTTGGAATTACAAAAATTAAGTTGGAATTACTGAAATTAATTTAGAATGAATGCAATTAATCTGCAGTTACTGTAAACTATTGGAATTATTAGAATCTTTGTGAAATTTTTGGGAATTACTGATTATTGGAATTAGAATTAAAATTAGAATTGGAAGAAATTATTGGAATTTTTCGGAAATGACTGAAACTCCTTTAGATTCTTTTAGTAGTTATCTGAGATTACTTGGAACGGAAATTACGACGAATTTTTGGAACTATCTGAATTCATTTGGAAATATAGACATTAATTTGGAATTACAAAAATTAAGTTAGAATTACTGGAATTAATGTAGAATTAATGCAATTAATCTGCAGTTACTGTAAACTATTGGAATTATTAGAATCTTTGTGAAATTTTTGGGAATTACTGATTATTGGAATTAGAATTAAAATTAGAATTGGAAGAAATTATTGGAATTTTTCGGAAATGACTGAAACTCCTTTAGATTCTTTTCGTAGTTATCTGAGATTACTTGGAACGGAAATTACGACGAATTTTTGGAACTATCTGAATTCATTTGGAAATATAGGAACTAATTTGGAATTACAAAAATTAAGTTGGAATTACTGGAATTAATTTAGAATTACAGAAATTAATTTGCAATTAATGAAATTAAACTTCACTTACTATAAACTATTTGAATTACTATAATTGTGATGGAATTGTTCTGAAATTAATTTGGGATTACAAGATCGAACCATTTTGGAATTACAAAACTTAAGTTGGAATTACAGGAATGAATCTGGAATTATTAAAATTACAATGGATTATTGGAATTACTGAAATTTCAGTGATGTTTTCTGGAATTACTAGAATTTTTGTGAAATCGTTTTGGAATCAAGTTAAATTAATTGCAGCCACACATTTTTTTCAACTCAACGACCCTTCCGGTCTTCACTAATACATTTTTCCAGCTTTTCTATTCTTCGATTGGGTAAATAAATATTCTTCCAGACTTTTTCCGTTTATAAGTCATTAATTTGAACCAGTTTGACAATATTATAAACAGTAAAGTCTGGAATTTATCTTCTCAATCGTAAATAAATCAAAATAGAAATGTATTCCAGAAACTTAAATTGTATTCATTTTTCTACATTTTGTTTATAAACTGTTGCATGAACAATACGTAATAAAAACACAAGTTGTCGTCACTTTAATGAGTAAGTATTTTCCACTTGTTGGCAACAGTGCTTGCTCAACAGGTGAAGTTACTCACTTTCTAATGATAATCTTGTGACCCTGCGACAAATTTACTTATTTATTTTGGTTGAAAATAATAATAATAAAACAATACTCACTTTGAGCTGGCGAAGGACTTCATCGTGAGCTTTCTGCAGTTCCTGAGCTTCGGCAAGATTATCCCCTAACGTGGTCAATTCCGGGGTTATTTCCAGTATTTTGAGATTAATCCAATCGCCACACTGCAAAAAATCCAATTAAGTTTGCATTCAAAAACGATATTTTTTCTACGTCCAAAACTGAATGTTATATAACCGTGTAGGCGTTTCACCAACTCTCTGAATAATCATGTGTTTGGTTGACAATCCTTCATAACTGTTTGCATGGTCGATTTGAGCAGAATAATGAGGATTCCTGTGCGGTAGGTTTCGTTTAATGTTTTGGAAAAATCGAGAGAGAGATAATAAATCCATACAAGTTATGGTGCTGGTTATTGGACCGATTGATGGTCGGTGGGTTAAAGAGGCGGCCTTGGTGTAGGCGTGTGATGGGTGGATTGTCTTGTTCCTTTTGCCCATAATCGCAATAAGTGAGTCGAGACGGTGCGATGAGAACGGTTTTGCAAGGAATTGCTATTGTTAGCTGCTACCAAGGCAGTTTGATCTAGAGATATAGATGATGGTAAATAAGATAGAGGGGTGGTTTAGCAAGTCAAGTGTGACGAAGACCTTTTACTTGGCTTGGTATAAAACGTGTTCAGTTTTAAAACTGAATTGTTAGGTGGGAAAAGGGATAATTTTTTTCAACATTCAGTCCCTCACTCTATCTGATCTTATATTGCTACAGAACAACAACAATAAAAAAAGCAATAATTTCTTGCTAATTGATTAATGGTCACGTTCCAACCAGTGCTAATAAAAGTTTTCTGTAAGTGGAATGATTATATGGAATTATAGCGCGTTTTAGATAATCATTCCGAGCCATACTTTACCCACACACATACATCATGTACTCTCTTAAATTGCAGTGATTTATTCTCATTTAATGGATGTTGTATTTTAACAATACTTTATTTTACTCATCAGTCATCATTAGTAACAAAAGGCACTGGTATTTGAAGAATATACTTTATGTAAATGTGTGCTCTGATTTCTTGCTGTAATTTCAAAAATCAATCATTAAAATGGAAAGTTGACTAATCAGAAAGCCAGGAAAGGAATTACCAACAAAGCAAAGCCATATCCGAAGGTTGAAGAGCATCATTATAAAATTCCGCATTCATTATTTCATGAAAATATTTTCCTCGTTTAAGTGAGATCTACGCCGTACAAGGGATACACACTTAGGAAAGTTTGTTTTGAATTTCTAGTCGATTGCAATGCCTACCTAAGAAATAGTTGGTTTTATTTGTTACAGCATTTCACACGTCTGTGATAATTAACATGTTTTAGTTCGAATTAATGACTCGATTTCTAAAGATACCGAAATATTGAGATTACTAAAAGGAATAAATTCAGATGGCTTTAGCGCCCGTTACGAGCAATAAATATGATGCTACAGGGAAAATATTGGAAACTTTAAATCTTAGCTAAATTACATTTTTCAGGTCTATGCAAATTCCTTTATTAAAAATCAAACATTTTGAATTATAATATGTAGAGATACAATTCAAATTTTTTTGGTCTTAGTTTTTTTTAACTTAATATTACTTATTTTTATTTTATAGTATTGAAAAATCTGCTACAAAACCGTCACTTCGCATTTTTTTAAACCATTATTACCTGTTAATACTTTCAATCCAGATTTTTACGTTTTTTGTTCATTTTATTATTCCAAGATTAAACAAAAAAACCTTTTGTAAAAATTATAAATTATCCTTTATTAAAAATCCCTTTTTTTAAATGATGTATGTAGGTGGTCTATGGGTTATAAAAACAACACGGAAATCTTTTTTTACTACATTCATTTTCAGAATATGACGCTATGACATTTATTATCGCTTTGGTTTTTTCTATATTATTAGGTATTTTTCATTTATTTCACTCTCCTTTTTCGGGTTGTTTTATTGGTTTTATTAAAACGATATCCAAATTTTTTGTTTATTTATTTATTTTATAAAAAATGGTACAAGACTTAGTACCTAGACATCTTTTTCTAAACTATTGATATTATTACTTCCATGCAGATTGTTTCAATATTTCAATTAAGATTTTCGCGATTAAATTTATTTTTTTAATAAACAAAAAGAAAATGTAACTCATAGTTACAATTTTGGTACTCTACAAACTCAACAAATTAACAAAAAAGGTTTAATAAAAAAAATTAGGTGAAAAAAACTTCATTATTATTTTTCTTAACTTTGATATGTAATAACTCGTTCTCATTCAAGGTTTTTTCCAATACACATTTTGAATTTTAGAAATCTAAAAATTGCATAAAAAAATCAACCATTATTTTAGGATTATTTAAGACTGTGGCAAATGAATGGCTTGCCTTTTCTAAAGTTTCAAAATGTGACAATAAGATTTACACTAATAAATTATCATTTTGCATTTTGTTTCATTTTTTTATTATTACTACCATTATTTTCATATCAACAGTTATAAAAAAAACTGCTGCAAGGGTGCTAGTTTACATTTTGCTTTGGCAAAATACTCATAATAGATATCAATAATTTTATTTTTATACAGCTGGTCTCCGTAAAGATTTTCTCAATATAATTCATTTATCATTTTATTAATAAACATAAAGCAGTAGGTATTTTTTCTGGTTAAAATTTTAGAATTATTCAGATACCAAAAGTAAACGCTTTGTTTTTTTTTAGGTGTTATTATTTTTCAATTTCCTTTTTTGTGGTGGTTTTATTGGTTTTATTATTAAAACGATTCCCAAAATTTTTGTTTATTTATTAATTTATATATTTTAGGAAAAAAAAACTGGTACAAGATTGTCAGTACACATTTTTTCTAAACTATTAATATTATTACTTTCATACATTTTATTAATAAATGAAAAAAAATATACTCATAGTTACAATTTTGGAACTCTACATATCCTAAAAGTTAACAAAAATTGTTTAATAAGAAAATTAGGTGAAAAACCTTCATTATTATTTTTCTTAACTTTGATATGTAATAATTCGATCTCATTCAAGGTTTTTGAATAAACTCATTTTGAATTTTAAAAATCTTCTAAAAATTGCATAAACAATCAAACATTATTTTAGGATTATTTAAGACTGTAGCAAATGAATGGCTTGCCTTTTCTAAAGCTTCAAAATGTGACAATAAGATTTACACTAATAAATTATCATTTTGCATTTTGTTTCATTTTTTTATTGTTACTACCATTATTTTCATATCAACAGTTATAAAAAACTACTGCAAGGGTGCTAGTTTACATTTTGCTTTGTCAAAATACTCATAATAGATATCAATAATTTTATTTTTATACAGGGGTTCTCCATTAAGTTTTTGTCTGTCTAATTCCTTTATCATTTTGTTAATAAACATAAAGCAGTATTTTTTTGTTAAAATTTTAGAATTATTCAGAAACCAAAAGTAAACGCTTTGGTTTTTTTTAGGTATTATTATTTTTCAATTTCCTTTTTTGTGGTTGTTTTATTGGTTTTATTAAAACGATTCCCATGATTTTTGTTTATTTATTTATTTTAGGAAAAAAACTGGTACAAGATTGTCAGTACACATTTTTTTCTAAACTATTAATATTATTACTTTCATACATTTTATTAACAAACGAAAAAAAAAATACTCATAGTTACAATTTTGGAACTCTACATATCCTAAAAGTTAACAAAAATAGTTTAATAAGAAAATTAGGTGAAAAAAACCTTCATTATTATTTTTTTGTTTAACTTTGATATGTAATAATTCGATCTCATTCAAGATTTTTTCCAATAAACTTATTTTGAATTTTAGAAGAAGCATTCAAAATCAAACATTATTTTAGGATTATTTAAGACTGTAGCAAATGAATGGCTTGCCTTTTCTAAAGTTTCAAAATGTGACAACAAGATTTACACTAATAAATTATTATTTTGCATTTTGTTTCATTTTTTTATTGTTACTACCATTATTTTCATATCAACAGTTATAGAAAAAACTGCTGCAAGGATCCTAGTTTACATTTTGATTTGTCAAAATACTCATAATAGATATCAATAATTGTATTTTTATACAGGTGTTCTCCGTTAAGTTTTTCTCTGTCTAATTCATTTATCATTTTATTAATAAACATAAAGCAGTGTTTTTTTTGTTAAAATTTTAGAATTATTCAAAAACCAAAAGTAAACGTTTTGTTTTTTTAGGTGTTATTATTTTTCAATTTCCTTTTTTGTGGTGATTTTATTGATTTTATTAAAACGATCCCCAAAATTTTTGTTTATTTATTTATTTTAGGAAAAAAAACTGGTACAAGATTATCAGTACACATTTTTTTCTAAACTATTAATATTATTACTTTCATACATTTTATTAATAAAATAAACAAAAAAAAATATACTCATAGTTACAATTTTGGAACTCTACATATCCTAAAAGTTAATAAAAATTGTTTAATAAGAAAATTAAGTGAAAAAACCTTTATTTTTATATTTTTCTGTATGTAATAATTCGATCTCATTTAAGATTTTTTTGCAATAAACTCAATTTTATAAAATCTACAAATCATCCTCTTTGCATAAAAAAAAACAAACATTATTTACAACATTTTTAGTCACAAAAAATCGTTTATAAAAAATTAGATTGTCCTAACTTTGAAGAACTCTGCTCATATTTTATGCTTCCATTTTAGAGATGTAAATAAAACTAAAATTTCAGTAAAATACTTTTATTTGAAATCACTTTGAAAAGTACAGAATTTTGCATTAAACCTCTAAACAAACATGAGGAAACTTGGACCCAGTTTGTGTTTTCAAACTCAATCCTCCTGGATGCCAACATTATTTTCGCCCAAGAAAAAAACGAGAGAATGAGTGACAGTCCACAAACAAACAAATCTACGATAATTTCAAACATTGTTAAATAAAAAACAATTTTTTATCCCATCCCTAATTGTTGTTGTAATCCCGAATCGTGGGCGTTTCGAATTCAACCATCGCCTGGCTGCCAGGTGCTATAAATAGCAAATGATGTTCTGTTTATATTCGTTTTGAAACGAATATTTACACTTGAGCTATTAGCATCGTGCCTTTTCCACTTTCTAATCCCGATCTGGTGCACCTCCTCTGGGCCATTGAACCAGAATTTCGGTCAGAAAATTGCTAAATGGACAAGAGAGGAGCAATACCGTAAAAGGAGATCGACCTTATTCTCAAATGTGGGAATGCAAATTCAAGGCACGGAATATGTAGAGGTGTTATTAATTTTTCAAGACGGCGCTATTCACAATGGATAAATAGTTAACGTCACAGATAGAGATTATAACATAATTTTGTTCAAGGTCTCTTGTCTAATGACTCACGAAGTTTTTTAAGACTAAATAAGGAACAGCAAAGCTGTTGTGACATAACTAACGCAACTAGTTATTTTTGCGTTCTTCGTGTTTGGTTTAATCAAATTCTTGTTTGCTGTCATAAGTGATAATTGATAATTGTTGCTCGTTTATTGCTGCTTGATGTCAACATGTTGAATAGATTGACATTTGAATCAGTCTTCTCATGTTTTATTCGATATGTTGCATTTTTTGTCCTAACTTAGCCAGTTTTTCAAAATTTTAGAATTCAGAACTCATATCCAATGTTTTTGCAATATGCAGTTGATCGACCATTTTTATATTTTTTCAGGATTCGAAAAATGTAAACGTTTTAAGAACCTTTTTGAGCATTTGGATTGACTTGGACCACCCTGTTTGCAGAAGCACTTTATTTCTAATTTTTGTGTCTTTCAATAAAATTTATTATCACATAATTAATTGCTCCGATAGGAAAACATTCAGGAATAAAACAGTTTATCGGTCACTATTCTCTTCTAATTGCTCCAAGTCAGCCTGAAACCTGTAGTTCCACTTTCAGTGACATTTAGGTTTTCAGTTACATTTGATTAAATAGAGTTCTGTCATCGACATTGAAATGCAATAAAGTGTAATAATTATGCAAATCGTTCCACAATTAAAATAATCACGCGTATGCAAATACATCTTCACACCACATTTATTTTTAGAATCGTTTCATCGTTTTCATTTCTTCGCAAAAATTCGCACTGACATGCAATTTTGCGAAAGCACGAAACGAAACAGAATCCAAAAAATCACTAACGCGTTATTAAAAGCATTGACGATGGAAAACAGTAGCATTTGGCATGGAATCGTCTCTGACGCAATTTGCTTCAGAAAATGAGTTGTTTCCCTCACTTTTCGATCAACCTACGCGAATTTTCTGCAATATTTTTGATAAATACAAAATATGCGAACGTCGGTTATAAAATGAAGAGAGTTGAGAGAAATTGCGCAAAGATTTGTACGTCTGACCCACATTAGCAACAGGTAAGCATGCAGGTGTTGGATCAGTTAGCTGGAACTTTGTGACAATGAAAATTGGGAAATTTTTGGTACCCACTGGACCATCAATATTTTTTATAGGTTTGTGAGGCAATTTAAAGATAATTAAGGTCAGTGACATTTGACCGTAAAATTTGTAGTACCTTAAGCTTCGAGTTCATGTTCTGAAGAGTTTTTTAGTCTAAAAAAATTAAAACTGAAACACGTTTTTCCTCTTTGATAGAAAAACCTACGAGAAACGGAAAGAAATGTTTTCCTACGTACATTTTAACCTACATCCTCTATAAAATTAGAAGCGTTTAACTTTTACGAACAATTGTTTAGTAGGTAGTTTCAATTAGGTAAAATATTCGAAGAATAATGAAACAACATCTTATGTTTATGCAGGGATTCAAAACCGTACGAAAGTACCATGTTTGTAGCCTAACACTTTTTAGCAAAAGTTTACCATTACATTTACATTGAGAACACTTTGAATAGGTAATCCTAGTTGAATACTACTTTTATTAAAATTTATACGATATTGATAAGAATTCAAGTAGGAGTGCTATAGGTTTGTAACTAGTTGGTGTTACTACATAGTCATAAATTCTTACTGCACTCTGTTGAATTAGTGATTAGTTTTATTGTAGTAGCATTACAGAAAAGTTGCAATTTTAACCATAATTTTTATTGGGTGTCATCGAAACTTTTCCAAGTTATACTTAATAATAAAGAACAAGGAAAAATAAAGAACAGATATTCAAAAACATCCACATAAGCAAAGAAACTAGCTAATAGTAAACAATGATTTTATTTTTATTTTAATCTTAAGGTATAAGAAATTAAAAATGTCTTTATAAAATAAAGTGTAGTATAGACAAGTGGAGCAAGTTTTTAGTAAAATTAGTATTTTCTTTCAGTGTACATTTTAAATGAAACAGTTTACCTACAGTTAGAACTGTTGTCTAGAACATGCATAAATGATTTTTGGTTTCTATTCAAAAAAGAATATAAATTTTTAACATCTAGGAACAATTAATAAACAAATCGAATGTTGTTTTTATTTTAAAGATTTATCACAGAAGTAATTTTAGTATGCTTAAGTTTTCATATGAATAAGGAATATGTGAATAAGTAATAAACCGAAAAATGTAGGAATTTTTGCAGTTAATTCCTTTTTAACAAAAGTGTAACAAGTGATTAATAAATTTGCATTGATAACACTTTGAAGAGGTGATAAAATACAAAATCACAACCCATTGTGTAACTAGAAGAAAAAAGTGTTTATCAATTCAAAAAGGGCAGTAATTGCATAGTTTTGTGGTTTTTAACAATAACTCTGACTGCAATGTGTTTTTGCTTGGGAATAAATTAGTTCGTCTTATTCTTGAGTTCGTATCTAGCAAAACCTTTAAAAATGTTTCAAATATGGTTTTCTACACGTAAAATCACATGCTGAAGACGATGATATGGGTTAAAATACTTAGGAGAAATAGTTTTCGAGAAAAAATCCTTTATCGTCAAAAATCTAAGGCTATAGAGATTGACTAGTAGAATAATTTTATGCAAAAAATTTAAAAATTCAAATGTAAAAAACTAATATAGATAATGACAATTTGTATGAACAAACCGTTTTGCTCTAAAACTTTTCTTTCGAGTTATGATTTTTTTGTTTAGCTAAAAAATAAAAAAAATACATATGTTGAAATTTTCACTTTCTTTTACTTTTCAAACGCTTCAAATTAAAAATCTTATTCCATCACAAAGACCACATCAAAATCTATTAGATAGGATGGGTTTTAATCGTTTTTGTGGTCTATTTTTGCTTATGTTAGCAATTTTCTGTAAAACTATTAGTCGAAGGATAATGGTCCTTTTTTAAGGATAATTAACTAAAAGGACTTCATAACGGTAACGGCTAATATTTCCAGAGTTATTGCCCAACAAACTGTCCAGATACCCAAAATCTCCACAAATAACGAAAAAATCTAAAATTTTAAAATAAAACCTATATTGAGATTTTCTTGCACTTTTAAGGACTTTTAAGTACATAAAACGCTTTTGAGTTGAGTGTAGAAAACATTGTTTTCTCTCGTTTAACAATTTTGTTTTAAACGATTCCTCATGTGAGAATAATTTAAAGAAGATATTTTTGTTGCTTAAACAGTATAAACAAATGCTACAATTTTATTGTCTTTTGAAGAAAATGTTAATTTTAATAGGTAGTTCTGACTAAGAAAAATATTTCCTAGCCATAAATTCTTCTCGTGCTCTATTGAACTAGTGACTATTTATTGCAGTAGAGTGACGAACCACAGAAAAGTAATAATTTACCTTTTAAAAATTGAGAAATAAAACTACAACAAAAAAGATTGGGAAAGGGAAAGAAAAAAACTTTCAAAACCAAAGAAACTAGGACATAATAAACGACAATTTTATTAAAATCAGAATATTGGAAAATGAATTATGAAATAACATTTGTTTAGAATAGAAACTTAGTAATTTAGGATTAATCTGTATTTCTAGACAAATCCTTTTTTTTTAGACAACAAATTATAATTAAAATATGCAATTGAAATTCAGTAACTAGTAGCTAATAACTGTGAAGAGTCATAAAAGCATATTAATATTTAAATGAGCCAGAAAGATGTTTATCCTCGTTTTTAGCACTTTATCGGCAAGTATAAAATTAAACATCAAATCAGGCGAGTAGTATTTTAAGACGCTTTGAAAGTCATTTTTCGCAATATTCCAATTTCTCCTTTTAATCAAAAATTTATAAATAGAACGCCTTGTAATGCAAACAATAATTACAAGAATTAAAGCAACAGTCACCACCAAGGATCTATTTGACGAGTTAATGAATAACAGAATAAATATTTAATTCAAATGTTCTCAAATAATTACGAATCAACCACAAACTAGTTTAGATATTTAGATTCGAGATGTTAACACCTGAAGCTTTATGTAAATTGGGGGCAATAAATTTAATTGTTTAATTAATGAGATTGGCTATTAGCGAGTCAAAAATTTTGCAAAATGAGCGATTACATAACGAAAAAATTCGTCGATGGTTATAAATCCCGAAATACTTGCTCTGGCAGTGTGCCAACGCGATTTTCGGTGCAAAAACCAGAAGGGTCAGAATCGGGATGACCTGGTGGAATGGGACATACATGTAGCAGAGCAATGACAATTCTGGTCCTGCCGCTCTGCACTGCGATAGTGCTGATGGTGGTGGTTTTGGCCATGGCCTCTCCGTTTTGGGCTTTGGTATCCATTTTTCGTATTAAAAAATCACAGACACATTTCACAGATATCGCGTCAATGGTTTTGGTTATTTCGGTCGTTCGTTCGCTGGGAACCTCGTCGACGGAGCCGCGAAAACACACTGAACCAAAATGTTGGTCGGCTTCATAACTGCAGCGTTACGATGACCACATCGTGTCTGTTCCCTTCTGTTTGGCCTGTTTGTTTAGCATGTGTGGAAGGACGGCGACGGAGATGACGTCGAAGAGATCAACAATTGGTTGCATAGCTTGGATGGCAGGAAAGTGAGGAGATGGTGGCAGGGGTGGTAGTGAACTTGAGGGCAGTGTCTTCAGGAATGCCTTAGAGAGTATGGATATTGAAGGTTTTAGAAAGTGCAAAATATCCAAACTAAAAACGCATTTTCTTAAGACTGGGATCCACCAAAATTTCAATGCTTTTCAAGGATTTTTTGTTTTTGTTATCTCTTTTGTCTCAGCAGTCAAACAGAATTGTTTGAAATTCTATATAATTGAATTTTTGAAATGAAAATACCAAGGGACTTCAGATACAGAGTGTCCCACCGAAAAGGGCACCCCCCTCATAACTTTTTTATTTTTCAATTAATCTAGGCGAAATTAAAATTACACATGTTAGCACTGAAGGTCCACATTTTGGAGTAACTACTTTTTTGGGGGGTTTATCGTTTGTGAGATAAAAAATTAATAATTATGAAAAAAGGTATAAAACCTTTAACATTCATATTATTAGAAGAAGCCAGGTTACATTAACGTATTGACAAACTTTGTTTTAACAGAAGTCATTCAGATACCCTCAAATCTTTTTTTAAAAATCTCGTGCGAAATATCGTCGTCTATGGAGCGGTGTTGTGAGATTGTAAAAGCTACCTGTGAATTTATACTGCCACTCTGACATTGAAATCTCAAAAAATGTTGTCTAATCAGGATTGTGTCTTACAGGAAAATAAACCCTATTAGGTTTAACCACTGAGCTTGTGTCTTCAAATAATTGGACGACTTTGCGGACTTTTTTCAAAGAGTAACGCACGTCTGGAAAGCGCTCTTCAAGGACTCGCGTTGTGAGTTGTAAATTTACTGCCACATTCACCGTAGACTAGAATGATTTCTTGCTTTTCTTGATTTGATAACATTTTTGAAATTAGTTGTCAACAGTAGTTGTCAACAGGTTGTCAAAATCTTACAGGTAATTGTTCACAACACCGCTCCATGGACGATGATATTTCACACAAAATTTTAATTTTTTTTTTGAGATTTTTAAAAAAGAATTTAAGGAAATCTGGATTACTTTTGTTGAAACAAAGTTTGCCAACACGGCAATCTAACACAGCTTCTTCTAATAATATGCAATTTAAGGATTTTGCATCTTTTTTCATGATTTTTATTTTTTTATCTCACAAATGGTAAACTCCTCAAAAAAAATGGTTACTTTAAAATGTGGACCTTTGGTCCAAACATGTGTAATTTAAATTTTGTTCGAATTGATTAATAAATAAAAAAGTTATGAGGGGGGTGCCCTTTTCGTTGGCACCCCCTAAACCGGAATTTGTTTATAACTTTTGATTCAACCAAAAGTTTGGCAAAACTTTTTAAACTAGTCATCCACGAAATCTATGCACGTATGCACACCATCCCTTTTGTAGTTTCGTAAAGCCTTCTTACTGAAGTTTTTTGGTCGACAGGGTGCGCAAAATTTTGAGCCTGTGGTGATTAGGGAAACTAATGCTCTCCAGCCGTACCTCTTCAGGTGGTTCAAAAAAAATTAAATTCGCTAGGTGGTATATTAGGGCTAAAAGATAGATGTAGAGGAGTCGTTTAGTGCAATTTTTCCGGGATCCTTGCGGTCAAATGGGCTGTCTGTGGTCGGCCGTTTTCTTGCAACAAAATCACACTTTTGCTGAAAGATCCTTTTTTTTTTCGAAATTAAATTTTCAGATATCAATTAAAAATAGTAATGGGCATTGATTTTTTCGATTTTTTGGATTTTCGAATGAAATGACGGGTTCAGGATTTATTGTACGTAATATTGACTTGAAAAAAATTCTTTTTAAAAGCCTTTATTTAGCTCACAATGTTATCTGTCTGTCGGTTATTTTTTCGGAACCAAATTTGAAAGGGTTCCCGTTGTTCCACTGAATTGAAATTTTGCATACTTACTTAATTTGCGTGACAATGCAATCCTATGTAGTTAAATACCCCCTAAAGGGGTTAAATGGGGTTTTGAAGTTTTAGGTTATGTTTACAAAGGGGTTCTCGATTTGTACATACCATAACCTATACCGACATAGACGGTATGTTGGTCATTTGGACATCACGGTAGATGCACAGCGTGATAACAATAAATCTATACAATAAATAAAGACTAAAAAGCAAAAAATAAAAATATATAAAAAATGGTTTTTAAAAAAAGCTTTTATTTAAAAGATGCACTAAAAAGTAAAAAATAATGTATTTCAATCATAGGAGAATATTTTTTATTACAGGTTAAAATTCTAAAATGTATAAAAGCTTTAGGAGTTATAAAACTACGGCATTACAGAATTACTTTGTTCAGTTGACAACTCCCAAAGTTTTTATAAATTTTAGAATTTTAACCTATAAGAAAAAATATTCTCCTGTGATTGAAATACTTACATTATTTTTTACTTTTTAGTGCATCTTTTAAATAAAAGCTTTTTTTAAAAAACATTTTTTATATATTTTTTTGCGTTTGAATCGATTGAAAAGCTCGGGAGAACCGCTGGCTACGCACTAAGCCAAAAAATCTATAAAAGAAACTACCAAGGGACAGCGTACGCGCATAGAGGTAGAGGAAAAGTATGTGGGAAAGTAGTTTAAATAATTTTGTTAAAATCATGTTTAAGTCAAAAGTTATAAGAAAATTCCGATTTTTTTTAACTTCCTATAGGTAGTACTCTACTCTTTGTTTCAAAACTACGGAAATGCCAGTCGTATTTTAATGAATTTTTTTTTAAAATTAAGTTGATAAAAATGCAAAATAGTGACTAATCTGATCTCTCATTGAAACTATAAATAATCACATTACCTATTAATTTTTTGAAGTGCATGAATAATTTATAATAACTAATTTTGAGAGAAAATGCGTTGTCATTTCTATAGTTTTGAAACAGAGAGTAAGTATCCTGTAAAATATACACAGTCAGCCTCAAAATCATGAAATAATCTTATTAAAACTGAAAATAATTTGTTTTGGTAAAAATACCCAAAAGTTCAGATTTCTTCTTAAAAAGACGCAATCTCCAACTTGATTTAAAAATGTTCACTATTTGTATTTTCTGTAGGTATTATTTTTTAATGAAACCACTAATATTTTAACCATTTTGTTAGGTTTTTAAATTGGTGAAATGGCAATAGCAAGATATTCAATGGTAAGAAGTTTTTCAAATTCTGTAGTTTCTTAATTTTTTAAAATTACAGCCCACATACAATATTTTCAACAAAACCTGTGGTTTCAAAAGCATCTTTTGTCGATTCAAAAAGACAAATTTCGTCCTCAAAAAACGATCAACTTTTAGCATCATTTAATTTTTTACTAATCATTTCTTCTAAAAGCTACTAGTTTATTGCGTATTTTCCATACTTTATGATGTATGGTAGGTTCTATATACATGGTCATTCAACTAGGACGAACAGCCGCTTCTATTGTTTTTAAAATTTTTCTGCGTCCCATGATTTTGAAAATATGAACATTCCTAAGAAAGTTAGAACAAAATTTGTGATTCCAATTTAATGAGCAATTTAGAGTTTAGAAACGACCCAAGTGGTTGCACAGTAGGTACTTTTGAATAACGCTGTTTAAAAAGAGATGATAAATTTTACCAAAAATTTTTTCCTCAGAGAATAGTAAAGTAGTTTCTTTTTAAAATAGATACGCATAAAGTTTAATTAAAAAACACTTGGTGCCATATTTTGCCTCAGTAACTACATCAATTTTTAAAAAACTACTATTGATTCTACAAACTTAAGAAATTGTGACCAAGTTTATAAAAACTTAAAAAAAACATTATGTACGAGAGGTATGTATAGATTATAGAACCACCTTTAATAAGCTTTTTTAAAAGTTGTCAAATAACTCAACTCGGCTCTCAGTCTCAAAGTTTTCATAAAACACGCAATTTTAATTCTTCAAAATAGTGGATATGGATAGAATTAGGTATAAAAAACAGATAATCAGATTTAACTGGAAATTTAATACGTCTCAAATTACGAATTTTTAACGAAAGCGAAAATAATTTAGCACATTCTATTACGAGTGTAATATCATTAGTAAAATGAACGAAATATCTGTAAGGCGAGCTAAAATAAAAAAGTCTGTAAAGCAACACTTTTTGAGACTCGTATGCTACGTAAATTATAAATTATAAGTTATAAAGAGCAATTCTAAAACAATATTCTTTTTATTAAATTTTTCCTGAATTAACTAGTATCGTTAGTACCAAACTTGAAAAACAATTGTGAAATTAATTGATTAACTGATGAAAAAGCTACCGAAATGGAAGAAGTAAAAAAAAAATTAAATTATTTCTCATGTAATATCTTATTTTTTAATAAATAGTTACGCACTGAGAATTCGCTTTTAATTAATGTTAAGAACAATAAAACAAAAAACATTTTGGTGTTTTTCTGATCTTTTTTTATTGTTATTTTATTTTCCTTATTTTTGTTTTGTTTTATAGTCACATTTTTTTAATACATATTGTTTTATTGAATATTTTATTGTACAATGGCCCCCATCGACAAAAGTCCTTCAACTCGTTTGGTTTTCTTCTTACGTTTACAGAAAGGAACTTATAATTCCTAGGAGATTTTAGAGCTAAAAAAAGAAATGAAAACTTTGTATTGAGTTGTTAAATTCTTTATTTCTGATTCCACTCAACCTCTTATACCGATAATCTTCGCTTATGTTATGCATGATCAACATTTTGTCATAAGCTTGTAATTCGATGTTATATTAATAATTTTTTTGAACCATTTTAAGATAAAGTGATAAAACTAATAATTCCTTTTATTACTTAGTGTTAAAATTTTCCACTTTATTTTTGGGGTTGTTTTGGGGATCTGGTTACAAAAATTGTTGTTTAATCCTCCATTGCAATATTTATTAAGAAACAAAATGAAGAATACTCATCTGATATTGAATGTTCATACTTACCTAAATCAGCCTTTTTCCTCTTTTTTATGCAAAATACAAAAAGTTGTTTTGGAGACTTTTTCATGTAAAAATAAAAATGATTATAATATTTTTCACTTCATTGAGTTTATCTCCGCCATAAACAAAAATTTCAAAATTATCTCCGATCTGGCAGTAGCTCAAAAACAACTTTGTATTTCGTCTTTCGCAACCGAAAATTGAAACATTGGCACACGCCGTGCAAAAATACTGCACACAAATGTCCAAAATTTATAATTTGTTATTATTCGACTGCGAAACCCAGACAAACACAATGATTAATCGAGTATTTGGTTGCCTACGCACACGCTCAACCAACATCAAGTCGAGCTCTGACCCATTTAAGAATTTTGGTTCGAATTTCGCAATTTGGTATCAAACACCTGTTGGATTAATGTCTCGTCTGTTGACGTTCTATTTCCACCAAAAGTGTTGAAAAGCCACGAAGAGGTCAGTTCAATATTTTTTCTAAAAACGAATCTCAACGTCTAAAAATAGGATTTTCCATCCCACAGACGTTTTGAATAAAATTGGGATTTGGCGGCTTTCGCCGGTCTAAAATTAAAACGCATGCACAAGAAAAAACATATATTGAAAATAAAATAAAATCAAAAAAATCAACACCACTATATACATGACTGCGTTCTCGAGCGACAGAAATGATTTTTTCGCAGTGTTATTAACGGTAACGGTGCTCGAAAATCATTTTTCTCGTTCGAGAAATATGTTAATCATTATATAATAACAAATACATATGGAAATACGGCACGTGCATAATGCACCAGCTTTCTATGGCAAACACTCGGGTTAAAACAATTAAGTCGCAAAAAATCGAACACTTTCCGCTGTAACAAGCCAATAAGTACATAATCAGCGATTGGTTAATTAAGCCTAAATTACGACACAATTGGCACAACTGGACCGATCACTATTTTACTTCAGATCCTTACAAAAATTAGATAAAGCCCTTGATTGCTTGCTTAGCAGTGCACATCCTCCACTCGTCTTCAAACCCACTTACCTCCTTCACCCTCTTCTCAAACCCTTCAGCCTCGGCTTGCGCCCCCTTAACTTCCTCCCCTTTCTGGTCGCGAACGGTTTCAGAAGTTAGAACGAAGGATGCCACCCCCAAAGTGTGCGAATGCTGCACTTTGAGGTGGGTAGTTTCGATCACTTCGTGCACGATTTTGCCGGGAGGGGCCTCCGGGGAAGGCTTGAGTACGGTTTTGGGCGGAGGTAGGTTAGGGAGACCTACTGCAAGGACCATTTTTTCCTTGCTTGCCTCCTCGCTCGATTTGTCGTAATCCCACCAAGGGGAGTAGCGATGCTCGCATTCGGAGGCGGTGTTGTACGAGGAGGAGCGAGAGTGTTGGAGAGTGCATTCGGAGGCTGTGAGGAATTCGTCGTCACTTTTTAGTTCCTCGGGTTTGAGAGTCTTCGACTGAAAATAAAGCAAAATTGAAGAAAAAATAACACAAACATAATTTACTGAACAAGACAATACGAAAAAAATAAGATAATAAGAAATAAGATACAAAACACGGTCCAACGTTTCAAGAAATCCATCTTAAACCTTGAAAAAAATAAAGTAAAAAATATAAAAAAATAAATAATAAGAAACAAAGAAGAAAAGAAAAGATAGAAAAGCAGAAAGTATCTTTCTTCTCATTAGAATTATCTGTTTATTCACTTTATGAAAATCTCTCGAGAATCTAACAAGAAAGAGCAACAAAGATAGACGAATAGAGATCAAGGATTGCAAGAAAAAACAAAACAGAAAAGAGAGACATTAAAGAGGAAAACAGATAACATATAACAGAGGAAGCAGAAAAAAGGGAAACAAAAAATAAAAAACAGAGAAGAAAGTAAAGGGAAAACTAAGAACCAAGAACACAGGAAAGAGAAGAGAAAACAAGAAAGACAAACTAAAGATGGAAATAAGAAAAGACGAGAGGAAAGAAAAGAAAATATAGAACAGCTAATAGAGAACAAGAAACAGAGAAAAGAATAGAGAGAAAGACAAAAAAGAATAAAAAGTAAAAACAGAGAACTAACAACAGAGACAAGAAAAAAGAAAACAGAGAAGACACACAACACAGGAAAAATAAACGAGATAGTAGAGAAAATAAAGAAGTACTAATAAGAAACGATAAATAGACAGAAATGACTTGAAAAATTGAAGTCGAGAAGAAAGAGCAAGAAATACAGAAGTGAGAACGAAGATTACAACCAAGAAAACAAAACAGAATAGAGAGAAATAAAATGCGAAAACTAAGAACAGTGAGAAGAGAATGAAAGAGAACAGGGAAAACAAAAAGACAGGACAGTATATGGAGAACAACAAACAGAGAAGAGGAAAGGTGAAAGGAAACATAAAAGATAATAGAGGTAAAAAACAGGGAGTAGTGAATAAAAATGAATAGAAAAAAAATAAGTAGAAATAGAAATAGAAATAGAAATAGAAATAGAAATAGAAATAGAAATAGAAATAGAAATAGAAATAGAAATAGAAATAGAAATAGAAATAGAAATAGAAATAGAAATAGAAATAGAAATAGAAATAGAAATAGAAATAGAAATAGAAATAGAAATAGAAATAGAAATAGAAATAGAAATAGAAATAGAAATAGAAATAGAAATAGAAATAGAAATAGAAATAGAAATAGAAATAGAAATAGAAATAGAAATAGAAATAGAAATAGAAATAGAAATAGAAATAGAAATAGAAATAGAAATAGAAATAGAAATAGAAATAGAAATAGAAATAGAAATAGAAATAGAAATAGAAATAGAAATAGAAATAGAAATAGAAATAGAAATAGAAATAGAAATAGAAATAGAAATAGAAATAGAAATAGAAATAGAAATAGAAATAGAAATAGAAATAGAAATAGAAATAGAAATTGTTTTATTGGTGTCTAGAAACATTATTTTTTTGACACAAGTCAATAAAATAATGATAAGTACTAAAAAATAAAACTTACAAGCTACTGAAGTCACAGCGACAATATTCATCAAACTCATATACACAATTCACAATAAAAAACTCTTTAAGCTTTCTCTTAAAAACACATAAAGGTAAAGTAGAGAAGAAAGTATAAGAATGTATAAGGGGAACAAAGATTAGAAAAGAGATAGGAATTAAAAGGGCAAACAGAGAGAATCTGAAAAGAGAGTAAAGGACAGGAAGTAGAGTATAGAATTCAGTAGAGTACTGTAGAAAAATTAAAAAAGATCGAAGAGAGTTCAAAGATTAGCGAAGAGAGAATATAAGAAAAAAGAGGGAAATATAAAGAGAAAATAGAGAACAAAAAACAGAAAAAAAAAGAAAAAACAGTAAAGACAGGCAAGAGAAAGAAAAAGGTAAAAACGAGAGGAGAGGAGACAACAGAGAAGTAATAGTCAACAGAAAATAGAAAAAAGCTAAAATAGAGTAGAAAACAAAGATAAAGAATAATGAGTATAAAACAAATAGGGGCAAAAAATAAAGAAAGTAAAAAAATAGAGACCAAGGAACAAGAAGTAGAGAATAGAAATTAGTAGAAAAAATAGTGTAGCAAAAAAAGAGTGCAGAAGATAGAAGAGGGAACACGGATTAAAAAATAAAATTAAACAGAAAACAAAGAACAGAAATAAGATAAGAAAAAACAAATAAAACAAAATTTAAAAGAAAAAACGAGAGGAGTGAATAGAGAAAATGAGAAAAAATAGGAAACATAGAATAGGGGAAACTAAAAAGAAAATAGAAACAAAAAGGTAACAAAGAAAATTTTAGAAAAGAATAGAGAAGCATAGTGAGGGACAAAGAAGGATAGAAAAAAGAGAATAGCAAATATAGAAATCTTCAATCAAGTGGCAACTAGTTAAAAAATTGACCCTTAGAAACCTGTATAATCAGCCACAGAGTCTATAGCCTTTACAAAGTCTATGCGAATTATTTGTTATTAATTAGATTTGCAGTTTCAGAGAAGGCAATATAAATTCTTTCGATAAAACAACAAACAACAAGAAATGATAAACAAAAATAGAACCGTACAGGAAATCTTAAAAAAATCAAGGAAAATCCGCCGAAATCTTGAGGAAATACGGGGAAATCATAAAAAAATCATAAAAAAATTAGAGGATATCTTAAAGAAATCTTGAGAAAATCAAGGAAAGTCAGAGGAAATATGGTGGGGTTTACCCCTCGTGAAGGACAATATTCGAGAATAGAGAAGTTGTAGAACCAATACCGAATATAAAAAATGATTTCAATTTTTATTCTGGAACTTTTTACAACAAAAGAGACGTTACCTAAAATAAAAAAAAGAATATGTGTGAACCACTTTGTATAAGAACGGGAAAAACAATATTAGTTTTTGGATATTTGCGTATTTAGCTACAGGGCCTGTGTTTTTACGAATAATTTGTTAGCACACTCATATTCATGAATTTGCAATTGCGGAGAAGGAAATGCAAATTGGGCCTCCTTTCACGGACAAATTCGGTTTAAATAGCGGACAATCGCTGCCAATTGCAGTCAACTCAGGTCCAGCAACATAGGTCACACAATGCACGGTGGAGCAGTAAGTAGCAAGTTTAAAAAATATAGAAGGGTATTGAGGGTTTCTTGGCAGGTTCTCGCCCTTCTAGTCCTAGCGGTAGCCTCAGTCTCCGCCCAAGGGGAAGAAGGCTATGGCCATCATCACTTGGAGGAGTACATCGACTATAGGGCACGCCCTCGCTACCACTACGATTACAACGTCCACGACCACCACACCCACGATTTCCACCATCAATGGGAGCACAGAGATGGGAAGGAGGTCAAGGGAGAGTACAGTCTCATCCAACCTGACGGCAGGAGGAGGACTGTGAAGTACCGCGCTGGCAAACACGGTGCTGACTACAGGATAAAGTACGAAGGACACAGCCACCATGGGGGCATTGGCTCTTTTGGCATTGGAGGCAACTGAAGAACAGTATTAAAGGGACTAATGGAATTGGAATGATTTGTTGATGCTCTGCTACCTATGTTGTATAATATTGTTGTTGTATATTTGTTCGCAATAAAACATGTTGACTTTTAGGTTAAACTGTTTTTTTTTAATTGTTACTCACTTCTTCCATCACTGTTTTAACAGAGACAACGGTTTCGGGTTCGGAAGAAGTGACTGATGTGGAAGTGGCCGAT
Source organism: Tribolium freemani (assembly GCA_939628115.1). Classification (NCBI taxonomy): domain Eukaryota; kingdom Metazoa; phylum Arthropoda; class Insecta; order Coleoptera; family Tenebrionidae; genus Tribolium; species Tribolium freemani. The sequence goes on from OW626785.1 coordinate 37,931,707, forward strand.
GATGTTAAAATTGAACAGTCTTGTTGGGCACTGTGCAGGGCTTGGTCTAACTCTTCAGCAAGTCCAGTAACTTCGGTTAGCCGTTCTGAGATTGCTTCAATCGCGATTTCGTTGTCTCCACTTGATTCGGTGTCTTCTGAACCTAAATCGGTCTCGATGGAGGGACTTGACGCACTGTAACAATTACGAAAATTTATTAAGCGAGTTAATGGAGCGGAACAAACGGTGGTTAATTAATCGGAACGGTTTTCTGGAACCGGTGGCAATATGACATAAATTGAAAAAAATCTAATTAATACTATAGCTTACACAGTGTGCAAAAATATAAATTCATGCGAATTCATGTGACTAATTTTATTTTTTTCCAGGTGGACGGAGGATTAATAAGGATATAAACTACAGGTAAGTTGATATATTACCATTCTGAGGCACTGCGTAATTATTCATTGACCGTTCACTTTATTTCTGGTATTTAACAACTGTGACATGAATGCAATAAGTTACATTTGTTTCTTTAATATTTAATTAAAAGTGCCACATAAAAAAATTGCATTTGTGCACATTCAAATACGGTTAATGACAACGTATACCACTAAAACTTGACCTACTGTTACGTGCTTTGTCGTAGCCCTTTCTGATTTTTTATTGTCAATTGTGAATACTCTACATTTTAAAATATTTCGAAGAATTCAAGGTCAAGGCACTAGTTGTCATTGTGCCAAATCTGCAATTTTTTGGCAGTATTTCTGCCAATATGTAAAAACAGTAACCGATTGCTTAATTTAAATTTAGAGCCAATTCACAAATGCCTATTCGAGAGTTCTCAAACTATGACATTTTGCAAAAGTAAAATAAGATAATGTTTGAAGATTAAGAGCCTGTTTATAGAAAGCTATATTAACACTTAATTCGTTGTTAAAAGTTAACAAAGCGAATGGCCCAACCAAATTGCTTCAATTTGGTCACGTGATCAGTTAATCACGGATTTAACTGCGCATTAAATTAATGGCGCTTCTATAAACCGGTCCTTAGTTTTTTTCACTTCTGTTTGTTATACAAAAGTAACGCAGAACACTTGTATCTCTATTACTGGTCGATTTACAAAAAATTCTTGAACAGGTCGGTTTTATATTTGTAAAAGCTACATTTTGACATGATAGCTTTATGACATCATTGACTTTTGAGTATTGAATGTCATTTTTACTTTTTTTAAATGGCAACTATTTTTGTTTTAGGTAGTACACTTAAAGGATAAATTTTGTCTAAAAATAATAAAAAATAAATAAAAAATGAAATTTACAAAATAAAGACAAAAATTAAATAAAATAAAAAAACAAAAAAACTATATTTTTGTACTTGTCTTATTTTATAAGGGGCGATTGTTTTTATACATTTCTTAAATACGTAAGTAATTAAACACTTAATATTTATGAAATTTGAACACACAAGAATAAATAAAACAACAATCATCCTAATAAATAAGGCAAAAACTTGAAAAGAAAGCCTTTTCTGTAGAATTAATCAATAACGTATTTTTTTAGTTTTTCATTTTATTTTATTCTTTTTTTTTTAATTATTTTACTTTATTATAATTTTTCAATTACTAGATAAAGGAGTCAAAAACAGTAAAAAAAAATTTGCTATACCACCAGCCTGTAATTTAAAAAATGTTAAAAATGACCAGGACCACTCTTAATAACTAAATACTTAAGTACTAATAATAACTAATTAAAGTAAGTTCCATACAATTAAGCGGTTTATAATTAAAAATACTTTTAAATGTACTTATCAACAACGTATGTTACTATACTTTGGATTACTTTATGCAACTGAAACATGCTTTAGTTAAAAAAAAATAAAATAAAAAGTATAGCTTGAATCCGAATACAAACAAGATTTCTTTAATGGGTTTCACAAGGGTTTCACCCATTTTGCCAACGTGTGAAAATGAGAACATGCTCCAGACATCCGTTTTATTACCAATGAATTCGTGTTATCTTTAAATAAAACCTTCAAACAATTTTTCATCCAAGTTACATAATTTAAAATAGCCTATAATCCAGGAACATCTACTTGGCAGCTGGAAAAAGAAATATTGTTTCCGTCCACATAGCGACACAATTCAGTCTAAGGGTCAATGTTGGAATAAAAAACAGCTTATTTGTATTAGTTTTATTATTTATATTAATAATAATTAATATCACATTCATTCATTCCAATGCGAAGCTACTTGCAGTCCAAGAATTTTAAAAGTGGAATGTTCACGTATACACAAACGTAATTATTATCTCTCAAAACATGAAAATTACGTGGGCGAAGCTAAAAGTGAACTCGGAGGTGGTGCTTCGCGAATAAGGTGTCCAAAAAATAGTTTTCGTGTTAGAATACAAACAAAAAATGTGGTACTATTCTACGCTCGTTAGTTTTGTCAATTTCCAACCAAAATCTTCTTACCAAAAGATGTTGAACTCGGGGCAGTCCAGCCGCCACTGGTGTGTCTGCCGGCCCCACCACTTAAATTTCAAAATTAGACACGAAAGTAGATAAACGTGAACCGACGTAAAATTTAAGAGCGAGAATAGTTCTCATTTGTGGGTGCTTTTATGTGGAAAATTGATTCTTTGGCAATTTTTTACACACTCAATGACCCAAAATAAACCAATCATTGGGCTAAAAATACTTTCAAGCAATTGGATTTGATTTTTATCGATGAATCAACAACGCATGCAAAGTGCATCGAAATAGAACCAATCGCATTCTGACTCGATTACGATTAATTTAAATTAATAGACTGACATCAGATTTGAGACGCACTTACGTTTCGCTGTAATACAAAGGTTCCCTCAGTCGACTTCTCAACAATCTCCCCAATCTGACCATCCTCCCCACCTCGACCATCAACTTCTCCCTCACTCCAAAATAATGCTTCACTCTTGCCTTCTTCTTGACCAAATCCATGAAGGGAATGGTGGCCACAGCCTCCCTCAAATCCCTCAATTGGTTACAATGTTCCTCAACCGATCGGTGAAACACAGCACTGACCCTTAACCTGGTCATTTGTTCTTGCGAAACGTTCAAAAGTCGCTGCCACGAGTACTTCAAACTTCGACTTAGGGTTTCATGGTCGTCTAAGGGCAATTTGCACGATTGACGCAACTGGAGGGAGGCATAAAGTAATTGGCAACCATAATTATAAGTGTCCTAAAAGGAAAAAAAGTTGTTTAATAAACGAGTTCATTTGTATAAATTGTGTCATAAAACGGACCGCCACACAGTGATACGAAATGCTCAAATTCGTGATCAAAACCTCTACCTTGTAAACTAACCGTTCAATTTAGTTGAAATTTTGTATTCGGGGGTTTTAAACTATGAGGAATATACCTATCATACCAAATTTAATATAACATTTTGTTTATAGGGGTAGATTGGGGGTAGAATGCGCAAAAATAGCAAATATTGTGTTTTGGCAAAAATGCTCGAACACGTCAATTTTCTTTTTTTACACACTTCTCAATTTGATTTAAAATTTTACACTTTTTATATTTTGAGTAATGACGTCATCCACACTTTTTTTATGAAACCTCTTAATTTTTTTAGCCATTTCGATAGATCTTTCATAGTCGAAATGGCAGTATTAAAATATTAAAAATTGCTTAAACAAAGCTAAAAAAAATCATTCAAAAAGTGAAAAACCAAAATTTTAAATAAAAAAAAAACAAACAAAATACTAATATGTAAGGAAAAAAGGATCAATTCTTTATTTAAAAAATATTTTCGAAGTGCCCTCCACCAATCTCTTGCCAATAAACTTACCTATGGAAAAAGTTTTCTTGTACAGTCCGGATATTCTTCGTAATGGACATTTTTCAATTTAGAATATTGTATATATTTTTTTAGTTGAGCTGTTCGAGCATTTTTGCCAAAACAAAATATTTGCCGTTTTAATAAGATTATGCCATAATTTTGGCGCTCACTGTATTTAATTATTCACATATTCACATCAATTTCTCTTTATATTGACTTGTTGACTAAATACATTATTTACAATAATGCACATTTTCACACTTTTTAAGTTTACATTGAGGTTTATATCAAGTATCTTTAATTTTATTGACTTTTTTTCTTCGCTTTCTACCCCTAATTTAAATAGTTACGCCAAATCTAATACGGCAGATGTATTCCCGATAGTTTAAAACCCCTGAATATAAAATTTCAGTAAAATTGAACGATTAGTTTACAAGCTACATGATTTGATGGGTGTTTTGGCGCGTCTTCCTAAACAAAATCATTCGAGAAAGTTTGAAATTCTACGAAAATGACATGTATTTTATTTTCGAGGTAAATGAAAATAACTTTAAACATTTTGACAACACTTTCACCAGTGAAATAAAGCTAAAACATCCATCTTTCAAGCTTTGTACATAACAACATCGAATCTTAAAGCATTTAGCTTGTACAGGTTAAACGACGAGCGCATTTTTATGTTGAATTTTTACTGTTAAAGAAATGAGAGATTTTTGTGAACTTTAAGTGCCCACAGCTCTGATATGGATCTTGTGACGAAAGCCATAGTTATACAAAAGTTAAATTAGGATAATATGAACATTATATGTTAATTTGAACATCATAGAAAAAAGTCAAAATTTGGGGTTTTGCGCACGGATTTGAGCATTTTGTCCCACAGTGCGCCAGGAGCCACGAAATTTTACCTCAACGGACCGTTTTGGGCACAATTTATGCACACTTACTAACTTGAAATAGATAGGTAATGAATTGTAAAGCGTTTTTAGCAAAAATTAAATTTTTAAACTTGAAAAAAGTGAATTCGCACCTTTGCCGTCTCTTGAAAAGTCTGATGTTCGTCCTTTTGTGTCTGTATTTCGTAAACAGTGCACCCAACATGGCCATGGTCCTTCAGCAAGACATGGAAGAGTTCATCTAGCCATTGAATAGCTTGGGCGATGTCTTTTTCGTAGTTGTAGATGTGGGTGATTTGTTCGAGGGTTAGTTTCTGAAGTTCGACGCTGTCGCTGAAGATGTTTTTTCGAGCTGTGGTTGCGTCTAGGATGTCTCGAACGTTGACGATGTCTTCAGCATAGTCGACGAAAATTTCACGACCTAGGGCGTCTTTGATGGGCATTGATAGCATGTCGGAGAGTTTTTCTCCTTCTTTGACCAACTCACGTTCAACAGCATCTGAAATTTTTTTGATAGATGGAGCAAAAAAAACAAGTCAAGTCGATTGTTTAAACTTCGTTGAAATTTGCTTGCTACTATCTGTAGAATAGACAAAACCGGAAATATGTTGAAGTTGGGGTTTTGGTTAGATACTTTTTCCGAATTTTCAAAATAAAAAAATATAACTTGAAAACTACGATTTCTAAGTCAAAACCGCGTACAAAGTCGGATTCTTTGGTCTATTTTACACCAGTTTCAGAAACCTATGGCTAATTTCAAGGTGCTAGATGCATAAATCTATTATTTTATTTTGAGTGCCCAAAATTTCTCAAATTAGCTAAATAGCTTGAAAACAAGTAATTGTTGAGCATTTTAAAACTAAGCATATCTTATTCACCACCTGATTTTTATTTCGCAGTTGAGCGAAAAATTTTTCGATTTTTTGAAAAAATACCAAAGAAAATTTGATTTTTTTTAAACTCGACTCAGCAATGGTGTTTGTGCTTTACTAAATTTATGGGACCTTTTTTCTGATTTTTCCAAAATTTGTAATTCGGTTATTTTTTGCAAGGGCACGCACTTTCCATCAAAATTATCCAAAAAATTGTCCATGTTGATGTAATTTTTTCCTTTTTCGAACGCTTAAACAAGCCAAACTCAGATTTCTTGGCGAAATTTTCTTAGAAAGGAATAAGAAATCTCTAAATTAGGTAAACAATATGTTATTTCTTCTTTTTTAGGACTTTGTTCAGCCACAAATCAGAAACGTAATTATTTTGCCAAATTTAATCAATACTATTTCGAAAAGCACTGAACTTTATCCAAATGATGTTATTTAATTTTTCTTTTAATTTTTTTAGGTGAGATTTTTTCGACCATTTTAACAAGTTTAAATAGAAACACAATTATTTTGAATAATTTTGTTCAAAGTCAAAATACCCTTTTCTCTAAAATCAGCTAGAAAATAATTTCACTGTAACGAAAAATACATTATTTTTTCTGTTTTTAACACATTTTCAGTCAGAAGCAATGCTTAGTAAAATTTCTCCAAAAGTTTACCGAAAAATCCCAAAATCAGTTCAAAATTGCAGCAGTTTTTTCGAAATTTTGCTAAACTTGTTGAAAAATTAATACATTGAATCCAAATCGATCCAAATCTAAAATGAGATGATTTTACCATTTTTTGAGTTTTTCATCCAAAGGAAACTATTCAGCTAGATTTCGTCAAAAATTACCGAATCATTTTTATCTTTTTTAAATACATGGATTCTTAATATATTTATGAGCTAAGGTTTAATAAATCACAAAATTGGGTCAAATATTTTGCAAAATTCTAATACAAATAAACCAAAAAATGCTTTTTACAAAGGCAATGTCAGACAATCGATTATTTTACAAAGTTTTCTTAAAAAACCGTTGAATCGGATAGAAAATGATGTATTTTTTCTTCTTTGTACATTCATTTAGAATAAAAATTTAGTTTTTTGGGGAATTTTTATTAAACCGGAAAGAGAATATTAAATTTTTAGCACGTTGTCGAGCTTGAAACCTAATCATTTTCAAAATGAATTGTATTAAATTATTATATTATTATTCTTTATGAATATTTGGAATCCTCCCCCCAACTCAACACCTGAGGCAATATTTTTTTCTATGTTATGGATTATTTTTTTGCCTCCCCGTATTCATAATAAATAATAGCCTTTTTATGTTCAGCTTAGATAATTGTTCTCAATTTGAGATGTATTTTTTTAACGCCGATTACGATGGTGTTTGTAAGTCGAAAACATAAATGTCGAAAAATTTTGACGTCTTGAACCTCACCACATTCTAGATTCTAGACGTCGTAATCATCACTCGAAAAAAGTAAAAGCTCTAGAAGAAGACAAAAAATTTTAAAATTTGTTTTGAATTAAAGCGAAAATCCATAGTCGATCTAAAACGGAGTAAATTTAAACAGGAACAAGGTTACAGAAAGAACATTTCGAATCTTCCTGCATCCGGCTCGAAGAACCATTGTCTGGGCACTAAACTTAACCCCGAGTTTTTATTCAAGCAATCGGACTTACAGTTTCGGAAAAATAATTTTTTAGTTTTTGGCTTGTTTAAAATGACGATATTAAAGGAAAAATGGTTTGCACAAGCGAATCATTCGGACGATTTAAATAAGAATAGATCGACCGGAAACGCACAAAATAGCTTAATATCATGAAGATTACTCCTCATAGACCAATTCAATCGAAATCATTGTGACTTTAAACATTTTTGCAGCCTGCCTTGCTCGATTATTCATTGATTCACCTCTGAAAATTCTTTCAAAACAGGAAAAAATGTATATTTTTTTATTTTTCCGATTTTTGTGTTCAAATCATACCTAAGTTAGCTTGACTCTCTTGCAACTGCTTCAACTTTTGCCCCGCTGTGGTGAACTCCACAACCTTGCTCCCCATGACCAAAGAATCGAACACTTCTCCCGTCCTATCAAAATACTCCGAAACCAAGCGAAAGAACCTCAGCGACGTTATCAAAACATTCCTCCTCTTCTCCAGGCGAAGTGCGAAACTCCGACACACAAAATCCATAAAATCCTTCTGCGAAACCAAATCCTTGTACTGAAAATTGACCAAATCGTTCTTCGGAAAACTATTAATCTTGTGAATAAGCTCGGCATAAGCCCCGTAAGTGTCCCAACACTGCAACTCAATCGCTTCATGCTCTCTCCTCAACTCCTCAGCCGAAGCCACATCGTAACCAACTTTCTGCTTGGAATTGAGCAAACTTTCAGCCGGTCCCAGAATCCAGTTCGTGACTTTCACAACTCCGTCTTCCAGCAAACTCAAGTCTTTGGTATCAATGACTAACTTCTGGAGCTTGAGCCAGGAATCTTCGATTTGTTGCTGTTTGGTCTTCATGGTCACCACCAAATGGTCGATTCTGGTGATGGTATCCAGAGTTTCCTGGGGTGTGGACATGGACTCGAACTCCGAGGCGAATTTTCGGGTCCGGTTCGAGTGTTCGATTATTTGGAGGAGGTTTTGCCCAGTTTCGGTCAAGTTTTGGACTAGGATTCGCGTAGCTTCGGCCATTTCGGAGCTGGTGTTCAGAATATCCTCCAAATCGCTTGATCTGAGGTGTTTGTGGTTGGTTATGTAAGCGCAAAGCTCGTCCAAGTCGCGCAAAACTGCATTGGCTTCGTTTGAGAAGAGTTCGATTTTCTGGAAGTAATAAAATGGGTGTTTTTGAATGACTTGCAGAGGTTTTACTTGTCTGTTTTCAAGCCACTTGTCGTGGTTGTAGATGAAATTGCCGCCGAGTTCGAGTGGAAGCTGCGACTGGTCCACGAACTTGTTCAAGCGACATCTTGGAATGAAGATGACCTGTTAATGAAAAGTGATTACATTGGAGAGTGGAGTGAGGAACAGGTGGACGCGAAATGGAAGTGAATTAGTGGTGAAAGATAGTGAACCAAGTTTACGACCTACTTTACTCCAAGATCAAGATAAAATGTTAATGATTTTTGCAACGACCGATGAAACATTTCAGGAATGAATTCAATAAGAACAAAGTTGTTCGATTTGCTCTTATCTGCATTAGTATAACTTTTCTTGAACAGCTATAATGGAACATTTCTTGCATCATTTAACTAACAATTAAGATAAGCGATACTTTTGTTGAAAAATAAAATTGGAAACAAACACATTTATAGCTTAATTATCGAAGTTTTTACATTAATTTGGCGGATTTGAATTTCTTTTTTGTGTGCCATGTCAAGTTTAAGCAACACGTGTTAATATTGCAGCCTGATGAAGATTTAATAAATAATCTAAACGTTGCAAAAAATATAAATTTTAATTACTTCCTGCCCTAAACAACCAACAAATCTTCTCCAGCACCTCCCAAATTAAGCACCAGAAAAATTTTCTCAAATTATTTTTACTTTTAGATAACAATACTTATGTATAAGACTTCATGTATGGTTCAGGAATTACAGATTGAAGGTAACAATTTTTTTTTGCGTATTTTTCAAAATTACTGGATCAAATCCGTGAATCTCAAAATCCGATTCTAATGAAATTACTTGTTTTTGTTAATAATTTTTAAAACTCATAATGTTTAAAAAATTGGAGTTTTTTCAAACAGCTCTCATTTATATTACAGTAAATCCTTATGCTCCACTTTGGCTTACCACAAAAATACTAAAAAATATTATCAAGTGAAATAAGAAAAGGATTGTAAACAATAAAAGACAAAGAAAAGTAAATGCATCTTTTATTATTATTAAGTAAAGAACTATACATTTTGTTTAACGAATTCTGTTTTTTACAGCTGTCTTTTATCATAGTTTCCTATTCCAGAACTAGTTTTGCATTTTTCATCTCAAAGTAATCTCAGTATCTTTTTTAAAACTGTGAACAATTCAGTATCAAACAATACTTTTCATGTCTTAATTAAACATCATTAGTGGTCAGATAACACATTACGTAGATGTTAAGTATAAGTAGTACGTTGCTAGTTTATCAAGCGTTATTTAAATTATTATAATAAAATTAATTATTACATATTTAAATTTGTCAATTTAAGAACAATACAAGAATGTGTGTGTCAGAAAATAATTCTTTAAAAGAATGTTTGCTATTGTGGCAGTACAAAGACATGTTTATGTTGTGACAACACGTTTTTGTAAATTAAATTTCAAACCCAGATAATAGAGCTTTGTTCTATGCCTATACAAAGAACTAAACTGAAAGTAATTTCACTAAGTTTTTAGATACTTTTCTCAAATTTGGGCTTTCATTTAATGAATTTTTTTTAGATATTTTTTTATTTTAGATTTAGATACTACGTTTATTCATCCAAATTGCAAAATCAAATCTACATATGCTTAATCCTAATTTTTTTAAATTTATAACATTTCAAGTTGCGATTATAAAATGTTCGTTCCTCTTTTCTTTAAACATCACGAGTATTATGTAAATCAGTTTGGAAACAAAGTGTTTACTAACTGATTTTACATTCTTTGTTGTTTTGTTGTAAAAATTATAAAAATTCAAATTTAACTACGTTTTGATCAACAAAACAAACACAAGTAAATCATGTACAGCCAGATTGGCCACTGTATGCACCTATTTCATTAATTTTACTAGATCAAAAATAAACAAAAACGAACATTTCTTCTATCATTTAACTAGCAATAATTAAGAAAAGCGATACTTTTATTATACAAAGATACAAACTTTCTAGGCTATTATTTATCTAATTTCTTAGATTAATTTAGGAAAAAAATTAGTACTTAAAAGTCTTAAATATAAAGATAATAAAAGTATTCTGTTGTTTTTTTTTCGTTAAAAAAATCCTTCATCTTGCTTCATTTTAACATTTAATAAAGAGCGTTTTTAAAGTCAAATAAATATCAGAAAATCTAGAAACTTTTAGTTGATGTCGGTACCTTTACGTTATATTTCGCAACTTTTTATCTCAAAGTGATCTGATAACAATATCTTTTCTAAAGGGTCAATCATATGAATCATAAGTTTACGAAATTTTACATTAATTAATCGAAAAACGAAAAAAACAGAACTTTGACGATGAGCTAAAAACTAGCTGCATTTTGTTGTTGATTTTTGAAGGCCTTTTATTTCTGTCAATTGTGACAAATACTACAAGGTTCAGGTTAAACCTGTTCTGCGACCTAACCCTTAACGTTCCTTAACCCATCACCACTGTAACAATTTTAATTTTGCTTTTTTTACACAAGTTAATTTAAGGATCTGTCTAATCAAAGGCACACATGAAAAATTGATTTTTTGTGTTCAGCCTGTTGGTAAATCTTTCTAATAATAACTGAGTTAGTTAACCTGTCGGTTATTTTATTGACAATGGTTGTATGAATTTCGTTGATAATTCTTTCAATTTCAAATTTTAATTTAGGCTACTTTTTCATTTTATTATTTTTTTTATTCTATTTTTTGTCAACATTTTCAGTAGATATTTGTGACTCTCTGAAGTTGAAATTATAAAATACTGAAAACAAAATAACATATGAATCCAAACCAAAGAAGACTGTTTTTTTTTTCAATTTTTTTAAAAGCGAGAAACTAAATTTTTTTAACTTAAAAAATCAAAATTAAATTTTGTATAAAGCCGAAAGTACTGTCGTTGCTTTCCGATGTTGTGTAATTTCCGATTATAAATACACTCGAATTTTTATGCCTTCACACTTCGCAGATCAACAAACTGATAAAAGAGATCATTAGAAGGTATTATTTACCAATATCTGATTTTACTAGTATTTTATTTTTAACCTTATCGATAAGTGGGTCAGGAGTAACATACAGAAAAAAAGATAATTGCTAGGTAGATTACATCTGTCAAAGGATAATTCAAAATGTTCTAGAACAAAATAAGTAGGTATTACATCATTGCTTTTGATGCATTTCACTTAGCAGAGGAAATCAGAAGTGGTACGCCACTGGTGTTGCCATAATTATAAAACTGTCACAGTGTATCCGCAAAACCAACAGTCCCTCAAGCAGTGCTTACATAAATTTTAATTGATACAGAAATCAAGAAAATTACTGTGAGAAACTTGGCTTTTTCAGGCCGATTTTCAGGAAATTATTTACGTTAATAACACTTCTCTAAAATTTGAAATGTTACCCTTTTGACGTCATTTTCGAAAAAGAAATCGGATTGACGTTCGAATTTACGTAAAAGGTGACACTCTAGTGGACAATACTGGTTATTGTTATGGAAGATTAAATTGATAATCTCACTAGAAATATCTTCAACAATCTATGTCAAAAATTTCGGCAAAGTCCATCTGTAAAGTTCAAGTGGTTGCACTACATCATCTTTTTTTCAGAGAACGTAAACAATACAAGTTTATTTGAATGCAATTGGCAATCCTCTCTTTCTCTGTAATTTGCAATCAGTTACACACCTAAGGCCGGGGTCATATGGGCGCTAGAAACATTAAAATAACTGTTGATAATTGTATACTGAGCGTTCATTAAATTTGAAGGCCGGAAGGACACTGGATACTGGTAGAATGTGCGACACTGATGAATGAGAGGTGGGTTCAGGATGTTTCAACACCCAACACGCCACTTTATCAAAGGAATTGCTGGGTTTATTTATCTTTATGGCAGAAGTGACTTAAAATGGGTAAAACTGTTCGAAATTTATTGCCCAAGCGGGGTAAACAATGCACAAACAAAATATTTGTTCCAAATGTTTGTCTCAAGAAGTGTTGTCACTTGCATATTCTCAAACGAGATAGTAAAACTCACAATAATTCTTCAGTAACAATCGATATTAGAAACATAAAAAAGTAAAAAGCAAATAGACTGATACATTTGGTTATTATTTTGATACATTTATACCAGGTATTTAACAATTTTCCAAATTTTCTATACGTTCTTTTCTATATCTATTCTATATTCTATTCTATATTATTTAACATTTTTTCTGTTTTTCTGATTTTTCTTAAGATTCTTCTTCAGTTCTTTTCTAAAGCTGTATATAGATGTCTGGACTCTTCTTATTATTTTTCGGAACCCAATTTTACATTCTTTTCTGAATTCTTATGCAGATGCTTCTTTACAATTATTTTAGAATCTGCTCAATATTGTCTTACATAACACACACCTTCTACATTTTTTCTACATTCTCCAAACTCTGTTGAATGTACCTACTCTGCGTCTTTTCATAATAAGTCTACTAAATTATACTTTAGCATTGTTTCTGTACTCTTTTGAAAATTTCTTAACACTCTTCAGATTCTTTTCTAAAGCCATCACTAGATCTAAACTCCGAACTCTTCCGTAGATTATTTTATAAATCCATTTTTAGATTCCACTATAAATTGTTCTCTAGATTATTTGTTGAAATTAATTTGTATATTTATTACATATTTATTTTTTATTGTATTATTTTTACAAAAACTTCTACAATTTCCAAATTCTATTTAAAATAATAATAATAATAATTTGATTTTCTAATTTGGTTCGTTTAGAATTTTTTAGATTATTCTTTAGCATTGTTTCTGTACAATGATTTTTCTTAAGATTATTTTTTAATTCTTTTCTAAACCTGTGTGTTGATCTAAAATCCGGACTCTTTTTTAAACATAAATTTACATTCTTTTATAAATTCTTCTGTAGTTGCTTCTTTACAATTATTTTATATATCCTACTCAAAATTATCTAAAATTTAAAAATCTTCTACATTTTTTCTACATTCTCCAAACTCTCTTTTAGAGTCTATCTGCTTTGTCCCTTTTCATAATTCTACTAAATAATCCTTTAGCATTATTTCTGTACTTTTTGAAAAATTTTCTTAGTTTTTTTCTGATTCTTTGCTAAAGCTGTTTATAGGACTAAAATCTGGACTCTTCTTTAGATTATTTTTATAAACCCAGTTTTACAATTTTATAAATTCTTCTGTAGTTGCTTCTTTACAATTATTTTGTAGATTCTACTCAAAATTATCTAAAATCTAAAAATCTTCTACATTTTTTCTATATTCTTCAAACTCTAAAACCAAACTTTAGAATCTACTACTCTGCATCGTTTCTTATTATTATTCTTTAGCATTGTTTCTGTACTCTTTTAAACATTTTTCTTAAGATTTTTTAATTTTTTTAATTTTTTTCTAAAACTATCCATAGATCTAAATTCGAACTTTTCCTTAGATTATCTTATAAATCCATTTTTAGATTCCACGATAAATTCTTCTCTAGAATATTTTTTAAAATTGTTTTTTATATTTATTACATATTTATTTTTTATTATATTAATTAATTTTATAAACACTTCTTCAACATTCCCTATATTCTCTTTAAAATCCTACTCTGCATCTTTTCAAAATTCTTTTATAGTTTAGTTCGTTCAGATTATTCTTTGGCATTGTTTCTGTACTATTCTCCAGACTTTTTCTACATTCTCCAATCTCTCTTTTAAAGTCTACTTACTCCGCCTTTTTTTATAATTCTACTAAATTATACTTTAGCATTATTTCTGTAAGTACTTTTTGGAAATTTTCTTTAAGTTTTTTCTAAAACTGTCGCTAGATCTAAAATCCGGACTCTTCCTTAGATTATTTTGTAATCCATTTTTAGATTCTTATATAAATTATTTTTAGGATTATTTTTATACTATACTATACTCAAAATTATTTTATAAACTACACAATTCTTCTACATTCCCTAAGTTCTCTTTAAAATTCTATTCTGCGTCTTTTCAAAATTCCATTATACTCGTACGTGTAGTTTTATTTACAATTTTTTCAGATTATTCTCTAGCATTGTTTCTGTATTATTTTTTTAGATTTTTCTTAAGATTCTTCTCTAATTCTTTTCTAAAACCGTTTTTAGATCTAAAATCTGGAGACTTATTAATTATATTATTTTATAAACACAGTTTTGCATAGACTCTATTCAATCGGATCGTTTCTGTACAAAAGTTAACAATTTTAATACCAAGTTGACTAATTCTAAAATGAATTTTCCTCCACAATATCTCACTTATCAAAAAATATTGGGAATTTTTTTTCCAAAAATCTCAGAACGCACCATGTTGTCAAATAATCTCAAGCAAATCTAAAAGATTTCTAAATATTCTTAGAATTTACTAAAACTGGAAAAATTAAGCAAGGCATCATCGATTTCAAAAACCCTATTATTTCCTAGAATTCCAGGAAATTCAAACAAACGCTTGTTTACACAAAATACAACATTGTCAACAATTTATTTCAATGAAAAATTAATTGTGTTTGTTGTATTGTTTTGTTTTTTTTGATAATAATAATAGGCACTATAATTTTATTCATATTTCAGCGTAAAAGCAAATCACCGGTACCCAACCCTTTATCGTGAAAGACCATGCATACATGCATAATAATCTAATAACACTTGAATGATTTATTCGAAAGTGTACGACACTGAGCACATTCATAAATAATTCATTTCAGCTGTGATCTAAGTGGAGACAACTCGTTTTGCAGTTAGTTCATTTCCGTCGAAAAAGTCCAAACAAGTTGATTCTTCCAACTAACAGACTTATCAAGCGTGACTAAAAGCTTCAATTTCCTCAACTATGCATTTACCTCATTATCAGGGAAAGCACTACTAGAAATCCCTTCTTTATTAAAAATGCTCAAAACCAGTCGAACTTTCGAACCGTTAACTCTTTGTATATTATGGCTTTAGGAGAAAAAAGTAGGTTGCAGACACAGATGTGTGCTCGTTAAATAACACACCCAGAACGTGCTAAGTGGCACAACGCGGGTTAAAAGTTACTGTGAGATTAACTCGGATTATCCTTACTTGGCCATCGGTTTGTGTGCAATTTTCAACACGTTGCTTGTCCCAGAATGCGTCAGGACGTAGCACCAGGACCTGGGAAGGGACCTCCTCGGTGAAGATGGTGCTCACTTGACGGATGCATGAACGAGCGACTTTCCAGGGGCCTTTGCGGGCGTCGATTATGACGGTTATGCCTCGAGTCCGACTTGATTCGCTGGAAAAATTACCAAAATCTGGATACAACAAAACATTGGAGCATAAATAAAATAGCTACTTTTGTAATGTAATGTAATAAATTATTTTAGTTCAATTCAGTTTTATTTCTAGTAATTTATTGTAACATTCCGACAAAAAAAATAATTATGACCAAACATCTATGGTATTTAAATCCGTAAAAGAACAGTTAATTTTTATAAAGAAGGAACACATTTACAACTTTGATAAATTAGATTCTTTTTTGTAGGACTCTTTAAAAAAAATAATAAATTATCTACAATGAAAATAATTCAAAAATTGCAAGAACAAAAGTAAGCACCTAAATAAGCAATCCCTAAATCCCTAATAAATCCTCTAGTAAATATGACATTGTATTACAAGTATTACAACACAATAAAAAAATTATTTTGCTTTAAAAAAAGATTAAATTTATTGTCTTATGGACGTGCGGGATGGTTGAATTTTTGGTTGTTTTTTACTGGCAAGATTTTTTACCGATTTTAATGAAAAAGTTTAAAAAATCATAGTTCTCACAGTTGACCTGACCTGACCTGACCAAACATCTATGGTATTTAAATCCATAAAAGAACAGTTAATTTTTATAAAGAAGGAACACATTTACAACTTTGATAAATTAGATTCTTTTTTGTAGGACTCTTTAAAAAAAGTAATAAATTATCTACAATGAAAATAATTCAAAAATTGCAAGAACAAAAGTAAGCACCTAAATAAGCAATCCCTAAATCCCTAATAAATCCCCTAGTAAATAGGACATTGTATTACAAGTATTACAACACAATAAAAAAATTATTTTGCTTTAAAAAAAGATTAAATTTATTGTCTTATGGACGTGCGGGATGGTTGAATTTTTGGTTGTTTTTTACTGGCAAGATTTTTTACCGATTTTAATGAAAAAGTTTAAAAAATCATAGTTCTCACAGTTGACCTGACCTGACCTGACCAAACATCTATGGTATTTAAATCCATAAAAGAACAGTTAATTTTTATAAAGAAGGAACACATTTACAACTTTGATAAATTAGATTCTTTTTTGTAGGACTCTTTAAAAAAAGTAATAAATTATCTACAATGAAAATAATTCAAAAATTGCAAGAACAAAAGTAAGCACCTAAATAAGCAATCCCTAAATCCCCAATAAATCCTCTAGTAAATAGGACATTGTATTACAAGTATTACAACACAATAAAAAAATAATTTTGCTTTAAAAAAAGATTAAATTTATTGTCTTATGGACTTGCGGGATGGTTGAATTTTTGGTTGTTTTTTACTGGCAAGATTTTTTACCGATTTTAATGAAAAAGTTTAAAAAATCATAGTTCTCACAGTTGACCTGACCTGACCTGACCAAACATCTATGGTATTTAAACCCATAAAAGAACAGTTAATTTTTATAAAGAAGGAACACATTTACAACTTTGATAAATTAGATTCTTTTTTGTAGGACTCTTTAAAAAAAAGTAATAAATTATCTACAATGAAAATAATTCAAAAATTGCAAGAACAAAAGTAAGCACCTAAATAAGCAATCCCTAAATCCCCAATAAATCCTCTAGTAAATAGGACATTGTATTACAAGTATTACAACACAATAAAAAAATAATTTTGCTTTAAAAAAAGATTAAATTTATTGTCTTATGGACGTGCGGGATGGTTGAATTTTTGGCTGTTTTTTTACTGGCAAGATTTTTTACCGATTTTAATGAAAAAGTTTAAAAAATCATCGTTCTCACAGCTGACCTGACCTGACCTGACCAAACATCTATGGTATTTAAATCCATAAAAGAACAGTTAATTATTATAAAGAAGGAACACATTTACAACTTTGATAAATTTGATTCTTTTTTGTAGGACTCTTTAAAAAAAAGTAATAAATTATCTACAATGAAAATAATTCAAAAATTGCAAGAACAAAAGTAAGCACCTAAATAAGCAATCCCTAAATCCCTAATAAATCCTCTAGTAAATAGGGCATTGTATTACAAGTATTACAACACAATAAAAAATAATTTTGCTTTAAAAAAAGATTAAATTTATTGTCTTATGAACGTGCGGGATGGTTGAATTTTTGGCTGTTTTTTTACTGGCAAGATTTTTTACCGATTTTAATGAAAAAGTTTAAAAAATCATAGTTCTCACAGTTGACCTAACCTGACCTGACCAAACATCTATGGTATTTAAATCCATAAAAGAACAGTTAATTTTTATAAAGAAGGAACACATTTACAACTTTGATAAATCAGATTCTTTTTTGTAGGACTCTAAAAAAGTAATAAATTATCTACAATGAAAATAATTCAAAAATTGCAAGAACAAAAGTAAGCACCTAAATAAGCAATCCCTAAATCCCTAATAAATCCTCTAGTAAATAGGGCATTGTATTACAAGTATTACAACACAATAAAAAAATAATTTTGCTTTAAAAAAAGATTAAATTTATTGTCTTATGGACGTGCGGGATGGTTGAATTTTTGGTTGTTTTTTACTGGCAAGATTTTTTACCGATTTTAATGAAAAAGTTTAAAAAATCATAGTTCTCACAGTTGACCTAACCTGACCTGACCAAACATCTATGGTATTTAAATCCATAAAAGAACAGTTAATTTTTATAAAGAAGGAACACATTTACAACTTTGATAAATCAGATTCTTTTTTGTAGGACTCTAAAAAAGTAATAAATTATCTACAATGAAAATAATTCAAAAATTGCAAGAACAAAAGTAAGCATCTAAATAAGCAATCCCTAAATCCCTAATAAATCCTCTAGTAAATAGGGCATTGTATTACAAGTATTACAACACAATAAAAAAATAATTCTGCTTTAAAAAAAGATTAAATTTATTGTCTTATGGACGTGCGGGATGGTTGAATTTTTGGCAGTTTTTTACTGGCAAGATTTTTTACCGATTTTAATGAAAAAGTTTAAAAAATCATAGTTCTCACAGTTGACCTGACCTGACCTGACCAAACATCTATGGTATTTAAACCCATAAAAGAACAGTTAATTTTTATAAAGAAGGAACACATTTACAACTTTGATAAATTAGGTTCTTTTTTGTAGGACTCTTTAAAAAAAGTAATAAATTATCTACAATGAAAATAATTCAAAAATTGCAAGAACAAAAGTAAGCACCTAAATAAGCAATCCCTAAATCCCTAATAAATCCTCTAGTAAATAGGGCATTGTATTACAAGTATTACAACACAATAAAAAAATAATTTTGCTTTAAAAAAGGATTAAATTTATTGTCTTATGGACGTGCGGGATGGTTGAATTTTTGGCTGTTTTTTTACTGGCAAGATTTTTTACCGATTTTAATGAAAAAGTTTAAAAAATCATAGTTCTCACAGTTGACCTGACCTGACCTGACCAAACATCTATGGTATTTAAATCCATAAAAGAACAGTTAATTTTTATAAAGAAGGAACACATTTACAACTTTGATAAATTAGATTCTTTTTTGTAGGACTCTTTAAAAAAAGTAATAAATTATCTACAATGAAAATAATTCAAAAATTGCAAGAACAAAAGTAAGCACCTAAATAAGCAATCCCTAAATCCCTAATAAATCCTCTAGTAAATAGGACATTGTATTACAAGTATTACAACACAATAAAAAAATCATTTTGCTTTAAACAACGATTAAATTTATTGTCTTATGGAAGTGCGGGATGGTTGAATTTTTGGCTGTTTTTTTACTGGCAAGATTTTTTACCGATTTTAATGAAAAAGTTTAAAAAATCATAATTCTCACAGTTGCAACACTTTTTTTTAATTTTAATTCAAATTTCAACAAAAAAAAGGACGGGCTAAAAATGCTTTCTACCAATGAGTCAGCAACACGATTTTTGAACCAATTAGGGCCGCTTTTACAATCGTCGGATAACTTTATCCTGAGGATAAATTTTGAAAAATACATTGTTGTAACAATTGTAACCGAAGTTCATCGGGCGATTGTAAAAACGGCCCTTAGTGATTTTTCGGCTTAATTTTAGGGAAGTTCTCCAAAATAATTGTTTTTATGGCTAAACAACGTGCTGAAACACCCGGAAAGAGAAAAATACTGTAATTTTCGACAAAATTAGTAGTTCCTAAAATCATTTTAAGAAAAAACTGAGCTTTGAAGCGCATAAAAAAGCAAAAAATAATAGTATTTTGGCCCAATTTGATTTTTCAACTTCTTTTAACAAAATTTCGTGAGATAATTGAAAGAAAACACACTAGTAAATACAATCATGTCATTGTTAACCCAATTTAATTATTTTTCCATTCAGTTTAACTGAATTTCGAATGAAATCTGCATTGAGAAATATGAAATTTGTTGCGTTTTTCAATTGATTTAAGGATTTTTCGCTTTTGGTTTCAGTTTTTGACCAAACAATGTAATTTGCAAGTCAGTTTACTGAGTTGTTAATCGTGTGTTTAAAAAATGTCAAAAGAAGTAAAATTTATTTTCAACTTAGATATTCCAGTGATTTTTACTTCTTATACAAATTCGCAACGAAACTTAGATTTTTCTTTCCATTTCAAACTGTTTTTTCTAAATTATTTCCCTACACTTGGGATATTATAAGTACTACATATTAATTACATTAACTGATAACCCACACGTGTGAGGAGTTTATATTGCTAAACAGAAGATCCTTAATTTGTTCTTCTTATCAATTACTTACTTCCGTGAGGGTGATAAAATCTGTAATTCAAAGACACCTGGTGCATTATTTTTTATATGGAGTATTTTAGAATATAATCAGTTCCAGTTATCACCTATTAAAACTCTAAATAATTAGTGAAGCGATAACGCAAAAAAGTAATTTTCCAAACTGATTCTAACCAAAAAACACAAAAAATTGAAGTTGAAACAAATATACTTGTAAAACTCCAATCGAAAAACATATATCTTTTAATCCTAATTTGATTTCAAAACACTTGCTATTTTTGGATATTTTTTAAACCATGAGATTTAGATCTTGCCCTTATCCTTTAATCTATGTTTTAACTTTAATTTAATTTATATTTATACAAATTTAAGCTTTCGCAACTTCCATTTTTAAATTTAAAGCTTCGTGTAAACATTTTGCCGCGTTTTATTCTTGTTAATGCCAACAGAGAGCCGTAACAAGTATTACGCTAATTGGTTACAAGCTCAATTATATGTAAGAACATGCATTTTATTAATAATGAAATGTTGATGCCATTAAATGTTTACTGTTTGGAGCTTATTCAAAGGCCAAGAACCATTTGACCGATATAATTGTATCCAGATGATTAACAAAATGAAGTATTTTGTATTACTTTATTGTCTACTATTTTGTCTACACTAGCAAAAATTTCCAGAAAATTTTCGTAAACAACAAACCTCTCAAAATTAATAAACCACGAAAATTTGTCACACTTATCTCAAAACCACTCTAGCATCTCAATGCTATTGCATTTATCAGAAAGCAAACACGGTTGCAAAAATGTGTCATTTCCTTCCAAAACCAGAAAAACACTAATAAATTAAATCCATCATCAATGGACTCAAATTAATTGATTTGGTACCAGTTCTTCCAGTGCCGTCTCAAGTTCATTACTCTCTCGACAGCTCCAAGCATGAATAAAACAGCAGTTGCGAAATATTTCCCAAATATTTACCAGAATACTGAAAGGAGATACTGAAGCGAAGAGACGATGTTCAGGGGCGGACTCTCCGCCGGAATGTTCACAAGACAAATGGGGCGCCCTTCCCTGTCATGGCCCCCAGGCAAGACCACAGTGCGCCCTTGCAGACATGATAAGTCCGGTCGTATTTCCATGACCTGCAATTAAAAAAATTGATAACCACAGAGAACAGTTGACTTTCTTGCTGCTTTGACAGTTGGAGCATGACCACATAAAAATTAGAGCTTTTCTTCAGAACATTTCAGCATGAAATAAGTCTATCAAATTTCTTGTTGAAACTAAAGAAATTCAAGTCGAAATGAAATTGCTAAATGACTGAACGAATGAAACCCATTGGTCTGAGTGGCAGGTGGAAGAGTTCCTCACAAATTAAGTAACTTAAAAAAAAACAATTTGGACTGTAGAATGATTCAACTTATGACCAATTTCCAATTGTAGCATTAATGTATAAAAATTGAAAGAATGTAAAAAAGGACAGTAAAAAGCGTGTTTAAGTTGTTTTGAGAGACGAGATCTCGGCGAAAGTTGAAATTAAGAAGTGTTTAATTTCATCAGGTTGTCTAATCAATTCCTTTCGGTCCATTAGCCACCAAGTTCGTTCACTGGAAGGTTAAACTTAATTGATGAATTCGTGAGCCCGCCTTTGCAAATTCAACCATTCTTCCAGCAATTAAAAGAGCAAAACCCACATCATCACAATCATAATTTGTGACTAACCCAAATCTGGGCTATTTTTGGCCATCGGTAAATAAATTTTCTCAAAAATTTGAGTGTTTTCAATTTGAAACAATTCTATCGCACGATTCCATAATTCGATAAGAACGAGAGGTTTGTTATCAAACTTACCGGCAATAGCCATCCAATATTCGTGTCACATTCTTGCACTGTTATGGGCACGTCACGTCGCGCGGTACCACCGTCATGGTACTGCCACTGGTCCGCTGGTAGACATTCACACAACCAGGCCCAGAGTATGTCACGGTAGTGACCAATGCGCGCGAGCGAGACGAACTAATCAACTAAAAAATCCATGAGGATGGGTACCACCCTCTATATGAATCAATTCAATGGTTGTTTTACCACCAAATTGTGGAAAAATGCAACAAATTCGGTTTTAAGCGAGCTGGTACCTTGAAAGTACCATTAAACGCCCGCAGCATTCCAACGGTACTTCGGCACCAATCACGCATTGCATCGATTGCGATTAACTGGTACCACACCACTAAGAAAGTAGCACACTGATGGTACTTCACAGAATTTTGGGTTCTTCAAAGATTAACTCAAATCTAGTTGTGTTCTGGCCGCTAATTATTTAATACTATGAACACTCATCTTTAGATAACTTAGGAATTATTAAACAATAAGCAGCGGGCTGTGATTCATCAGGTGTGAAAATTGAATTGACTTACTCATAGTTAAAAATTCCATAAACAAATCAAAAAAGTAGATTAGTTTAGTAAAAATTTGCATTTATTTGCCCTTCGCTGCTGATTGGAAATTGCTAAATGCAGATAATTCGAGTGTTTATCGAGATCAGTGCATCTTGAAGTACCACTTGAGATTTATTAATTTTAAAAACTTACGTTTTTAAATTAATATATTATAATTCATGGATGATAAAACATAAGTACAAAGAGCGAAGTGCTATCTTTATCGATAAGTCCTATTACAAAAATTTGGTATAAAAGCCAAATCGGAGCAACGATGTATCAGTTTCGTCTCAGTAGTCGAAATTAAAGGTAAGACAAGAAATCAAAACCAAAAAGCAAAGTAACATCTTTCTCTCCAGATGAAGGGAATTTTCGTGTTCTTGGCACTCCTTGGTCTGAGCTTTGGGGCTCCCAATCCCCAGAGTCTGGTAGCCCCCAGAAGCCTAATTGACGACTTCGCTGACTTTATCAAACTTCTACCAGTTGATGAGATTAAAGCCATTGCTGACAAACATTTGGCTGAAGATGGAGCTTTTGCTGCTGTTATCAACTACTTGCAAGGCGACGAATGGGCTGCTCTTGTTGAAACCGTCAAGAACAAGCCAGAAGTCCAAGACTTTGTCAAGTATTTGACGGATGCTGGACTTCCAGTTGAAGATATTGTTGCCTGGATTCACAATCTCATTGCCAACGCTGTTCCTGGAGTCGATCCTGATGAAAATGGAAGTCTTAGACCTCTTCTTGACGAAATCGAAGCCATCCTTCCAGTAGCTGATTTGATTGCTTTGTTGAACGACAAACTTCAAAACAGCCCCGATTTCCAAGCTTTCTACGTCAGAATTTCAAGCGAAAATGCTCACGCTTTGGTTGACGAAGTCCGTGCTATTGAAGAAGTCCAACGTCTTGCCCAAAGATTGAGGGATTTGGGTGTCAAAGTTGACGAAGTTTTGGCAATTGTCTACGATTTCTTGGGATGGGGAAAACCCAAAACTGGCAAATCCGTTGAAAGTTTGATTGACGATTTCGCAGATTTCATCAAACTTCTACCAGTCGATGAGATTAAAGCCATTGCTGACAAACATTTGGCTGAAGATGGAGCTTTTGCTGCTGTTATCAATTACTTGCAAGGCGACGAATGGGCTGCTCTTGTTGAAACCGTCAAGAACAAGCCAGAAGTCCAAGACTTTGTCAAGTATTTGACCGATGCTGGACTTCCAGTTGAAGATATTGTTGCCTGGATTCACAATCTCATTGCCAACGCTGTTCCTGGAGTCGATCCTGATGAAAATGGAAGTCTTAGACCTCTTCTTGACGAAATCGAAGCCATCCTTCCAGTAGCTGATTTGATTGCTTTGTTGAACGACAAACTTCAAAACAGCCCCGATTTCCAAGCTTTCTACGTCAGAATTTCAAGCGAAAATGCTCACGCTTTGGTTGACGAAGTCCGTGCTATTGAAGAAGTCCAACGTCTTGCTCAAAGATTGCGGGATTTGGGTGTCAAAGTTGACGAAGTTTTGGCAATTGTCTACGATTTCTTGGGATGGGGAAAACCCAAAACTGGCAAATCCGTTGAAAGTTTGATTGACGATTTCGCAGATTTCATCAAACTTCTACCAGTCGATGAGATTAAAGCCATTGCTGACAAACATTTGGCTGAAGATGGAGCTTTTGCTGCTGTTATCAACTACTTGCAAGGCGACGAATGGGCTGCTCTTGTTGAAACCGTCAAGAACAAGCCAGAAGTCCAAGACTTTGTCAAGTATTTGACCGATGCTGGACTTCCAGTTGAAGATATTGTTGCCTGGATTCACAATCTCATTGCCAACGCTGTTCCTGGAGTCGATCCTGATGAAAATGGAAGTCTTAGACCTCTTCTTGACGAAATCGAAGCCATCCTTCCAGTAGCTGATTTGATTGCTTTGTTGAACGACAAACTTCAAAACAGCCCCGATTTCCAAGCTTTCTACGTCAGAATTTCAAGCGAAAATGCTCACGCTTTGGTTGACGAAGTCCGTGCTATTGAAGAAGTCCAACGTCTTGCTCAAAGATTGCGGGATTTGGGTGTCAAAGTTGACGAAGTTTTGGCAATTGTCTACGATTTCTTGGGATGGGGAAAACCCAAAACTGGCAAATCCGTTGAAAGTTTGATTGACGATTTCGCAGATTTCATCAAACTTCTACCAGTCGATGAGATTAAAGCCATTGCTGACAAACATTTGGCTGAAGATGGAGCTTTTGCTGCTGTTATCAACTACTTGCAAGGCGACGAATGGGCTGCTCTTGTTGAAACCGTCAAGAACAAGCCAGAAGTCCAAGACTTTGTCAAGTATTTGACCGATGCTGGACTTCCAGTTGAAGATATTGTTGCCTGGATTCACAATCTCATTGCCAACGCTGTTCCTGGAGTCGATCCTGATGAAAATGGAAGTCTTAGACCTCTTCTTGACGAAATCGAAGCCATCCTTCCAGTAGCTGATTTGATTGCTTTGTTGAACGACAAACTTCAAAACAGCCCCGATTTCCAAGCTTTCTACGTCAGAATTTCAAGCGAAAATGCTCACGCTTTGGTTGACGAAGTCCGTGCTATTGAAGAAGTCCAACGTCTTGCTCAAAGATTGAGGGATTTGGGTGTCAAAGTTGATGAAGTTTTGGCAATTGTCTACGATTTCTTGGGATGGGGAAAACCCAAAACTGGCAAATCCGTTGAAAGTTTGATTGACGATTTCGCAGATTTCATCAAACTTCTACCAGTCGATGAGATTAAAGCCATTGCTGACAAACATTTGGCTGAAGATGGAGCTTTTGCTGCTGTTATCAACTACTTGCAAGGCGACGAATGGGCTGCTCTTGTTGAAACCGTCAAGAACAAGCCAGAAGTCCAAGACTTTGTCAAGTATTTGACCGATGCTGGACTTCCAGTTGAAGATATTGTTGCCTGGATTCACAATCTCATTGCCAACGCTGTTCCTGGAGTCGATCCTGATGAAAATGGAAGTCTTAGACCTCTTCTTGACGAAATCGAAGCCATCCTTCCAGTAGCTGATTTGATTGCTTTGTTGAACGACAAACTTCAAAACAGCCCCGATTTCCAAGCTTTCTACGTCAGAATTTCAAGCGAAAATGCTCACGCTTTGGTTGACGAAGTCCGTGCTATTGAAGAAGTCCAACGTCTTGCCCAAAGATTGAGGGATTTGGGTGTCAAAGTTGACGAAGTTTTGGCAATTGTCTACGACTTCTTGGGATGGGGAAAACCAAAGAAATTTTAGGTTTAGTTGATGGTTTTGTAAAAAGACATCACAAAGTTTTGTAAAAATGTATTAATTGTGATAATAAATATTTTTAATAATTAATTTTTATTTTTTTTAAATAATCAATTCTGTTCCGATTAGAACTTTAGAGTTGGCCTGAAAAAATCATTTGAAATGTCAGGAAGGCTCTAGAATTATTCTCGCCGAAATCAAAAGCTCTGAAACCAATTCCTTGACAACCAAACAACAAACTGAAAAATACGACAGAAGCAACAGAAAATTTTCTCTCTGAACTAAAACCCAAACTTGCTGCTGAAAAATGGTAAAAAAGTTTCCTTTCGGTTATCAAAACACTCTTTTACACCCAATCCTCCACAGATATTGTTTGCCTTCATCCTGTTTGCCTTCCTGCAAACTTCCTTCCCCCTCCCTGCCGCCCCGACCCCAACCCACAATCCTGCGACCGAATTCTTCAAGGAAATCCCGCTGAAACCATTCAAAGACCTGAACGAGAAGCACTTGAAAGAAGACGCTGGTTTTCAGGCCGCTCTGCTCTACTTCAAGTCTCCGGAATGGATCCAAATGGTCGCAGAGGTGAGAAAGGATCCAGCTTGGCTTGAGTATAAGAAGTTTCTGAACGACAATGCTTTCGATATCGAATTTGTGATCAAACACATCGAACATTGCCTCAATGCCACCAACACCAAAGACTTCAAAGTGGACAAAGTCAAACCAAGCCTTGGCAAATTTTTCGAAGATGTGAAAGCAACTTATTCGGTTTTGGTCTTGAAAGCTGCCCAGACTTATCTAGCCAAAGAGAGCAACAGTGCAACTTATCGCAATTTCATGGCCAAGTTGCAAAGTGAGGAGTCCCGTAAGTTGCTAGAGAAGGCTTTAGGCCAACCACCGGTCAAAAAAGTAGCTTTGAAGCTAAAGGAAATGAACTTGGATGTCGAATTTCTCCTCGAATTCTACTACTCTCTCGTTGGCTGGCGTCCATTCTACAAATTCAGCGCTTAATTTTCTCCCAAGTTATTGTTTTTTTATTTTTTATGTTTAAAGTTTTGTATGTATTTGTTGGTTGAATAAAGTTTTTTTGTGAGTTTTGGGTGTTGGTCAGCCTTGTTTCGCTTCGTTCAGTTGGTAGGTCCAAGTTATTTTTAACTTAGCACAGTGTGGTGACGGTTTTGCCGAGATGATAGTGTGCGATGGGGAACACACACGCGAAGCCCCATCCCAAACCAAGGAATAAAAAACAAGTACACTGGAAGGCTGCAGGTAATTTTTTGGGAAAAATTTGGTTTGGTGGTGTTAAATCGGGTCGAGTTGGAGGCTTGTAGTATTAGCTGTTGTGTTATTTCTGGACGCTCTGTTTTTATGTGTGGCTTATTTTTATCTTCGGCAACGCTGCATAATCGGTATGTCATTGTTATTAAAATTGGGGGGCTAAAGGGGCCAACAACAAACGACACGAATCACGTTGAATGAAATTCAATCTATTTTTAGTTTGTAACAAATTGTTTTCAGGTTTTAGCGATTTATCACTTGAAAGTGGGGTAAAGCTCACTCAATGAAAATAAGGGAAGGGATGTTGCTTTTCTCTATTCTACTGTAAACAGCTTAATTCTAGTCTAGAAACATTAAAATAACTAGCACTGTAGTCTATCGCCTCTCGCACCTACACTGGCACGCTGGGCTGTAACATCACTTTTGGCACTTCTTAATGTTGTTTCTGAACGAAAATACAGTGCCTTACTTTGCGAAAATAAAAAATTGATTCGTTAATAATGAGACAGGGGCACTGTGTTGGACAATTAAACAGAAAGAGATAAATTTCCAATTCACACTTTCAGATTATGCAGAATTGCGAGACAAGGTGGACAAAATAATCCATCCGGCGTCTAGGAGTTGTGGTAAGAAAACGTGAAAAATAAGAGTAGAGTTTCAACGTGTTTTGGAATGAATTGCCAGAAGCTGACGTCAGGTCGTTTTGGTTTACTCCCACAAGAACATTATTCTCTCACTTGTTGGTCAAAATTCGTTCAATGATCAAGAAAAAAATCAATTTATAAGTAGTGATAATTATATTAAATACAAATAGATATCTAATTCTGTACTCCAGAATAAAATTGTACCAAGTCTAAAACCACAAATACGAAATAAATCGAATTGAAAATGTTTAAAACGGTTTTCTTTTCATTATAACGAGATGGGAGTTAATATCATATAGAAATGAGTATCTTCGTAAGTATCAAAGAGAAGGATTTAATACTGTTCTTCACCAAAAAACTGGGAAGAAATACCTAAATGTGAAAATCCATTGTTCAAGAAATTTGGAGTTTGGAGTACAGTTTTATTCTGGGGAACAGAATTGTATCTCATTTCTTTCACTTTCTTCGAATCGATGATTTACAAACACAAGGAACAACTATCAATGTTATAGACAACCAACGTTACGAACGAAAATAAGAATTTATGTTCTGCTTATTTTAAAAACCGAGTAAATCAGTTCTAGACAGCTTCTAATCCAACGCATGTGGTACTTATGTTTAAATTTATTCAATTGCTAAATGTAGCAATTAATTACGAATGCGTAATTAATTTAGCAAATTCTTGCACTTGCTTCTTTTTTGAGTTAAATTAAAATATGTAAAATCTTCTTTTTCTGCAATTTTCAAATAAAAATAAAATACCTAACTTCTTGCTGGATCTAAAAACTACGAACCATACAGATATCGGCGTTTGTAAAGGATTAAAATCGTATCACAAATAAGAAGGAAATAACGGAAAAAAAAGAACAAAAAAGTAGAGAAAAAGGAACATTGCATAAAAGAGTCAATGAATCAGTAAAAACGGAAATACTGGAGAAAGAAAGAAACGAAAAAAATGTCAAAAGTTGCTATTTAACAAATAAAAAATCAGGTGATGTTGCTATTAGGCACCCGCAACGAAGAAAAGGAAAATAAATAAAAAAGTTGCAAACATTTAAGGATTCAGATCACAATTGGCCTTAGCTGGTATTAAAAATGTGTTGGTAATTGTTTTTTTTTTGGTAACACAAAATTATGAGTAGTAGAAAGGGACACGAGTCTGCTATTTTATATATTTCTTAGCAAGACTTTAAACTGTGAATTTATTACTTTAAAATTCTTCAATTTTCAGTAGTGCATACCCAAATAAGAATTCTTATAATAAATTTATCAACTTGAAAATGTTTTTTTTATCGACTCCCACAAATAAATTTAAACCATGATGTTTTTCATCAAATCTTTTCAGTCCTCTGATCCGATTCCCCTCTAATTATAGACTTCAAGTTCGCAAACCTATTTTTACCGATTCCTTAATCATCTCAAAACACAAAATAAACAATAACACGTGCACCTTCATTCATACAATTTGTTTAGACAGCTAAAACAAGCCAGTGATGACATTTTCCCACACACTAAGTTATCTAAAAGTAATAAAAACAAATTTCAAGAAGAGAAGCTATAAAAATCCAAAACAACTTTCATTTTTTGAAGTGTAGGAAGTTGGCAATGGTTACAGGTGTAAGTGATTCCTGATTTATTTATAACCACTTAACTCTGATGAAAAACTTGACCGCAGTTTTACGTTCCAGATCGCCCCTCCCCGCCTGGCAAGCCCCGCCTCTCCGACAACGACCTCACCCCCGACCTCGTCACCATCGCCTGGTCTAAGCCAACCCGCGATGGCGGCTCGCCAATCACCGGCTACCTCGTGGAGCACCGCCGCACAGGCTCCCCCCACTGGATCCGAGCCACGCCCCTTCTGGTCCCCTTCCCCGAGCTCGCCCTCAGCGGCCTTGAACCCGGCTGGCGCTACCAATTTCGAGTTAGAGCCGAAAACGCAGTCGGTCTTTCCGAACCCAGCGACATTTCCGAACCCTTAACGGTAACACAACAAAAATTCGCTATTACAGCGCCAAAATTCACCGAAGAGCTCAAAGACGCCACAGCGCTCGAAAATGAGAAAGTCGAGTTTGTTGTCCACTTTTTGGGGCAGCCTGCGCCCAAAATCTGCTGGTTTAAGGACGGCTTTGAGATTTTTAGTAGCAGGAGGACGAGGATTTTGACGGAGAATGATCGGAGTGTGTTGACTATACACCAGAGCGCGCTGTCGGATGAGGGCGAAATCAAGTGTACTGCGACGAATAAGGCGGGGCATGCGTCCACGAAGGCGCGGTTAAGCTTGGAAGCTCCGCCCAGTATACGCCTACCGAGACAATACGAAGATGGGTTGTTGTTTGAGATTGGGGAAGTTATTAGGTAATAGGAGTAATATTTAGTATAAATTAATATTAATAATAACAAAGGGCTTTTATTGGATAAAATATACAATAATAAAAAATAATAGATTATAATAGCTATTAACTTAAGTTGTAACTTCCTTACACTTACACTGACACTCTCGTAATTAACTAGTTGTTTTACAACGGCTAATAGTATTACAACATAACTTAAAAAAAAAATTGAAACTTGTAGGTTGAAGGTTTCGGTGGCTGGACGTCCGACTCCGTTGGTTTTTTGGAGCCATGACGGAGAATCGATTCAAAATAACGACCGATATGAAATCGAATACGTGGACAAGTGTTCCCTTCTGAAAATAGCTGAAGCTACAAGAGGTGACCGAGGAGAGTACCAGATCAAAGCTGTGAACAAGATTGGAGAGGATTTGGCCTCGTTTTTGGTCACCATCACCGACAAGCCTTCGCCACCAGGTCGGGCAAGGGTCGTCATGACCCTAGGCCGCTCCGTCACTCTCTCCTGGAGCACCCCTGACGATGATGGCGGTTGCAAAATCGGGAACTACATCGTGGAGTACTACAGATTGGGGTGGAACGTCTGGTTGAAAGCTGCCACCAGTAGACAACTGACCACAATCCTGGGGGACTTAATCGAAGGAAGCGAGTACAAGTTCAGGATCAAGGCCGAAAGTCCATACGGGATTAGCGAACCTGGGGATGAATCCGACATTGTTTTCATCCCTGATCCCAAAAGAGGGATCACTTCGCCCCAAGCACGGAGCCGAAGCCAACCGAAGGATATCATAGACGAAATCACGTCAGTCCCAATTGCGGCCAAACGACGTCCAAAACCCAGGTCGCAATCATCAATAACCAAAGCAGAAACAAATTACTACGACGAGACGCCCAAACGTCCCGAACGTAACAAAATCAAAAGTCCCCCCAAAACACCAGAAGTTGTACGAAAGAACGCAAGTCCTCAAACTATCCTTGATCGGGCTTCACTAGCACGGGAATTGGCGTACGGAAGTCCGGAAATTAAGATGTTGCAGCCAGAAAGGCCGACTACTCCTTTGCCAGCGCAAACCAAAAGTCCAAGTCCGCCAAAATCGCGAACTCCGAGTCCTAATATCACACCGTCTCCCTCTGAGGATAAGAGCAAGACTCCAAGTCCGAAAGATAAGAGGAGTTTGCTCCGGGAGAAGTCCGAAACGTTCGAAGAGAGTTCGGAGTTTATGCTGGTCTTGTATCCGGATGCTAACGAAAAAGGTAAGTCGGAACTGGAAAAAGGAATGATAATTGAATATTTTTTAGGTCGTCGTCGGTCCAGTCAAAACATCGAATTCGACTTCGACGAGTTCGATATCCCCCCTCCACTCTCCCTCTCAGCTCCAGAGCTGGGCGCAGAACCTCCTGTTTTCGAAAACTTGAAAACATCAGCGAGTTCTACCGAACTGTTGCACGAACGCGCCATGATGCGATTCAACGAAGCGGCAGCCGCTGAGGAAGAAGAGTTGAAGAAACGAAGAAAGTTCAGTTATGACGGCCAACATAACATCGATATTCCCAAAATCCAAATCAACTCAAAGGATGATCAAGATATTGTCGGTCTGGAACGGAAACCTTCTCGAAGGAAATCGTCGGGAAGTGTGGTCCAACAGCAGCTACTCTGGGCCCAGAAACGCTTCAGTTTGAAGAATTCGAACGATTTGAATGAGTTTATCGAAACGAAATTGCAAAAAATGCAAAATCCCAGTCCCGAAGCTCCGAAAAAGGAAATGGTGCGGCAAAGATCGGAGTCTGAGGAACGCGAGGAAGAGGAATTTAACCGAGTGAGGGAAAAAATGGGGCTCCAAGGCCAGTCTAGTTTCGAAAAACGAAGCATTGAAGTGGTGGATGAGGAAAAGTGGTTGGAGGATTACGAGGAAAGTTTATCTGAGTCGGAAACTGAATCTGAAGATGAGCGCGATTACGACATCCAACCCCCTCAAAGAATCTACAGCGACGAAGATGAAGAAACGTACCACCCGGGTGTCATCAACACACCTAAAAAACCATCAGACGAACCGTTTGAAATTTTAACCAAAAGAAACAAACTACCTGACCCAAACTTCGTACCAAAACCAATTCTGAAGAAAACGGAAGCGGAACCACCAAAAGTTTCAAACACCAAAATGAGGTCACATTCACCCATGCCTCAGTTTAGGCAAGAAGTGGTTAGAGGGCGTTCGCAATCTTTGGCACAACCACCACTGGAACTGTCGGATAGTAAGAGTAAAGTTTTCCAACGCTCGATTTCCCTCTCAACTGAAGAAAACGCAGAAAGTGAAAAAATCGCCCCAACACTTCAGGCTGCTCCAGGACGGAATATTTCAGCAGTGGCGACTCTTTGTGGTATTACTGCAGCCAGTATCGTCATACCGGAAAAACTGCTTCAGAAGAAAAATGATGAAGAAGAGTCGAAGGTGGTTGTGGACCATTACATGGACATTGTGAGGAGTTATGGTCAACGGAAGAAGAGTAATCCAGAAGTTTTACCTCAAAGTTGGAAAAGAACAAACGAAGCAAAGACCTGGAGTACCACCACAGAAGAAAAATCTGAAGAAGAACCTGTGAAGAGTTATGGTCAACGAAAGAATAGTAATCCCCAAACTTGGAAGGTGGTGGAAGAAGCAAAACCAGAAACGAAGACTTGGAATACCACAACCAAAGAAGAAAAAAGTGAAGAACAAGCAGAGATTGTCAAAAGTTCTGGTCAAAGGAAGAATAGTAATCCCCAAAATTTGAAGGAAGAAGTGAAGACTTGGAATACCACCAAAGAAAAAATTGAAGAAGTGCCACCTCCAAGGACCGAACGGAGTCCTTCCCCCTCCCCTCAAAAAACCGCTTCACACCAGAAGCGAGGGAGAAGCATCAACCACAAACCTAGGAGAGGTTCCAGCCGTTCAAAAACCCCCTCACGTTCACCTTCCAGGCTCGAAAACTGGTCAGGACGTAAATCCAGCCCTTCGCCCATGAAACGCAAAACTTCGCCCTCTCCCATGAGGGCCAGAAAATCACCATCGCCCATCCCTTTGGCCAAACCCCGGCCCAAATTACGCGAAATCACGACCCAGACGTCCATCGGTTTAGAGTTGAACTATTCTAGCGATTCTCGAGCTTCGACGCCTCACGACAGGAGACAAGAGGAGCTTTTGGCCAAAGCTGAAGTCAAAGTTCGAAGCTTTGTCGATTATCTTACTGATCTGGCAATGTTTTTCGTGGCTTGTTGGTTGTACTTGTTCAGTAATGAACTTTTGGCGATTCCTGTTTTGTTGGTCATGGTTTACAGACAGTTGAAGGATGAGATCGGGAGGAGGATACCACGATGGATTGTTAAACGATTTAGTAAAAAGAAAGCGAAGAAGTAGAAACACGATTCGTACCCTTTTTTTTGCACGGTTTTTTCTATTGTTTGTGTGAGATTTTCCAAACGCGATGTTATGAAATCTATGATTTCACTTATCTAATTTAGGCAGTGATTGTGTGTACTTTCATTTAAGTGGTGTACATAATTTTTATGATACGAAACGTTATGGTTTCACTGGCCTTTAAAATAAATACAATAAATTCCAATTGACTTTTACTTCATTCAACCCAACATTTTAGAAATTCCGCATTTTAGAAAAGAAAAATTTTGTTAAAAATTACAATTTTTAAACGCAAAAGAATAAAATTAGGATACAGAGGTATTTAAATTTTACTGCCAGTAAAATTCCAAGAGATACAGGTTTCTGTAATATTTCTATGCTTAGAATCTCTATGCTTAGAAACCTCTAAGTTACGCCAATTGCAATTTGTAGTAAAACTTTTGCGTCTTGAAATCCTAACTACCTTTTCTTGTTTCTGTGATTCTAATGCAACTTCTGATACTCTTAAAAACTGTAATTTTAGCAATTTGAATACTATCCTTTTCAAATGTAGTAACTTTTAATCTTCATCTTTTCGTGTTTTTAGGAGGGGAGGGAATGAAGACTCGTTTTATGAAATATATGCATTTATTAAAATTTTGTATAAACGTAGTAACATGGAAAAATAACATAGGCACATGTCGACATGAATGGCACAAGTTTAGTGCAAATATTAACAAAAATAATCTATTTCTACATAAATAAAATTATGTACAATTGAGATTTTGCATGAGACCGAACGTTCTAAGCATTCTAATTCCACAACTAACAACTAGAGGAATCGTTTAATACCATACAAACAAAAAACAAAACAAAAAACTGGGTTTAGAAAATGCATGAAGGGGTTTAAGTGTATGAAACTTTTTCCATATTCACATGTAAGTTCGTTTTATCACAGTCGCGTTTGGGCAAGAACGTTTAGGATTGGCGCTCCGCAACTCGCCCAACTTGTTAATCAACCTTAAACCTACTAGAAAAATACGTTTAGGTATTTATATACACTTGAGAATAAAAATCGCATTTGTTGCAACATTATTTACAAAACCATGCCCTGATGGCACGCTATATGTCACGCTTAAACCTACGCTTAAGTATCTCCTAGTGGAACACAGCCCTTTCCCTCTAAAGTACAAAAGGCCGTTTTGTACATGCGTTCAGACGATTGCGCCGTCTTTGTTCCGCTGCAGCGGCTGCAGCTCCCTCTGCAGGCGGTCGAAGTCATTGTAATATTCATGATCGGACTCCTCTTCAGAGCTCCTGGGCACCTGGGGCAACCCCACCGTCTGACTTGGTGCCGCCTCGTTGTTCATAAGGTACTCAGGATTGTCAATATTGCTCTTGTAGAAGTCCAAAGACCTGAACACGCTCTGGTTTGAATTATCGCTGTTTTTCGAATCGATTAAATCGACGTAAGCCGAAGCGCCTTGCGTCTGCTGCGGAGACGGCATGAGATAGTCGTCCTCGTCCACCGGTAAGTCCAATTTAAGACTTCCCAACTGGGCTTTGGACGGACCTGAGTCGTACTCATCGGACGACATTTCGTCTCGCATTTTTAAAGTGTCGCTAGCGGTGCTTGGAGGGTACTTGAGCAGCTTGCGGTTCAAGTGGTTCTGGTATTGCGGGTTGCAGCTTCCGTCCGAGTTGGTCTGCGACGCCGATTTCCAGTACTTGTCGGGGGTGGGGGAGGGGGAGACGGAGGACATCCAACCAATAGGGCGCAAGGGCGCACGTGACTTGGGCTGGAGGTATTCGTCGCATTCTGATTGGCTGGCCGAGGTTTCGAGAGTTGAGGCGAGCGTGCGCACCATCATCTCACGGTCGTCCTACAAAAAAGAAAATAATGTTTTTTATGGTAATAATTCGGGGTATGTCATAAATATTAGGAATATCAAGGAATTCTGACCTGATCACCAAATCCAATCAAAACAAATTACCTGTGTGTTCCTATTCCTGGCGAACCTATCGGCGGAAATGGCCAAATACCGGCACGGATCCCTCGCCATCTTGCTAAAATCCTCCGCCAGTTCCTTAAAACTAGGCCTACTCTCGGCATCCAAAATCCAGCACTTGACCAAAATCATGTAAACATCGATACTGCAACCCTCGGGCTGTGGCAACCTCTCCCCCTTCTCAAGCAACTCTGGCACGTCCCTGGCTGGCACATTATCATACGGACGCTCTCCAAAAGTCAACAACTCCCAAATGGTCACTCCAAAGGCCCAGACGTCCGACTTGTGCGTGAAAATCCGGTGCTGGATGCACTCCAAGGCCAGCCATTTGATGGGCATTTTACCACCAGCTGCCTTGTACTCGTCTTCGTCCACATCGAGGAGCTTGGCTAGGCCGAAGTCGGTGATTTTGACACAGGAGTGGGTTTGGACTAGGACGTTACGTGCAGCTAGGTCACGATGGACTAAGCGTTTTTCCTCCAGGTATGCCATTCCTTTGGCGATTTGCGTTGACCAGTTGAGAAGGGCTTTGGCACCGATTCGGTCGCGGTTTTTCCGGACGAAATCGAGCAAACAACCCAAAGGCATCAACTGGGTTATGAGCATGATTTCGGAAGTCATGCAAACACCCAGCAGTTGTAATAAGTTAGGGTGTTCCACACTTGCCATAATGAACGCTTCGCTTAGAAATTCCTTGCTACTGGTTGATCCGTCTCGGAGGACTTTAATCGCGACTGGGATTTTCGAATTGTTTTCGTCTTCCAAAATCCATACTCCCTTATAGACAGTACCAAAAGCGCCATACCCAAGAATATCGCCTCGCCTGATTTCGGTTTCTTTAATCGTGCGCAATTTTTTACAATTGGGCGAAACGTTCGTCTGCCTCAACGGTTCGTTGTCTTCGAGCCCAGTCAACGCCATTGTCATCTTCAAGGTGCTCTCTTCCGCCTTGACCTTCTTACGGCAGAACCAAGTGACCAAAACTATGATTATGATGATGATAATAATCGCGCTAGTGATTCCCGTTGCGATCACCACGGTATAATTATTGTCAACAAAACCGGAGATTGGAAGATTTAAGGGTTTGTCGGAACAGTAGGAGTTGGCATTGTCTGGGAATACCCGATGTGGGAATTCTGGGGGGCATGAGCTCATGCACCGGAAGGAAGAGTTTTCGGAAACATATCCGTCGTCGAAAACTTTGAAGTTTTCGCAAGAAATGCAGTTTTCTGGTCCTGGGCCGGTGCAACCCCGGCATTCGGGGTCGCAAGGTTTGCATTCCTGGACTTCGTCGTCTGCGTAATCGCCCGAACGGCATTCATCTTCGCACTGCTCGTCTTTTTTGTAGTGGGTGCACTTCTGGCAGACCAGTTCGTGGAAGCCGAAGCCGGAACAAATCTTGCATCTGGGAAAACAATACCAATGTTTGTGAACATAGGAAAAAGCAATGTAAACGATTTAGGGAATAACGGGGAACAACCTTATGGCAACAAGAACGCCTGACCGTCATTTAATAACAATAGTTAAATAGATTCACTCTAGTTTGAAACAAAAAAAACTTTTTGAAACAAAAGTGTGTAAACCCTTTTTTCTCTTTGCTACTTCCGCATAATTTTGATTGCAAAAAATAATAAAGTAAATTTAAATTTGCTCACCTGGGGTGACATTTCCGGCACAACGCTGAGCCCGCCAGCGATTTGAGCGACTCCTTCTCCTGCGGCCCCAAATACTCGTTGAAGTAGCCGTCAGGACAGGGCTGATTGCTGTCCAGGCAATAAACATTGGAGTCGGTGTCGTTCATGATTGCATGGTCGCACGAGTTGCAACCGCCTAAGCCGACAATGTTGGTGGGACCGGTGCATCCCCCGACGCAATTCGCGTGGCAGCTCTTACACTGACCGTTTTCATGGTACTTGTTAGTGGGACAGGATGGTACGCAGTAGGGACCATCCTGGAACCGCTTGCAAGTGACACACTTGTCGGCACCTGGGCCTGTGCACGAAGAGCCGCACTCCTCGTGGCAACGCTTGCAAATGTTGTGACCGTCTTGGTAAATTCTGGAAGAAAAGATACATAAGATGCTGGATTTTTGTCATTCTGTTATTGTCAAATGAAAGTTTTGCTTATTTTTCGAATCGACAAGACATAAAAAGTGGGTAAAACGTCGATGGTTTGATTTTAAAATTCTTAAAATTTCGGATTTTTCTGAATTTTGGTACCCAAGGAAAATATATTCGCCGATATCTCAGGAACGATTGGCCGAAACCACTTACATTCAGTACCATTGGAAAACAATTTAATTTGCATCTAGTAAGAGGAAAAATCGCGGATTCCGGCTAAAATAAGAAAAACCTGACTAGATACTTGTCATTAACTATTAAAGTACCTGGAATGTTTTGGATTTTGTGGCATCAATACACTTTCCGGAACAGTTTACATACGCAAAGTGCAAAACAATTGACTTTCCACTTATAGCTTCCACAAAATTAACAAAATAATGAAAAAAGCAAAACTTCTGATCGATCTCATGTATGATTCGTTTCAAGTTCCTGAATATGGCATCTTACAGACTTTCGTAAAATGCAGTTTTTTTGTGGCAATTCAACTGGTTCGCTACAAACACGGTTCCAAACCAAAAACTTCACAGCTCGAAGTTCTAGGTGAAAAAGGTATGTCGATTTTTAGTAAGAATGTTTTAATTTTTATGTTTATTTTTTTGAAATTTTTGTTAGCTTCCTAGCTGATTTCCTATTACTCACTCCAAGACGTTTGGTTGTAGGCACTTATGTTTAGAAAATTGTTTTAATTTACAATGTTATTAAAAAAAACATTATACATCAACCATTTCTAAATGACACAAAATTTTCCTGACTTCTTCACACCAATCGACTTGTAAAAACATTTTACATACGTATGTAATTCATACATTTTCACTGCATTTTGTGCAAACGTGTTTTTTTTAAGCAAAAGTAAAAAACAAAAAAAAAAAACCGAAGCCACTTCGCCTATAGTCAAATCATTATTTAATAATTTTTGAAATTTAAATTTTTCCATAATTCTTGGCACTTTTTACTGTCAAACTGTATTGACGTAGTGATTTTTGGGTTAATTCGTAGAAATAAATCAATTATCCTCTATTTCCAACAATTAACCCAAAAAAATGCACTGAGGCACGTTTTATGCATTTTTCAGTCGTTAGAACCATAAAAAGTGCCAAGAACGTAATATGATTTTGTTTTTAATTTTTTTAGTTTCATTTTTTAGTTTTAGCCACATATATTTTTTCAGTCTGATTGTGATGATGTCTGACTTTTTGCGATAACCGTAAAAATTTCGCCGTAATCGGCATGTTAACATTTTAATTTTTCCAAATTTTAAATGCATTTTTCCTTGAAACTACAAAACTAAAAAAGTACAGAGTTAAAAAATCGGCGAATCTGCGTTAGATTCTCTCTTAAACGGCGAAAATTCTAAATCATTCTCGGTTACGATTTCAGATACAGAAATGGCAGAAACACCCTACGATACTGTTTAAGAATTAAAAAAAAAACATTTTTTCGTCCAAACTCCTTTCGTTTCGCAACTTAAAACCCTAAGTTTACACATTTTTTCAAGTTGATTGCGATGTTTAACTTTTTATTATAACCCCAATAAGTTCTCCGTAATCGGCATTTGAGTATTTCAAAATTTGCAAACTTTAACACATATTTCTGCGAAACTACAAGACCAAGGGCAAAAAGTCAAAAAGCGGCGGAATCTTTGTTCGATTCTCTATCAAATAGAGAAAACTTGAAGTCATTCCGGGTTATACTTCCAGATACAGAAGTATTTGAATTAAAAGAGCTTTTTACAAAAATTAACTAAACAGCTAAGTAGTCCTTTAGTTTCGCCACTTGAAACCTTAAGTTTATATATTTTTCAGACTGATTGTGATGATGTCTGACTTTTTGCGATAATCTCAATAATTTCGCCGAAATCGGAATTTGAACATTTCAATTTTTACAAATTTAATGCATTTTTCCTTGAAACTACATAAATAAAAAAGTACAAAGTTAAAAACCGGCAGAATCTGCGATCGATTCTCTCTTAAACGGCGACAATTCGAAGTCATTCTATTATTATTATTATTAAAAAAAAATACGATTTCAGATACAGAAATGAAAAAAACAACGCCCTACGATTCTGTCTAAAAAAATTAAAAAAAAACATTATTTGTCCAAACTCTTTCGTTTCGCCACTGAAAACCCTAAGTTTTATACATTTTTCAGGTTGATTGCGATGAAGTCTAACTTTTTGATATAACGCCGTAATCTCCGTACCTAATTGGCATTTGAGTACATATTTCAAAAATTTAAAACTTAAAACACATATTTCTGAGAAACTACAAGACCAAGAGCAAAAAGTCAAAAACCGGTGGAATCTTTGTTCGATTCTCTATCTATTTATCTCTATTCGAAGCCATTCCGGGCTACATTTCCAGAAGCTTTTAAAATTTCAATTTTTACAACTGAGACACTAATACTCACCCTGGCAGTACGGAGCAGTTGGCAATACACCGACTCTCATTTTCGAGCTGGAAGTGGGCACAAGACAAACACTGATCGGGTCCAGCCCCCCAACATCCATCCCTACTACACTCACTATCACACACCGAATTGTTCCCTTTGCACAACCTGGGATCACTATTATTCGAAATCATAACCACATGCTCGTGACTTCTCCTGATTTTATCCCAATTGATATTATCGGCAAAACACAGATGTGTATTCTCCAAGATGGCAACAGTCCCGGCATTTAGTCGTTTCAACGAGCGCAACTCAAGCGATTTCAGCGACGACTTCACAATGTATAGTGAAGTGAAGTAGTCCGAAAGGGACCGACCACCGATCACTTCCAAGTTGCGAAAGTACGACAAGTTCGTGAAATCTGAGTGGTACGCCTGTACGTTGATATACCCCGTGACCTCCTTCAGGGTGCTAAAGACCTCCAAGCGGTCTGGGTGCATCCTTGGATAACGCGCTCCAAAGGTATAGTTAGGGTAGAAGTGTTGGTACCCTTCGAAGGTGTTTTGCAAAATCAGGATGTTCCCTTCTATCACAGTGCAACCCTTGAACAGGTCAATGTTCCCCGAATGGATGAAAGTATCAACGCGACACGTTTTAGGGCAAGGGCCGTTACAAGGGACACATGCACCTTCATGTGCCTTCTTGTCAGGGGGGCAAGACCGGACACAAGCCCCATTGTCTTTGAGTAAATGTTCAGGGCAGTTTTTCACACACGTGGCACCATAAGCGTATTTCCCGTTAGGGTTATCCTGCCAGGAGTAAGTTATGGGGCTGTAGATTTTCATAGGGGGGCACTCTTGAGTGCAAACCCCATCATCATAAAAGTTCCGACACGCGATACAATCACTTTGCTTAGGTCCTGTACAACCACCTGCACAAAACAAGTGGCAGCACTCTCGTGGGTTCGGTCCAAAACACCGCCCTTGGTAACACTGTGGACTGCAATTCTCTTTGGAAAACTTCTGGCAGTTCTCTTCGCCTTCTCCCCAACAGCCTTTTTCGCAGTTCTTGTGACATGGGGGACAGTCGCGCTCTGGCGATGTGAAGTTGTAGACGAAGACGTACTTGCTCTTGGGGTCCGTGATGATCTCCTTCCAGTTGATGGTCTTGAAGTGGCAGAGGTTGTAGTTGTTGAAGACGCCAACGTTGCCGATGAGCACATCCCGGAGGGCTGGCAACTCCAAGGTGTACATCTTGGAGAGGATGACCAAGAGGGCGAACTCCTCGTTGCGGACGTTCATCTTGAAGAGAGTGCGACCGCGGATGATTTGGAGGCGGGGTAAGACAATTCGTTTGATGTCCACGTGCGAGATGAGGACGTAACCGGTGACTTCACGAATGTATTGGAGGAAGCTCAAGTCGAGGTTCTCGTCCTGGAGCCAGGTCAGCTCCAGGTTGCCGTCCACGTAGGTGCAGTTGGTGTAGCGGTCCTTCAGGTTGCGGTAGTGGTGCTCGCGGTTTGAGGGGACGGACATGCGGCCGTTTGTTCCAATGCAAACTGGAAAAAAATGGGAATGAGACGTTTGCCAACAAAAATGCAAAGCAAATATAGTGTGTTGACATTTGCAATAAGATCCTTGCCGAGAAGAGAGTGACTACAAATACGAAATGAGCAAATATGGACGAAGCAACGCAAGGTCAAGCCGGTCTCAAATGTTTTTGTATTATATTTGAAAAGTGTCGCACTTCCAGAGGTTGGACACCAAAAATTAATACAATTTTTTCTTAATGAGACTTGGTTCAAAAGTGTGAAGATTTGGATAAAATGTGAAGAAAAAGCAGTACCTAAATCCGACAATGTTATAAAATATACATAGTTCTATAAAAAATGTCTAAATTGAAAATTTTAGGATATTTTTTTTTCATAGTCAGCCTTAAAATTAAAAAAAAGTGGAAACGTCGCTGTCAACATACTGAAGTTTAAACAAAAACAAAGACCGCTTTGTATTATTTGAAGAACTTTGACAAATTTCAGTAATAATAAAAATAATAAAATAATAATAATAATAATAATAATAATAATAATAATAATAATAATAATAATAATAATAATAATAATAATAAGTCTTAATTGAAAAAATAAAATAAAACATACAAACTCTGTGGGGTGAAGGCTAGCCGAAATATAATTTCCCTTTTACACTTTTCCACTTTTCTAGTTTTTCTCTATCTTCCCAACAAATTAAACGGCCCCACGTTGGGCGCCAGAACTATATGACTTTTCCTATGTGCCCTTGTCTTGTGTTGTCCCATAGTGTAAACAAAAAGCCTTCAAACATTTTTTGTTGTTAGGACTGAACTCAGTGATATATATATATATATATATATATATATATATATATATATATATATATATATATATATATATATATATATATATATATATATATTTTCAACTTTTTATTTTAGACGAAACATGATCGTATTTCAAAAATGAACCTGCAACGGCTATTTTGAGTTTTCTATAATTTGTATTTTGTGATATTGTCTAAATAGGGATAATAAAGGATTAAGCAATATTTTAAATATGATATAACTATCATTTATAAGTTTTATAACTATCAGTATTGACTGATATTCGACAATTATTGTTCCTTCAGCAAACGATCAAAAATAATCTAAATTGAAAATCTTGAGCTGTCAGGTCACAGTGTCAGGATCTTCCTAGAATGTAGAGATTTCATAATGCAATCAAATTGTTGTCTCTTCTTTCTAAGAGTAATATTGAAGTTTTAAAAAAATTAATGTAATAAAAAAATAAACGTCCAGATTTTTTGAACCCAAACTATAAATTCAAAATTCGTAACAAAATGTTTTTTTCCCGAAAGTTTTCAAGAGCACTCTTATGAAACCTTGAAAAATTAAATAAAAATTCGAGAAATTCGAGATGTCACTCATTGAAGATAGCAAAAATTTAACCTCCTCAACAACAAATTTGAGAATTTCAATTTGGGTTAAAATTTAGCAATTCAAGAAAAAAAATTTAAGATACCTACAGATTAAAGTTCCAAAAAATTGTGTTTAAGGTGGTTTAAGGATTTTGAGTGCCAATTTTGCCAAAATCAAGATAGTAAAATATTCATTCTCGCATGTAATAATTTAAGAAATTTTCAGTTGATATTTGAGGTCTTTGAAGTCATTGTTTGGTGATTTTTCATCTTTTTTTCAGTGGGCAGACTGAGGAAAGGACCAACTTTTCCAAGATAAAATATGTAGTTTAACTTTGAAAAAAGCTTTATAAGAAAGTAAAAGAGAAAGATCTCCAGAAAGTTCCTAAAATTCCGAAAATAAAAACTCAAGCAATTGAAAAAGGGTGATGGGGAAATCGAAAATTTTTCAATTTACCAAAAATATTTTTGAAGATAAAGACTTGAGGCAAAGTCCCAGTTTAATAATAACCATAGCTGATAAATCCTTAAAAAATATGTAAAAATCCCTGATATTTCAATTTCTTTGTTACATAATGTAAAATTGTCTCCAAAAAACAAATTGGAGATTATTTATATAAGTAAACCACCAATTTCGGACACTTGTCTTGCCCAGTCTTTTTCTCCGACCGGCTAATAAAATAATTGTTCCTTTTCGAGAACACCAAAACAGCTTTTTGCGACATACCCAATGCTGACAAATTAATAATTTTGACCTTTTTTGTCCGCTCGTTCTAATTCTGTGGTGAAAGTTGCACACACACACCACAGAGAGATGAAAGAATTCGCGAATGGACAAATCATTCGCTTGATTTAATTAACAATAATTAATTTCGCATTTAGCATTGCATCAAAACAGCCCTTCATTTCGCAGATCCGGCTTTCAACAATGCCTTCATTTAGACAAGTAAAAGGTGCGATGACGTATTGTTGCAACAGCTTAAATGGACACAGAAATCACCATTAATGTTTGTTTATTTATAATCAGGTGGGCGTAGCGTGGGTCTTCTGCAATCCTTCCTCTGTTAACCATCATCGATTAGCAAAAAAGGTTGGCAATACTGCACTGACCTTGTTTTTGTCCAGTGCTGCAAATTTGATGCATTTTGCTGATTTTGATTTCATCCAAAAGAGAAAAAGTTAATGCCATTTTATACTTATTTTGGCACAGTTTAGCAAAATTGACTTTTTTTCTACTTTTAACAACTCCAGAGGGTTGTAAA
Organism: Tribolium freemani; assembly: GCA_939628115.1. NCBI lineage: Eukaryota > Metazoa > Arthropoda > Insecta > Coleoptera > Tenebrionidae > Tribolium > Tribolium freemani. Next base: position 37,976,142 of record OW626785.1, read on the forward strand.
GGCATACAAAAGTCCATAAAACTTTGCTAGAGTGAGTTAAAAAAACATTTACATTTTGTGAAGGTTGACAATAAAATTTTAAGAAAAAAAATTAAAAATTTTAAATCTCGTGAAAAGCTGACATCTCGTGAAAAGCTGACATAATACGTAGAATGAACCGCAAAATTCACTGGAACAAACTGTTTTGCTCTACGACTTTTAGTTTTTGAGCTATCAATATTTTTATAAATAACCCGGCGTATCCATCACTTTTTTTAATTTAAAATATTTTTTAAATATGTTCTCAAATAAGCTATTGTTGTAAAAAAACTGGTATAATACGCAAAATGAGTCGCAAAATTCACTGAAACAAACCGTTTTGCTCTAGGACTTTTAAATTTTGAATTATGAATTTTTTTGTTGAAGAATGAAGTATTCTACTATGGCTACCCGAATTTTAGGCGAAAAACTTCAAAATTTCAAATCTTGTGAAAAACCGACATAATACGTAAAATGAGCCGTAGAATTCACTGGAACAAACCGTTTTGCTCTACGACTTTTAGTTTTTGAGTTATTTTTTTTAGTGTAAAATTTTAAATACCTCTGTATCCGGATCGTTTACCGGAGCGGCTCCGGGTTTTGACGGGAAAATAGATAATTTTAAGCGCTATCTGATGCTTTTTTGATTGTTGCTCTAGGTCTTATAGTTTCTGAGAAAAACGTAAAACAAGGTTGTAATTTTCACTTTTTTAAAATTTTTAAACGCCGATTACGGCGAAACTATTAGAGTTAGCAAAAAATGACAAAATCCATTAGAACCGGTATAAAAAGCTCTACAAAATGGCATAGGTATCAAGGCGATATCTCGCAAAAAAAAAACAATTTTCAAACGTCGATTACAGCGAAACTAAAAGAGCTAGGAGGAAACGCTTTTTTCCGTCGTAAAAAGCACATCAAAATCTACAAGATAGGATGGGTTTTAATTGATTTTGAGATACTTTCAAAATGGGCCATTTTGTATGGGGGGTGTTAACAAATTTTTTAATTTTTTTATTCTCTCAATTACGGCAAAACTATTCGAAAAAGTGGAACTATTTTAACCCTTACCTACGGAAAATGATACGGGGAATCGATTGGCGTCCAGACAATCACAAAATTCCCAATAGTTTTTTAGTTATGAATTTTTTTAAATTTTACCTATTTTTCCTTTTATTTGCAATTTTCTCGAAAACTATTAGTCGGAGAACAATACTCTTTTTTGGAAAATATAGACAATTAAAAGAGCTTTCCCATGATAATAAACTTCATAGGGTTATCTCTAAGAGTTATGTAGTTATTGGTCGACAAATGTTCCGGAAATCGACCAAAATCTCGACAAAAATTGGAAAAATCAAAATTTAAAAAATCGAACCTATTGGCTTTTTTTCTACTTTTTACAACTCCAGAGGGTTATAAAGACATACAAAAGTCCATAAAACTTTCCTAGAGTGAGTTAAAAAAAAAATTACCATTACAAATGAGAGAATGAGAGTGGAACCAACCGTTTTCGTAAAATAACACTTTTTACTTCAAAAACCCAAATTTTCAAAATCATCTCCAACTACCAACTTTTGGTAGTTCTTCGGCTTATCCTTGACCAAACAAAAAGGGGAATAATTGTGTTTTTGGTCAGGTTTTAGCTCGAACTAAACTCTTGATCAAGAGCGAAGTTCAATTGCTTGGTATTTTTCGATTCGAAGCACTGATTTTACTTTCGGTCGAAGGCCGTTCCCAGGATCCCGGCTAACGGTACCGTTGCAAAATCGGTGCCCATTTATGCAAATTACGGCCGGTAGGTGGCGTAGGAGGACCGGTTGTTTGCGATGATAGGTTTATTATTATTGTCGGCTGAAGTGGCCCTTTGTTGGGCTTTTTTCCCGAGAATTTACCTGGTCTCGAGTACGGTACTGGTCGCACTCCAGGTAAGGAAAGTTGCGCTGAGGGGGAGGGGGTGCGCGGGGGTTGTTACCGTTACGAACGAGTCGGTGGCGCCGCTTCGGCAAATACTTTGACTCTACATGGATTTCTTCAATCGAGATCTCGATTTGTGCCGCTTTTTGCGCTTGGTGACTTTTCGTTCGCTACAGTTTAATTGGCAACACTGATTGCAATTACGCAGTTTGGTCCCCAGCTTATAGCTTGTTGATTCTTATCTTTACAAGGTGATAAGGAGACAATCCGATTGTTGCATTTGTGGTCGTGACCAGTTATTTACTCTAAAAAACGGAAGAATTACGTGAAAGATCACTCTTTCTCGATTTGAACTTTTGGAGTGTTATTATTTTTAGTTCGTTGAAATGTCATAATGTTAATAGGACATTTGTTCAAATACCAAATGTGATCAGAAGAATGTTTAAAATGTGTCTAACTAGAGCGCGGGAAAAATTCTGAAGCGAGACGGTTTTCAGTAAACAAAGATTTGAATACCACGACCAAGAAAATTTAAATATTTAAACTTCTTATCAGGCGTTTCGAAATGTTGTGGTTATTTCAAATACAACGTAGAAAGCGTTACCAAAACAGCTTCCAAACAAAGAGTCTTAAAACTATAGATTTCGTAAAACAGTCTATTATTAAAAATATTCTACAATAATTGCATCATTTTTGACTCAATTTAAATTCTTCTGTCTCAATTTTTAATACAGAATTTTTTGATATTCGTATCTTCCAAAATATTAAAACATCTCCACCAAAAATCTTCGCCTTTTTTCAGACCTCCAGTTTTTCAGTTAACAAAAAAATTATCTTGGGAATCCTTAAATCCTTAACTGGTTCATACCCCTCTTTCTCAATGTTTCTAAAACCTCTCCACTGCTTTGTAATTCCCTCAAGTTCTTAACTTTGATATTGACGAAGTTCACCATTTTCTCAAAACCTGATTCTTTTCTCAAAATATCATCCACTTATCTTGAAATTTTCAAATGTAAAAATATTAGCTAAAAATTCTTAAATTTCCAAATTTTTCATTTTGTTGCTTTTTTTTGTTGCAGTCGCCAATTTTTTCGCAATATGTTAAGTCTTTATAATGAAATTTCCTTCCGAATCCCCATATTTTAACTCAAAATGTTTAAAATCCCTCAAAATTTTTTTACGATACTCAAGTTTTTTCCTTGAAACGTTAAAATATGTTAATTTTTAAGCATCCCTCAAAGTCTTGAATTTGTAGCAGAATAGGTTGAATTTTTTGTTCAAATCCTCAATTTGTCCTCTGATTTTGAAATTATGTCAAACTCTTAACTTTGCTGCTGAAGGCATTGAATATTTGTTACAACTTCAAAACCTCAAAATTTTAGCTGGAAATTTTTAAACCAAAATAGGTTGAATTTTCTCTTACGATCAACTTCTTTTACAAAAATTTAACTCTTTGCGCTTAAATTTTCTCCTGAATTTCCAAATTTTAACTCAAAATCTTATTTTTTTTTCAAATTGTTATTTTTTGAAAAATTTTATTTTTTTTAATTCAAAAAACTGCTAAACTCTGATAGTAAATTTAAAAATAATTATCCATCATTGTGTAGGGAACGATTACTCAGTGTGAAACATAAAAACATTAAAAAATAATGAAAACTGAAGAAGTTATCAAAAAAAGTTTGTAGCTTCAGATTTTTGAAAATGACTAGGAATTTTTTAAAGATTTTACCCATAATTTATACATGTTTCTCAACAACGTACCACTGAGTTGGTGCGCCGGTTTTTGAGCACCTGTTTTACTCTCAACTTGAAAAACCCCTGAAATACCAAAATTTTAGCTAAAAATTTTGGAACTTTCCAAAATTCGTTATCTTGTAGCTGATTAGGTTGAATTTTCTCTTACGACACAATACTTGTACAAAATTTTAACTCGCAACATTAAATTTCCTATTGAATTCCCCATTTATAACTCAAAAAAATTGAAATTTCCTCAAAATTTCCACTTAGTTGTCGAGAAAGTTCAATTTTTTTTCCAAATATTTTAAATCAAAATTTTCAAATTCTCTCGAACTCTTGACTTTGTTGCTGAATAGGTTACGTTTCTTGTTAAAAATTTCCATTTTATGTGACCTTTTTTTTCAAACTCTTTGTTGACTAAAATCCCAAAATTTTTGATAACAATTTTTAAATTTCCGTAACTTTTTAACCTTGGTGCTGAAATGGTTGAATTTTCTTTTATTCTCAATAGCTTCACAAAATGTTTACTCTTTACATTTAAATTTGCCCCTTAATCTCCAAATTTTAACCCGCAATTTTGTAATTCCTTCAGAGAAAGTTCAGTTTGTTCTTATGATTCTCAAGTTCCTTCAAACTCTTAAATTAAAAGAATAGATAATTTTTAAATACACAATCTCTTGATTTCAATGCTCAATAAACTTGAAACTTCTTTTACAATTCCATTCCTTCGCAAATGTTAACTCTTCATTTAACTCAAAATCCTTACACTTCCTCAAACTTTTCGGGTTTTTGCTATGACTAACTTTATTCATATAATAATGCTCAAATTTCCCCTCCATGTATTTTTTTCCGTACGAACAACCGTTGGGTATTGACATACCATGGCGCCAAGTGACTTTATCACTTATCAAAATGGCAAACCGTGAATACAATGCCCATTGACTCGGGTTTATAACCCTTCTTATCTGCGTCTTGGTTCTCCCATCGGAATCCTCCCAATTAAATCCAAAGAGCGCCATCTGCATCGAGAGGTCGTACCATATGGTAGTCGCGTACCATCTCCATTGGAAGTATCCCCATTATCGTTATTATTATCATCATCATCAATAATAATAAGGCAATCAAGTGGCCGCGGTTAAAGCCGCGTCCAGATCGTTTTGTCTCGCTTGTGCTCACTGCTGCCTAATTAATGCTCCTCTCTTTTTACCTAAGATATGATCGGAACGCGGCCTTTCTGGAGACTTCGGTTCGTTTATTCCAGGACAAAAGAACTAATCAACGGCACTCTGCAAGTCACTGCTGGCCTTGACGAAGGGCAACGCTCATCGCGAGAAAATAATATGTAGGAACATTTCTGGTGAAGGTACTAACAAGTTTGGTGGTACCACTGGTACCAAACAAAAAATTTGATATTTTAATAGGTTGTTATGACTCATAATAATTAATTTTTTGCTCAACGACCGTTGAAGCTACAATAAACGACTCAGAGGAACAAAATGGCTAATTTAACGGTACCACTTCGACTTGCATCGGTACAAGCATGTAGAAAGCGAATATAAATTTGTTCAATTTAAATTTACAACACAAGACACTCACAACATTCACTTCAATTACAAATCCACTTGCAAGTTCGAAACGCAAGCAATTTCAGTTAAAAATTGCTACGGTACCAATCGCCTCAAGGCAATTCCAATAAAACGTTTGATAACAACTGAAACAATAGCTGATAAGCTGGACTAGTACCGTTCTCGGGTAAATTAAACCAGTTTAACCAAATGATTTTTTCGTGGTACCACTCTTGAACAAAATCAATTATGTTAAATTTACGGCGGTACTTGGTATAATTGCACCAGGAATATCCGTAACAAGGTCTATGTCGTTTAATGGTACCACTCTCAAGATCGCCACGAAATTATTGATAATCAGTACTCGTCCGTACCATTAGTGTCGGCACTTACGTGAGCTAAAACGTGTTGACAATGACCACGACTGTGTGCTTTAAGTGAAATTCCTCAGTACCACGAACCGCAAATATTTGAAGAAATGGACACGAGAGCAGTACCATCAATATTTGAACGCCATGTTGGAAACGACATAAAGTCCAGCATTGGATCAGGTGTGTCAACACCTTTACGCAGTTAAAAATTTCAATTCCACAAAATTCAAATGCTAATATTGAATATCTGGAATTTTTACTCAAAATCTAGTCTGGACGGTACTCCGATTAACGTCTCACAAAATTTTAGGCTTTTTTCAAAACTTTCAACCTTCCTTCAAAAACCATTGCAGTTCATATATTTTCACAGTCTTGTTAAGAATGTCTCCTTTCCAGTACCTTGCTTTTCATAATTTGTATAGACTCAATTCAAATCAACAATACTGAGTTTACAACTCAGTTTACTGAGTTTACTCACCTTTACCCAAAATCTATAAATTCACTAAAATTCTCAACTTTGTTGCTGAGAAGGTCGAATGATTTCTTTCTATTCTCAATTTTTCCTCAAAATTTTGTCTCGTATCTCTCCACGAATCATTAATAGGCATATTAATAAAATCTCAATGACTGATATCTTTTTTCCTTAAAGACCTTTCCACTGTTTTGCTTTCAAAAACGAAGTTTTCTTAATTTGTATGATTGTATGACCTGACTTGACCTGACCTGACCTGACCATCCGACAGATACCAAAAATACAAGAAACCTCAAATTTTAACTCAAAAGCTTTTAAACTTTTAACTTTGTTGCTGATGAGTTTTTTCTTACCATCCTCAATTTTTTCTCACAATTCGGACCTTTATCTTAAAATATTCTCCGAGAATCATTGTTTTAAAATTTAACATATTGATTCAATAAAAATCAACTGATTGATCTTTTTTCTCAAAATAATTTCTTTCCAAGATCTTTTCACTATTTTGCTTTTCAACACTCTGAGTTGCTACGACTTAAATTCATTATCTGAAAATCAACGATACTGAACTTCCAACAGATAATGACAAATTTTAGTTGATTTTTTTACTACCTATACACTAAAATTTTCTCAAAATTCTGACACTAATCCGAGGCGATAAGATAAATTTTAAACACCAGATTTCCTCTGATTTAAATAAAATTTCCACTGATATTCTTTGATTTTCTCAATATTTCTCCAAGATATCCTCTAATTTTTTAAATGATTTCCTCTGATTTCCTCAATTTTGTACACCGATTTCGTTTCCTGTTTACCCCTAGCTCTTTATCTTAAAATTTTCTTCTAGAATTATTATTACTGTTTTAAAACCGCAAATTTCAACACAACATTAAGTAATTGGTATCTTTCTTGCTCAATATCTTAACATTTTCCCAAGAACTTTTTACAACCTTTCTTTTTAACAATTAGTTGTCACTATTTGTAGCGATTATCTCAAAATCAACCAAAATTCTTCCAACGTTCAAAAAGAGAAAGAACTAAAAACCTCAATTTTTTACTCAAAATCTTAATTCCCTCAAACTCTCAACTCTATTCTCATAATTCTGTCTCTTATTTTGAAATTTCCTCCTGGAATCAAGTCCTAACTCGTAATCAATTGACTGTTATCCTTCTTCTTCAAAATCTTAACGTTTTTCCAAGACCTTTCCACTTGCTTTTCTCATACTATCATGTTTACCTATTTTAAAATCTCAAATTTTAACTGATAATTCAAATAATTGATCTTCCTCAAAATCTCAGAGCTCTTTCCGAATTCCAAAATGCTTCCACCACCTTAAAGAGTCGGAGTTTTCATAATTTGTATCGAATGATTACCTCAAAATCAACATATCATAAACAAAGGAATAGAAACCTCAACTGCAACTCAAAAGCTTTAAATCTCCTCAAACTCCCAACTCTGTTGCTGAAAATACTGAACTTTCTTCTCCTATCATCAATTTTTTTCTCAAAATGATGACTCTTATTGGGAAATTTAACTCAAAAATTAATTGATTGATAGTTTTTCCTCAAAATCCTGATGTTCTCTCAAAGATCTTTTCAATAGCTTTCTTTTAAAGATTGAGTATCTAACAGATCATAAACAAAGCACTAAGAACCTCAAGTTTAACTCTGTTGCCGAAAACGTTCAATTTTCTTAATACCCCCAATTTCTCTCCCAAGACTCTTATCTTAAAATTTTCTCGTAGAGCTCAACTTAACTCATAATCAATTTCTGGCTAGCTTTCTTTCTCAGAATCAATGCTCTTTCCAGGACCTTTAGCACTACCACCTCAAAATCAACAGTACTTTTGTTCCCACTGAGCATAAAATATGAGAACTTTTAGCTCAACATTTCTAAATTTGGAGTGGATCTTCATATTCAACTCAAAATTTTGGCTCTTATTTTGAAATTTTCTCCCAAAATCGCTACTTTCAAACCACAAATTTTTAATCAAAATCATTAAATTCCCTCAAACTCTAACTTTGTTATTGAGAAGGTAATCTCAATTTTGACTCCTATCACTTGTTCCTTTTAACTAAGTTTTATAATCTTTACAACGAAGAACTGAATCAGCTGTGTCAACAAAAATTGTTAGTTTTCAGAAAGCTTCCGCGATTTTTGTAACTCACGGTGCCATTTTCCGCGCTGTCAACGCGACTTTGCTGTAACCTAAGTAAGCGTAAAATCGAAATTTCAGAGTCAAGAAGTTCTTTATTTAGGTGTCGAGATGAGACGGGCTCGGATTACCCTTCGTGTAAAAAGTGGTCTCGTTTCATGCGTTAAACGGCCCGAAAACGGCTTTGTTCCAGTACTACCAACCCAAAATGCTCCTATCCTGTAGTATTTCTTTTAAATATCACACAAGAACCAAACGGTAAAAATTGCGTTAGAGGCCGATTACGCCTGTCAATCCCGGCCTACTCGATATAATGATGTAACAATCGCGTTTCCTTGCGCGGGGGAAGTACCATCCGATTTCTCTTCGCTCGCTCACTTCGAACAGCAGTCCATGTTGTAAAACAAAAAGTGGCCGCATGAAGTCCGGGCACGTCATTAATCAAGATCAAGTCGTCTGGGTGCATGCGGAGACTGAATAATCTACGACTCGGCCACATATCCTTGTTTCTCAGTGCGTGTCCTAACAATATTGTGTGGACATTTCCATAATTTCGATTCGTACCACAATGTTATCACCTCGGTGCTTGGCATAATTCCGATTGGTCGCGCAAATGTGCACAAATTTAATTACTTTAAGCCGGAGAGAGAGGGAACTCTGTGCTAATGAATAGTTTTGATATAGGTATAGGTATAGGTACTACAAAATGGAGTCAAAGCGATCAATCACATTCTCGGAGATTTTGATCATCGAACACCTGCGTTCGAACCTGTAATTAATTTACCATTTTGTGTACTTTACACCGTAATTAAGATGTTTGTAACAGCGAAAAGCCGTTATTTCGAACGCTGCTTTGTGTGGATTTGAGCAAGTCAACTAATACAATAAACCCGAGTAATCTACCTACAAGCTTATCAAGATCTTCAATTTGTAAATACATGCTTCAGATTTGTATCATTTATTAGACTGTTTGGATCAATTCTACAAGTTGTTAGGTCTCCCTGCATTTGTTTGACTGCTCAATTTTGCAGGGTGGTCCAGCTAAACTTTCTTGTTTCTAAAATAATGCCTCTTTCTCTGATGAAATCTCTTACAATCAGTCAGTTTCTCAATGGAAGACCATTCAAATTGAGAGAAATAAGCCAAAAAAACGCACAACAAACGTTAATAATAATAAATCAAGGACATACAAGTTGATTTAAAAAATAGCAGATTTCTAAATGAATGTATTCTACTGAGCCACAGATAGATACAAAGAAATTGTTCAAATTTCTGTATTATTATTTTTGTTTGAATGTAAATGCAATAAAAATGTATAAAAAAATGTTTTTTAAAAAAAGCTTTTATTTAAAAGATGCACTAAAAAGTAAAAAATAATATATTTCAATCACACGAGAATATTTTTCCTTACAGGTTAAAATCTATGTCGGAATAAGTTACGGTATGTACAAATCGAAAACCCCTTTGTAAACATAACCTAAAATTGTAAAACCCCATTTAACACCTTTAGGGGGTAATTAACTATATAGAATTGCATTGTCACGCAGATTACGTAAGCATGTTAAATTTCATTTCATTGCGACTACAGGAACCCTCTCAAATTTACAAATCAAGAACCCCTTTGTAAACATAACCTAAAACTTCAAAAGCCCATTTAACCCCACTAGGGGGTATTTAACTACATAGGATTGCATTGTCACGCAGATTAAGTAAGTATGCAAAATTTCAATTCAGTGGGACAACGGGAACCCTTTCAAATTTGGCTCCGAAAAAATAACCGACAGACAGACAACATTGTGAGTTAAATAAAAGCCTTTAAAAAGCTTTTAGAAAGTTGATTTGAAAAATTTTCACAAAATCAGGATAAAACACAAATAATAAGAAAAAGCTTTCTTACTCATACAAAATGCTCGTGTTATTTAATCACTATTTTAAAACCTCCAATTGATTAATCTTGCAGTTCTGTTCAAGATTTTTCAATACTTTGCGTTTTAAAAACTTTTACAATCTGTACGGATTACCTTAAAATCAATAGTAGTGACATTCTAACAGCAAACATAAACAAATACTAGAGATCTCAACTTTAACTCAACAGTTTTAAGCTCCCTTAAATTCTCCGTTTTGTTGATGAGGAGAAATTTCTATTATCATCCTCAATTTTTTTTCTCAAAATCCCGACTTTTGTCTTGAATCTTACCTTCTTCCTGTTTCTCTTTCTCTTTCTTTTTTTTTTTGAAAGAAATCCACTTCTCCTTCATCATAGACTAAATCAACCTTATCTTTGATGTCGTGACACTTATAAATAGTTTATTTAAAAAATAATATATAATTATTAATTAATTAAATAAATAAGCATTTTTTTCTCAGGAGTTTGACTCATATCTTGAAATATTATCCTACACTTACGTTTATTTTAAAACTCCAAATTCTAATCCAAAAATCGATAGGTAGATCTCCCTTCCTCAACATAAAGTTAATATTTCCAATTTTTTTTCACAACCTCGCTTTTAACACTTTATTTTTTACAATCTGCTCCGATTACCTCAAAATCAAAAGTACCTACTGACATTCTAACAATCTATAAACAAAGTCTAGACAGAGACTATTTTAACTTGAAAGTTTAAATCCCCTTAAATCTCAATATTGTTGCTGACTTTTGTCTTGAATCTTTCCTTCTTCCTGTTTCTCAATTTAAAATTACGAAAATTAAATTATCCACCATTTTTTTTTACAAAAATCCATTAACAATAATTTTTAACAAATCTACTTCATTCCATAAAAATCAGGACAAAACAAAATCGAACACAAATAATACAAAATGTAGAACAAAATAAATAAACCTTATCTTTGATGTCGTGACATCAAATGTGATTTCAAAAATAATAATCCATCTTTATTAATTAATTAAATAAGCATTTTTTTATTCTTTTCTTGAAATATTATCCAAGAATCATTTTTAATTTAAAACTCCAAATTCTAATCCAAAAATAGATCGATTGATCTCTTCCTTCCTCAAAATCAAAAGTACTGACATTCTAAATCATAAAGAAAGTCTAGAGACTATTTTAACTAAAAAGTTTAAATTCCCATAACTCTCAAATTTGTTGCTGAGGCAGCTAATTTTTTTTACTATTATTCTACCAATTTTTTTCTCAAAAATCTGACTTCTTCCTGTTCCAGCATAAAGACATTTTACCAAAAAAAATAAATTGTCTTACTCTCCTGGCCAGAAATTTTATTTTATTTACAAAAATAAAATATCAAGAAAGAGTGATGAAAATCAGGGTAAAGCACAAAAAAGGACACAATGCAAAAGGACCGCTACAAAATGTATAACAAAATACACGGACAATAAATAAAACCAAAACCAAAATTAATTTAAATAATTAATTAAACAGACATAAAAGTACGTAAAAAAACTCAGTTTGTCGAACAAAACTAACTTCAGACAACTTTCTGACGACCACATTTATTTGTAATCTGTTTTATTGTTTTGATTCCAATTCAGTTTTTGCAAAGACCTTGTAAGATCATAACATTACAATAAAGATCGAGTCTGAAGTCACTTCCTGTATAGGCGGAACGTCCGTTCTCCTTACTACAAGTCGACCAACAAACATAATAGGCGTATATGACTAAATGAACTCGACTTTTTACTGTTAAAAATTTTAATTGAAAAAAATTCAACAGAACTTGTTTGTGCATTTGTCGAGCGACCTTATTCGTTTACGGTAAACGGTCGCAACTTTCCCTGAAAACCTCTCAAATCCTTCGATTTAGGTCGTTTACACCGCGGAATGTCGAAAAGAGCCGCTCGATAAATTATCGAATTAAATTATGACAAGTGGTCCCCGTAATGATAGCATCAATTAATTTTTTCCGCGACATTAAACGGATTTTAAGTGGCTCTCAGATTTGGTAACTTTTCGAACATTTTTCACATAGACAATGAGGTTATCGCGACATAATTTACGGTTTATTGACGGAATTTTCATCATCACGAGGGCTGATTTATGGTCCTGAGGAGTGCTCGAAGGTGACGAAACGTGGGTACATACACACGGAAGTTTGTCGAGATAGATGGCCGCACAAAAGGGGACAAACATGAGCGATAGTATCTGGCCTTGAAGTGTCCTTCCGAGGCTAATTAAAAACACAACTGGTCGCATTATATAAGGGTCTATCTACCATCTAACATGCTATTAAAGTTATTACAACGGTCATCTTTGAGTGACGTGCATTAAAAATACATGTCACGATTTTTGATTCGGTTCTTAATCTTTTAGTTTACTGGTGCTGAATATGGCATTCCTTTCTCACAAATTATTAAGCGAAATTGGACGGTTAATGAGTGTGAGATGAGAAACGGGGCTTTCCTGGAGAATATTGTCAGTTGGAAATAGGAAAATTTAACTAATAAAAAACACATATGAAAGAAAAAAGCAAAATAATTCAAATTTTCACTTATTTTTATCAAAAAGTTTGTAGAAACAATTAATAAAAAAAGGAATAAAGATTATTCTGGAACAATAAAACTATGTTTTATTTATTTATTGCTAGAAAACGTTCTGTAAAAAACTTAAAATTATTTATTGTAGGTACAAAGAAAAAGCTATGAAAAAGTTAATCAATTGTTGAACCTAAATATTTTTCTAAATTTGCTCCTGTAAAATTAGATTTTTTTGTGTAAACATTTTTCAATTTATTTTCTAGGTTGAGATACCTAGAAAATGAACTCACTGGATGGAAATTTATACTAGTACTAGTTCCAAAATCAAGCATCTGACTTTATTACCAATTACCATTACCAATATTTTTTCATTCAATTGATATTTTTATTTTCAGTTGATTTTTATATCCAGTTTTTCTTTTGTATAGTTTGTCACTAACTCTTTTCTCCACAACTCCTAGAGCACTTTTTACAAAAATTTACATTTTATTCACGAGTTCAATAGCTTTAACAAGTGACCCTACTATTTCCAATTTTGTTATGAAATTAAGCTAAGATACTGAGAAACTTAAAAACTGTATAGTTGAAACATTAAAAGAAACTATTAGATTGAAAGACTGGAAACATAAAAAACAAAAAATATTTAGATGTAGTAGTGTATCTAAAAAATTATTATTAAATTGAAAAATCGGATGTATTGTTTTAAAACTAAATATATTAATAAAAAAATTGAAAAAATGTACTATTATTAGGAAGGTTAAATACAACTTTAGGATGTTTAAAATACATTTACGATACAACAGGTCAATTTAAGAATTTAGGAAAAATAAAAAGGGTGTCAAATACTGACATTTTTAACGGAACAAATTTATTCCAAAAATTTATTCAAGAAAAGTCCTTAAAAATTGCGGGTTAGGGAAGATTCCTAAGATCCAGTCTCCATTTATTGCTAAACCCACAACTTCTCTAACATAACATCATAGAAAAAATTGCGACTTTGAATTTAAATTACTTTAAACATGACAGTATTTTTAATTTTAAAATTTTAGTTCAGAAAATCCCGAATAATGCATTAAGAAACTCAATGGTACTTTTTTAATTGTATCATTAATAATTGTGTTTTTTATTTTGTTCATTATCACCCCATGTATGAAGGTAATTTACTCTATTTTACAATATTCCTTTAAAACTTATAAAAATAAACATAGAGTCAAGAGTTATTTATAGAATTCTACTTAACATCAAACCGCAAAAAATACAACTTTGTAATTATTTGTAATATTTTATTTCAATACTTAATAATATTATCTCATCAAGTCATCACAATGAAATTTAAGGCAAAATAAAAAATCTTACACATGTGAGAACAGTAAAGAAAAGAAAATTGACTCAGCTTTGTCTAAAATCAAAAACCTCTCTGTGACTTGATTAGAAAAACAAGTGCTAGTTAGTTATTAATTTTTTAAACTCAAAATTTCTATTACTATTACTTTTTTTATTTTATTATCGTTATTCTTTTAATAAAAAGCTTCATATAAAACGCATGACATTAGTTTCTAACTTTTTTCGATCAGTTTAATCCCAATTCTACAAATTTCAAATTTTACATTGTGTTTTTAGAGAAAATTCCATCTTTTTACCCCTTTTGGGAATCAGAAGGATTAATTGCACTAAAGAATAAATTTCGATAATTAATAAAATCAACAAGTTGGTTTAGAAATACTGTCACATTTAAGGTTGAATTTAACTTCTTATGCAATGTGTTTGTAGTTTATTTTGGTTATTTAAATTCATTTAATTTTCATATTTACGTGGATCGTTTCTTAAGTATCAAAATAAAATACCCAAAACTGTCCTTGTTACAAACAAGTCTCCACCAAAGACACGAAAATTTGTTTATAGAGAAACGTTAGAATAAACTACATTAAATTATTCAAAATATTCGTTTGGGGACAAGAATGTTTATTAATTACCTCAGATTATAAACTGCTACATTTGGCATCCTTTAATTGTTTAACAATACATAGGTAAAATTAAATTTAATTACCTTGTTTTCCACTTGGCAGTACTTGGAAGAACAGTTAAAAAGGAAGCCAATCGAATTGGCTATTAAAAACAACATTTTTGGAAACAGAAATGTTAATCCAAACCAAAATTTGGAGCTTGAATTTTTTATTTTCATCTCTACACAAGTAACAAAATAACCTTATCAGAAATGTTTCCAGATTAAATTACAATAAACAAAACTAGTAAACAACAATCAAACACGGAAAAAATGTTACAAACAAGTCTCTAACAAGTGCGTATGGTGATCAAAGATTTGTTTATACAAAAACGTGCCAAACTTTGGATTAAATTAAATTATTCAAAATATTTGTTTTGAGCAAAGAATGCTTCCTAACTTTTGATTTAATTATCTCGTTTATTTTACTGACAATTTTCTCGCATGGGCCCCATCTCTCGACTTACTCTTTCCCTTGTTGTGGAACTCATTCTCTTGGTGATGGAGAGCCAGCGCCTTATCCTTGGCGCCGCCTCTGCGTCTGTTCCTGTTGTAGTGCTGTCTGCAGTCGCACAACACCAAAACCAACACCACAACGAACAACACCAGGAGGTGGCGTATCCCCATGATGGCCGTCGACGGTTTCGTCCCTCACATGGCGCAAGCTCCTCACCAGCTCGCGCCAAACAACAAACTGACTCTCTCTTCCATCTGAAACACACACCAGTTAGTTTACCTGGCTACAGGTGGGTAACTCGGACCCTGATCCGAGCCAAGCGGACTGAAGTGGCGTCTTGCCGGAGTTTTGCCCGGATTTTGCGTTCTGGTAGCCAAAAAACCAATCAATTGAACAATCGTCAAAATTTTTGGCTTAGTCATTTATATGTGTTTACGAAAAACAGGGAAAATTTGGGCGAAGTGGGTTCGGGGTCAAGCGGCGCTTTGTGGCGATGGTGGCACGAGTTGGAATATTTTAAAGAATAAGGCACGAGATGTAAGTGGTCGGGATGAAAGACGCGGCCGGCTCATGAGAGAATAAGAGGTTTCAGCTCGAAAATTGTAGAGATTTCGACGTGCAGTCAAGAATGAAACCTGACTTCGACTCCGGGACATTTTATCAAAGGAAAAAATTAATTGGGGAGTAATCAAGTTAAATATTGTCTTTTGGAGCTTTTTAACAACGGTTCGGGGAATCGTGGCCGTTGATAATGTGAGATTTTTTTCCAGAAGTTGGAATTCTGGGATTATTTATTTGGCAGATTTTTCGCAAATAACTATGCAAATTAAGTAAACCAAGACAAAATTAGAAACATCAAATAACCAACTTCAAAGCTAGGCATAAATCAGAAACGATTTTACACCTTTTTTAAATTTAATTTACGTCGTTTGATTATTTCCGTCAATAGCTTCAGAACTATTGGAAAGCACTTTTCGTTTACTATCTTAAAAAAAAACTTCAACCAACACAGTTATCGAGAAAATGCCTGATCTAGATGGGTCTATATCCAATATGTCCTAAATTATCCGAAAGTTTCAGGTTTTCTCACCACTAAGTTAATTTTAACTTTTATATAGGTTTGGTTCAAAAAATTTCAAATTTAGAGCGGCTGAGAGGCTATAGTCCCTCAGGAAGCAGTTATTAATGCGTTTGAAAAATACAATTTCTCAAATAAGCAATTGCTGTCGAAATAATAAGTTAGGTACAATATTTTTTGTAACGAATAACTCAAAAAAATTAAAAATAAAAGCCATTTTTTTAGCTAATGATATTCTCAACGGCTTCATCAAAAAATATCATTTTCCATTCCATAAAAGAAAACGAGGGAGGAAAGTAAGTTATTTCCTTCTGAGGGAGGAAAGTGAAGGAAGAAAATAAAGTACTTTCATGAGATATTTGGAGGGTGGGAAACGTTATTTTCTGATGAGGCCGTCAAATCATAATTTCTCATAATTTAGTTTTTTTGCTGCTAGGATGGTAACAAGTTAAACCAGTGCACAATAATTATCAAATTTAAATTTCTGTTATTTATTCAAAGAAAAGAAGGTTCTGCCTCGATACCGATTGAGTGATTTTCTTTATTGATGTTTTAAAGGAGTTATACAATGTGTTTTTAAATTATTCTCATCTAGTTAACTTTGAAATTGGTTTACATGTAAAATAGTTTGTACCGCTCTGCTCAATTGAATTCTCTGCCAATAAATGTCAAAACTGTCAGTTGTGAAATTCACAAATTGTCAATTAATTAATTTTAAAAATTTCGTTAAAATGCAACTAAATTCTTACACTGTGCAAGAAAACACTTTTATTATCGAAGCTTATTTCCGAATTGGAGACTTAATAAATGGAAAATGGTAATATTCGGTATCTAAATGCCTGTCATTAATTCTATAAAGTGGCATTTCTGATTTTACTTGGGAAATTCACAGACGACTAGATGAGAATCATTTAAAAATACATTGTACTTAGACGTTTTACACAAGTCACAATAGATGATACATAAAAATAATTAAAAAAATAAAAGTACATTTAAAAAACTCATCCGAGCTGTACAAACAGTTTGTTTACAAAAAACCCTTCAATTTTGAATTAAAAATATTGAAGGATTTTTCTCTTAAGTGTACCGATATTAAAACAACTCTTTATTCTAGATGTCTTGCTATACAAAGGTACAATATTTTTATTACCAATCGAGTTGTGTTCGTAAAATTCTTTATGCCTAATGTATTTTTTATGATTTTTTTTCATGTAAAGTAGAGTTAAAAACATATAAGAAATGCATTGATCACAATTCCCAAATTAATAAAATTTTCCGATTTTCCCAGCTCTAATTTACTGCCCGCAACATTTTACATAAATAAACTTCACCAATTTTTAGTTTTAGTGCGTAATTTCGCCGAAATTAAATGAATAAAATTCACCGACATGAACAATGTCTACAAGGTGAATCTGTTAAAAGTATTTTTTACAATAATATTTATCTCAAAAACTAATAATCACGCGTTTGCTATTAAGTAGGTACTTACTTTTTTTCCTTTATAAATGAGAATTTTTTCAGATTTTTTCTCTAATTCCTTATAATAAGCATTAAAAGTAATTAAATATTTTTAGAACTAACCCCAATTTTTTACATAGATATTGTTTGCACAAAAATATTTAATTATCGTTAGAAATAATAATATTGATTAGTTATTATACTTATTATAAGAAACACTGTAGAAAAATTGTTAAAACATTCACATGAAAAAAGGATAAATACAAAATATTTGATACCAAACGCTGATTTCTGTGTGATTAGTCTTTGGAAATATTGTAATTATCCTTAGAAATAATATTGATTAGTTAAGATTTATTATAAGAAACACTGAAGAAAAATTGTCAAAAAATTGACATGCAAAGGGATAAATATAAAATATTTAATACCAGACGCTGATTTCTGAGTGATTTATTAGTCTTTAAAACATACCTAGTAAAAATATACTTTTAGCAGACTCACCTTGAGTATCCGGCGATAACATCTAAACTACACCGAATTTTCAGGTTTTTTGAACGCTAATTGATTTTGCTGAATATTTCACATAAGTGTTTACCAAATTTAAT
The DNA here is from genome assembly GCA_939628115.1 of Tribolium freemani. NCBI lineage: Eukaryota > Metazoa > Arthropoda > Insecta > Coleoptera > Tenebrionidae > Tribolium > Tribolium freemani. The sequence continues at coordinate 37,994,419 of OW626785.1, forward strand.
TTTGGCGTAAATTTTGCTACTTATAGAGAAGGGGTCAAGCGCAAGAGAGAAAAAAAAAGACAAAAGATAAGTACGATGCGATTTGAAAAAAAAATTAATAGTACGACCCAAACGCAAATAATTCGAGACTCAAATATAAAAATGGGAAATGGCAGAGTTGTGATTCATTGAGTTCATCAACTTGTTGCCTCCTCAAGGAGCCCCAACTATTACAGGTGACTCGACATGAAGCTAAAATAATTCTACAAAAAAAATTCGTGGAAAATGAACCTTCTTCTCAGTTCTCTAATTTATCTTTGTGAAATCATCAAAAAACTACTTAAACGTTGGCCCTCCGTTTCGAATTCCATCATGAGGGGGCCCCCTGGCGACTCCCCGACCTTCTCTTCCAAAACGGAATGCACATCAACATTCCTTCAGTTTTCGTATAATTAATGCTAAAACATTAGGACGATTAGTTATAGGCCATCATCGAATCGTATTATTCAAGGGTGTGAGTTATTGGCTGGGCCTTTTTTACTCTTCGAGACCCATTAAAACTGTGGCGGGCCTTCCATTTACCAATTACCATAAAACATTAGTGTAAAAGTTTTAAAAGCTTGATTTTCTATGGTGTTTTACCGAGTCATGGTTCAGGTTAACAAATCGCCGTATGGGGTCAGAATTTGACGCAGCGGCGGCTGTCAGACCTTCTTTCGATACTACCTTACTAATTGCCAGCATCTCGAGAGAGGAGATTTCAGGTGGAGCAGTTCAGGTCAAAACGATCACTTCTAAACTCAATCTCTTTAGAAAACGCTTTTCAAAATATCATCAAATTCACTTAAGGGCGAGAATCCCTCTGTTGCGAATGTAAAGGCTACAAGTCATTTGCCCTCACATATATATTTTATACAAGGTGATTCTTAAATAGACCGACAAAATTTTATCACAGTCTTCCAAGGATAAGTAGAGACGATCTGTACCATATTTACGTTTTTATTTCATAATCCGTGCCACTTACGACGCTCATGAGTTCAAATTAGTTGTTTTGGAAAAAATGTGCTCGTTTTCATCATGAATATCGATAATACACGGTGATCATTGGCGTATTGATCAAGTACATTGTCATCAGATGATTATCATGCCTTCCACTCAAGGGCAGATCCAAGGGAGGGGCTCAGGGGGCCATGGCCCCCCCAACACCAATTTTAATTTTTTAATAAATAATATAAAAGCTTAATAAACAAATGTTTTTTAAATAATCACATTAAAAGTCTACTTAATGCACATTTTTAATAAATAAATACATAAATTATTAATTTCTAATGTGTTTGTGTCCATTTTGTTTAGTTTCAGTATAAGGAAAGGTACCTCTTTGGTGTTTTTTAGACTATCACTTAAAAAATCACAATTTTCTGGTAACGTTTCGTCTTAATTTAATCTTCTTCAATCCGTTTGTAAAAAACAATTGACGGCCTAAAAAAATTAAATTAACATCGAAACGTTTCTAGAAAGTTGTATTTTTTTAGATGATAGTCAAAAAATACCAAATACCTTTCCTTACAATGAAAATAAATTATTACCACTTAATAAAATATTATGCGAAGATTGTCGAAAAGTAAAACAAGGAAGTTGCTTAGAAATTTTTTTACGTCCAGAATTTTTTATTACTTAAACTTACTTAAACAACTGTATGGCAATTAACATTGCCTGTTGTATTTTATGTTGTAGTTTTTTTTAATAATTAAAAAGAGTATGTTGTTTCTGTCAATGAGAACTAATTATTTCAAAAACTTAGCGAAACCGACTAGTAAAAAAACGTTATGATCAACAACTACCTATGAATATCCAAAAAATGCACAACATATAGGGTGTTTTATTTGAGAAAATATAAATTTGCATTGTAAAATTTTTTTGGAAAAAAGTTTTTTCGGCTTAAATTTTGTGCAAATTTATTTAAATATGTATTTTAAAATAACAAAAGTTTCAATCAATAGCGTCACCATTTTAAAATTTTTTGGAAGCCCCCCCCCAAAATTAATTTCTGGATCCGCCCCTGCTTCCACTAACTGTGCTAATACCACTTACAAACACATCAGTGGCGTACGCTTTATCTCCAACATAACTATAAAAAAAATTATTTCGAAGACGGTTATACAGGGTGTCCCACCGAAAAGGGCACCCCCCTCATAACTTTTTTATTTATTAATCAAATCGAACAAAATTTAAATTACACATGTTTGGACCAAAGGTCTACATTTTAAAGTAACCATTTTTTTGGAGGAGTTTACCATTTGTGAGATAAAAAAATAAAAATCATGAAAAAAAAAGCAAAATCCTTAAATTGCACATTATTAAAAGAAGCTATGTTACATTGCCGTGTTGGCAAACTTTGTTTCAACAAAACTAATCCAGATTTCCTTAAATTCTTTTTTAAAAATCTCAAAAAAAAATGAAAATTTTGTGTGAAATATCATCGTCCATGGAGCGGTGTTGTGAGATTGCTGTAAACAATTACCTGTAAGATTTTGACAACTACTGTTGTCAAATAACTACTGTTATTTGAAGGCCCAAGTTCAGTGGTTATTAAACCTAAAAGAGTTTATTTTCCTGTAAGACACAATCCTGATTAGACAACATTTTTTGAGATTTCAATGTCAGAGTGGCAGTATAAATTCACAGGTAGCTTTCACAATCTCACAACACCGCTCCATAGACGTCGATATTTCGCACTAAAAAAAAGATTTTTGGCGAGATTAAAAAAAAAAGATTTGAGGGTATCTGAATGACTTCTGTTAAAACAAAGTTTGTCAATACGTTAATGTAACCTGGCTTCTTCTAATAATATGAATGTTAAAGGTTTTATACCTTTTTTCATAATTATTAATTTTTTATCTCACAAACAATAAACCCCCCAAAAAAAGTAGTTACTCCAAAATGTGGACCTTCAGTGCTAACATGTGTAATTTTAATTTCGCCTAGATTAATAGAAAAATAAAAAAGTTATGAGGGGGGTGCCCTTTTCGGTGGGACACCCTGTATAAAGAATTTTTTTACTATTTTTCCCAGCATGTACTCATTTGACACTACCATGTCAAATTGTGTACCAAAATTGTGTCGGTCTATTTAAGAATCACGCTGCCAACTGGCCAGGAGAGGGTCTATCAGTAGCGTGCAATAATTAATAATAATTATTTGGTGTTTCGGTGAAAATTAAGTTCGTCAATGACAAATCGGTGATTGGCAAGGCCTTTAGGAATTCCTGGCTACACGTTCAACACTCATCGAGCAAGTGTTGGGTGGTTCGAAGGGACGTGAAGCGAATTCGCCGATTAATTATGAATGCTGGCGAGCTTTTTGTAGTGGATGAAGAGTCTCGACATCTTTACAATGGTCGGGAATGCGCTTAACGGACAATTATTATCGGCGGCGGTGATGGTCACGGCTTATTGGCCCGGAATCAGGACTCCGGATAGGATCGCCACGACTTGGATGAATCGTTGTTACGTGGAATGAGTATTCGAAATTATTATCGCGGTAATAATAGAGGCGAGCAGCCACGCCTGCTAAATCTTGGATCTCAACGCGTCACGAGCTGGACTCGACCGGAGCCAACTCCGGGGAGACTGGAATCACTTAGTTGGAAACAAATCTGTTTCGAGTCTTTTACTAATTAACTCAACGAAACAGTTTACTTAAATTTCGGCTGTATGTTCGAAAATGGGCACAATTTTCCCCGCAATTCGTCAAATCTTTATTAAAGTGCATTTTTTTTTAAGAACTTGTAGGGTAATGTAAGGTAACTTATTTCACGCAAACAACTATTATAAAGATCGATTTCCCCAAACGGCTTTGTACGTCTTTCAACAAGAAAGCATTGTAAATCACCGTATTTCAAGTAAACAAGCGGAAAAATATTCAAAAACTAAGGTGCTTTGAGTGATTTCCAACCGACTTTGATACTTTTTGAAGGAAAATCGTAGCCTATTTCAACGAAACTAACGCAGAAGTCCTTATTTTGAGGCAAAATAACGAAAAGTTATTAAGTAGTTTCGTTAGCAAAATAACTATCCAAGTCATTATTTCCGGTCACAATATTGCGATTCCCCAGCTATTTTCCTGATTTTTTAAGAAAACTAGTGCAAAAATTGCAGTTTGCAACAAAAATAAAGCGATTTGACCCATTCGTAAGTGATTTTACTCTTTTTTTGGGACGAAATCATTAAATATCAACGTGTTTCGTAAGTCTAGTACAAAAGAAGTCGTATTTTCAGGCAAACCAATAAGTCAGGATAATCTCGAGTCTACAGTAGTAACATAGCTGAAACAACTTTTTTTTAGAAAATAAAAAACAAACTCACAAACTTATTAACTTATTGAAACAAGACAATCCAAACGCTTTCAATTAAACGTTCAAATTTAAGAGGAACAATTTTGTAGATTATGCATTTTTGCATTGTTTTTTCAATATTTTCAAGAAGAAATTGATGCAAGTCTACGTGTTTGTGGCCAAAATGTACGATTTGAGTAATACTCAGGTTTCAGCTTTAGTAAATCATTGTGTCGCGTCTTGTTTCAGCAAAAATAATACAAAATTGTAGTTTTCAGGCAAAATAAATTTTCGCTTTTAACTATAACGAATGTTAACACTTTTGTGACAAACTGCTAAAAAATTGACCTTTGCGGTTAAAACAATGCAGTTATGTGAGCTTTGCCTAAGCGATGTTGTCTTTCAGCGAGAAATCCTTGTAGATCAATACAATTCAGCACTAGTGCAAAAATAAAGAGATTTGAGCTACTTACAATCGACTTTGCTCGTTTTTTCCAGCCAGTAATTATTGAAAACGCACTCTTCAGGAAAAATAATGGTATAAGGTGTTCTCAAGTGATTTCAGAAAAATCATTGCAAGAATCTTTAGTTTCAGTTAAAGTACTGTAAGCGAACGACGTACTTCAGCAAAACTACTGCACAAACAATATCGCTTTTAGCAGAATTAAGGCGATTTAAGTTATTTCTAACCGATTTTATGTTGTAAACCAACATATTTCAGCAAATGTAATGGAAAAACATTAGTTTTTAAACAAATTAATAGGAGTTATGGTAGTTTCAAGGAATTTACGTTTTTGGTCGCAATTCCTAAACAACTTTTCTCGTTTTTCAGCAAAAAAATGGCAAAAACAGCAGTTTTCAATAAAATTATCGGCTTCTGTTTGTATTTAACAACAAAAGACGAAAGTTTACGTTTTTCATACAAACTGCTGAAAAATTTGTCCTTTCCGGTCAATGCAACGTAGTTCGAGCTTCCCCCAAGCGATTTTGTTCGTCTTTTAACATTTCAACACCCATGAGCAAAACTAATGCGATTGGAGTTAGGTACACTCACCCAAAATGAAAATGACGCGTCCAACCAACAAGAAATCCTTAAACATTTCAAAAGCCGATAAATGAAATGTGGAACACGACTCAAAACTAGTTTACAATCTCTAATGATTTATGGCAGGGGTTGGTTGCCATATGGATCGGGGTTGCATGGTAGGCGTTCGTTTATAGACGCGTCATTTTCATTTTGGGTGAGTGTACTTCTTCCAATCGATTTTGGTCATTTTTCAGTAAATGAAAGTTGGAAACGTAATTTTCAGACAAAATAACGCAGAGTTTAGGTTTTTCCCAGCAACTTTGCTCGTTTTTGGTTAAAAATCGTTTAAAAGTCAAAAGGCAAAACAATGCAAGACTTCGAAGCTTCCTAAGGTATATTTCATTGTATTTCAGGAAAATTAAAGCGAAAACCCCAATTTTCAGGTAAATTCGGTGAGTTAAGCTAACCCTAAGAAATTGTGCACGTTTTTAATTTAAAATCATTGTAAATCAACGTATTTCGTGAGTAATCCAAATTAATGCAACTCCCAAACGATTTTGCTCGTTTTTCGGCGAAAATGACGATTTAAACGTACTGATTTGATTTAGCAATCACCAAACTATTTTGCTCATTTTTCAAGAAGGAATCATTACAAATCCACCTATTTCGGTAAAACAAGTACAAAAGTCATGTTTTTAAGTAATATAGCGTTGGTGAAATTTCGCTGAAAACAAATCTTGTGTTTTTTTTACTTTTACTTTTTAGTCTTTGTTGTTAAAATTGTTATTGTAAAATTACAGCTTCACTTTGAGACGTTTACCATATCCTCGTTCTTGTGAGAAATAGAAAATTGATGTAACGATTACTTAAATTCAATACATTCTCTTTTAATTTTTGGATGGCAAGCCTGCCAAAGTGCCAACAACTGACAAAAAAAAATTCAAGATGTGGCCCGTTTTTCTCGAGATTATGTAACATTTCGAGTGGCCATAAAGGCCCAATTCTCGGCCGCCCGCGACCCACCTGCACTTTTATGACGTCGCGTCAATTCCGAGCCGCGACGACAACTCGGAACAGGCTGTTAGGTGCATTATTCAGCCCACTGCGACCATCCTTGACTACGGTAACGACAATTGTGGTCGTGGGCGTCCTCCGCCGGCTTTCTATTCTTTCTTATCTTTCCCTTGTGATGATTGATGGAAAGCATCGAACGCTCGGGTTTCCGTTGTCACTCACCGTTGAAGTCTCTCGACAACAACAACACGGCTCATCTCCCGATCACAATTCAATTTTTCTTAGTTTTTTTCCTGATTGTTTTTAATTGAAGGCGCGTGGCCTTGGTCGTTCTTCGTGAGGAGCGATTGGAATATTTGAATTATCGCACCGACACGATTGGTCCATTAACTGTGTACATTCTTTATCGCTGCTAATCGTGAGAAATATGTATTTGTAGGGCCGTTGACATTTGAGCTGAATGCCCGCAAAACGCACATTTTTGATCTTGTGTTGATGAGAAGAGACGCAAATGTCAAATGGTTTCTAATTAATTGTGTAGGTGTTGGCAGGCGCCAACACACTTCTGCGGCACCATCACTCACAACAAAAATATTCGTTTTAGGCGATTTTTGAGCTACTTTCAAGCTTCTTCAATAAAATATTTGCAGCAAATCGATGCATTTTAGCGGACAAAATTACGCTTTTTTAAAAGAAAAATCATGATTAGATCAATTTTTTTTAACAAGAAATCGCTTTTTTGGTCAAATAACATAATTTGTTGTTATCTGAGGGTTTTCCCAGCGACAAATCGTAAACCAACGTATTTCAGCAAAACTCTGAAACTGTTATGCAGATGATCTTGATTAAGTCAATTTTGACCCAAACAACTGCAAAAATCGTTCGTTTTCATCAAAACACTGCGACTTCAGCTTCCCCCAAGAAATTTTATTGGTTTTTCAAAAGAAATCAATACAAATTAGTGACACATAACGTGATTTAAGTTATTTGCAACAGATTTTTTTTCAGCGAGTAATCATTGGGTAGTATGAATTAAATGTAGTAAAAGCTTTTACTATAGTTTTATCTCTTTCTCTCTCATAAGATTTAAATTACGTCTATCTTTTACTATTACAAGTAAAAGCATTTACTTCACTTTATTCATACGGCCCATTGTAGTTAAACGTATTTCAGCGAAGCTAAAGCAAAAGTCCTTGTTTTCAGACAGAATAACGCAAGTAGAATTATTCCTAAGTGACCTGTTTCGTTTTAAACGAAAAATTAAATGTACAGTCACAATCAAAAAGAATGACACCCCTAAAATCATCGTAGTTCAACGTATTTCAGCGAAGCTAAAGCAAAAGTCCTTGTTTTCAGGATAAATAACGCAAGCAGAATTATTCCTAAGTGACCTGTTTCGTTTTTTAAATGTATGTTTAAATGTACAGTCACATTCAAAAAGAATGACACCCCTAAAATCATTGTAGTTCAACGAATTTCAGCGAAGCTACATCAAAAGTCCTTGTTTTCAGGCAGAATAACGCAAGTAAAATTATTCCTAAGTGATCTGTTTCGTTTTTAACGAAAAATTAAATGTACAGTCACAATCAAAAAGAATGACACCCCTAAAATCGCGCCCACAAGCAGTAAAAAATCGTCGTTTTCGACCGAAAGTTAGGCGATTAGAACAATTTAGAAGTGATTGGAGAAAAGTAAAATTGATAAAGATCAGTGTGGTTTTTTAATTGCTAATCATATTGCTTGGCTTCAAATAAAATAAAGAGAGAAATAGTCCATTTTGTTTAAATAACGCAAACGAAAGCTATTCCCGCACAATTTTGTTCATATTTCAGCAATAAATCATTGAAAATTAAGGAAACTGGTCCACACATCGTTTTAGATAAAAAACCTTTTTCAACGAGAAATCGTTGTATGTCAACGTATTTCGGCAAAACTAATCCATGTTAGTTACATCTGAAAAAGTTGTCCTTTCCGGTAGGTAGATCAACACAATTTGACCTTTCTAAAAGCGACTTTAAGCGATTTTGCTCGTTTTTAAAGATAAACCATCCATTTCATCAAAACAAATTGTTTAAAAAAATAATAATTGAGTTAATTGAGTTAATTTGGGTTAATTTTAATTCCTTCAGCACGAAATCATTTTTTAATGAGATATGCAAGGAGATGTCATTGTATGTGAACGTATTTCAGCAAAAGCGATGCAAAAATAAACGTTTTTCTGCTAAACAAAAACAACACCTGAAATAATTGTCCTTTCCGGAAGATCTAGCACAATTTGAGCTTTCTGAAAGCGACTTTTCTGTTTTTTAAACGATAGCTCATTGCAAACAACGCATTTCAGCAACATAAGTGGTTTCTAGAAAAAATAATGTGATTTGAGTTACTTACAAGCAGTTTTCAGCTAAAGTGGTGCAAAAGTCGTCATTTTCAGAAAACATAACAAGATTTCGAAGCAATTTCTAAGCGAATAATTTAAAAAATCGTCGTTTTCTGCAGTGTTCAGGCCATTTGAGTTAACTTCTTCAGCACGAAATCACTTTTTAATGAAATATCCAAGAAGATATCATTGTATGTTAACGTATTTCAGCAAAAGTGATGCAAAAATCAACGTTTTTCTGCTAAACAAAAACAACACCTGAAATAATTGTCCTTTCCGGTAGATCTAGCACAATTTGAGTTTTCTGTAAGCGATTTTTCTCGTTTTAAAATCATAGCTCATTGCAAAGCAACGCATTTCAGCAAAATAAGTGGTTTCGAGAAAAAATAAAGTGATTTGAGTTATTTACAAGCAATTTTCAGCGAAAGTAATACAAAAGTCGTCATTTTCAGAAAACGTAACTATATTTCGAAGCAATTTCTAAGCGAATAATGTATTTCAGTTACACTAATGGAAAAATCATCGTATTCAGCAGTGTTAGAGCGATTTGAGTTATATCCTTCAGCAAGAAATCATTGGAAATTTTAACGAAAGTGCACAATTCATTTTCAGGCAATTTATTTTCAAACAATTTGACCCGTTTTTTAATCATTGCATGTCAACGTTGTCAGCAAAACTAATGCCAAAAGTCAACGTTTTTCAGCCACACAACACCTGAAATAATTTCCTTTTCGGTAGACCTAACACAATTTGAGCTTTCTGTAAGCGGTAAATCATTGCAAATCAACGCATTTCAGCAAAATAAGTGCAGAAATCGTCATTCTTGGAAAAAATAATGCGACTTGAGTTGTTTTCAACCGATTTTCAGCGAAAGTAGTGCAAAAGTCCTCGTTTTCAGGCAACATAACGGGACTTCGACCTTAAAAACAATTTCTAAGCGAATAAATGTATGTACATATATCAGTAAAACTAAAGGAAAAATTGTCGTTTTCAGCAGTATTAAGGAGATTATATCCTTCAGCAAGAAATCATAAAAACTTTAAGGAAATTAGTGGAAAATACTTTTAAGACAAAATAACGCACTTTTCAGAGAAAAATCATTTTCTGTCAACGTATTTCAGCCAAATAGCTAAAAAAATTTGTCCTTTCCGGTAGATCAAACACAATTTGAGCTTTCTATAAGCGATTTTTCCCGTTTTTGAGCGATAAATCATTGCAAATCAACGCATTTCAGTGAAAGTAGTGAAAAAATCGACGTTTTCAGCAGAGTTTTAAAGCGATTTGAATTATACCACCACTTTTTTTATCAAAAAATTAGCGTATTTCAGCAGTAATTGTTGTTTTCGGTCAATTAATGCGACGCCCAAACGCTTTTGTTCGTTTTTCAGAATGTTCTTGCTTTCAGACAAAACAAGGCATGTGAAGGTAACGTACGTGAATTCTCTATTGTAAACCAACGTGTTTCAGTATAGAAAGTGCAAAAATCGCCGGTTTTTTTTCGACAATATTCGGCGAGAAATCACTATAAATCAGCGTTTTTCAGTAAAACAGCTGAAAAAAATTGTTGTTTTCTTTAACACGATTTGAGCAATTCCTCACCGATTCTTTCAAGATATACAACTAAAAATCGTTGCTTTCCGTCACAATAATGTGATTTTCTGTTTAAGCGATTGGCCAATGGCAACTTTTATTTATTTTTTTTGACAAAATGCTCTGCAGCGATTTCCCACCTTGAAGATTCCACGTATTGCCATTAAAACCTCGCCGTGGGTGTAAGCAGCGCCAATGTTCGAAAATTATCGGTTACACTTCGATCTTCGTCGATTATCCTCTAACCTCGAGCACATTTTTTCCTCGGAATGACGCGGTCCGTGAATTCGGCCCTCACGGAGCGCATTTACAGCATTTATTTCATTTAAGAAAAAAAAATTATTCGATAATTCCAAGGTAATAATTAGCTTGGATTATGGAACCTGTATTCAAATGTGAGGACGCGTGCGAAGCTCGACTTTTTCCCAGTGAGTGGATTCCGGATCGCTCCAAAACGGGAATTTCTAAATGAAATTACGCTCGGCCTTCCTCGACTTGTTGCTAAATATGGCGAAAACGACTTACACTAATGCATATATATCGTACAACTTATAGCGCGAATTAGTAAACACGGTGAAATGCGTCTTTCTTTTGCACTGGATGGCGCCGGAAAGGTGCGAGCTGAGGTACACCCCTAACACGGGTTTTTTTGCTCTTTGATTTGTGGTGAGAATAGATTATTAGATGACGAGAAACGTGTAATTAAAGATGCTTTGTTCTTTTTCGAGTTGAGAGGTTGTACCTGGGCCCCGGTTTCGCCCAAGGAGGTCGGGCTCGGCCGAGATGAGCTGCTACACATGTAGACAAGGCATTTTATCTGCAGAATGATTTTCTCAAATGTACAAGATAAGCCCACTAAAAGTATATTTTTAGTGTCAAAATCACACAAAAATCTGCGTTTGCTATTAAATACTTTGTTTTTGGTCTATATTTATTAACGGAATATTTTCTACAATTCATTAGAATTAAAATTAATTAGTTAATATTAAGTTGCTACAGAAAAGTTTCTAAATTTTGTACAAAAAATCTGTTAGCCACCAAAAATATTACTTAAATAAAAATTTAAAATTCGAATCAACGAAATTTAGGGACTAGCAACTAGCAATTATTTATCGTTTGTTTTAAAATGACACAAGAAATCATAAAATTTCGATTAATATTTTAATATTATTATTACTAATACGAATTAATAACTTTAGTTAGGTATTAGAAATTGTGTTTATAAAATTTTCTAAGTTTCTAAGTTTTTAAGATTTAAGAAAAACTACTTTTAGCATATCTACCCTGTATAATTTTTTACCTGGTGCACAGTGGGCCAGATTGAGATCGTAGCGCAAATTAATTAAGAAAATCAACTTTTTAATTTTTCTTTAAAACTAATATTATTTAAAAGTACACCTATCAGGTACTTAGAAATTACTTAAAATCAAACGTACGCATTACGCGTACACTGACAAGAGTCAAAGCAAGTTTCTACCCTGTTTCTACCTGTGCACTCCTGATAAATTGCTTTCCAAAATACATAGTTTTTACAGTTTTTTGTGTTCCTGTTTTACTGAAAACATTATTTCAAACATTAACAATGGTAAACTAATAAGTTTGTTTAAGAAACTACTCTGAAATATTAATTGGCAATTTTATTGTATTGTGATATTATTGTTTTGTTAAGTAAATCAAAATTATTTTGTTGTGTATTTAAAAATGCAGATTTAGGCAGGTGTTACAACTTTTACACTAAGTAAAATAATGTTTTTAATTTAATTTATTTTTAAATTCAAGTGCCCCTAACTGCCCCATAGAATTTTATCTTATTTTTTAGAATCCGAATCCACAATTTCTCAAGTTATTCAACGAGTAGCTAAAACTAAAAGATTTACCAAGAAATGAGTGTTAGTTTTAATTCAGGGGACTACCTGCATGAAGTGAAAAATATTTCACAAACAAACCTCCAAAATATGTCATCAAATTTTTCAACTATAGGCTCAGATTTTTCCCAAAGCAAATAATTTTTTATCATATTACGTCTATAAAAGTTATAAGTTGTGGAATGTTGGTTGTTGTTACAAATGTTGTTAAAAGTACCTATATAATCTTTTTATTAACATCAAAACTATTTTTTGTAACGTTATAATTAATTCGCTCTACGATCTCAATCTGGCCCTCAATCTGGTGGTTTGTTTTTTAACTAGTAAGCTGGAAATCGTTTTAAACCTGTGTTCACATAAAATTCAGTGAAAAAAAAATACAACAAAGCAAACAATTTTTTAATTAACGAAAAATTAATAACTGAACTATTACCTAACTCAATTTTTAAATTCAAACTTGGATAATAAAAAATACTTCTTTCTTTCTTTTATTAAATCACAGTTTCTCTGTTTGTACACGATTAACAGATATACCATTAGTGTCTTTAAATACTAGACAAGGTTTCATCGCTTTTTGGCTATTTTCTCGTACAGTTCTATGCACTAGACAGAACCATAAAACAAGCAAAAAAAAAGCGCTAAAATATCAGTAATTCCGAAGACTTGGCTCGGAATTAATTCGCGAAATATTGTCGAACAAGTCTCAAAACTGTCGAATTAGCGTTTGAGCTAAAATCACACTTATTTTCAAAAAAGAACAACACTTATAAAGAGTAAACAATACTTAATTCTTCCTTTTATACAATTCTACATAATCCCAGAATTTGTCAGTTAGTAATCGACATACACCAGGTTTCGTAGTCTTTTGTCCAGCTCCTAGTGACCTTGACTGGGTATAAATAATTCCCTTGAGATACGTTTTGTAATTTCAAAAGTAAAAATTTGTCACTTCATTTATTCTTTCTCTTATTGAATCACAATTCTGCTTCTACAAGATTACGGAATCACCATTGGTGTCTTTATATAGACCAGGTTTCATCGCTTTTTGGCTATTTTCCCATAAAAGTTCTGTGCACTTGATAGAACCAAAAACAGATTTCAAAACAAGCAAAAAGACTGCTAAATTATAATTGTATCAGTCAATTCAGAAGACTAGACTCGTTTTTAATTCAAAACTTAATTCGCGAGATATTGTCAAACCAAGTCTAAAAACCGTCTAGCCTTTGTGTTAACAACTCACTTATTTCAAAGTCCAAAAGAAGAAAAAAACTTATCATAGACATTAAACAATACTTCATTCATCCTTTTATATATTTCTATACACAATATCAAAATTTGTTAGTCAGTGCTTGACATACACCAGGCTTCATAGCCTTTTGTCCATGTCATAAAGTTCTGGGCTGGATGTAAATAGAGATTTTGCTTTCATTCATGGAATAACCCAATTAGGAGAATAAGAATAAATAAAATAAGAGTGGGTATGTAGGATATAAGGTTGTTAAAGTTTAGAGAAATGATTAGTGGAAATAGAAGGGTGATTTCTACATCTAAATAAAGTTTTATCTCAAAAGTTGTATATCATAGGATTAATCAGGTAGAATAGGAAATATGATAAGGTTAAAATTTGTCCAGTTAAAATGTATGGGTCTTCTACTGGACACCCCATGGTTTAATAGTCAATTATGATATTGGATTGCAAATCCAATGAATATGGTTAAAAATTGTGCCTTGCATAGTTTAGGGTTTAGAGGTGATTTCAAAAACGATGTTGTCTTAGATATGTTTATTTCCTTAGTTTTCTGCTGAGTAATTTTAATGGAGACCAGCAGTCAGTGATGCCAACTGCAGTTAAAAACGCACATTCCCTAATAAATATCGCTCGTGTTTCACGTGCCATTTCATATCTGCCGTAATTAGCCATAAATCGTGGCGTGTGGTCCGATTAGCTGCGATTAAAAACCAAATGAACGCGATCCTATCTGCCAGCCGTCACAAAGTTTGAATTATGCGCGCCTATGGCGGCCATTAATCCCGTTTGAATTTTTGCCGCCATTCCAACCCCGACCTGATTCGTTGGCGGGCATTTAAACTAGCACCACGTGACGATGCAATTGCAACACACTACTCTAGTAGGCGTTGGATTTCTCCAGGCTCCTACGACACGTATTCTAGTCCGGCCTACGCCGTCTACGATTATGGTGCACGTGCCACTCGACCCCCGATTCGGTCTAGTCGGCCTTGGAGGGAAAAATGTTTGAACAAATAGACGCGCCCTTAAGACGCTAATTAGAAGCGCCATTGCAGCTGCGCATTCCACATTTGAGGACAAACAAAGATAAAAAAGTATCTCTTCGTGGCTTAATAATGAACTAATCAAGTCGGTGTTATAAAGCTCGGGCTGAAGTGTTTTTAATTGCGGCAATTCGCTTTGTGGCCAACACTTGGATGAATTATTACTTTCATGAGTTGTGTTTTTTTTTTGAAAGGATGGGATTTTTAATTTCGTCGGATTAAAATGCGCACAGTGAAAGGTGCTTCGGCGGTCTTTTAACGGATAAAGCCGTATTTAGGGCATCAATAAAGGTGTTTGTCAATTTTGTCGTGCATTCCGATGGCTTCTGGTACATTAGTACAGTTTTTGCGTCATCAGCCGGACACTGACCGAAAAGTGACACCAAATCTCAACACTGAGACAATTTGGGCTCATTATGTATTTTTCCTGTTTACTATACTCGTCCTAACTCTGCTTAATTTTTTGAAAAAGTAATTGATGAAATAACATTAGCCAAACCTTATGTTTTGCTCATATTTTGAATTTTTGTGAAAAAATGTTTGAAAAGAGCATTTTTTTGTAAATGTACAAAAGTTAATGCAGTCTGAACTAAAAGTAATACACAAAAATCATATCCTTATTGTAGGTCATTTGAAAAAAATCTTGGACACGTCGATTTTATTTTTGTAGATGCTACAGGCTACATTTTGACATTTATAACGTCACTTTGATTTTTGAATAATAACATCTTTCACACTCCTTTATCTTGCTGGTAACAAAAAAAAATTAATTAAAAATTAAAAAAATAATTCGTAATAGTAAAATAACGAGATCGAAAATAAACTCAATTAGAGCAAGCTGTGCCTGCAGAACCGCTAATTACGCTTTAGCCACATTTTAGCCGTTTATTTACGGCCGCACTTTTGAAGCTATGTTGTCTTATGTTGGTTTTACACAGCATATGATGTGGCTAAAGTTACACTTCACTTTCAAGGCTTGCTCTAATTCAGTATATTTTCGATCTCATGCTACAATTCCTGATATAATTAATTACACAAAAGGATTTATCTTTATGTACTTGCCTTAATCTCTAAGAGCTGATTGTATTTTTTAGAGAGGTTTGTTTAAAGTAACTCATAAAATTCATACCTTTGTTATGAGCCATTTTTCAAAAAAATCCTACAACAGGTTGATTTTATTTTTGTCTACATTTTGACACCACGTCACTGTTTCTAGAGAAAAAACGTCATGTTTTCTTTAATTTTTTAAATGACAACCCATATTTTTCCTTACAGTTTTTGATAATATATCCTTTTATCTTTTTGGTAATAATAATAAAAAATAAAAATAAAAATAAAATAAAAAAGATAGTTTGTACTAGTACACAAAAAACCTAGTATCTTTTTAATTTTGCCTTATTTTGTAAGAGCAGGCAATTGTTATTAACATATTTTTTAAATAATTAGAATGAAAATACTTACATTAAAACTAAAAACAAAAAAATAACATCGATCCCTTACAAAGTAAGGCCAGAACAGAAAAATAAAGCCATTTATGTAACATTATCCAATAAACTGTTTTATCGTTTTTTTTTTCTTATTTTGTTCCTACTTTTATTTTTAAATACTTATCAAAAAAAATAAAGAGTGCTATTAAAAACAGTAAATAAAAATGTCAGTTGCCATTAAAAAAAATCAAAAATGGGATAATTTCTCAAAAGCCAATGACGACATAACTTTTGAAATAATGTCAAAATGTAGTACTATTTATAAAAATAAAATCGGCATGTTCAAAGATTTTTTCAAAAATAAGCCGTAAGAAAAACTTGTATTTTAACCGACACACTTTAAACTCTCCATCATTTTGTTTTAATAATATAACATAAAACAATAACCTAAAGACAAAAAATAAATAAAAAAGGATCACTCCTCAAACAATAAAGAAAAAAATCAAATAAAATAAGAAAATAAAATTCTCAATGTTTTTTTACATTTTAATTTTACTTTATTCTCTTCTTATACGTACTTACTTACCGAAAGATCAAGAAGTATGCCATCAAAAACAGTAAAAAATGTCGGTTGTCATTTAAAAAATTGAAGTCATCACTCAAAAAAAACAATCACGCGAAGCATTTTTTTTTATTAAAACATAAGAGAATAAATTTATAAATTTTGTGTATTACTTTTAGTTCAATTTGTATAAAAACACTAGTTTTGTGATTTCCGAAAGTATTATGATAATCAATTTATGAAAACAAGAAGACGTACCTACATGTTTGTTTAATTTTAAGATTAACATAAAAAATAAGTTAGTTTCTGGCTCAAAAACGAGGTTAAAAATTGGACAAAATTAAGATAAATTCGACCATTCTTTCTTCTACCTGATTTGACAAAATTGTAGTTTCGAATCAACAGTTAATTTCTGTAGTAGTCAAAGCAACTAAGAAACCAAATTCAATGAATTTTTTTAAATAAAACTGAAATAAAACTTCTTTTATACATACAAAACTGAAATGTTTCCACTTTATCGATCAATGATTTTCGACCCAACTACACACGTGTAAGTATAAAATTGCTCTTTAGCCCACTCAAAACAATAAAAGGCACATTTTGTGCCGCGACCGAATTAATTTAAATTAGTATCAATTTGCGTAAAAAACTGAAATAAACAAACCCACACCGAGTTTTTCAACATTTTTAAACATTACATCCAAATTAAACAACACTGAACCGAATAGTAAGTGATAAGAATCTCAAACAATCTCCCATGTGATAAAATGAGACAAAATTATATAATATGATAAAACAGCGAGATAATGAGGTCGTGTACATGTCTTTGCCCACGACACAGCAAAATTCGAAACTCCAGAAGTAAACTTGGATTATAATAAAACATTGCCACGGAGAGAATAAATTGTCATTAATCATACGATCACCTCGTCAAATTATAAATTATCATAAACAGCGTTGTCAATAGTCATTGAGACCCTGCCTTCTGTACCAAACGTTTCATTCATTTACAGTTAATTGAATTCCATTATTTTAAACACGACATTTGACTTAATCAACTCGTGTATAAACAACACGGGTCTATTTTTAGCCTGCAAAAATTATAACCTTTCCATTGTTCGTCGATGAATTGTTCGCTAGCAAAACAACAAATTTTGCAAAATGCCAAATAGTCCGGGCCTGCGCGGCTCCATATGGCCGCTGATTCCAATTTAGCGAATCCGCGAACCATTTATCTTAAGTCTCGACTTTCGAGTCTTGTATTGTGTTTCTTTGGTCGAAATTCCGTTCGAAAAACGCTCGGAATTTACTTATAATGGCCATCCCCCTGCCCGAACCGCCATTGTCCACCGCATTGTCGCGTAATTGCGGTAAATAAAATATAATTGCCTCTTGATATGTACAGGAATCCTGACAGAATGAAATATGGCCGGTTTTGAGACGCGATGCCGCGAAAATTCCCCTCGAAAATCGGGATTTTGTCATTTGAAGACCACCTGTAGAAGCGAAACAAAAAGGAGGAATTTCGAGGGTTTGGGTACAATAGGGGTTGTGTTATCGACTCTTGCTGGGCGACAGGTAGATCGTACAGTTGTCCAAACAATGTAATAAAGGGAGGGTTTTGAGGGGGGTTGTCGAGTCGAGTGGGCCACAGTTTGTTAAGTGGGGTGATTGTTGGAGTTAAGTGGCCAGGCGCCGGATTATTTTGCATTTTTATTGCCAAAGAAACGGACGAAATTGTTTTTATTGCTTGAACAGGAAGTGGAAGTTTTCGACGATGAATGAAAATTTCACATTAGAAGTAGGCCAGTTTCTTTTTATCACTTTCAATCTTTGTCTAGTTCAGTTTGTATTACGATGGAAAAATGCAAATTGTTTTCTTGTTTAACAACGTGGCGAATTTATTTTGCAGAACTAGTCTTTTATCTACGTATTACATGAATTGTAACACGATCTAGTCTGCGACCTTATAAGCGGTATCAATTTTCATTATTAGCTCCAATACTGGTTGTTCAAACAAACCAAAAAATTGTTGGGTTAAATCAAAATCGCAATCAATTCTCAGCAATTTGCCGGTTTTGATCAATTTCAACAAAATAGACAAGGAATCACGGAATAAACGAGAAATATTAAACTATTTCAGTCAGTTGATCGGTTTAACTCATTTTTGAGCAATAAATTTTGACACAACAAACCAAAAAATCGTCGAATTAGATCTAATTTTTGGTCACTTTCGAGCAATGTATTTAGCGGAATAATTTCTTGAAATTTCGTCAAATTGCTGAATAAGATCTATTCCAAACTATTTATTTAATTTTGGCACATTTAATTATTTCGCACAATTTTGTTAATATTAGGCAAAAAATAGTCGAATTAAATCAAAATTTGGTAAATTCCGGGCAATATAGCTCCTTTTTGAGCCAAAAACTCTATTACTTCAAGAAATTTTCGATAGATACATTTAGTCAAAACAAGCCAAAAACTCATCGAATTAGTTTAGATGTTCTAAGTCAAAAATTCAATTACTTAGCCGAGCAGAAACTAGCAGACAAAATAGATGAATCTGAATTTCAGCAAAACCCATTTTATATTTACCACTTTTAGTAGAAAAGAAACTAAATAATTTTGCGACATTGTGTCAAAGCAATAAGAAAATCGCAGAGCAACCGATAAATAATTTCGTCAAAATGAACAAAACAAATTGTCGAATAAGCGTAGATTTAATCAATTCTCAGAAAATCTACTTTGAAGCCAATAATTCGATTTATCCAATTTTTAACAAAACAAACAGAAAAAAAAACGAAATAGGTTCAAAAAATTTCGTCAAAATTTAGTTTATTTTTGAACAACAAATTAAAATGTTCGTCAAAATTTTATGAAAATGAGTTTTTAGAATTTTAGATTTCTGGTATTTGAGAAAATCTCAGATAGCACTTCGCAAAATTTTCGTCAAAGTAAGCAAAAAAAAACCATCGTATTAGATCTGTATTTCGATTTCCGAAAGATTTCGCTCATTTTTGAGCCTAAAACAAAATTATTTCGAGAAATTTCGTCAAAACCAGACAAAAATTGTCGAAATCTAGATCACGGTTAATTCAAAACGATCTTATTATTTATCTAATTTCGCCAACACAGAAAAATAGTCGAATTGGATTTAAATTTCGGTTAGCCACTGCCGATTTTTAACCCGTTTTAGGCAAATAAACTAAATACATTTGCCATTTCGTCAAAATAGTCAGAAAATTTAACAAATAAAAGGTAAATAATGCCAAATTTCAGACAATTCCGAGCGATTTGTCTCTTTTTTGAATAATACTTAACTATTTAGCAAGATTTTATCAAAATTAAGTCAAAAAATCTCCCAATTAAATTCGAATTTTGGTTAGTTCAGGCCATATGTCTTGCTTTTAAGCCAAAAACTCAAATACTTCGCAAAAATTTCTTCAAAACAAAGAGAACGTCATCTAATTTGCATTTGATTTTGTTCGTTTTTGCACAAAAAACAAAATTACATCCAGAACTTTGTCAAAACAAGCCCAAAAGTTATCGAATTAGATCGAGATTTCAGTCAATTTCCAGAAATCAAATTCGTTAAGAAGCCAAATTATTAATTATTATTTATCCAATTTATGTCAAAGTCAATTGAAAAATCTTCAAAATGGATCTGAATTTCTGTCACTTCTGCGCCATCAAGTCCATTTTAAGAAAAGAAACTAAATCATTTCGCGAAATTTTCAATAAAACAAGCAAAAACTCATAGAATCGGAACTAAAACAGAAGTACTTTGTCGATCTATTCCGCCATATTTTGTTAAATTGAGGAAAAAAAATCGCCCGAATTAGCTCATTTTTGGACCAGAAACTAAATCATTTCGGAAAGTTTTGCAACTCAGTCAGTTTCAAATGATTTACTTGTTCGTTATAACAAAAATAAAGTTGTATAACAAGGTTTTGTCAAAAAAATACAAAAAAAACCCGAATTAAATGAATTTCGACCAGTACTTCTTCCAAAAATCAAACCAAATCAAATTGGATCCAAAGATGCAGTGTTGCCAACTTATTTTCCATGTCACACAACGACTACAAAAATAAAATAAAAAAATAAATATGTATGATACCCCGGTGTTAAAATCTGAAATTAGGCTTGACACTTTTCGGTTAGCTAGTTAGATCGGTGGTGCGATAAGCGAACAAGAGAGCCAAAAAATTCTTTCCCAGTGTATGACAGGGATTTATGTCCTTTTTAAAATTCCTCTCCCCTTTATTTGTCCAGTTTAGGTAAAAAAATCAAAGTTCAAAAGCATTGCTTTCACCATCTGAGTTATACGGTCCGTCCAAACCTCCCGACACTGATTTGAAGTTTCATAAAATACTCGTAAAATTACCAATTTCAAACCGAACAAGTCCGCCTTTTATCTCTTCTTCACAAGCCTATCTCTGGCGAATATCTATCAGATCTTGTCTTGTTAAGGGCCGAGTGTTCGGAATTCGGTTGGTACCCGTGTTCGCCGGTTGTTCAGCATAATGTAACCACCAGATTGATGTAAACCAGATAGGATTGTCTGGCGATGACAGTCGCTTGTTTTGAAATGAAAAAAACTCAAAACACAATTTTTTAACTCGGTTTATGTGGGTTGTAAAATCGCGCCCACATTCGAATTTTTTCCACCACCAGCAAACAGGAAATGGCAATGCTACGACGAATTTGTGAAAGAAACCGCCCACGGCCCACGTTGACTGTCCCACTT
Source organism: Tribolium freemani (assembly GCA_939628115.1). Lineage (NCBI taxonomy): Eukaryota > Metazoa > Arthropoda > Insecta > Coleoptera > Tenebrionidae > Tribolium > Tribolium freemani. Next base: position 38,015,632 of record OW626785.1, read on the forward strand.
TGCTCTCTATTGTTTATTCAAGAAATACTACGCGGCCTCAAAAATCACACCAAGGTCTACCAGAATCGAAAAGCGGGCTATTTCAAAATATGACGTACCTTCTACCCCCACCCCTAACACCACGGCCAACTGGGATGCACCACCAAAGACACAGAAACGAACATCACAGAGCGAAAATTCAAAAAATGTGCGCACAACGAACGAACAGATCTCCGGTTTCTTAGCAACTGGTTGCTGGACTTCTCTCGGAACAATGCGAGAGGTGGTAAAGGTAAGATTGTGTGTCTAACTCTGGTTTTCGTTGGGTTTGTTATCGTGTGGGTATCAGAGTATGCTGTGGCGGCAGGTTTCGTTTGTTTTCATTTAGATGTCGATGGCTTAGACCGACTTACATGTGTCGAACAAAAGAACAAAAAAAACGAAAACATTTGAAAATCAATAATGCATTAAAAACAATACTATTGAAGTAAATTACTGAGAAATGGGTCGCAAGTGTTTAAAAATACACATACAGGGTGCCTCACCTGAGACTTTCTCACCGTTTATTTGCGTAAAATGAAGTTTTAGTGTTCAAAATTGGCCAAAAAATTTTAATCGAAATTAACATAAAAATGTAATCCGCATATTTAGCACTTCTGATAGTGATCTGTTTTTATTTTACGACCTCTCTTCTGTCGAATGTGGAAATCACCGTTAAATCTCCTCGATATCCCCGATTAATTGCCACTTGAAGTCCCGTCGACTTTTTGCCGCTTAATGCTTTATGATTGAAGACGTTGTCGATTTAGGAAAATTTACGGCGCCTTCGAAATTCCACGACAATTTATTAATACGAATTTACAGCATAGCCACGACCAAGAAAGAAGAAAAATCCAACATCGAAATGCTGCCCTATCAAGGCTGTAAATCTCGTCGGACTCGAGGATATTTCAACGGCCACATTCACAACAACATTTTTCGTTAAAAGCGGCTCTCTTACACATAATCTATAACCGAAATTCAACTTTGACACGATCACGTGGTCAAGGCGTTTGTTGCAGCCTTGATAGTTGTACAAAAGAATTTCAATCGAGGTTGGCTTAGACGTAACTGGCACCCTTTATAGTTTTTATGTAAATATGCAAAACATTGAGAACAAAATTCTTTTCTGCATTATTTTGATTTTATAGTTGTTTAAAAGAATTTTTTCGGAAAAAAAACGGGCTAAACGACTTGGAATTGGAGGAAATTTAGCTTAATTCGATGTTCGATGACCGAGATAACACCATTTTCCTAGTTTTCTCGAAAAACACAATAAAACTACTCAGAACTGGCATCTAATAAATTTAACTCGACAAAATTTTTTGTCCTATTTATATAAATGAATTTCCGGTTCAAAAACTACCTAAATCGCTCAAAATTAACCAAAACAACGTAATTTAGAAAAAAAATTAACATTGTTCCGCCTGTTTATAGAAATCGATCTAAATCACTTGGAACTGGCCGAAATTCGGTCTAAATCGTCGATTTTTTTTTGGCTTAGTTGGAATCTCCCAAAATTATTGAGTTTCCTACTCAAAAACGAGCCATATCTCTCGAACTTGACTGAAATTTGGACTGAATTCAACGTTATTTTGACTAAATTTCGCAAAATAATTGAGTTTCTAGTTCAAAAACTATGTAAATTACTCGAAATTGCCCGTGGGAAGACAATTCAGACTATATTCAGCGATTTATCCACATAGTTGTTTAAAAAAAATCAAGCAAAACGAGTAATCTACTTGGAATTGGTTGAAATGTATCCTAGTTAAAGGAAATTTCTTGGCTTATTTTGACCAATGAGTTTCTCACTCAAAAACAAGCTATAACTTTCGCAATTTTCCGAAATATAGATTAAATTCGACGATTTTTTTTTGGTTTACTTTGAAGAAATTTCGAATTTCTGGCTCAAAAACGAGCTAAGTCGCCAAAATTTACCGAGATATCATTTAACCCAATTCAACAATGTTTCTAGTTGTTTCAAAAAAATTCTCCCAGAACAAACTAAATCACTTGGGACTCTCAGAAAGCTTAACTCGCCATTTTTCCTTGTGCGAAATTTAAAAATGAAGTTTATGGTTCAAAAACTAAGACGCTCGAAATTGGCAGAAATTCCTAACGCAATTTAGACCCAAATTAATTCATGATCCGGGTATTTAAAAAAAAATCTCTCCAAAAAGGAAGTGAATGGCTTATTTTGATATTTCGAAAAATTATTCAGTTCTTATCACAATTCTGACTTAAAAAGGAGTTAAATGTTTGAGGAATTTATAAATTTTTTTGGATTATTTTGACGAAATTTTCAATCTTATTAAAAAGAACTAATTCGCCAGAAATTGACGCAACTTAGGCCTAATTCAGCAACTATTCTATTTGTTTTTAGCTTATTTTAACAGGATATCACAAAAAACGAGCTACAGAGCCCAAAATTGACCGAAGTGAAACTTAAAATTACACGATCGCTCAGCTTATTTCAAAGAAATCTCTCGTAAAAAGAAAATAGTAGTTTAGACCAAAAATCAGTGAAATAATTAATTTTTAATTAATTTTCAAAAAGAAATTAATCGTCCAAAATTCGACGACTCTTCTTTCATAAAACGAGTTAAATCACACCATTCGACGATTTCTTGACTGGTTTTAACGAAATAATTCAGTTTCTGGTTAAATATCAGCCGAAGCGCTTGGGACTGGTCGGAATTCAGCCAAAATCCGACCATATTTCGTTTGATTTGATAAAACTTCACGAAATAATTTAGTTGGCCCAAGACCGAACTAATAGGTTGCCCGAATTTCGGCTTATTTTTCGAAAATAATTTCCACTTTGTTGACTTATTTTGAAGGAATTTCGCAAAAAATGGGTTTCTGGCATAAACGAGCGACGCTTTTTTTGACGTACTTCGACAAAATTTCCCAAAATAATTATTAAATGTGCTAAACACAATTTTTAGATCCCGTTCCACTATCTTCTTTAAGAAAAACAAGTTAAATCGTTTGGAATTGGGCGAAATTTCGGCTGTTTTAGCTTACTTTGAAGAAAATGTGCGACATAACATAACTGAGTGTCTCGTATGAGTATACAGGGTGATTCTTAAATAGACCGACAAAATTTTATCACAGTCTTCCAAGGATAAGCGGCTCTCTTACACATAATCTATAACCGAAATTCAACTTTGACACGATCACGTGGTCAAGGCGTTTGTTGCAGCCTTGATAGTTGTACAAAAGAATTTCAATCGAGGTTGGCTTAGACGTAACTGGCACCCTTTATAGTTTTTATGTAAATATGCAAAACATTGAGAACAAAATTCTTTTCTGCATTATTTTGATTTTATAGTTGTTTAAAAGAATTTTTTCGGAAAAAAAACGGGCTAAACGACTTGGAATTGGAGGAAATTTAGCTTAATTCGATGTTCGATGACCGAGATAACACCATTTTCCTAGTTTTCTCGAAAAACACAATAAAACTACTCAGAACTGGCATCTAATAAATTTAACTCGACAAAATTTTTTGTCCTATTTATATAAATGAATTTCCGGTTCAAAAACTACCTAAATCGCTCAAAATTAACCAAAACAACGTAATTTAGAAAAAAAATTAACATTGTTCCGCCTGTTTATAGAAATCGATCTAAATCACTTGGAACTGGCCGAAATTCGGTCTAAATCGTCGATTTTTTTTTGGCTTAGTTGGAATCTCCCAAAATTATTGAGTTTCCTACTCAAAAACGAGCCATATCTCTCGAACTTGACTGAAATTTGGACTGAATTCAACGTTATTTTGACTAAATTTCGCAAAATAATTGAGTTTCTAGTTCAAAAACTATGTAAATTACTCGAAATTGCCCGTGGGAAGACAATTCAGACTATATTCAGCGATTTATCCACATAGTTGTTTAAAAAAAATCAAGCAAAACGAGTAATCTACTTGGAATTGGTTGAAATGTATCCTAGTTAAAGGAAATTTCTTGGCTTATTTTGACCAATGAGTTTCTCACTCAAAAACAAGCTATAACTTTCGCAATTTTCCGAAATATAGATTAAATTCGACGATTTTTTTTTGGTTTACTTTGAAGAAATTTCGAATTTCTGGCTCAAAAACGAGCTAAGTCGCCAAAATTTACCGAGATATCATTTAACCCAATTCAACAATGTTTCTAGTTGTTTCAAAAAAATTCTCCCAGAACAAACTAAATCACTTGGGACTCTCAGAAAGCTTAACTCGCCATTTTTCCTTGTGCGAAATTTAAAAATGAAGTTTATGGTTCAAAAACTAAGACGCTCGAAATTGGCAGAAATTCCTAACGCAATTTAGACCCAAATTAATTCATGATCCGGGTATTTAAAAAAAAATCTCTCCAAAAAGGAAGTGAATGGCTTATTTTGATATTTCGAAAAATTATTCAGTTCTTATCACAATTCTGACTTAAAAAGGAGTTAAATGTTTGAGGAATTTATAAATTTTTTTGGATTATTTTGACGAAATTTTCAATCTTATTAAAAAGAACTAATTCGCCAGAAATTGACGCAACTTAGGCCTAATTCAGCAACTATTCTATTTGTTTTTAGCTTATTTTAACAGGATATCACAAAAAACGAGCTACAGAGCCCAAAATTGACCGAAGTGAAACTTAAAATTACACGATCGCTCAGCTTATTTCAAAGAAATCTCTCGTAAAAAGAAAATAGTAGTTTAGACCAAAAATCAGTGAAATAATTAATTTTTAATTAATTTTCAAAAAGAAATTAATCGTCCAAAATTCGACGACTCTTCTTTCATAAAACGAGTTAAATCACACCATTCGACGATTTCTTGACTGGTTTTAACGAAATAATTCAGTTTCTGGTTAAATATCAGCCGAAGCGCTTGGGACTGGTCGGAATTCAGCCAAAATCCGACCATATTTCGTTTGATTTGATAAAACTTCACGAAATAATTTAGTTGGCCCAAGACCGAACTAATAGGTTGCCCGAATTTCGGCTTATTTTTCGAAAATAATTTCCACTTTGTTGACTTATTTTGAAGGAATTTCGCAAAAAATGGGTTTCTGGCATAAACGAGCGACGCTTTTTTTGACGTACTTCGACAAAATTTCCCAAAATAATTATTAAATGTGCTAAACACAATTTTTAGATCCCGTTCCACTATCTTCTTTAAGAAAAACAAGTTAAATCGTTTGGAATTGGGCGAAATTTCGGCTGTTTTAGCTTACTTTGAAGAAAATGTGCGACATAACATAACTGAGTGTCTCGTATGAGTATACAGGGTGATTCTTAAATAGACCGACAAAATTTTATCACAGTCTTCCAAGGATAAGCGGCTCTCTTACACATAATCTATAACCGAAATTCAACTTTGACACGATCACGTGGTCAAGGCGTTTGTTGCAGCCTTGATAGTTGTACAAAAGAATTTCAATCGAGGTTGGCTTAGACGTAACTGGCACCCTTTATAGTTTTTATGTAAATATGCAAAACATTGAGAACAAAATTCTTTTCTGCATTATTTTGATTTTATAGTTGTTTAAAAGAATTTTTTCGGAAAAAAAACGGGCTAAACGACTTGGAATTGGAGGAAATTTAGCTTAATTCGATGTTCGATGACCGAGATAACACCATTTTCTTAGTTTTCTCGAAAAACACAATAAAACTACTCAGAACTGGCATCTAATAAATTTAACTCGACAAAATTTTTTGTCCTATTTATATAAATGAATTTCCGGTTCAAAAACTACCTAAATCGCTCAAAATTAACCAAAACAACGTAATTTAGAAAAAAAATTAACATTGTTCCGCCTGTTTATAGAAATCGATCTAAATCACTTGGAACTGGCCGAAATTCGGTCTAAATCGTCGATTTTTTTTTGGCTTAGTTGGAATCTCCCAAAATTATTGAGTTTCCTACTCAAAAACGAGCCATATCTCTCGAACTTGACTGAAATTTGGACTGAATTCAACGTTATTTTGACTAAATTTCGCAAAATAATTGAGTTTCTAGTTCAAAAACTATGTAAATTACTCGAAATTGCCCGTGGGAAGACAATTCAGACTATATTCAGCGATTTATCCACATAGTTGTTTAAAAAAAATCAAGCAAAACGAGTAATCTACTTGGAATTGGTTGAAATGTATCCTAGTTAAAGGAAATTTCTTGGCTTATTTTGACCAATGAGTTTCTCACTCAAAAACAAGCTATAACTTTCGCAATTTTCCGAAATATAGATTAAATTCGACGATTTTTTTTTGGTTTACTTTGAAGAAATTTCGAATTTCTGGCTCAAAAACGAGCTAAGTCGCCAAAATTTACCGAGATATCATTTAACCCAATTCAACAATGTTTCTAGTTGTTTCAAAAAAATTCTCCCAGAACAAACTAAATCACTTGGGACTCTCAGAAAGCTTAACTCGCCATTTTTCCTTGTGCGAAATTTAAAAATGAAGTTTATGGTTCAAAAACTAAGACGCTCGAAATTGGCAGAAATACCTAACGCAATTTAGACCCAAATTAATTCATGATCCGGGTATTTAAAAAAAAATCTCTCCAAAAAGGAAGTGAATGGCTTATTTTGATATTTCGAAAAATTATTCAGTTCTTATCACAATTCTGACTTAAAAAGGAGTTAAATATTTGGGGAATTTATAAATTTTTTTGGATTATTTTGACGAAATGTTCAATCTTATTAAAAAGAACTAATTCGCCAGAAATTGACGCAACTTAGGCCTAATTCAGCAACTATTCTATTTGTTTTTAGCTTATTTTAACAGGATATCACAAAAAACGAGCTACAGAGCCCAAAATTGACCGAAGTGAAACTTAAAATTACACGATCGCTCAGCTTATTTCAAAGAAATCTCTCGTAAAAAGAAAATAGTAGTTTAGACCAAAAATCAGTGAAATAATTAATTCTTAATTAATTTTCAAAAAGAAATTAATCGTCCAAAATTCGACGACTCTTCTTTCATAAAACGAGTTAAATCACTTCATTCGACGATTTCTTGACTGGTTTTAACGAAATAATTCAGTTTCTCGTTAAATATCAGCCGAAGCGCTTGGGACTGGTCGGAATTCAGCCAAAATCCGACCATATTTCGTTTGATTTGATAAAACTTCACGAAATAATTTAGTTGGCCCAAGACCGAACTAATAGGTTGCCCGAATTTCGGCTTATTTTTCGAAAATAATTTCCACTTTGTTGACTTATTTTGAAGGAATTTCGCAAAAAATGGGTTTCTGGCATAAACGAGCGACGCTTTTTTTGACGTACTTCGACAAAATTTCCCAAAATAATTATTAAATGCGCTAAACACAATTTTTAGATCCCGTTCAACTATCTTCTTTAAGAAAAACAAGTTAAATCGTTTGGAATTGGGCGAAATTTCGGCTGTTTTAGCTTACTTTGAAGAAAATGTGCGACATAACATAACTGAGTGTCTCGTATGAGTATACAGGGTGATTCTTAAATAGACCGACAAAATTTTATCACAGTCTTCCAAGGATAAGTAGAGACGATCTGTACCATATTTACGTTTTTATTTCATAGGGCTAGAAACCCCTTAATCCGTGCCACTTACGACGCTCATGAGTTCAAATTAGTTGTTTTGGAAAAAATGTGCTCGTTTTCATCATGAATATCGATAATACACGGTGATCATTGGTGTATTGATCAAGTACATTGTCATCAGATGATTATCATGCATTCCACTAACTGTGCTAATACTACTTACAAACACATCAGTGGCGTACGCTTTATCTCCAACATAACTATAAAAAAAATTATTTCGAAAACGGTTATACAAAGAATTTTTTTACTAGTTTTCTCAGCATGTACTCATTTGACACTATCATGGGTAAAATTTTGTCGGTCTATTTAAGAATCACGCTGTAGTTACACTCAATGATCGTTCTGCTTGTTTCAAACAAATCTGTTAAAAAATGAGCAATCTACATTACTTCGAATTGGCCGAAATTTTTTGGCTTATTTTGCCGAAATTTCGAGAAATAGTTGCATTTTTGAATCAAACCATCGCCCAACTGTCTGGTTGTTTGAAATAAAAAAAAATGTTTTAAAGGTTGGTAATTTCGAATCGTGATTTTGAAGTGCTGTGCGTTCACTGCTAGACAAGGACAGATCAATACGAAACAGTATTAGTTAAACAAAGAGAGGGGATAACAGCTCGGTTCAAAGTGACGGGGTCACGCGCCCCCGGCCTTAAATTACCCCCGAACGTGCTGTTCTAAGCGTGGAATTTCGCCACACGAAGAGTCATCACCGTGTATATTTGTTGTGGATGTGATCACGCATGGCGTGCACTTCGTGACCGGCCGATCTAGATGGCGTGGTTTTACGAGGGGGGCCCGGGGGGCGTAAAGTATGCTTCTACAGGACTGTTATCAGCAATCATCGTGACTATAAGGCGCATCGGACTTACCGGCTATACCAAAGCTATCAACTTTAAGTATCAAGAGGTTGGAACAAAGAATAGCCACAGGACAGCGCTCTAGACACGACCAGGACTCGACTGAAGGGATTTTCCTTACAGTGTTGCCAACAAACTCAAGCCCAGATTTTTCTGCCATTAAAAGCGCTAGTGTTTGGTAAATAATTCGGGGAAAAACTATTCGGCAAGACGCACAAAAGTACGAAAACAAGCAAAAACTCACCGTAATTGCGCTTGTGTTCCTCCTCCTTCTTCTTCCATGTTTCGAAGAAACCGGCTATAAACATCTTCCTAAATACTCCGCCGCATATTCTCTTAACTGATAATAAAGAAAGGAATGCCATACGTGCACCAGTACCAATTAAAACCATAAATTAACGAAATAAAAGAACCCTCGTGTCATGCGATCCCTTGTTGAAAGGTATTTTTATGTTAAAAAAAAATATTTTTTAATGAGCGTCACCCTATCTCACGCTGTACGTCATCCGAAAACGTCTTGATTGTGGTGATAAAAGCGCGGTCAGCTTACCTGGAACAGAAACAAGCATGTTAACAACATTACACAACGACTCACAAATTTCTTTCTTGTCTTTCTCCACCGCTTACGATCGTAAAAAATCGGTTTTAGGCAACAATGGCCAATTGGGACATAAAACGCTAAATAGTGGAGAAATGAAAAATTATGTTCCGGTTTTTGGTTGGTGGGTTGAGGCGTTTATTGGTTTGGAAACAAAAGAGGCAATCGCCGGATTTGATTACCAACAAAATAAATGTAAATGAATATTCCCATATAATACCACAAAATGTTGAAGTTGGACCACCTGGCCTGGCTGTATTTACAGAACATCGGCTCTCAATTGTTACGTCTTCATCAAATTCAAAAAATAAAATAAACATTCGAAAAATCATTGCCTCTCTTATGGACAATATTCCTTCATTTGTTACAAAATTTATCTGTCAAGTTTGTAAAAAGCAAGTAAAAATTGAGCTTTCATTCATGTAGCTCAGTTTTAATTTTTTATTGTTTCATTTTTTTATATTTATTATTTATCAACTCAATAATTTACAGGTAGTGTTTGCTTTAAGTTTTTTTTAGCCACAGAGATTTTTTTATCTGGAACAAAACCACCTGACAATACGTTTTCGAAAAATTAAATAATTTATTCTCACTCTCCTGTTAGGTATATTACACTGGTGAGAATTTTGTTAAAATTGTGGAAAAAGTAGAAAACTAGTCTATTTACAAATTTGGCTCATTTTTCGAAAGATTGCTTTAAAGCAAACACAACAATCGTCAATTTTTTTATTTACATTATGTTACTTCGGGCGATTTTGGTAGTTTTCGAACCAGAAACCCTCAATTTTCTTAAACAAGCCATAAAAAATATCTTCGAATTAGGCTAATTCTCTTCACTTCCAAGTTCCCAAGTGATTTTTTAACTTGTTTTTTGAAAGATTTCATCAAACATCTTGAAAAATTCCTGAATTAGGTCTAAATTGTGTTTTCTTGGTCAATTTTAGTCATTTTATAGCTTGGAAGCTCAATACAAGAATAAAGGGTGTCCGTTTTTCGAGCTCCACCATGGGGATCTCAGTTATTATAAGAGATACGAGGTCGGTTAAATTAGGGCAAAGTTGCGCATTTTTATACTGTACAATTATCTGAAAGAAAATTTGATGTGTCATTTTTAGTTTTTGAATAATTGTAAAAAACGGAAATTTGTAATTTTCGTTTTTATTTTTTCAAGCGGAAACCAAAAGAACTAGACGTTTTTAACTAGGACGTTCATCAGGCACTTTTTTACAAGGAATCTAAATATGTCATCATATTTTCCAAGGCGTTCTTGATGTCAGTGTTACAACACTTAACTTTGATTTTTCTTATGGACCATATGGTCCAATATGGACTCCATATTCGATTTTTGTATTTTTGAAAAGTGTTTTTATTTCTTCACATCATATGATCGAATCTTACATACTGATCGAAATGAATAAAAGCATTTTTGCGAAGAGTGCTTTGCAAAAAAGCCAACAATTGTGTTATTAAGCAAAATAGATTTAGAAGTTTAATTGAATTTGGATCTGGAAGGTTCACATTTTCGCCAAGCTTACTTATTTAAAACTAAACGACATGATAAACTAGAAGTTTATTTTTTGCAAAACAAAACAAGACAAAGTTAGAAAAATTCTGCTAGCATATTTAAAAGAACTGTCAAAAGTTAGCTTATTAAACAAAATTTTTGGCGTTTTTTTCCAAAGCACTCTTAGTAAAAACGCTTTTTTCTTGATTTTAATCAGCATGTAAGATTCGATCATATCATGTGATACATCGTTGTAATCAGGAACAAAAAGACTTTTCAAAAATACAAGTATTAAATATGGCGTCCATAAGAAAAACCAAAGTTGATTGATGTAGCTATGACATCAAGAACGCCTTGGAAAAGGCAATGACAGATTTAAATTTCTTGTAAAAAATTGGCTGAAGAATGTCTTATTTAAAAACGTCTAGTTCTCGCTTTTAGTTTTCGCTTAAACAAATAAAAACGAGAATTACAAATTTTTGATTTGAGATCCCCATGGTGGAGCTCGAAAAACGGGCACCCTGTATAATAAGAATAAGAATAAGTCGAAACAATCGCAATTTTTAAGATAAGTATTTTTATAAAATAGGAGAAAGTTATCAGAACTTTGCTTTTTAACTAAATATATTTTCAAATCACCGTAACTTTGATTTCCAGAAAGCATTTTTTTAATTTTTAATTTGTTGTTTATTTTCTTTCATAATTCATTCGTATTCATTTTTTTCACACATATTCACACACTTAAACTTATTTTTGTAAAAGATAGTTGAAACATTTGTTTTACATTAAGCCTTGATTTTCCTTTTTTCCACTTTTCACATTAATTAAACCGCAAAAAATAGGAACAGAGAAATGATAAGATTAGACTGATTGTTACTATCTTAACAATTTTTTAATTCAACTTGTTCCTTTGAATTGAGAGAAGCTTTTACGACACTCAACACACAATCTATTGTTCACTTTTTGTCACAGTTGTTATAGATTCATTTCATAACGATTGCCACGGAATAGATCCACGAAAATTTTAGCCAATAGAACAATTTTGTTGTGTTTCTGAAGAGCTCCTAAAGCTTTTTATTTTTATTCTTCTTTTCAAGTGGCTCCGAAATAATCACTCAATAACTAGTTCCAGAAATATCTACATCAGCAAGACCAGCCGTTCCATATTATAATAATTACAATTTATATCGATGTTTGTAATTGCCATTTATATCTTCTAATCTCTTGATTGATCACCCTATTTACATAAAAAATCACATTCCGGATTACAATATTCATAATAAAAATCTCCGAAGCAATAATAAACTCTCATTTGTCAGCGATTTGTTAACACTTTCGATCCAACTGGAGATTACTTTTCAGCCCACATAATTCCATTTTTTTGAAATATTCGACCAAAACTTGCGATTTCACCACCATAAATGCAACTTTCTTTTCATCTGGAGGCGTCCGATTTATTATTGTCTGTCTAATTAGAGAGAAAATATCTGTGCGTCAGTTTCATTCAACTAATTTGAAATTTGTGAACTTGACTATCACCTTGGGCGAAGGCGCCCACCATAAATCTCATAATGTTCGATTCGCAAAAATAGCCACATATGGCAGCACCTCTAATTAGCCATCGGGTAGGCGTTGATCGTTCGACTTATTTTAACACAGAAGGTTATAGCAGAAAATATAAAAGAACATTTCTTACAAACAACAAAAAATTAAATTCGATGGCTTAATTGAACCCTTACTGTCTCTTATGCAATGTTGCCAACTTAATTTTTAAATCACAGGCCACTCTAATCGAAATTCAGTTTGAAGTATGATTTTTTTGAACTGTGGCTGTAAAATTATGTTGGCAACATTGCACTTTCGCGCTGTTATGAGTCGTTGTCAAGATGCACATTATGTAAGTGTTAAAATTTCCTAGAATAACAGGCTCGCACCTCGCAACGTCTATTATTACGAAACATCGCCTCTTGCAACGGATTTTTCTCCTCTTCACCTTGTTACCAAGTAATTAAATAGCAAGAGGATGATTCACGAGAAGATGTGAGGCCTTTAGGGCGCTATCAAATACCGAAGGGCACGTCTGCACTTATGCAATGATTCATCCGAGAAGTGAAAGGAGAAGTTGTGTTATTTCATAATTTGTAAAAATGGACAATGGCATTCCCTTATGGATTCGAATTTTTCTTCCAAGAAGGCTAGTGTTTATTGAAAAGACTCGATTATTTATTCAATCGATAAGCGTTATCGGGCACATTTTTCACATCATACAATGTCGACATTCATCGGTGGGAAAATACACAAGCGCTGACCCTTTGGGTTTATAATTGTTATTTAATAGAGATAATAAGGAAAAGCACGCCACTGTATCCCTCCCCATATTCGCAATTTTGTTGCCTTTATCCAAAAATTCAATTCGTTTTCTTAAATCAACAAGTGATAAGTCTAGTGATATGATCATATAACATTATCAAGCAGATGTTGGGGCAGAGGCAGACAGTCAATATTTAATCGAAACCGTTTTTTTTATTCAAAACCAAGAATTTGACCTAGTAAATGGACACCCAACGGCTACATGATTAGATCAAATGTTGTAGACACTGGAACGGTTTTGGTACGTGAAAATCGAGGAAATTTTACCAAATAAACACATTCCCTCTTCTCCCATTACAGAAAAACGTGCCGACACTGCCGACTGTTTTTCCCAGCATTTCCCATTTTTCCCAGCAAGAACCCATTCTACGATTTATAACTGGAAAAGGTTTTAAATTATTCGATTTCTTCGAAATTTCTGTAGATTTTCGTCATGAGGTTAAAAGTATGACATCGTTCTAAAGCAACTGCTAAATTATCGAGAAAATCGTTAATAAAAGCAAAATACTCAAGACTTATTTCTCTGTTGAAAACATGAGAACTACTAGGAATTTTGCGGTTTTCTCGATACCAATCGATTCCCCGGATTATTTTACATAAGTTAAGTTGAAAATATCACTATTTTTTCGAATAATTTTGCCATAATTTACAAATAAATAAATAAAGGAAAAGTTTCTCCGTAATCGGCGTTTGTGGTTGAAAACAAAACCCGGAGCTGCTCCAGGTTCCAGTTAGTTACAGTGGCATTTTTAATTTTGACCAAAAAAAATGGTAACTGGAAAATCAAGAGTCCTAGAACAAATCGGTTTGTTCAGGCAAATTCTACGATTCATTTGACCTATCACATTATCAGTTTTTTAATGTTTGATTATTATTTAAATTTAAAGCAAAAAAATTTAAAACATTAAAATACTGTAAAAAACTAGTACCTATGACACGTAAAATGACCCTCTAGGACTCTTTCGAGTTATGAATTTTTTTAGTAAAAAAAAAATAAAAATGCCTCTGTAGCCGGGGTCCGTTGCCCGGAGCGTTTCCGAATTTTTACGAGAAGGTATATCATTTCCAGCGCATTTTCATGTTTTTTTAGTTTTTGCCCTAGGTCTTATAGTTTCCGAGAAACACGCAAAAAATATTGCACTTTTAATTTTTTTAATTTTTAAACGACGATTACGGCGAAACTATGGTAGCTGGGGAAAAATGTCAAATACCTATTAGAACTGGATTGAAAAACTCTACAAAATTGTATAGGTTTCAAGGCGATATCTTTAAAACATTTCAATTGTTAAACGCCGATTACGGCGAACTGCAATTTATTTTTTTATTTTCTCAATTACGGCAAAACTGTTCGAAAAAGTGTAACTATTTTGATGGAAGCCTATGGAAAATGATTCGGAGAATCGATTGACATCGAGGAAATCTCAATAGTTTTTAAGTTATGAATTTTTATCATTTTACCTATTTTTGCTTTTAAAAAAATATTTGCAATTTTCTCAAAAACTGTTAGTCAGAGAACAATGACTTTTTTTGAAAAAGATAGATAATTAAAAGAGCTTTCCAACGATAATACACTTAATGGGATTAGATCTGACAGTTCCGGAGTTATTGCCCGACAAATGTTCCGGGTATAGGCAAAAATCTCCATAAAAATTGGAAAAATCAAACATAATAAAATCGAAGCAATTGACTTTTTTGCACTCTTAAGAACACAAGATAGCTGTAAAGGCATAAACGAGTCCATAAAACTTTGATAAAGCTACGAATTTTAAAAATATATGTTTTTAATTTTTTGAAGAGTCTGTAGGTAACTACCACAATTCTAGGCAAAAATTTAAATTTTATAAATTAAACCGTAGAAACGTAGAATATGTTGGAACAAACTTTCTTGCTCTAGGCCTTTTAGTTTTCGTATTATTATTTATTCACTTTCGAAAGCTTAACAGCACTCTTTATAAATAACTTTTGCATCAAACAGTTATGATGACGACGTGATAGATGCTTTGAAAATTAGACACCTTGTAAAATTTAATGATAATTAAAATAAATATTTAACACAAAATACATCAGTCACTTTGCATTATTAGAGTAAACGGTATTTTGCTCATTCATAAGTAATTTCGAAATATTGTTGCAAGTTGTTGTACCCACCCACTTTATATGAAATTTTGCATCACTGAAACCTACATGAATTTGCCTTCATTTCAAAACTAATTAGGGACACGCTTTGAGGTCACCAAAGAAATAACCTTTAGAAATTTACGTCTTTTGTCCATTCCTCTGAAAATAAAGTTGCATTATAATTTCTTATTAGTGAACTATACTGAGAACATCCGAAGAAGAGCAAGCAAGCGCGTGAACGCATAATTTGAAATTGGATTTTTAAGCAAAATGCTTTACCTCATTTAAAATATTTGTAACCGAGTCTAAAAGGGTTAAAAAATCAATTATTTATTTTTGTATTAAAAAAATTGTACATTTAAATCGCACGAAAAAAATACCGTAACTATCTAAGGGCCTTAGCAACAATAAACATAAATTTAAAAAAAAACTGTCATTTAAAAATAAAATGAAAAAAAAAACTAATTTTTTAGTCATTTTATTTTTTTTATTAAAAATTGGTACGTAATTTTTTTGTGGGTCTTGTAATTACTTGTAAAACTGTATTTTTTTCATGCCATTTGAACGTTAGGTTTTTCCATAAAAACATTACAATTATTACGCTGTTTAACTCGTTATAACTTGGTCACAAATAGTTAAATCGAGAAAAGAACTGGTCTGTGAGGTACCTAATCAGTTAACCTAGGGACAACATCTAATTGTAAAAAAAATAAAAAAAAAATAAAGCCTTTATTTAAAAGATGCACTAAAAAGTAAAAAATAATGTTTTTCTATCAGAGGAAAATATTTTTGCCTACAAATTAGGGTTCTAAAATTTATAAAAGCTTTAGTAGCAGTGCTCAATTTAAGAACATAATTCTGTAATGCTGTTTGTTATGACTTATGACCGTTCCCAAAGCTTTTATGAATTTTAGAATCCTAATTTGTAAGCAAAAATATTCTCCTCTGATAGAAAGCTTTTTAGTCATTACTTATTCTAAACGCCTTTTTCTCTGAGATCTAGTTTCGCTGTTTTATTGTAACACCATTTTGCTGATTTGTGATAGAAAACAGCTGTTAGCATTTGAAAGCACATCCTAACCTCTGTTCTGTGTCTATCGTCCAAGATAAATGAATTTAAAAAAACAACATTTGTTTGTAACGAAACGTAATGAAAATGATTAGGTATTAATATATTTCCCAATGACGAACATACCGTTTATGTTGGTATAAGTTACGATATGTACACATCGAAAACCCATTAAACATAACCTAAAACTTCAAAACCTCATTTAACCCCTTTAGGGGGTATTTAACTACATAGAATTGCATTGTGACGCAGATTAAGTAAGTATACAAAATTTCAAATCATTGGGGCAACTGGAACCCTTTCAAATTTGGCTCAGAAAATATGAAAACAGACATACAGACAACATTGTGAGTTAAATAAAAGCTTTTAAAAACGATTTTGTTTATTATTTTTCTTAAACACTGAGTTTAAAATGTGTGGATTCGCACGGCCGTTTTGAGCTTCAGCTCAGTACGTTCAACAAAACTAAAGCTCAAAGAATGAGCTTTTGGTAAACTAAACTTTTTGCTCCACAATCGTCTTTCATACATAGTTTCTTGTTTTATTCGTGCGCTGGCGCGTATTTGTCCCGCATACCAGCGGATAATTCCCTCTGAAGGTAATAACAGCGCAAATAATCCCGCGTTAAATAAAATAAATTCTTCTGGTGGTCAGTAGTAGCGCATTGCAGCACTCGACTGTAGTATAATCCTCGGTTGGAGGGACGCGGTGAGGAAGGAAGGTCACGGACGGTCGGTCCAAGCGCTCCATCATCTCTTCCGTCTATCTCCGACCGCCCCACATGTCAATAACACTCTCCCCAAGAATCCGCATTTTTCCCTTCTGCGCTAGCGTTGAAATTACCGCAGGTTTCGCGTTTGCCGCATCGTAGATATCGTTGCGGGCCGCCAGAGGTCAAACAAAACATAAAACTCCAACCGGCTGATTGCTAATGAACATTCTTGTGCTTACTCCTTCTCGAGTGGCGTCCTCTGGTGCAGGAGGACCGAAATGTTCAAGTACCGCAAACCAGTTCCAACTGTCACTGACGGACGGTCAATGATCAAAAAAGAACTTGTTTACGTTTAGGCGAGCGCACGCGCTGGATTAGACCTAGATGGTGATTGTAGGGACGGAGCCCATGATGGGGTTTTATTCACAGGAAATGGTCGTAAATTACAGAAGTGTGCCACGATTGATTTAAAACCAGAATTAAAATTGGTAATCAAACTGACAAGCTCAAGAATTCGCCCCATTTTTGACCGCAAATGTCACAAATGCTACCTTTTTTGTGTCTTCTACTGAGATGGAACTGATCAGTAATAACTAATAAAGACAAAAAATCAATAAACTTAAGGACTGATCAAGTCAAAAGTTATTTTGAAATGATTTTGATATTCAAGAAACACGACAGCCAAAGAGAGTTTTTTACCTGGACGCATCAATCACTTATTAAATAACCAAAAATCAAAAAGCCGTTTTGAAGGTGTAATAGCGTAATATAAACCGCAGAATTCACTGGAACAAACCGTTTTGCTTTTTAGTCGGAGAACAATACTGTTGTTTGTAAAAGATAGATAATTAAAAGAGCTTTCCAACGATGATAAACTTCATGGGGTTATCTCTAATAGTTCCGGAGTTACTACTCGATAAATGTTCCGGGTACCGGAAATCGGCCAAAATCTTGACAAAAATTGTAAAAATCAAAATTAAAAAAATCGAACCTATTAACCTTATTTGTACTTTTAACAACTCCAGAGGGTTGTAAAGGCATAGAAAAGTCCATAAAACTTTGCTAGAGTGAGTTTCAAAAAAACATTTTTGTGAAGGCAAGTGCCTTGACCATTAAAATTTTAAGCAAAAAAATTCAAAATTTTAAATCTCATAAAAAGCTGGTATAATACGCAGAATGAACCGTAGCATTCACTGGAACAAACCGTTTTGCTCTACGACTTTTAGTGTTTGAATTGTGAATTTTTTTGTTGAAGAATAAAGTATTCTACTATGAAGCCCACCCTAATTACCTATACTTAAGCAAAAAATTTCAAAATCTTTAAATGCTGTAAAAAACTGATATAACATGTAAAATGAGCCGTAGAATTCACTGGAACAAACCGTTTTGCTCTACGACTTTTGGTTTTTAAGTTATTTTTTTTTAGTGTAAAAATTTTATATGCCACTGTACCCGCAACCTTTGCCCGGAGTGGCTCCGGGTTTTGACGAGAAAATAGATAATTTTAAACGCTATCTGATGCTTTTTTGACTGTTGCTCTAGGTCTTATAGTTTCCAGGAAAAACGAAAAAAAAGTTTCAATTTTCACTTTTCTTTAATTTTTAAACGCCGATTACGAGAAAACTATCAGAGTTAGTGAAAAACGGCAAAATCCATGAGAACCGGTATAAAAGGCTCTGCAATATGGCATAGGTTTTAAGGCGATATCTCGCAAAAAAAACAATTTTCAAACGTCGATTACAGCGAAACTAAAAGAGCTAGGAGAAAACGCTTTTCTCCGTCGTAAAGAGCACGTCAAAATCTCTAAGATAGGATCAACTGATTTTGAGACACTTTCAAAATCGGTCATTTTCTCAATTACGGCAAAACTATTCGAAAAAGTGAAACTATTTTAATCCCTACCTATGCAAAATGATCCGGGGGATCGATTGACGTCGAGAAAATCGTCAAATTTCCAATAGTTTTTTAGTTATGTTTTTTTTTTAATTTTACCTATTTTTCCTTTAGTTACAATTTTCTCGAAAACTATTAGTCGGAGAACAATACTCTTTTTTGGAAAAGGTAGATAATTAAAAGAGCTTTCCAACGATAGTAAACATCATGGAGTTATTTTTAATGGTTCCGGAATTATTGCTCGATAAATGTTCCAAGTACCGGAAATCAATCAAAATCTCGATAAAAAACGGAAAAATCAAACCTTTCAAAATCGAAGCTATTGACGTTTTCATGTACATTTAAGAACTCTAGATGGTTCTAAAGGTATAATAAAGTCCATAAAACTTTGCTAGAGTGAGTTTTTAAAAAATAGATTTTTTTCTTTTTTTAGATCCTATCTATTTAATGACTATAATAATTAAAAAAAAAAAAACTCAAATGCTGTAAAAACTAGAACATAGATACTAGATATTTTTTTGTCTTCATTCTCTTTATATTAAATAAAAACGAAATCAACAATTCTAATTCAGAAATTTAAAGTAAAACCACAAATAGCCTTTTTGAACAAGCTCTTAACTTCTCAAAAATATTCCAAAAACGAATTGTGTACCTCAAAGCAAATTAAATTTGACTGTTTGTTATACTGAATCAAATTCCAATAGGTATTCTCTCAAATTAGAAAAAAATCAAAAAAAGAATAAAAAATGAATTACAATTTATTTGGTTTGAAAATCTCATACGAATAATTAACACGAACTTTCCATTAATCAGTTAATCACCAAAACTGAGGAATTTCTTGAAATCACTTCTAAAAATTCGTTAATTCGGATTTTTTTACATCACGGTTCAAGGATGGACACACGCATTCTTACGGCCAACACCTGTTTCAATATAACCACTGTTTGTTTCATATTTTTACACTGTAAAGCGGGTTTACTGCATGATTCCGAGAAGAATAATTGAGTAATTTACACTAACCCTGAAGAAACAACAAGATTTTGCTCATGGTTGCGAGTATGTGCAATTTATTCTTCTCGGAATGGAATTATTCTCCAATAGAATAACAACTCCGAGGTGAAAATTGTACTGATAATAAAGAATTCTTGTTATCTGCAAGCGCAAAGGAGGGGCAAAATTCTTGCAAAAAAATAATTAGATGCCTGGTTTCTGAAGAATCCGGTTGAAATTGTTGTATGTGATTGATTAATAATAATTAAATACTCGCTGCATTGCTAAAGTCAACAAAGTGTTAACTCAAAAATTTACACACAAAATTAACAGTAACAGGTTAAAAATAAGTGTTACACAAGCTATTCACTTATTTGCTTAAATTAATAATTAATCGAATCAATTAGAAGAAATCTACATTCCTGCACGGTTTTTGTTTAAAAATCCCTTAATTAAGATGCAAATGCGACAATTTGTAATACAAACACGGCATAAAAGTGCAAATTTAGCAAAAATACCCAAGAATTTGTGTTTAAAGAAATCAAACGTTTCCTGAGTTTCATATTTTTTTCGTAAAAATTTACGACTCCATTGAAATGAAATACGAAGCAATAAAGCGAGAAAATTCGTTACAATCGCTCTATAAATAGTCACAACGTTTCACGGCCTTTCTTAATTGACTCGCGTGGAAAAAAACAAGTAATAATTACAAAAAAGCTCGTAAATGAAACAAACTGTTACATAATAGCGATTTTATTAAGTAACCGTTCGGAGCGCCATCTATTCCGGTTCCACTCTATTAAAACCATGAAGGCGGGCAAGTTGGTCAATTCCTGCATTACCGCCACTCTCACCTCGGTGACCGTCCACCAGGTGGCGCCTACATGTTACCCAAGCCTACTCGAATTTGAATTTCCCTCATGTGTGAACTGATATGTAGATTAATTCAGATTGCTTAGTTTTGGGAAAAATGTAAGTAATTTCCCTTTGCGAAATATTTCCTTGTGTTTGTTTGGTCGGAGGCAAAGAACCCCGGACAAGCCTTCGAGAGGTGCCGTCAAGCGTAAATTTAAGTATACTTTCTCATCACAGCGTTGCCATTGTTTTTGAAACAATGACAAAACCGTGAATACGCGATGAACTCGAAGAAGAAGAAATAGACTAGGATTGGTTGTCGTTGCAAATTGTTTTAATTGGTGACGCGATTGAAATGTGAAGGACAAAGACGTAACGGTAGATGGTTTATCTTGGACGGTGGAGATCAAGTTGCCTGGATTGTTTAGACGGCGGTCAAGATAAGAAGAAAAAGAAATAAAATCAATCTTAGCTTCATGTTGTAGACAAATATGAACAAAAAAAGAATGCAATATGCAATCTAATAAAAAACACCCAGTATATTTACTTGTGATGGAAGTTTTGGTTTACATTCCTTAAAGGATGTACTTAGATAATGTCGTTTCCATGTGTATATTTGTTTAACAAATAGTATCTGAAACATATTTCAACAGAACAGAATGTCTTCTAAAAGGTTAAAAAGCTCTGATGGTCAAACACACTATATATAATTTCATACGTAAAAACAGTACCTAAAAATAGCAAAGTTTGACAAAACAAAAAAATTCAATTGATTTGTAACTTTTGGTAACTTTAATACCAGAAAACTGGAAAATCTAGAAGCCAGAAAAACACTGTAAACTACAAACAACTTTCAAAGTGTTTAAAAGATAAAACAGAAAAATATTATGTCAACTCCAAACTGTGTTAAAAAAAGTATAATATCAGTTTGGTGATGTTAACATTTACTCACTTTTGAGATAAGAAAAATAAGGAAAAAACAAAACAAATATAAAAGAAAAGAAGACAAAGAAACATACAAAATTTTATACATTTTATACTACATAGTATAATAAGAAATCAAAAACTTTGCAATTTGAAGATTATAGGACATCCTAATATGTTGCCTGTGGATAAAGTTGTAAAAGGAAGTAAGTGAAGGGGATTCTGTACGTTGTCAATGATTATACCTTAATTCGGAAAGAATTACGCAAGATACAATACATTGTAAATAAAATAAAATGTATAATATTACCAATAATTAAAACTTCACATGGTCTAAGAGCAAAGCGCAGTTTGGAAGCTATAGAATGAATAACATGAGATCGAAAATAATACTGAATTAGAATATGCTGTGCCTGCGGAACTTTAGCCACATTTTAGCCGTTTATTGACGGCCACACTTTTGAGGTTATGTTGCCTTATGCTGCTTGTACACAGCAGCATAAGATGTGGCTAAAGTTACACTTCACTTTCAAGGCTTGCTCTAATTGAGTACATTTTCGATCTCATGTTACAAAGTAAACTGTTGTATACATTGGTTGCATACGACACCGACACCACACGTTGTTCAAAGATTATAGTTTTACTTTAAAAGTACGACTTAAATTGTGTAGAATATATGTTGTCAAGGACTATATTTTATTCTATTGTGGATAAAGTTACGTCAGTTTCGAGTATTTACGTTGTGAATGACTGAATTACAAATCTAAAGCTTTCAAAGAAAAAAAAAACAGAAAAATATAAATTCCAAAATTTAGAACCATCTCATGGATAGTGATATAAGACATCCAAATGTGTTAGAAGTTCCAATTACAAAAGAACTGAGCCTTTATTCATGAATCATGAGATATAGCTTTTCAAAGGTTGGATTTTTTGGTTAAGTTTTTTAATTTAATTAGAGGAAATGACAGACCTTGCAATGTTAAACAGATATTTGTCGAAAAAAATCACTAATTTTTTTCTTAATTAACAAATCAGCAAATTCGACAATAAATTAAATCCGACAATACTGTGGAAGAGCATTTTTTAAATTAAAAAAAAATAGTTGGTTTAAAAAAAATTGAATTCACCTGAATGTCTTTAATCAACGTTCGAATAAAGTTGGTCCGACACTTTTAATCACCCTGTATTTTACGCACAATGTTTCCATTTGTCTTGTAATGACTTATTAAGTATATACTTTGACAAACAAAAAAAAAATAATTAAGATAAAAATCTAATATTCATCAAAGTTATGTAAAATATGACAATACTCAATAAATTCTATTTTTGTGAAAATTATGGTTATTGACAAGGTATCTTTCGTGTCCTTGAACCACACAAACGAAATTGACCGTGTTCTGAGTTATTTTAATGATTTTCGAATAGTTTTACTTTGGAGAAAACAAATAAGGATTTGTCGAAAAGAACAGACCCATGTTTGTAGTGTTAAACACCTTTAATATAGCCAAAGAACAAGATTTGTTCCTTTAAACAATTAATCATTTAAAACAGCGATTCGCTGCAGGAGTTCTGGCTCTTCGTCCCCAACCTTTTGGTTGTTTTTTTTTAGTGAAATTTCACCAAAGTTTTGTTTTTTTCTCATTTATGAACTCATTACTCGAGTCTCTCCCAGCGTTATTAGGTACTTATCAACGATCTATTCACTTTCTTGTCACTACTCGGCGCCAATTTCTCCAACTTTCAACTTCCTGCAGAGCTTGGTTAATTAACAAAAAATCTGCCACATATTAATTTATTATTAATTAATTGATAATTCTTCGTATAAATATGTGGGGCATTTTTGAGGGTTTCTCGGCCGTCGTTCCATCGTTTTTCTTCCCATACAATCAAGACCATAACAACGTCCAATTTTTACACTTTTTCTTCAACTCGACCACGATCACGTGATCTAATCATCCATCACAATGTATGATATTTCAATCACAAAAGCGGCATTGTTGATCGAAATGATCGTTCACGGATATCGATTTTTGCATACTTTTCAATTGAAAAACGGCGGAAAAAATTCTATTGTCCGTCCGTTGATGAACTTTTGATGGCCACTGGGACGCAAGAAGTTCGTTATGAAGCGACCATGTGAAAGCCGCGTTCAAGACGTTCACTGGAGATAGAGCCAAGACACAAACCAGACCGCCGTTGAAAAAAACTCGAGTGGTTTGTTCATATGGGGGTCAAAAGACATTTTAATAACACACGCACAAACCCCTTGAGAAAATGACTCAAACTGTGGAATTGGACGCTAATTTAGGGCCCCTTGAGAAGTTTCAGCGAAAAAAAGTGTGTGTGGGAAAGACTGGAGCTTGGCTTTTTGTGCATTTCACTCACGTTCACACAATAACTAAAAGCGCTCGCTGGTTTTTTCGTAATTTGTTTGAGCTGGAGATGGCTTGTTCGGACAACGGAGACTCTAAACTCGGCTTGAAATGAAAAAAGAAACGGTTTGATTTAATCGATGCACAACAGCAGGCAGGTTTGGTCACTGCGGTGCTTTATAGGGGACTGCCTTTTTTAGCACGATTTGTGCTTTAAAGACCGTGAAAAATAAAGAATGTAGAAATCACATTATGCTTTGACATTTTGCCAAAAAACAAGTACAAACAATAGAAATGGGATCATTTATCAAAAATTGTTGACTGAACAAGAAAAATACGAAAATGCAATTTAAGAGACAAAATGAAACTCTCAAGAACGATTTTTTATATAGACAAGTTCAATTGGAGAAGGTTGGACTTTTTTATTTAAATAAAAACATAAAAATTGCAAAAAATGGACAGAAAATAATATTATAATTCCAACATCTACAATAGAAGAATTCAATTCCTTGGTGTATTGTAAAAGCAGCAAATTAAAAAAAAAGTTCAGTACAGGCGAGTTGTACACAGTTTTTGGCATTTATTAATCGGAATTGCTTTTTTTGAATTTATAGAATTTCTGGAATTTTTCTGGAATTACCCGAATTCATTTTGGAATTAGTGGAATTCCTTTTGATATTACTAGAATTCTCTTCGGAATTATCCTAGATTACCTACTTGGAATATTAATTAGTGCCTTGAGTTTCTTAAAACTATTGGAATTAATTTACAAATACAGGAATTATTTTGGAGTTATAAAGATTAATGGAATTATGGGAATTACATTTGAATTACAAGAACTTCCGTAGAACTTGTTTGGAAATGTAAATTTGGAAACACTAGTTGGAATTTAATCGGAATTCCCTCGAATAATTAAAATTATATTTGGAATTTCGGGAATTATCTACTGAAATTATTTATAAATTACTGATTTTTTTCTGAAATTTCTGGAATTTTTTTGGAGTAATCCAAGATTATGCACTTCGTTGAATTTCTTAGAAGTATCGGAATAAATTTGGAATTTTGGAATTAGTTGAGCACATTTTTCTTTCAAGATAATAGGCTCTCGTAACTAAAATGTCATTAGAATAACAGGAACTTCCGTGGAACTTTTTTGGAAATGGAAATACTAGTTGGAATTTAATAGGAATTCCCTCGAATAATTAAAATTATATTTGGAATTTCGGGAATTATCTACTGAAATTATTTATAAATTACTGATTTTTTTCTGAAATTTCTAGAATTTTTTTTGGAATAATCCAAGATTATGTACTTCGTTGAATTTCTTAGAAGTATCGGAATAAATTTGGAATTTTGGAATTAGTTGAGCACATATTTTTTTTTTCAAGATATAGGCTCTCGCAACTAAAATGTCATTGGAATTACAGGAACTTCCGTGAAGCTTTTTTGGAAACAAAAATAGTTGTACTCATCTTTGGAACTTAATCGGAATTTCCTGGAATTATTCAAATTATATTTGGAATTTCTGGAATTATCTACTGAAGTTATTTGTAAATTACTGAATTTTTTTTAATTACTGAATTTTTTCTGAAATTTCTAGAATTCTTTTTGGAGTAATCCAAGATTATGTACTTCGTTGAATTTCTTAGAAGTATCGGAATAAATTTGAAATTTTGGAATTAGTTGAGCAAATTTTTTTTCAAGATAACAGGCTCTGAATCCTTGTTATTACCTAATAAATCGTTAAAAAACTTGTAAAAAAATTCCTTTTATATCCTGCATTTGCTCCAATTTGCCTTGAGTCTCGCTTGTTTCATCTTCCATTTATTATAATCTTCATTATTTACAAGATTTTATCATAAATATAATAACATAATGCAAAAAATAAATTAATTTTGAGTGAAGATTTAATGCATGCTGAGGTAAGTTTTTACGATCTAATGGCCTCCTCCAGACTATAATAAAATAAATAATAAAAATTATGTATTTCCTTCTTATCCACGTACTTAAATTAGAATTTATAATAGGCATAAAGTATTTTTTGTAAATAAAATAAATAAGAAGTGTCCCTCAACTCAATCTGAAGTTAATGTCCAATTAATTGTAAAATATATGATAATGATTTTAAATATTCGCGATTGAAAAAATTAAAATTATTCCCAAACTCAGTGACATTTTATTTTATTTAGTCCCCTCAATACAATTAAAAACCTTATTATTATTCGCATTGAATTGAATTTTCCATGAAAAGAAAAATCCGAATTTTAAAGTAGACTTTTTTTGCTTTTATTTTATGAAATAAAAATAGTGTATCATATTCCACCATTAATTTGTATGAAAAGGAATTTTTTTTTACAAGTTGCCTCAAACAAAAAAGTTAACAAAATTGCACTTAATTTAGCTAATACTTATTTTCCTTAGATTCTGTTGAAAAAAACTGAGTTATTTTGACCACTTATTTTTTAATAAGTGGTCAAAATAACTCAGTTTATTTTATCTGACATATTCTTTTGAACATGTCAGATAAAATAAAAAAAAAATTTAAGAATAGTAACGAAATGTGACAACACCAATACAAAATTCTAAGAACCTACCGACTCAATAATTAAATAATTACACGCTGCACTCAATCATCTCTCCTCTATTGTTTTTGAAGCGAAGTGAGATTGCTGCATTAGATAAGACACCTGTCTTTCTATTATTTGCAGAAAATGCAGCGTGGTTTAAAAATTTGTAGCTCTTTCACTTACTCGTCCTGCTTATCTCTTGAGTTGTAAATATCTTTATCAAATAAAAATCAGAGGCGCAAATATTTACTTTATTGCACAGTTAGTGGGTGAGAGAAGAAATTAAAACGAGCAAGGTCTCGAGATCGGTCTTTATTCTTCACAGATAAGGCCTTCATACACTTCTATTGTGTCTATTGCATTACGGATCTATTCAATCTGTGCCTTATTGTCAGTTCCTCTACCTGTAATTTCCAATCAGACACTGGTGGGAGAGGCATAAAAGACAGGTGAGAGGGAATAAAGCACAATTTGAAGAAAGAACCAGCCGGCACCATCACTAATAAGAAATTGACATTTTTATGACTCGCTTCACTTGTTTACTGCTTATCCGAGTAATTAAATTTAATGACAATTTATTAAACGAGTCTTGGAGTCAGTCAACAGCCATGCAAATTGAAACAGAGTATAAGAAATTAATTAAAAATTTAATTCGAGTGGAATGAAAAACCAACCACAAGTGCCTTCATCCGATCTCGAAGAGATGAGGGCCGGATAAGATTCCTGTATGGAAATGCTGGTATCGCAGCATCTCTTCTCCACAACAAGAGATGCAATCACAAAACCAACAAATTGCATTGTTTCATCACGTACATGCGTAACTCTTTACCATGTAGGGCCTTTTGAGGAATTTTAACGAGTTTTTCAAGCTGAAAAACACTGTCAAGTTTTTAGGCTTGAGCCAATGTCCTGAGCTCGGATTAAATTGATGACTCAGCCAAAATGCTGACTTTTTACCGAGTGTAATGATAACGTCATCACTGACACGCGATCGAAGGGTGATTCAAGTTACCAACAAATGAAGAAACGTCCAAACTGTACTTCCTTGGGAAAAACGTACCTGCAACAAAAAAAATTCCCTTAGTGTCCGTTTAATAAAATAATTGTAAAAATTAAAACACAGCTTTCCCATAGCCCCGCGCAATTATTTGTGTGATTGTGCCATTCGGAATTTCCCATGGAATTCAAATGAGTCTCCATGGGAAGATCCGCTGCGAAAAACCTCCGAAATATAATTGAAAAATCAGTTTTTTCACGAGAGGAAATAACCCATGGCACCCATCATCGGATCCGGATCTGGTAACAGGATGAACTGGGACGTACGACATCCGCTCCGATTTTTACCATGTGGATGTTTTATCTCGGTCTGAATTATGACGTGCAATGCTTTAAACAGATGGTAATTATAAGAGCTGTGCTTTGATTTATTTGGAGGGAATTTAATTGATAAAGACACACTCGATGCAATGCCTGATTTAGATGATAAGTTATGCTGGCTCTCAACACGTGTTGCAAATTACGAGCAGTAATTAAAAGCTGATGAGTGCTCGGATACGGGATTTTTCTGCCAAGGTGTTTGAATATGCAATGCCACGGTTGTGAGTTCACGACAACTAGCACATTTCTAAAAATTATTATTAAATTTCAAAATCCAAAATTGTAATAGGAATATGAATAAGAAATGAGGACACGTGCAAGATATCCTTTCATATTTTTGTTGGACTTTGGTTCGTGTTTCTTTCCTCTCCATCGTGAAGTAAAAAAAACTCAGTGTTTTACAATAATTTGACGAAGAAAATGACTTGATGACATTTCGCGTGTGGAACGCCGCTCTAGTATTATACACAAAAGATTGCAAATTTTCGTTTCTTGCGTTAGCTCCCGTCGGCAATTTTTGTAATAATTCTAATAACATGTCATGTTATTTCTCGAATGGAAACAAAAAGTGAATTTCAGGAGAGTTCACGTACTGTGATGTGCAATAGAGAGACAAGGTATGTAATTATGGAAAAAATCTTAAAATTACAAAAATTAAATTTCTCCTGTATCTAATTTAGTGATCAAGATACAAGAGGTTATTATAAATAGATAAGTAATTTATTTACCAGCTAGAAAATACGTATAAAAAAGTCAGTCAAGTGAATAAAAAAAACTATAGCAAAAAGTTACCAAAATCTTCTTTATTTTTTGATAAATAGGTATTTCCATTTTTTGTCTTTTTCAAACAAACTCAGTTTCCCTATAAATTCGAAGAATGTATTTAAAAAAATCGTTTTTCGACTGGATGCATTTGTTTTAAGTTTAAGAACATTTTCAGCATTCTGACATTTTTTCATTTTGTAGAGTGAGCCAATAGTGCGTTATTTCTGACATGTCCTAAGATGCAACCAAAAATACTAATTGCACTTACCACTTGGATACTTCGTTTAATTTTTAAAAACATTAATTGAATCAACATTGGTTTTTTACCTTTTAAATATTAATAGTCCATAAAGAAAATTTAGTAAAACTGTCAAGACAATATTGACAATACATAGAATAATGTAATCGTAGATTAATTTTGAAATTTTTAACGATTACCGATCTGGTCAGCTGGAACCAGTATTAGTGGTTGCATATTAAAAAAAAACAGAAATAACCCTGTACTGTATATTTTTTGAAACTACTTTCTTGGTGGACAAAATAGCTGAAGATTTGGTCAACTGACTAGGTTGAAATTTTTAACACACAACATTTACACAGACTGAACCAAAAGTAACGCACAAAATGCATATCTCTATTATTAATCATTTTTCAAAACAATCCTCGAATAGGTCGATTTTATTTTTTTTAAATGCTACATTTTTATGATGTCATTTGTTTTTGAGTATGACATCATTCTTAATTTTTTTAAATGACAACCGACATTTTTTATGACTTTTTAGATAGTACACGTCATTATCTTTATAGTAATAAGAAAAAAAATATAAAAAAATAAAAAAATATACAGGGTGATTCTTAAATACACCGACAAAATTTTATCACAGCTTTCCAAGGATAAGCAGAAACGATCTGCACCATATTTACGTTTTTATTTCATAGGGGTAGAAACCCCTTAATCCTTGCCACTTAGGACGCTCATGAGTTCAAATTAATTGTATTGGAAAAAATGTGCTCGTTTTCATCATGAATATCGATAATAAACAGTGACCATTATTGCATTGATCAAGTACATTGTCATTAGATGATTATCATGCTTTCCACTAACTGTGCTAATACTTCTTACGAACACATCAGTGGCGTACGCTTTATCTCAAATATAACTTTGATAGAGTTTAATAGAACTTTGTCGGTCTATTTAAGAATCACGCTGTATATTTAATAAAAAAAATATTGGTAATGAAACATAATGGGCTTTATCTTTTTGTTCTTGACTTATTTTATAAGCGGCATTTGTTTTTCATATTTTTTTGGAAAATTATGTAAATACTTAATAAGACGCTTAAACACAAAAAATAAACAAAAAGCAATCATTCCGTATAAAGTAAAGCAAGAACGAAAAGGTAAAAAAAGATTTGAGTAGTACTGTCAATAAATTTTATAATTTTTTTATTTTATTTTCGTCTTTTTTGAATTTTCTGTCAATAAATTTTATAATTTTTTTATTTTATTTTCGTCTTTTTTGAATTCTTTTTTTTGCTTTATTCTTTTGAATTGTTTTATACTTATCAGAAAGATAGAAATGTATGCTATTTAAAACAATAATCCAAAATGTCAGTTGTTATTTAAAAAACTTAAAAATGCCGTCAAAAATATCATCATGGTGTCATAATGTAGCATTTGAAAGAATAAAATCGACCTCATAACAATAGAGATATGAATATTGAATGTTGGTTCAGTCTGTATAATTATTTGGGGTTTTTAAGTTTTTTTTTTTGATCATATGCCACATTCATTCTTTATTATTTTAAAAACTGAAAATTTTCAACAAATTCCTTTTCCTTTATTTTTCTTTCAAGCAGCTCTCATTTTTACAAAATAAATTAAACAACCCTTCCTATGCGACGTATAGTAATAGATAAATAGCTATTACTTTTCTATTACAAAAAACTAGTTTCTTTTATTTTTAGGAAAACTTATTACAGAAAAAAAAATTCACCATGAAATATCCTCGCCAATTCTTACTTTTCTTAATTTTGTCATAAGTTAAATACTTCATAGTGTTATAACTCATAACACTGTGAAGTATTTGTGAAGAATATTTTTTTTATAATAAACAAAATTAGCCTGCTAAGCTGAAAAATTAATAGTCACACAGAATTAATAGTTTGCTGTTAAATACTTCCCTATGCATGTACATTTTTTTAAGAATATTTCTACAATTCCTTAAAATTAAAATTAATTAGTTAATTGTTAATATAAAGTCCCTGCAATTCTGCCCGTTTGTAGTTTTAGTTTACATAAACATGTCATGTTAAAAATAAACACAAAAAATTGATTAATTAATTGAGTTACAAGTTGTACAAGAATTTTTACCTTTTACTTCTAAGCTGCCTTTTACATAATAATGATGCACGATTTGTGAATAATAAGTTGCTGTGATTCAATACTTATTGCAACTCGTACACACAATGCATAAATGTACAATTAAAAAAACTTAACAAAATCCTAATGAAAAAATTCAGCTGGGAAATCGAACAGCAAATTCCAGTTTTGTGGGAAGGGCCAGCGCCGGTTTATTATCTCATTTGTTCCACGAATGCGCAATTTGACCAATAAAAATGTAGAAATTACCTCTTTCGTGTTTATCTATCGAACAAAAAATTGCAGAGTGTTTGTCATTGGATACCGATGGGCTAACGCACTCCCGACAATCAGACAAACCTATCAGAAGGCGTTTGCAAAAACCGGTGTTTTATTATTTTAAATATTCGCTGATATTTGCCAAACGAACTAGAATTTCGCTGTTTTTAAGACTTTGGCTAAATAATTGCCACAGTTTTGGTGCAAATTCAATACATAAAATGAAGGGATTGCTTTAACTGCGGAATTACGTATTTTTCTGTGTAGTAATTTTTTCAGAATTCGTCTAAACATGCATGGAGAAAAATACAAAGTATTGGCGAAGGCTGATTTCTGTGATATTAGTTGTTAAGAGAGTAGGAAAAGTATTTTTTTTGTAATTTCAATAAAAATCGAATTAATTGCAAATATTTTGACAAGTGATCTAATTTATGTCTCTTAACATAACATTTGTATGTAATTGAATCAATTAATCACTCAGCAAATGCAATTTATTACTTTTGTTTCCGCAGTGTTACAATTCCGCCAACTGGCAAAAACGGTTCCCTGAAGAAAATAGAACAAAATGCTGAAACGTCACTTGATAATAACGTTTTCTCTTCCCTTGTCCAACACAATTCCAGACTCAATTTATCGTAAAAAACAATTCCTGGTAACGTAAGAATATAGTTGCAATAAATTCGAAACTGAGTCAATAGGCGGAGTTGTAAATTTATCAAGAATTGTATACGTCGTGATTCATGGTTACGTAATAAATATAAGTTTACTGCTAATTTATGAATTGCAACAAATGCATTGCGAAACGTCAATCTTCATTTTCCACACATACTCAAGTATCGTGAGCTACAAAACAAGTCTTTGTGAAATGTTTTATGCCAAGTTTCAGGTAACTTTTGGAGGAATTGCGAATCGGAAGTTCCATTTTAATTACAATATAAATCAAGTTTTTATTCAAATTATTGCCTAAAACTTTCTACAAAATGTACGATTTCTTTTTAAAACAGGAAAATAATAAATCTAATACTTAATATTATAACCACAAAAATTTGGATAAATTATAAAGTTGCAAAAACTTTCACATTTTATTTAATCGTTTTATCTGATCTGGCCTAATTTACGATTCAACTTGTTTCTTTGTTCCCAAACATTTGACTTTGTTTTTTCCTTTCCTTCGCAAAAACTTCCATCCACACTAATCAACTTGCAAATTCCTACAATTATATACCTCACTGCCCTCCCCCACGTCCACCTAACGGAAACAACAAAGTATTTCAATAACGTAAATAAATTTCCGCAAACTCTGTCTCGACTCCTCATTCACATCTCCGCCAAACATCTGTTGAATATCCAAAGCTCGCATCAAATTCCAAACTTTTCTCGCCAAAACCATTCTTCAGCAACTCTCAAGTGCCCCACAGCCAAAACTGGGCTGTCCCGCTGCAAAGATCGATGGCCACAAAATGGACAATGACACCCTGTTTTCAAGGGCGGTTTGACTCCGAGGGGGCGGATTCGCCGGTCCACTCGAAGATGAATGTGGTGACCCCCGTTGTGGCTCGAGAGAATTTTTATAATGAGAGTGTTCGATCAAAAGTTTTTTTTTTGGAACCGGCGGTTGGCCCTCCTGCTGGCTCGTTCGCCCACGCAGGAACGTGATGTGCAGATCGCGATGTTACGTAAATGTTAATTATAGAATTCTTGCAACGGACTGGCAATTAGATTTATTAACACATGATTGATCCAAGTGAATGGAAAAGAAGTGCAATCAAGGAAGAATAATCGCAGAAAGGTCACGCCAATGCATTCTTGTCCAGTTTCTCGATTTTCCGAACAAAACTGTACTTTTTGCAAAATGAAAAAGCAGGAAAGTGGTTATTTTAATTCACATCTCGCGTTACAAACACACTTGTTTCTGTATTCTGCATGAAAGAATTGTGTAGATGGGTTTGTGAATCGCCAATGAATTTAGTGTTATCTCTACTTGGGATTTGAATAATTTGGTTGCTTGACTGGGCAAAGAGTTCGGAAAAAAGTATTGTAGTACGTATATAATAAAGCCAAAACAAGTTTTATTAAAATTATCAAGACGCGGCTCATGTGGTACGAGAATAGAATTTTAACAACGATAAAATTTGCAAATTTTTACATTCTGTCGCCTAAAATTACACCCGCTTTGAATGGTTAGGTATCCTTTGTTTAAAATACAAAAAATTCTCGACTCGAGAATTCTAAAATTTATGAGACATTCCTAAAACCTTTGACGACTCATAAAGTTGGTAAGTCTCAAAATGTTTGGAACATTTTTTGTAATGGCCATCTCAGGCACTAGAAAACCTTATACAGCACCAGTCTAAAAAATTAAATGCAAAATACCGAAGCAAAATTAAACAATTTTTTTGAGGAAATAGTCCGATAAATAAAATGGTATTTTTCGAGAAAAAAACGAATAAATCAAAAACTCTAATAAAAGAAGTGTTCAAAGTTATTTATCTGCATATCCAGTAAAATGTCACATTAAAATAATGTATTAAATATGCAACTAAGAATGGGGAAACAGGAAAAAAAACAAGCAGATGTAAGATAGATAAATTAGAAATACAACAATACAGGACTAAGTATAATCAATAAATATAATTTTTGTTAAAACTTTTTATTACATAAGAAAACCGAAATTGTTTTGATGTTGTAATGTAATGCGACTTTTTCCTTGTTCTTGTTTTTAATTTTTAATTTTCCAGTTATTCAAAATTATTCTAGCATCAAAAATCATGAACAAGATGAGTTAGCTAAAAGAATATTTTTATTGTATCTCCAAAACTAGAAACCGCACAAAGTTCAGCGCTTTCTATTAAATACTTCATTTTTTTCTCTATGCATGTGTTTTTTTTTAATTTTTGTACAATTGCTTTTTATAAAAAATACTAATTACTTAATTAATTCATCAAATCATTAAGTCGCTGCTAATAAGTATTATTTTTTGACAGTTTAAAACACGCAATACTTCAATATTATTTTATACAAATACTAACATGTAAAAAAATGTGGCTAGCCTCTAAAAAACTTTAATTAAATAAAAATTCTAATAAACGCAACTTTGGGACTAGCAATAAAAATCATTAAATTTCGATTAATTAATATATTCATCAATAATTAATATTATTATTACTACAATACTTCACAAATTTCATAAAAATTCTGAAATAATTTACATGCATAGTAAAAAATAGAAAGTATATAAAAAAGAAAAAGCTGAATCCTGTGAGCATGTTAGTTTTTGAGATAAAGTAAAAATATAATTTTACCAGACTCACCCTGCGTACCTATTTCGATAAATTTGATAAAATAACGTTCCTTCATCCTTGTTTCTCTGTTGCTTTGTTGTTCAGAATGTCATTACATATTTAAATTAAAAGTTGTTTTAAATGAAATTATGTAGTCTTTGTTTTATTTTCTTCACGTTGATGGAAATAATTAAAGAGGGAGCCCAGTTAAAGGAAGGCTGATAATTTTTTCGTTTTGTAGTTATTTATTATGGATACACTTCATGTTTAAGAAAGATGTATTATAAAACTTATGAAAGAAAAAGGAATAACGTTACCTGACTTGCCTAAAACTAGATGAATCAATGTTTCTTCTTATAAAAATTTTAATTTGTCTTTTTATCTACTTTTTTTCCTTTCTTAGTTAAGAAAAAAGATTAATGACACAATCTTTTGATTAAACAAATACCTGAAATCCACATCTTCATAAAAACAATGTATATCTAAACAATTAATTAAATTTAAAAAAAATTAAAAAATTAATATGAATCACATAAAGAATCCTTTTTCCTATAAATAAATAGAACTTTCAAACACAGTCTTTTAGTTAAGCAAAAAATAAAACATTTAAGAATATAATCAACTAAGGTAACAGGAATTATCTTCGCAATCAACTAAAGAATCTACTCTCAGAAGCTGCTAATAAAACTTTTGACTACAGAAATATTAGAAACGTAAATGAATGTTAGAAAATAAAACAATCGAATTTTCAAAACAAGGTCTTGTTCAATTTGTCACATAACAATATAAAATGGATATTATTTAAACGGGAAACCCCTTCAACCTAACTTTTTTCTCGTTGATTAAGACAGAGATGAAGAATAAAAAATATATAAAAAAATGTTTTTTAAAAAAAGCTTTTATTTAAAAAATGCACTAAAAAGTAAAAAATAATGTATTTCAATCACAATCACAGGAGAATATTTTTTCTTACAGGTTAAAATTCTAAAATTTATAAAAGCTTTGGGAGTTGTCAACTGGACAAAGTAATTCTGTAATGCCGCAGTTTTATAACTACCAAAGCTTTTATAAATTTTAGAATTTTAACTTGTAAGAAAAAATATTCTCCTGTGATTGAAATACATTGTTTTTTACTTTTTAGTGCATCTTTTAAATAAAAGCTTTTTTTAAAAAACATTTTTTATATATTTTTATTTTTTGCTTTTTAGTCTTTATTAATTGCATAGATTTATTGTTATTACACTGTGCATCTGCCGTGACGTCCAAATGACCAACATACCGTCTATGTCGGTATAAGTTGCGGTATGTACAAATCGAGAACCCCTTTGTGAACATAACCTAAAATTTTAAAACCCCATTTAACACCTTTAGGGGGTAATTAACTATATAGAATTGCATTGTCACCCAGATTACGTAAGCATGTTAAATTTTACTTCATTGCGACTACAGGAACCCTCTCAAATTTACAAATCGAGAACCCCTTTGTAAACATAACCTAAAACTTGAAAACCCCATTTAACCCCTTTAGGGGGTATTTAACTACATGGGATTGCATTGTCACGCAGATTATGTAAGTATGCCAAATTTCATTTCAGTGGGACAACAGGAACCCTTTCAAATTTGGCTCCGAAAAAATAGCAGACAGAAAGATAACATTGTGAGCTAAATAAAAGCTTTAAAAAACAGACATCAATAACGTAATTTGATTTCAAGAGTTCCCTTCATGAAAATTTAGAATTGGACCTCTGAGAACCAACTTGTAATTGCTAATTCTGGTCTACAATTTAATTTACTTGCGCAAATATTTAATCAACTCATTTTCTCTTTCACTAGAACCCATCAACAATTACCACACGCTCCTGGTTCCGAACTTTCCGTTTCTCCATTCACATTCAGCTTCATTTTTACAGACTCTAGAACGTAATTAGGACAAAATTTTATGTGCTGTGCTGTCAACACTGTCTTCTTTAATTAGCCACTGGTCGAGCGAGATTGAACCTGTTCTTCGCACGCAATTCCATTCATAACACCTGAAGATTAAGAAGACGAAGAAAAAGGATTGATTCGGCACAAACAACAATTCTCAAGCCAGTTCTAGATGGCATACATGCGGGGTCAATTTTCTTCACGGTACAGCTCTCGACTTAAGCTATAGTTCAATCAGCAATTTTTTCCGCTTCGTTTTTCTAAGCTATTATGTCGGATAATGAAATTCCATTAAAAAATCGGCTGTTTTGGGCTGGGTTGGATTCCGTTGGCATCGGCCGTTAGAAAATTCGATTTTTGCACGTGGAGGAGACTCGACAAAGTAGTTATGGTTTGTGAACACTATTACAAAGAATTAACATAATTTTTAAGTGCATACTTAGTACACAGACCGTGACAGTGTGTTACAAAGCAGCCAACGAACCCAAACAAATTTCACAATATTTCCAACCAAATTTCTGAAATAATGCTCAATGACAATGTTTGTGAAATGCTCACTGCGAGAAAAAGTTGTTATAGTTATTACTCTTAATAACCCCATGAATTAAAGAATTATGGAAATTGCAATATTTCTAGTATTTCTAGATACATGGAAGAAAAACACTGCTCAAGGTTTTACAACAACACCTGCAAGTACTACCAGTTGGAAAAATCCTCAAACATTTTATTATTTTCTAATCGAGTCCAACGAACTTGCACCTTTACGACTCGATTCGTTTTGCTCCTCAAACTCAATAAATTGCATTTTATCTCATTAACGTAGCAATAAAGAGATGCACTTATTGGTATTTACAACATGGCAAATCTTCGGTAATATGTTCATAATCATGAGAAATAATTTATAGGAATGACGCAATCAACTTCATTTTAAACGAAAAAAATCAAAATTAAATGCGGAAATGCAATAATATGCAAGTAATAAAAAGGTAGATCTGGTTTCGTCTAAAAATGTACAACATGTTTAAAATTTAAGGCCTTGTGAGGTTTAATATTCATGCAATTCATGGTTGTTACGTGTTTGTATTATAAATGCGAAGACAATGACCAAAAGCTGGATGGTAGAAGTGTTGGGTAACTAAAACTCGATAAAATGATCATTTCTGAAAGGAATATTTAAATTCCTAACCAAAAGAAAAATAGATTGAGATCTATTTAGATAGATCAGGGAACCATATTTCAAACATTTTTGCCACCCGGAGTTAATCCACCTTTTTTTGATTTTTTTTAACTCGATCCAACAACGTTTTAAGCACTTTTTCGGGTCTTTTGAACCCCCAACAGTGCAAAAAAAATTAATTTTTAGTAGAAATCTGACAACTTACTTGGTGCGAAAACACGAATTATCTAATCCTTGTAGCACGCAAAGCAATTAAACCGCCAAAACAGCCATAACCTCTGGTAGAGGAAGTCATAAATGATCCTGTCCTCCAATAATAAAATAAATTACAGCGTGAATGGTTAATATCGCGGATAGTAGAAAAAAGTTGGAGATGTGCGCGTTTAATATGAATGAAATTCCAGGCAATAAATATAAAGCAGCGGTAGTAAAAAACGGTGTGAGACATAAATTACACGCCCTCTTTCATCGAAACCTTGTTAAAATTTCGCCTTTTCCAGATTTACTATGTGGATCACGTCAAGTTGGTAACAGGTATCATTCTAAGGTTGGCGTCGTGTATAATGCGTGTTTAACATAAGTAATTTCTGTTTTATTTCTTGTTGTTGGTTGGGAAACAGGTTCATTGTAATTTGCTGCTTTAGACTGAAAATATCTGGACTGGTTTCGAAATGAATT
This sequence comes from Tribolium freemani, assembly GCA_939628115.1. Taxonomy (NCBI): domain Eukaryota; kingdom Metazoa; phylum Arthropoda; class Insecta; order Coleoptera; family Tenebrionidae; genus Tribolium; species Tribolium freemani. The sequence goes on from OW626785.1 coordinate 38,053,881, forward strand.
CATGGTGGTGGCGCCCCAAGGCGCTTTTTATTGAGGAAGATGAACCTTTGGCAGGTTTTGGACGTTCTTGGAAAGGAGCGAAGCCTTGTATGGACAGCGAGTTTTCGCGGAAAAGCAGATTGCCTGCTTCGAGCCTTAAACAGGCGCTGGACACAAATAGCGAACAAATGACAAAAAACTCCTTCAATTTAAATTACCCTTTTCGCTTGTTTTTGTGACACAAACTCAGCTAATTTGTTTTTCAATAAAAAATTGACCAAAATTGAAGAATTTTAGTTCGTGTTACATTTCCTCAGCCAATACTACACGTTTTGCCCATTTTTTAGGAAGAAACCCACGTTCTGGGGCCAAAAAATAAATCAACTCAAACGGTTTTTGTTGAACGAAGTGCAAAAATCGTTTAGGGTCAAGCCAGCTCACATCCTGGGGAACAATGACACTCTGTCATTGTTATTTTAGCGAGATTTTTTTATTAGAGATATTGCAAAAATAGGCCAAAACAAATTTTTTTCAGTAAAATCTGTCGTAATTTGAGAAATATCGTAATTCAGAGCTACAGCAACAATTTTTAGCGATTTTGCCTGCATAATACAGGCCTGAAATGACCAGTTTAGGTAAAAGTGCTAAAATTATGTAAATTGAGATACCAGAAAATAAACGTTTTGGAAGTCCTTTTTTGTGCCAGAAACTACAAACCATAAAAGAATCGCCCTTTTGGGTCTGAATGGCCTATTAATAGTATCAAGAAAATTAACTAACACTGAGGTATTTTAGCAAAACAAGATAGAAAATTAGAAAATCGTTTTAATTCAGCCAATTCCAATCATTTTGCTCATTTTTAATCTACAAACTTACTTTATTAAAAAAATGTCCAATAGTTTTTTCTGTATTCTAGATTACACTAATTTAGAGCGATTTCGTTTGTTTTTGAGTAAAAAATCAATCGAGAAATTTCAGAACAAGAAGAAAAATCTTCGTTTTAACGTTGCATTATGTCATTTGAGCTAACCCAGTAAGCACACAGACGTTACAAAAGTTAGTTTTTTTTTAATGTTTATGTTACGTAGTTTAAAAACCATCTTTATTTTTTTACCAATTTTTAACGTTTAAAGTACGTCTTAACTTAAAGTTGTATTTACGTAAAAAACGTTAAAGAGCTTTAACGTTTGAGGGTCTTGAGGGTGTGATGCTTTATTGCTTTTTCACATTGCATATTTTATAATAGAATAAGATTATCTGAGTAAAAACAGCATTTTTTAAACGTTACTTTGGTTTTATATTTTCTATAATTAAACGTTATATTCTTGCGTTATTCTTACGTCAGTGTGCTTACTGCGAATTCCCCTTTTTCAGAATCGTAAGAGCTCACTTGGCGTTAATTTCGGTATAAATTCTCCTATTTCAACAATTCCTAACGATTTTAAATGTTTCGAAGCCAAAAACCGATTTAAATCGAAAGTTTTTTTCTGAATGAAAAAAAGGAAAAAATATTCGTTGAAGTCAGGATAACTCTATTTCAAACAATTACAAGTGTTAAGACTGTTAAGCACATTTGGAGGCCAGAAATCGATTCATTCTTAGAGGAACAAATCAACAATCGCTTCACATTTGTTACTGTTTTTTATTTTTTTATTTTCAGATTTTTTGACAAAGAAACTAGGCAAAGATTGGCTAAAAACGACTCTCATTTTATTAAAAACTGTCGTAATAATTTAGCTTCTTGTTAAGCCATAAACTCAACTAATTTGAAAAATGTTTGTCAAAATGGGCCAGAAAATCGTTTTAATTCTAAACTGCACTAATCCAGAGAGCCATTTATTTTGTTTTTGAGCAAAAAAATTGACTAAAATCGAAGACTTTTAGGAAAACAAGACAGAAAATCGCCGTTTTGAAAGTTAATTCAGCTAATTTCACACAGAAATCAGTGTTTACTATTATTTTTGTTTTTTGTATACATATAACTTTTTTAGAAATGTTCTACGATTCCTCATAAAATTAATTAATGAAAAATATTTTAATAATAGTAGATTTATTAATTCAAATAAACATTCAAAATAATATTCAGGAATAGGAATCGGAATTTTGTAATTTCTAGTGTCATTCCAATAAAACAAACTTGTAGCTTGCTAATCTCAAAATTACGAATATTTTAATTTTAATTATTGTTTAATTAATTAAATTTTGGGGTTAGCGATACTTTTTTAACATACTTTTCACACAAACCAATATTTTAAGCATCACTATACCTATATGAACAAAATGGGATGCCTACTTGTTTTTTATTAACTCGAAAAATTTGCTTGAAAGTTTTACATTTATTTTTAAAAATTTAGAGTGCACAAAAAATACTACGGAGCGGCAAAACTAGAATCTACTACTACCAGTAGGATAACAGAAATTGAAAAACCGTTAAAAAACTAAAAGGACACACTTTTTAAACCTATTTAGTTTTGTTTAATAGGAGTCATACTTTTTTCAGTTAAAAATTGTAATTACAATGATTGTATTAATGAATTTTTCTAAATGAAATGTCGTAAACTTCGATTTTAGAGAAGGTAATTGAGACATTGTTATGTTTTTTGCGTTCGTTATTTATAATTTGTTTTTAATTTTATTAGGTTATTTTGTTACATGTGTTTACCTTGGTTAAACAATAAACAATAATTAATAAATCATATAAAATTAAAAATTAGTAGCCTAGGGGCTCCCACACTATTATCCAGCCCTGGGCTGAAACTCATTTTTATACCGAAAAAAGCCCGTTTTCGGATTAAATTGCATTATTTTGACCAATTCCTAACGATTTTACACGTTTTGAAGCTAAAAAGCGACTCAAATCGAGAGGTTTTAGCTCAATGAAGTACACTCACTCAAAATGAAAATGACGCGTCCATAAACGAACGCGTACCGTGCAACCTCGATCCATATGGCAACCAACCCCTGTCATAACTAGTTTTGATTCGTGTTCCACATTTCATTTATCGGCTTTTGAAATGTTTAAGGATTTCTTGTTGGAAATTGTTGGTTGGACGCGTCATTTTCATTTTGGGTGAGTGTACATAAATCTTGGTTTAAATTCTAGATAACTTTATTTCAACCAATATTAACTCGTTTGAAAGCTAAAAGTCGACTCAAATCTAGATAATTTGCGAACCAAGCCAAAATCACATGTTCTCGTTATTTCAGGCATATATCAATTCATTTTTGAGCTGGAAACGGGATGGAAATATAGCAGAAATAAGCCAAAAACCACAAAACTACTCTTGTTTCGGTGAAATTTTAGGTACTTTCTACCCAAAGGACCAATTTTCAGCCTTTTTTAGCCTTATTTACACCGTGAATGAAAACCAAAAACTGTCCTAAAAATGTGGATCACATTGTGGTGTTGATTAAAAAAAATTAAAGCCGAAATTAAGGGGCACCAGATGGTGTTCTGATACATTTCTTTAGGGAACAACTGGTCCCTCGACACATGAAACTGGTGTTTTAGATGAAGAAGACTATAATTTAACTAATTTTGGTGCAAGCGTTATTGAAATGGAAAGCGTCCAAAGTCTGGAAATGATTTATTGTGCCCTAATCCGGACCTCTTGCCCGTATCCATCGCTGACCGCTGATCTGAACTGAATATTAGAGTATTTATAGTATAGTCCAGTGTAGTACGCGTTGACACGAGACGTAATCGTTCCTAATTGTTTGACAATGCCAGCAGACTAACCTCTTCTACGGTTCCCACGCCTTGGAGACATCTGTTGAACAGTAATACGAAGGTTCCCTTTGGCACATATGCATCGCTCATATAAATTTCAACGAAGTTTGAACGTCGAAAATATCACGAGAGTGAGTCTCGTTAATTCCAATAAATCGGACACTTCTGCGGCGATTTTGCATCGTGATGTGAAGCGGGATATGGGGGTGTGTCAAGACACATGTGGTTGGACTTTTTTTTCGTTTATTCAGATGTTTGTGCCATTTTCGTGACGGTCTGTTGCGTCCGACAATATGGTAAAGCCATCGCAAGAAATGGCTCCAAACGACACAAGGACAAGAATAATTGGTCTTGACCCACTAACACTGCATGAATGATTTTTTATAATTTTGAATTTTAAATTGCTGAAATTATGTTCCCAAACTCCTCTATTTTTCTGATTTGAATTACAAATTCGCCAAATGATGGTTATACATTTTTATACAATCACGTTCTTGTCTGGCGACCAGTTGCTTGTTAAATAAACTACCAGCAGACGCTCACATGTCAGTAGTTTTATTTTTAAATGAATTACAAAAGGTAGCAGAAGTTACATGTTTGAAAAATTTTAATTAAGTATCAATCTAAAAAAAATTCTGCTCGTTATATTAATATTAAACTGTCTCACGTAATGAACAAAAATCAGTCATTTTTAGGCTTGACCTAGAGAGAGTTCTTTTGAGTCAAAAACCGACTCCGTAAGAGGCTTTGATGAAATGAAGTGAAAAATTCTCATTTTGACCTTTTTTAGAGATTTTTTAAACACGCCAAAAATGGCTCGCTTTTTTATAGTCACCTAGTTTTAAAGAAATTCCCACTTTAGGTGTAGATAAATTACGTTAATTCAAAGCGACTTAAACTGTTTTTGAATAAAAAAAAACGACTGAAAAAGAGAAGTTTTGGTAAAACAAACAGAAAAATCGTTCTACATTTGCGTTACCTTATTTCAACTAATTCCAAGTAATCAGCTCAGTTTGTAGCCAAAAATCGATTCAAGTTCAGAGATTTTTTCCAAACATACCAGAAAAAAATCGGTTTACTGACGTTTGTTACTGTACTTTCAATCCGATTTTTAGCGATTCATCCCATTATTGAGATTATTGAAAGCAAAAGACTAATTGATGAAATTTTACTAAAGAAGTTCAAATTCCAAATGATTTTCTCCTTTCTGGTGAGATTTCACTAAACAAGCTAAAAATATTTAGTTCACTTTGATCTACAAAAATTCTATTTTAGAGCAAAAAATCGATCAAAAACGGAATCTTTTGGTAAGGCAAGGGAAAAAATCATTGTTTTACAATTGCTAATTTCAATTCGTCGTTTTCGGTGTGAGTTACGTTGTTTAGACGAAGGCCTAGCATTATTACGTTTTGGAGCCAAAAACCTACTAAATCAAAAGTTTTTTTAATGACAGAAGAAACATCCAGATTCCAGAACGACTCTATTTTACTATTTTAATAAATTTCATGAGTTTGGAAGCTAGAAATGGACTTCGATCCAGAGGTTATGCAAAACAAGCCTGAAAAATCATCGTCTTATCTGTTGAGATACTTATATTTTTAAAAGCTTTTATTTAGCTCACAATGTTATCTGTCTGTCGGTTATTTTTTCGGAGCCAAATTTGAAAGGGTTCCCGTTGTCCCACTGAATTGAAATTTTGCATACTTACATAATCTGCTGACAATACAATCCTATGTAGTTAAATACCCCCTAAAGGGGTTAAATGGGGTTTTGAAGTTTTAGGTTATGTTTATAAAGGGGTTCTCGATTTGTAAATTTGAGAGTGTTCCTGTAGTCGCAATGAAATGAAATTTAACATGCTTACGTAATCTGCGTGACAATACAATTCTATATAGTTAATTACCCCCTAAAGGTGTTAAATGGGGTTTTAAAATTTTAGGTTATGTTTGCAAAGGGGTTCTCGATTTGTACATACCGTAACTTATACCGACATAGACGGTATGTTGGTCATTTGGACGTCACGGTAGATGCACAGTGTATCTATGCAATAAATAAAGACTAAAAAGCAAAAAATAAAAATATATAAAAAAATGTTTTTTAAAAAAAGCTTTTATTTAAAAGATGTACTAAAAATAAAAAATAATGTATTTCAATCACAGGAGAATATATTTTCTTACAGGTTAAAATTCTACAATTTATAACAGCTTTGGGAGTTATAAAACTACAGCATTACAGAATTACTTTGATCAGTTGTCAACTCCCAAAGCTTTTATAAATTTCAGAATTTTATTTAACCTGTAAAAAAGTATTCTCCTGTGATTGAAATACATTATTTTTTACTTTTTAGTGCATCTTTTGAATAAAAGCTTTTTTTAAAAAACATTTTTTTATATATTTTTATTGTGAGAAAAATCACAAAACATTAATAAAGTATTTCACCTAACTGCAAATGACTTTGCTTATTTCTGACCTTTTACTTATTTATAATTTTATCTATAAATTCACCTGATTTTAAAAAATTGCCAAAATGGCCAAACAATTGTCAGTTTAAGATTGCACATAACAAATGGATTAAAATAGAGAAAAAGAAATTGGCGTTTTAAACGTTTGATTACTTTATTTCAGCAATTTGCTCGATTTGGAGCCAAAAACTCATTTTTTTAAAGACTGTACCGAAGAAAGTGAGAAAAGTGTCGTCTTTAGTCTAAATTACGCGATTTCAGCCATTTCTCAACGATTTAGCACGTCATGGAACCAAAAATTGACCCAAATCGAGAGGTTAAAGCCAAACAAGCAGAAAGAATGTTACATTGTTTTAAATTAATTGAGTGCCTTTTCTCTTTAACTGCGCTTTTAATAGAAAAGAAACGAAACAAAAGTGCATTTTTTCTTTGATTAAACATAATTTAATAAAAATTAATTAGTACAAATAGATATTTCTAATAATTATCCGCTTCATAAAGTAAAAAATGCAAGAGTAAGAAAATGTCTTAACTTTCTTTATAAAATTATTATCAATTAATTCTAAGACACTCCTTGCCGCATTTCACTTAGCAGGTGGTGAAATTTCTGCATAAACTTCACTTTATGTGCCACGAAACTGATAATTTTTGATAAAAACTCGTAAAAGGTAAACAACCTCATTAAAAGCCCGGAAACAGTGCAATTTTTCGACCAAATTACCAAATTGCAACAACAAACTTGAACAATATCGACGCTCTTAATTACCCCTCTCATAGGCCAGTCTCAAGTCGTAAAAACGGGCCCATGTGGGTAATTTCCAACCAATCATTTTTATTTGCCAATTTATTCAATCTAATAACTTTATTTCCCAAATTCCTCAATTAAGAAGCTCTCAGTCGAGTAATTAAACTATTGGACCGTTACGCTTGACCAAAATCTACATCTAAACGCACTTTCTTCCTCTTTTAATTTCCTGTCAAGATAAGTGCGGCTAATTTAAATATAAAACAACTTTTTCTTGGTGTTTGTGTCAGGTGAAGAATGTGGTATTTACGACCACCCTTTGGGCCGGATAACAATTTGCAACACAAATACCAACATGGAAAACACATCAAGTAATTAAAACGGCCGAAAATTCGTTTTTTCAAGATTGGTAATATAGTGTTTCCGGATGAGTTGCTGAAGAAAGGACGAGACTTGCAGGATATCCGTTCTTGTCTGGAAGACTATAATTATCTATTCTTCAAGAGGAATCGGAAAGAAGGGTTGGACCAGAAGACGAAATCTTCCGTTTTATTTTTTCTCGTCGCTAATGTTTATTTATTATTTTGGAATTTTTCTTCCCACGCACAAAGCACAATAAATCGAAACCTGAATCGCAATTAACAAAGTCTTTCAGTGCGAGTTATTGCAGAAGGGCCGTATTTGGTGTCGGCAGTTGCAAGAAGCAACAGTTCTCGAGATGAATCAACTTCGCAACCGTCCATTTTCTCTGACATTTACACGAGTTACGGTTTATTGACCCGTCCAAGCAAGAACAAGCCGATTATCGTCATTAGAGAAAAGTTTTTTCCAAGAGGGAAATTTGAAATTAATTCTAGATTGCCGCGTGGATGATGTGTGACTTAATTCACAAGACTTAAATGACTTTGTGAAAATAAACAAATGGAATTTGAGACTTGTGGTGTTTGAATGGGAGGAGTTTTTTGAGACGGTAACGAATGGTTTGTTTTGGGCGATTTGCATCACAATGGATCATTAGGTTTCGAATTGGTAGAGCGAAGAGTTTACTATTGGCTGAAATTATGGCTCGAGACTAGAATCATTTATTTTTTATGTACCTACTATTTTAAAAACGATCCAAAATTTGGATAAGGTTCGTCAAAAATCATCGAAAACCAACATGTGAAATTATCCAATAACTCAAATCTTTAATTGTTGTGTAAGGAATTATCCTCGGTATTATTAGAAAAACATTGGCCCAAATCAACAGTTGTGACCTTTTGGATTTTTAATTTTATTTGTCACTTTTGAAATTATAGTTTTCCTGTGAGACAATTTAATATAATACAATCTGTCTATAAATGAATGTAGGATCGTAGTAGGTATTAAAAGTCTGCCACTTCTTTCCAGAAAAAGCGAAAAATGTTAGTATATAAAAAATATGGTTTTACTGGTTGCCTGAAACGATAAAAATTGGTACTTTTAAGAAATTTCATAGAAATAAAATAATTAAATGCGGCAAATTCCAATTCCAGAACCACCTGAGATCCTACACTCTTTTATAGACAGTCCGTATAATTAAAAATAATTTTAAAGATATTGGCCAAAATATGTTCTAAAGACAAGTGATTAATACAAAAATTACCTAATTCTTACAAACATTTCTGTATCATCCACACTGCTTGTCATTATCTACTGTTTACAATTAATTAAAATTATTAAAATTGGAAATTATTGAAATTATTCTTAAAGTACTGGATTTTTTTGGAACTAAAAGAATTCTTAAGAACTAGATACTCTTATGTAATCAAAATTCACCTCAAAATAATCACAATTTTATGACTTTAAATGTTATTAAAATAAATTAGAAAGCTGCAATTAGATTGACTCCAAATTCCGTCTGCTTTATTTGAAACATTATTAAAAAAATTGAAAAATGATTACAAATTCAGAGTTTGTCTCTCCAGAGAATAATTTAATTGAGAACAGCTCGAATTAAAGTGAGTAAAAATTCACAATTTATGCTTTTTAAATATTTATAATGAGCATAATTATTTTAGCCAAAAGTCTTAATTACTCCAAAACTCTTTATATTTTTTTCAAAAACTAGGCTTTCAGAGAATAATTTAGAAGGAATCGATCAAAAATTCTTCGAAACTAAATCTTTGGAATTTTCAAGAAATAATAATTCGACTAAAACAATCAGCAGTAATTCAAATGATATGGTCTGAAATCCTTTGAAACTAAAACTTCGTTTATTTCCAAAAAACTTGAAAAATTAAACTATTTCATATTCTAAACATAACACAAAACAATAATTAGTCATTTTTATCTACAAAAAACAGTTTATGACAAATTTGGGATTTTTTGATTAATGTTAAAATTGCTTAAATTAGATTTTAAATATTAACATAACGCAAAATACATATTAAAGCAGTGCAAACATATTTGCAACAATATTTGTATTAATTTTTATAAAATAAAACAGCGAATTGCTCAATTAGTGATTTATTTGTTTATTTGTTCCATAAAAATGGAACAAAAATCATTTCATCATCATTACTAAGCTTTTCACGAATCGCTAGACCCAAAACCTTGTACAAATCACGACCCCTGAATATTTATCAATAATTTGTCACTTGAGAACAGCTCAGATCACCTTAAGTGAGCAAAATTCACAAACTGTGCTTTTTAAATATCTATAATGAGCATAATTATTTTAGCCAAAAGATAGTCTTAATTACTCCAAAACTCTTACATTTTTTTCAAAAACTAGGCTTGAGTTGTACCTAAAATTCGACACAAAATACAACATTTTGTGTTTTTAATTACTCTTATTAAAAATTCAAAAAATTCAAACCTTCAATTTCTTTCAGAGAATAATTTAGAAGGAATCGATCAAAAATTCTTCGAAACTAAAACTTTGGAATTTTCAAGAAATAATAATTCGACTAAAACAATCAGCAGTAATTCAAATGATATGGTCTGAAATCGTTTGAAACTAAAACTTCGTTTATTTCCAAAAAAGCTTGAAAAATTAAACTATTTCATATTCTAAACATAACACAAAATAATAATTATTCATTTTTATCTACCAAAAACAGTTTATGACAAATTTGGGATTTTTTAATTAACGTTAAAATTGCTTAAATTCGATTTTAAATATTGACATAACGCAAAATACATATTAAAGCAGTGCAAACATATTTGCAACAATATTTGTATTAATTTTTATAAAATAAAACGGCGAATTGCTCAAATAGTGATTTATGATTTATTTCAAAAAAATGGAACAAAAATCATTTCATCATAATTACTAAGCTTTTCACGAATCGCTAGACCCAAAACCTTGTACAAATCACGACCGCTGAATATTTATCAATAATTTATCACCTGATAACAGCTCGAATCACCTTCTTAAGTGAGTAAAATTCACAAACTGTGCTTTTTAAATATCTATAATGAGAATAATTATTTTAGACAAAATATAATCTTAAATACTGCAGAACTAAAATGGTATTTTTTCAAAAACTAGGCTTAAGTTAAAATGAATTACAAAGCTGTAATGAAATCGGCTTGAAATTCCATCTATTTCATTTAAAAGTAACTGCAACCCTCAATTTATTTGCAGAGAATAATTTAGAAATAATAAACGATCAAAAATTCTTAAACTAAAACTTTGAAATTTTCAAGAAATCAAAATTAAACTAAAATAATCAGCAGTAATTTAAATGATATGGTTTGAAATCGTTTGAAGCTAATAAAACTTTGTTTATTTCCAAAAACGCTCAAAAAGTTCAAACTATTTCATATTCTAAACATAAAACAAAATAATAATTATTCACTTTTATCTCTGACAAACAGTTTATGACAAATTTAGGGATTTTTTTATTAACATACAAATTGATTAGATTAGATTTTAAATATTAAAATGTCGCAATATATTATATTAAGGAAAAATGCTACTGTAACTTCAAAACTTCACTGAAACGTTATTATTGTAATTTTTTTTTTAAATAAAATGGCAACAATATGGAAAGAGTAACTGTGCAGCATTTATTCCTAATTAATTTTAAAACAGCCAATTGCTCAATTAGTGATTTATGATTTCATCATCATTACTAAGCTTTTCACGAATCGCTAGACCCAAAACCTTGTACAAATCACGACCGCTGAATATTTATCAATAAAAAAATGTATTACTTGAGAACAGCTCGGATCACCTTCTAAGTGAGTAAAATTCACAAACTGTGCTTTTTAAATATCTATAATGAGCATAATTATTTTAGCCAAAAGATAGTCTTAGTTACTCAAAAACTATTATATTTTTTTCAAAAACTAGGCTTGAGTTGTACCCAAAATTCGACACAAAATACAACATTTTGTGTTTTTAATTACTCTTATTAAAAATTCAAAAAATTCAAACCTTCAATTTCTTTCAGAGAATAATTTAGAAGAAATTCATCAAAAATTCTTCAAACTAAAACTTTGGAATTTTCAAGAAATAGTAATTCGACTAAAACAATCAGCAGTAATTCAAATGATATGGTCTGAAATCGTTTGAAACTAAAACTTCGTTTATTTCCAAAAAAGCTTGAAAAATTAAACTATTTCATATTCTAAACGTAACACAAAATAATAATTATTCATTTTTATCTACAAAAAACAGTTTATGACAAATTTGGGATTTTTTAATTAACGTTAAAATTGCTTAAATTCGATTTTAAATATTGACATAACGCAAAATACATATTAAAGCAGTGCAAACATATTTGCAACAATATTTGTATTAATTTTTATAAAATAAAACAGCCAATTGCTCAATTAGTGATTTATGATTTATTTCAAAATAATGGAACAAATATCATTTCATCATCATTACTAAGCTTTTCACGAATCGCTAGACCCAAAACCTTGTACAAATCACGACCGCTGAATATTTATCAATAATTTATCACCTGATAACAGCTCGGATCACCTTCTTAAGTGAGTAAAATTCACAAACTGTGCTTTTTAAATATCTATAATGAGAATAATTATTTTAGACAAAATATAATCTTAAATACTGCAGAACTAAAATGGTATTTTTTCAAAAACTAGGCTTAAGTTAAAATGAATTACAAAGCTGTAATGAAATCGGCTTGAAATTCCATCTATTTCATTTAAAAGTAACTGCAACCCTCAATTTATTTGCAGAGAATAATTTAGAAATAATAAACGATCAAAAATTCTTAAACTAAAACTTTGAAATTTTCAAGAAATCAAAATTAAACTAAAATAATCAGCAGTAATTTAAATGATATGGTTTGAAATCGTTTGAAGCTAATAAAACTTTGTTTATTTCCAAAAACGCTCAAAAAGTTCAAACTATTTCATATTCTAAACATAAAACAAAATAATAATTATTCACTTTTATCTCTGACAAACAGTTTATGACAAATTTAGGGATTTTTTTATTAACATACAAATTGATTAGATTAGATTTTAAATATTAAAATGTCGCAAAATATTATATTAAGGAAAAATGCTACTGTAACTTCAAAACTTCACTGAAACGTTATTATTGTAATTTTTTTTTAAATAAAATGGCAACAATATGGAAAGAGTAACTGTGCAGCATTTATTCCTAATTAATTTTAAAACAGCCAATTGCTCAATTAGTGATTTATGATTTCATCATCATTACTAAGCTTTTCACGAATCGCTAGACCCAAAACCTTGTACAAATCACGACCGCTGAATATTTATCAATAAAAAAATGTATCACTTGAGAACAGCTCGGATCACCTTCTAAGTGAGTAAAATTCACAAACTGTGCTTTTTAAATATCTATAATGAGCATAATTATTTTAGCCAAAAGATAGTCTTAGTTACTCAAAAACTATTATATTTTTTTCAAAAACTAGGCTTGAGTTGTACCCAAAATTCGACACAAAATACAACATTTTGTGTTTTTAATTACTCTTATTAAAAATTCAAAAAATTCAAACCTTCAATTTCTTTCAGAGAATAATTTAGAAGGAATTCATCAAAAATTCTTCGAAACTAAAACTTTGGAATTTTCAAGAAATAGTAATTCGACTAAAACAATCAGCAGTAATTCAAATGATATGGTCTGAAATCGTTTGAAACTAAAACTTCGTTTATTTCCAAAAAAGCTTGAAAAATTAAACTATTTCATATTCTAAACGTAACACAAAATAATAATTATTCATTTTTATCTACAAAAAACAGTTTATGACAAATTTGGGATTTTTTAATTAACGTTAAAATTGCTTAAATTCGATTTTAAATATTGACATAACGCAAAATACATATTAAAGCAGTGCAAACATATTTGCAACCATATTTGTATTAATTTTTATAAAATAAAACAGCCAATTGCTCAATTGGTGATTTATGATTTATTTCAAAAAAATGGAACAAATATCATTTCATCATCATTACTAAGCTTTTCACGAATCGCTAGACCCAAAACCTTGTAGAAATCACGACCGCTGAATATTTATCAATAATTTATCACCTGAGAACAGTTCGGATCACCTTCTTAAGTGAGTAAAATTCACAAACTGTGCTTTTCAAATATCTATAATGAGAATAATTATTTTAGACAAAATATAATCTTAAATACTGCAGAACTAAAATGGTATTTTTTCAAAAACTAGGCTTAAGTTAAAATGATCTACAAAGCTGTAATGAAATCGGCTTGAAATTCCATCTATTTCATTTAAAAGTAATTCCAACCCTCAATTTATTTGCAGAGAATAATTTAGAAATAATAAACGATCAAAAATTCTTAAACTAAAACTGAAATTTTCAAGAAATCAAAATTAAACTACAATAATCAGCAGTAATTTAAATGATATGGATTGAAATTGTTTGAAGCTAACAAAACTTTGTTTATTTCCAAAAACGCTCAAAAAGTTCAAACTATTTCATATTCTAAACATAAAACAAAATAATAATTATTCACTTTTATCTCTGACAAACAGTTTATGACAAATTTAAGGATTTTTTGATTAACATAAAAATTGATTAGATTAGATTTTAAATATTTAAATGTCGCAAAATATTATGTTATTAAGGAAAAATGCTTCAGTAACTTCAAAACTTCACTGAAACGTTATTATTGTAATTTTTTTTTAAATAAAATGGCAACAATTATTAATTTTAAAACAGCCAATTGCTCAATTTGTGATTTATGATTGATTTCAAAAAAATTGAAAAATCATTCCATCATCATTACTAAGCTTTTCACGAATCGCTAGACCCAAAACCTTGTGCAAATCACGACCGCTGAATATTTATCAATAATTTATCATCTCACAACTGGGCTAATTGAGATATCTCGCTGATAGATAATGAGAAATGGTGAGAATAAGGGTCAAAACATGAAAGGTTAACGACCTGGCTTGCAATTTTTCCTTCTCACCTTATCAGAACAAAACACTGGAATACGTCCAATTTGTTCATTATCATCGCTCTAATTAGTGATAAAAACGCAAATTCGTCAGGATAAAATTCATTAAACCCGACCCAGATTCCAAGGAAACGGACTCTCCGGCAGGAAGTGAAGAGTTAATAATTGTCCATAAATAAATAAATAAATAAATGATAATCGCTTGTTGAATCGCTTTGAATGGTCCCGACGTTATTATCACCACCTAATCCAAATAAGAGCCGTATTATCACGCCCCGACTGCAAACTGTTCCTTCAGATGGTAATAAACCGGAAGCGCTTTTCAGAAGGGGTTTTCCTGTCGCTGGATTCTGGACCAAGTTTTCGGTACCATCTCGCAGTTTGCATAATTGATCCGAATACCAACGACAGGATGTAAGGAGTGTCGTAATGAATGAACATTGGCGTTTTTTTCTTCTTGCTGTATACACAGTCTTGACCTCAACTCGTCAATCCAGTTCGATGCGACTGAGGTGATTGCGGTACTGATAGGAGAAGAGGAAGGAAACTTCTTGATCGACTCACTCATAAATTATTAATTGGATGAGATTAGATGATGGAAAAATTGTGGTGATGTCTTTACTGCCATTTAAATATCGCAGTCGTGATAGTTGAGAGAAAGTGCAATTAAGAGGTGCGATACTAAAAAATTGGACAAAGCAGGAAGAACGCTGATTTAATGGATGGAAAAATTAGAAACTCCAGTTTTAAAAACATCCAAAGCTAATTTTTTCAAACTGATCAAAAAACGATTCATGCACTTTTCTGTGTCTCTAGTTCCATTAAAGGCAGTGGGGTGGGTATTTATGACCATTGCCGCCCTTGTCTATGACAATGTTTCTTTTAAAAAAATGAGTTTATTCGGAAAATAAGAAAAAGTTTACAAATCCTGACAGGACATTTTTTATCGAACTTCAGAAATTTGACCCTTTTGTAATACAAATAACCCTTCAAAATTTTAAATGATATCTACACTCCTCTTGTGCACCTCAAATGAATTGCTAAACTGCATAACTGCTTGAAAAATGTTAGGGATATTGATGTTTTAGTACTACTCTACAACAGTATAACATCAAACAAATTCTATCAATTTTCGAGCATTAGAATCTGATAAAAACAAATCAGTAATATTTTTTTCTTTTAACTTCATTCTTTTTATCACTTGATTTTCTGTAAAAATCAGTAATATCCTTAACTTCATTTGGATGTATTGATACTAATGATATTATTAAGAAATCAGTCTATATTTATTAAGTTTTTGTTTTCCAAAAAACATAGTATTACGTTGTTGCTGACTTTTTTCAGACATTTTTCCTGTATTGAGTAGTACTCAGGTACTGAAACTATTAAAAACTTCCTAAAACTCATTAATCAAACGGTTAAGAACTTAAGAAGTGAAAAAATACGATGAAAGCTAAAAATCTGATCAATTAATTTAAAAAAATGCAACCCGTCTATATACTTTTTTTATATCAAAATTAAGATATTTTTGCCGTCCCTAAAATTCTGCCGTCCTGGGCTATAGCCCATTTAGCCCATAAGTTAATGTTCCACTGATTACAAAACACTGAACAAAACACAATTGATAGGGTTTTAAAATTTTAGGTCGATTTTCGGTAGCCAATTCGGTTATCGGACAATAACTCCTAAATTATCAATCATAATCCCATTCAATTTGGTATCGTTAAAAAGTGTTTTTAATTATATATATTTGAAAAAAAAGATCATTGCGCTACGACTCATGGTTATCAAGAATAAATGCAAAAATAGACAAAACCTATTTCTGTTGATAACTTGAAAACTATTAAGAATTTTGCAGTTTTCTCAACGCCAATCGATTCCCCGGATCATTTTACATACTCACAGTTAAAAATATCTCCATTTTGTCGGATAGTTTTGCCACAATTTGACAGATTCTGGCGTGCCGATTACAACGGAATTGTTTCGCAGTAATCGGCATATGAATTTTTTAACGCCTAAAACTAACGTCGTTTTGTAGATTTTTACGAAGATTCCAATAATGGTAGAGTTATTGCGATACAATGAAAAATAAAACTTCAAACTTGACGCACCACTAATTAAAAACAACAATTAAAAGCTACTCCAGCTTTTACATTATTTTACAATAACCTTCGGGAGTTCGAATTTGAGATTAAGGTGATCGGGTGAAAGAATGATCTTGAATGTCTCAGTAGGTTTAAGTTTCAGCTTCTTTTTCAGACAAGTCAGGACATTTCGTTAACAGTTTTAATATCAAGAAATGTAATCTTCGCTTCCTCCTAAACCACTTGCAATAATAATAATAATTGATAAGACAGCTCAGCTGTTTAATCACCATGAGTAAGAGCAATAAATTCCACCATAATCGCTTTTTATCACTACATAAATTTCCAATATCGTCTCAACACATTCAAACTCCAAGAATGTTTTAAAAAGAAATTATTTCAAATGTGAATCATTCATTAAAAACAATTTGGACGAGATGATAAAGTCCACGCGATGTCAAGGCCTGGCATTAAACATTTCGCGATCGGATAAATAATTTCTTGAATTATGACTGTATATGGACCAGACTCGATTGAGCTGAGTCATTTTCAATTTTTTTCAAAGTGGAATTTTAGCTCAGAAAAATATTTCAAATTATTAAAAATTACCAAAAAAAATATTTTGATCAAATCTGGAGCTGAATTAAATTTGACGGTACACTGCTTCTTTAATATTTAGATTTCAAAGAACCGGTCCTACTTTTAATATTTTGAATGAAACTTTTGTAACAATCATGCTCGTATTTGATGAAAAAAAATTCAGAGGTGATTGACAGTGCGAGACAAACAATCGGAGAATGAAATATTTTCTTATCTGATAAAATGTAAATAAACACAAGTCGGAGTGATCCGATGTAATAAACTTGTCAAAACAACGAACCGAAATTAATTAATGTTAATTCCAGATTTTCATTACGAAATTTCGGTGGCTTGTCCGGTTTTAATTAACTGATATCCCAACGAGGATTTTATTTAAATCTTCACAACATCCGGCCAGCTCTCGAAAATATTAAGTTTCATTTATTTACTGTAATTTTGGTCTGTTTCAGGTACGAACTCCTCCACCTGTCCATTTTCCCAGCATCCCTAAGCTAATACGAAATTCGAGAATCTGAAAAAATCTACCTGGAGGTCGTAAAAAACCATGTGTGAGAGGGTGGGAACAGTGTGACCTTAAATCGTAATTTTTGATGATTTATGGGGCTGTAAACGAGGGTGTAGTGCCAGGACCGGACTCCCGATATGTACATACACATACTTGACGGTTGCGGTTAACCCAAGTATGTACTTCACGGTGTTCGCACATCAATGCCATTGCAGCGGCGATTCTTCCGCATCGAAAACTTCAACGTGGCCTTAGAACGGTGGCCTTGGATACCAAAGGTCTTCGAATAGACGATTTTTGGCCGTTTTTATGCAACTTGTTAAATTATTACGAAAAGTCTTGTCTTACAACAATTCGTGCACTTTGAAGTGTAATAAAGATTCGAAATGTCTACTAATTTAGCTTTTATTTGTTAAGTGGGCAAAATTTACTTACGAGTATTTTATTATTATTATTATTACCACCCAAAAACGTGGAACTTAATATGAGAATTGAGAAATTCTTTTGTGTTTTCATTACCAATGGGCACTTCGAATTATTCGATGGTGAAAAATTTATTCGTTCATTAAGAAATGAATATGATGTCGAATAAAATTAGTTTATGTTTCTTTCTGAAGTACAACAGGTGTAGCGAATTATTATACTGTTTGGAGTATAAGTGAAGCTTTATATGTTGCGGCTTATAACATGAAAACAAGAGAATTAAAATTTGAAAATCGTAATTCCTGGTCTAGATATTATCTATCATAAAATCCCAACTTATTAAATTTTTGCTGCGAAATATCTGACTGATGTTTGCTTCCGTGTTTCGCAGTGTTTGTTCTACTTATAATATTAGTAATATTTGTTAAACATTAACAATGAAAAGTGGTCATTAGTTATACATTTTTCCATTTAATTAAATACTTTAGTTGCTACCAGAATTCCGTAATTAAAGTGTCACTTTTACGACCTATGAAGCAAAAAAATATATAAAAAAATGCTTTTTAAAAAAAGCTTTTATTTAAAAGATGCACTAAAAAGTAAAAAATAATGTATTTCAATCACAGGTGAATATTTTTTCTTACAGGTTAAAATTCTAAAATTTATAAAAGCGTTGGGAGTTGTCAACTGAACAAAGTAATTCTGTAATGCCGTAGTTTTATAACACCCAAAGCTTTTATAAATTTTAGAATTTTAACTTGTAAGAAAAAATATTCTCCTGTGATTGAAATATATAATTTTACTTTTTAGTGCATCTTTTAAATAAAAGCTTTTTTTAAAAAACATTTTTTATATATTTTAACTCTTTGCTTTTTAGTCTTTATTTATTGCATAGCCTATAACATAACCTAAAATTTTAAAACCCCATTTAACACCTTTAGGGGGTAATTAACTATATAGAATCGCATTGTCACGCAGATTACGTAAGCATGTTAAATTTCATTTCATTGCGACTACAGGAACCCTCTTAAATTTACAAATCGAGAACCTCTTTGTAAACATAACCTAAAACTTCAAAACCTCATTTAACCCCTTTAGGGGGTATTTAACTACATAGGATTCCATTGTCACGCAGATTAAGTAAGTACGTAAAATTACAATTCTGTGGGACAACGGGAACCCTTTCAAATTTGGCTCCGAAAAAATAACCGACAGACAGATAACATTGTGAGTTAAATAAAAGCTTTTAATAAACGAATGAATTTTAATGTAGTAGATAATTCATTCGATAGTTCAAAAATTTGATAAGTAGCTGATTATTCGATAGTCAAAATCATTCGATTGTACCGGTTTGATCAATGTATCCTGTGATTTTGAAACTGAGTTGGCAACAATGGAAAAGTCTTATTTTATATTAATCAACATTTAATTTCTTTACATATAGGTACAGAATCTTGTTTCGTTTTTAATTATCTTATCTTATGTGCTCAATTTAATAAAGTGTCACTTTTACCTTGGCAAGAAAGACGTTTGAAAACAAAAATTTATTCATTTTGTAGTTCATACTTAATAGTAATCAAATTCTAATTTTCGAATATTTTTTTAGTTTTTTCGAATTATGTAGTTCAATTAGTAATAATGTTATTATAATTATATTATTTGTTCACATAATTTAATTACAATTAAATGCGTGTTGAAAAATGTGATTACGAATAATATATATATATATATATATATATATATATATATATATATATATATATATATATATATAGATAAAAATATTTCTGAATTTATTTGTATTTATATGTATTTAGTTTTTGAGATATATAATATAGTAAAAACGTACTTTTTGCAGACTTACCCTGTACAACAGTATGTAGAGATCCCTAATTTCAGATCTAGATTTTTTGACATAAAAAATTAAAGTAATAAACTTTGAAAACTGTATTAAAGATTATTTATTAAATTCTAAATTGAAACACCCCAACGAATATCTTACTACAAAAAATTGTAACTTTGACGGTAAATATGACAGGTAAGTGTAATACTTGATGTACATCTTCTTCTTTAAAGAAATATATTTACATAAAACACAAATTAATACTTCT
Organism: Tribolium freemani; assembly: GCA_939628115.1. Lineage (NCBI taxonomy): Eukaryota > Metazoa > Arthropoda > Insecta > Coleoptera > Tenebrionidae > Tribolium > Tribolium freemani. Next base: position 38,073,919 of record OW626785.1, read on the forward strand.
ATTGAAAGTAACCTTAGTTAGTCCAAGTTCACGTTATTAAATGAATGCGTAACTTTAATAGTGTATGTACAGGATGATTCAATTAAAATTACGAACAACCCATAAAATACTTGATTCAAAAAAACAGAAAACATTTTTAGACATCCTTGGAGGTATGATATAGCTATCTCAAATTTTTGCAAAGAACGTAGTTACGTAAAAAAAATGTCAGTGCTTATTTTTAATTGATGAATTGCAGAATTTGTATGCAAGAAAACTAAGTATTAAGTAACAAATGCTCAATTCAATAAATATGCTATAAGCTGAATTTCTTTATGCAAAAGCTCTTTATTGTTTATTTACGTTCGAAAATCGTTAAAAAATTAAAAAAAACATTTTTGTACTCATAGCGTTTTCCCGGTTATCTCCAGCGTGTGGGCAAGTAACTTTCCCGCATTATAAAAAATATTAATTTTTAATTTTTTTTGAGAGATTCATTACAAAAAATATTGTACCTAACTTGTTTGGAAAATAACTATTTCAGTACAAAATCTTGGTGTCGATGTCCAATCCAATTACGGTATGATTAATATTCGTGCCTTATTACTTGTACTTAATTGATCCAATTTAGAGTATTTTTTCTTTTATAATAAGGCTTCTTATTGAAAGAAAGCCTATAGTCTAGACCCTGTCGAATTCCTCGCCGGCTGCAGCACTGTCAAGAAAGCACGCTGCAGTCACTCAATTGACCCCCGACCTCTCTGGCCCTTGGCCCGACTAACTCTGATACATTTACAAAACTCCCTCGAATATTTTCATCCGAAACCACAAACTGGAAACTGCGGAAATCTCATTCGCAGCCTCCACAACCGGAAACGGCCCTAATTAACGCATTTTTCGGACAGGTGTTCACTGACCGAAGGAAATTTGTCGATACACACAATGACAGATGTAGCATTTTTTACTTAACTCATAATTTATTTTGTTGTAATTTAGCGGAAATTGCGATTGCTTTTTGCACGTCAGCTTTTGATTTGTAGTCTTGGCAAATTGTGTGCAGTGTCATCGGTTTTGATGCCATGGGTGACCTCCACAGTTATACACAATTAATAAAATATTGAGGAAAATTCAAATTTTGCCGCACAGCGTTATTGTTCACTTTTGAGCCAATCAGAATTGAAAAGCAAAAGTCATCGTAGCGCAGTAGTCGAGTGACTTTGCTATTATTCTAACGGATCTAATTTCTTTACACGTTCCAAATTCGCATCAGTCATTGTTTTCCCACCTTAGTTCAGTTGCAAAGATCGCTCTAATTGCGTATATCCTTACAAAAAAAAACAGTTAATACTACAAGTTATAATAAATATGTCAACAGTTTTCACAACACATGCATTATTTCACGATTCACAAAGAACAATACCAATTGGAAAAATCGCAGAAATGGCGGTAACTCCAGAACAACAACAAATAGTATATTAGTTAAAATTTATTGTAAATCAGGTACGAGGATCAGATATCAGCTTATTTGGTCAAAACTCAAAAGTAATATAAATTGTTTCGATTTTCATTTTACAATGACACAAAACCGAAATTAATAAAATTTTAAGTTTTTACTTTATTTTTTGGACACCCTTATATTTTTGCGCTACACTTCACTTAGTTTTTTAATATTTGTTAATAGTTAAAATAGAAAGAAAACATTGATACCATTTTAGTGGCAAAAACTAAAAAAAATCAATTCAATGAACTCTCAAAACATTCATGAAAACAAACAAATACCCTCTTTACCTACTATGGTGATTACCATTTTATTAAAAGTAGTTTCCATAAATGGAATAATGTTCTTCGAAATGCTGCCGAATTTCTTGGCGCCGGACTATAAATATTTCGTTATAAAAGGAAAAATTGTGAAGATTTTTATAATCAAACATTTAACTAGTTTTTTATTTACTTAATGTTATATTCTCCTCCAAAGGCTACGTCCACACGAATTCGACCGATTTTCTGTAGAAAGTCGCGTGTCCACACTGCGATTTTAAAGATTCATTTCGTTTTGTATCAGCAAAATACTTTTAGTACTTACTCCAATCAAGAAAATTATTTAAAAAGCTTGACAATGTACAGAAACGACTTTAAAATTTGTAACTGCCGTGGAGGGAGAAATTTGTGGAGGGAGAATAAGCGAGAAAACGTGGTCCTTGCACAAACACCTATTATGGCCCTTTTCAAAGTGCGCACTAGAAATTTCAAACCAGTGCTGTAGTCAATATATTTTAATTTTGGGGACACTTGCAAAGTTTGCAGCTCACCATCGTTAAAGTACACTTTATTAAAGCCACTAAACTTTAATACTAACAATTAACACGATTACGTGCCATTACTTAAAACTACCATAAAGTATAAAAAAATGTTTATGCAAAAAGAACCATAAAATGATAACAGCTGATTTGTAGAAACAACTTAGGCGGGAAATTCAGAATAGGCTATAACCAAGCACCTAACATTGGCGGTATAGAGCACCTTCTCTCCATAAGTTTCTCCCTCCACGGTAGTTGCACAAAAATGACGCTTTTACTCCTAGTGTGGTATTACACTGATTTCTAGGCTAGGTGAAAAAGAGGAGATAAAGTCTTCCAAAACTTAAACAACGTTTCGAACAGGAGACAAAAGTTATAGATTTTTCTATCTATAGACATGAATTTGTCTACCAATTTGTCTACCTACTAACACAATTTTAAATTTTTTGAATTATACTAAGATGGTCATTATTTATACCGGTACCACTAAACATCTACCCCAAGACAATCAAAAAAAGTTACGCTCAATAGTGAGTAAAACGCAATGCAAATAAGAGAAATAAAGTTTTTTTCTTCATAGGGATACATAACATAAATTTGAAAACAACTAAAAAAGTACCTACTTTTCGAATAAAATTTAAAAATTAAAAAAAACGTAACTGTTTTATATGATCTCCACAATTTCACACGTTTCAGCTCGTGCTCGTATTCAAGTAGTAACAGTTTTTTTCAGGTTTTGGATTTTTTTCTATGTATTTTCTCAAAAAATACTGTTTTTTTAAATCAAAAAAAGAAAAAAAAAGAAAAATTTCGTCTCTAATGACCGAAATAATCCACAAAGTGTGCACATGTGTAGTAAGGTTGAATTTTGTATCATGGGGTGTAAATTTGAACTATGCAACCAATGTTACATACTTGTACACTTTGTGGACTATTTAGATCACTTTAGAGACGATTTCAACAATGCCATGAGTCGTGAACTAAAAAGTATTACTAGTTTTCAGACTATGACTACTTTCAATCAACCCTAGTACTTTATAAAAGATTCTAGGGTGCCAGGTAAACGGTTAGGTTTGTTTACAGTTCGAAAAACAATGAAAAAGTTTAAATTTATTCACAAAAAATCGATTTTTGCGCTGGTTTCTCTTATTTGGGATTTTACAAAAGGAAAAACTGACCTGGTTCCGTAGAAAAGGAAGCAAAACAGGATCTGGCAAGAGGAGGTGGTGAAATCGGAATAAATAGTCGTTACCAAGAGTTTTTGCACATTCGGGACTGATTTTCTCAGAAATTGACATTAGGGCCTTCAATAACACAATCACAAGGGTGGGAACAGACACAGAGATAGGGGCAAAAGGGCACAACACAACCAAACAGTTTAGGGTTGATTTTACTAGTATGGCGGTCTTTTTTTGCAGCGCTGCCAAACTAAAAGGGGGCGCAAATTTCGAATTTAGCATTTTTTTAAATTATTAGTTTTCACAAATAATTACAACTGAAAGTGATTTCTAAAACAGAAGCTAGAAGCAATAGTTTAATATAGAGAAAAACTAAAAACATTAAAATTTTATTAAAAATAAAATTGTTGAGCTAGGATTGCTAGGACTTTTAATTAGTAGAAAAATAAAAATGCCTCTGTAGCGACTTCGCGGTTTGACTGTTCAATAACTCAATAAGTAATTTAAGCCTCAAAATAAGAATGCTATTTTTTTAACTTCTGGTTAAAGCACCTGTGTTTTTAAAATTAAGTTAGCAACATTGAATAAGACGGAAGATAAACAATGTGGCCAACTTAACTTCAAGTCACAGTCCAGAAAAATTGGTTTTAATTGGAGTAATTAGAGCTCCAAAATTTCACCCTCCACTTGACCTGTATCCGAAATTTGTGAACAAAGAGTGATGGATCGACGTTTCAAAAAAGTGACACTTGAAAGCATCAGTTGGAATGCGGCTCTCCTTTTAAACGGTCCCAAGAGGTAGTGACACTATGTAAGCAATTTCCAAAGAAGCGCGCAATAAATAAACATTATTACTATTACTATTAAGTCCTGAGATAATAAAATAATCATCAGAGAGACGCACTCACCTCTAACCCCCATGTCCGTGTTACACCCTCCAAAGCCGGCCATGGCCAGGATAATCCCCAAGAGAAAAATATCCATTTTGAGAAAACAAAACCAAAATTCCAAAAAAAAAAACACCGATCACAGCATCACAACACTGCACTAAGTCATCATCCGAGTGTCATGGGAAAAAACAAAATAAGTACGACAACCTGTTGCACAACGTGGAAGCAACAACAACACCACCTCTCGACGACTCGAATTCGAATGACAACAATTGAACGTCGCGCTTCACGAGCCCGGAGCGACCGGAGCCGAAGATGGCCGAAGTGTCACAGGTAGATTAGTGACCTTGTGGGCAACAGGTAAGAGAGAGACAGGGCTATTGTGCTCATTGCGTAGAAGAATGTTGATCTGTATTATTGTTGAGAAAAGATGAAAAAGCCGTGGTAGAGTCGACCAATGGGATGGTCGAGCTGGGGGCCAGGGGAGATGGTAGCGAATGGGATGGGTGGATGGGTTTACGTAATGCGGTAGCGCGTCTATCATTCAGGTTTGAGAATTTTTAATTGCGGAGGGGTTGCGGTTTTTTTTCGAGATTAATTTGATGGTAGATCAATGAACTTATGAATGAGTTGGGACGAGTTGGTCAATGCGAAACTGGAAATTTATTAGCGCAATTAGCGGTTGTTGGAGTTTTTTGAATGGAGACGCGTTGGTTGAGCGTCAGGTGAAGCATAATTTATTGCTACATTGACGGCTTCAAATTATGAATATGTTGATCGAAGCAAACCACTTAATTTTTTTGTCAACTATTCAAAAGTTATTATTTCGTTGGGTTTTTATTGAACAGAAACAGAAAAGAACTCGGAAAAGATTAAAAATCGGTTGTTGAAAAGTGCAAAAATGTTAAATTCCTAAAGCATATTATGTACTCTTAATTGTCTAGCTCTTAACATAAAACTTCACTTAAAATCTAACTTTGAAGAGTTATACCTCGCAAAAACAGCCTCAAACAATTTTTTGTCATAGGAACTTTTAATTCAGTTTAATGTCAGCTATCAGTACCCAAGAGATGGTAAATGACTTTTGAATCACCCTGTAGATAAAATTATAAATTTTTTTGTCACTGATTGCAATGGTATTGGACCTTTTGCGTTATTTCCAATAATGAATCGGTGTTTGAAATAAAGACTGGTCCAGACACAGGCACAGTCTTTCTAGATCAGTCTATACAGGGTGTAAGCGAAATAAGTACATTAGTTTTAACCAGTGGTAGAACTCATCAAAACAAACACTTTTTCTATGTACCATTTTTTCAAAATCGTATTTTTTATAGTTATTTATTTAACGAGTTTGAGTGTAAATCGGACGTTTTATTTTACGAGTGGATTATCAAACCACGAGTGAAAACGAGTGGTTTATCATCCACGAGGTGAAATAAATGAACCGATTTACACGAAAACGAGTTGGATACAACATTTTATTCTTCGAATTAGACTCATCAAGGCTTAAAATTGTTTTAAATCGGTTAAAAATAATCTGACGTTTCGTATTGAGAAATGCCAAACAGTCGTCAAAACTGTCTTACATAGGAGAAAAATCGGAAATTTTGACAGTGTCGAAGAATAAAAATCATTTTTCTCCCTACAAATTGACAAGCCTTTTATGAAATGCTCCAACAAAGAAGAGTAATAATAAAATTTATTATTTTCATGAACTTGATTGGAATCGGTAATCTTGTCGACTAGGTAACTTTGTTTCCAGTGGCGTGTAAGAAAATTGTGTAAGATCTTAAAGTAATTTTAACTCAAAAACTAAAACGTTTTAAAGAAAAAGTTATTAGGAAAAATTGTTGGTCTTGACGAGTTTTATCACGAGTTAAAATTAATGTACTTATGTCATTTACACCCTGTATAATGGTTTCAGCTACAAAGGCATTTAATTTTTTTACTAGAGAAAATTATATCTCTAAAATTAAAGTCTTAGGTCAACAAAAAGGTGTTCCTGGGATTATTTCACAGATAATTGTTTTTTTATCAAAATTTTAAAGTCTTCAGTTTTTTAGTTTTTTTTCGCTTATAAACTACTGCTCCAGCTCCTTGGGCAGCATTTAAAGGTGTCATTGTTAGTGAAAACTAATAATTAAGTACAAGAAAAAATTAAGCCCTAGGTAAAATAATAAATGCTAGGTGAGAATAACAAACTCTAGGTAAAAATAGTAAATGCTGGGTAGAGAGTAAATGCTAGATTATTATTTATATTTAATAAATTTTATAAAATGTATCAATGCAAATCCCTTTGTCTAATAAGAGGGGCAACTACACTTTTTATTTCTCCCTACTAAATACGCCATTGGATTTTTTTTATTCCATCTCATTAAAAAAAACTATAGTTTTCTTTAAAGAGATGGATTTTAACCGAATCTTCACGTAAAAAATTGTTTTTAGTCCATGTTTAGCATATCAAATATTTAGCTTAACAAGTGCGTGTTAATCATCTAGGTGGGTATAGCGTTTTATAAAGTAGTGTTATTATTTTTTCTTAGCAAATCTTATTTAAAAATACATTACCACTTAGTATTTAGATTATTTTATCTAGCATTTACAATATTTTACCTAGAATGTACAACAGTTTACTTAGAAAGTTAGAAAATGACGATTATTTACCTAGCAGTTTATTAGTAGGTATGCATTATTAAATACAAAATTATCTAATTCGAAATTCGCGCCCTCTTTTAGGAACTCTTATTGCGTAAGAAGGTTGGCAGTACTGAAAAGAAAACCCGCCATGCTAGTAACACTGAGACTAATCTGTTGTGTTGTGACCTTTATTTTGTGTTTTTTTCTTGTGTTTGTTCCCATTCTCTTGAGACAATCAATTCCAATGTGCAAAAACCCTTGATAACGAAGATTTACCAATCGGTAAAATCTCACCACCTCCTGTGCCAGATCCTGCTTTGCTTCCTTTTCTTCAGTACCAGGTCAGTTTTTCCTTTTATAAAACTTCAAATAAGAGAAACTAGTGCAGAAATCGATTTTTAATAAATGAAATTAAACTTTTCCATTGATGAGAGAACGCAAAGCCATATTTTTGAATTGTAAACAAACGTAACTTTTCACCTAGCACCATAAAATCGTTTATAAAGTGCCCCTTTGAGATTTTTGGATTGTAAATAGTTCAGAAAGTAGTACTTCTCAGGATTTCAGAACTCATGGCATTGTTGAAATCGTCTCAAAGTAAGCAAATTAGTCCACAAAATATACAAGTGTGTAGCGTTGGTTGCATACTGTTTCAAATTTAAACTACATCTTGTGATAGAAAATTCAACCTTCTACACATTTTTACTCTTTGTGGACTATTTCGGTCATTTTAAAGACGATTTCGACAATGAAAATTATTATTATTAATTATTAACTATTAACTTTTTTGAAAATAAATCAAAAACTCGACTCTTCGACAAAGCCGGTTGAATTGGTGTGTACTTAATAAAAATTCGTTGATGAGTGTGCATATTTGAAGCTCTTTCTTTGAATTATGAACCTTGTGCCACCGGTGACACCAATTAATTTATACTTTTGTCAGCAAATGGCTGCTATATGAACTTCCAGTCGGGTACAAATGCAAAACATTACGTTGTTTAAATGCAAATGATCCGAATAAAGCTCCTCCATTTGTATTAATGTCATTTGTGAAACAGACATTTTCATACAAAGAACAAAACGTCTGTTTTCTGAACTCGCTGACCTCTTCCTCCGGTAACAAAAAATAAAACCACAAGCAACATTTTATTAAAATTAATTAATGCTTAACTTAAACCGTAGAAAACCATAACGTGACAATACAAAAACGAATTTATTAATCACAGGTTTAAGTGTTTTTTTTCTTCCCCTCTTTTCTGCAGACCCGATGTTTGAAAAATCTTCTGCTGACATTTATTTTCTGCTCCAATTTTTTTTCAGCTTTCAGTTAATCTAATTTGTAAAATGTGTTAGAACTAAGGCATAGTCAGAAAAATAGTAGATTGTTTTATTAGGATTAAGAGTGGTGTTTTGTTCAACGAGTAATTAGTTTGGATCGCGAGGCAAAGCGTAGCGTAGCCGAGCTATGCAATCTAATTGCGAGTCACAGATTAATTTTTAATCCGAATGAAACATGTTATTTTTTCTCCAGCCGAAAATCGGAATTATTAAATAAAAATAATGATAAAATTTATAACTCGTAAATCCACTATGAAATTGCAGGAGACTCATGTATCCGTAGACATTAATATTGAATGACAACTTTTTTTTACTAGGAAAAAATGTCTTTTTTTATCTTAGACTAAATATTATGTTCCAGTTGCTTTAGCAACGCAACTTTTTTTTCTTACTATAAAATCGTTAATTTTAGCTCTCAAAAATGAGATTAGAAATGTCAAGTTTTAAGACGGCTGGAGAAAAACAAAGTTTTATTTAAAAATTATTCGCATCTCATTAAGCGTCGAACATTTTTTTTGTTTTTTTTTTCACTATCGTTTTTTTTTGAAGGGTCTTTGCTCACATTTTTCTATGTAGGCATTTCATTTTCGGTTGTCAGTTGATTTCATTTAAACCCCCAACTCGTGTAAATAAATAAAACCACAAGCAACGTTTTAAACATTTTTTTAAAATTAGTTAGTACATAACTTAAAGCCTTAAAAAACATAATGCAACAATACAAATTTATTGATCACAGGTTTAAGTTTTTTCCTTTTTTTGTTTGCAAGTATGGAGAATTTTTTAAGTCTACTTTTCTGGCTAATTTTTTTCCAGCTGTTTTTTGCAACTCGATGTTTTTATTTTTTGTGCCAAACTTTCTTTTCGGCTTTTGGTTTTCAATGTGTTTGGAGGCATAAAGCCGAGAATTGATAAATTTTACTAAAAAAAAGATATTTCACGTTGCATTAAAATTTTAACATTTCTTCTTTGTTTCGTTCAAGTTGAACTGTCTGGCAGCCCGATATTTTGAACGACCTCTACTCCCATTCTTTATTTAAGGCATTTCTTTTGTGGTTGTCTCAGCCCGTTTGAATAAATAAAACCACAAGCAACGTTTTAAACATTTTATTAAAATTAAATAGTGCTTAACTTAAACCATTAACAAAGTGAGGCACAATACGATTATTCATCACATTTCAAAACATAAAACTACATCGCAACAATATAAAAACCGAACAGCATCCAACGACACCGATCTTATCTTACATAACCTTACGAAATGATAAAAACTGCTTGTCTCGTGAGGGGTTCTCCTTAAGAATCATTAAATAGTAGGCTTTCTATTAACAGGTAAAGCTCCACCTACAGCTATTTTCTTAAATATGTAATCGTCAACTAATCACAACAGAAAATCAAAAACACTGTTGTTAGGTCCTAGTTTAAGCGCACCTAGTCGATATGGCGTGATAGAATTTCGTTGCGGGCCTAAATAACTTAATCTGGGCCTAGATATGTGCTTCAGAAGGGCAGTGGCCAACGAAACGTCTGTATTGAAATTTATCACAACTCACGCCCCCTATGACCGAAAGTTTAAGCTCATTTTTCACATAGTTACCGACTGTCGCCGCCATTTTCAAACCTAACCTTATATATCTCTTAAAAAATAATCAACTCTAGTCTAGTTTAGCGCCTATTTTCGAAAACATCACATGCTTAATGCGTCCCGCTTGATATACAGGGGGATTCCTCGAAGCGTCCGCCATCTTCCCGCCCGACAAATCCTCCAATAAATTCCAATACAGCTCGAAATAAGTGTGTGTATATGTGTTGATAGTGTGATTGTGTGAGCAGTGGCGGCGGTTATTATTATTATTAATTTAACAGACGACAGCCGATATCGGGTTTTCGGTGATATGGATGACATTCATTGGCCATTGTCCGCCATTAGGCATTTTCGATTTGAGCAGTTCTTCCAGCGACGTTTTGCGGAAAAGAGCCATTTTTGTGGGAGACAGGGGCGCCACTGTAAACACAAAACATCAAATTGGCGAACGGGGCGACATCTCCGCGCCAAATCAGAAATGTCAGTGCAACCCTTCAGATCTGTGTGTGTTTGGTTGTGTCAAGTGCCAAAATAAGAAAATACGACAAGCAGACGCATGCACCAAGCGAAAATTAATCAAAGAAATACAGGGTGTTTCACAAAATTGTACTCAAACACAAATTGGTCCTTCGAGCCGGATTAAAAACGAGCACAATTTTATTATCAACCCTGTATCCGGTCGCTGGATATACAGAGAGAGTAAACATCACACACACGACTCACAAGACACGACAGATGAAGATCATGCCACTGCCACCTATGAAACTACGAAAAAAATATAACTCGCATCATCATCAAGACAACGTTGGTTAGTTCCGTGTAACTACAGGATGTCCAAATCTAACCGCACGAAAAAGTATGTGGACGCTTAGTTAAACGAGTCCATGTTTTACTTCTTTGTTCGGTTATTAATTGGGACAGCCTGTATATAATGCTTTGTATAACTTGTCTATATACAGTGTTCTCGTGTGAACGCAACTTACGTGTCAATTTTCGGGATTTTTTCGGGCCGAACGACAGGCCAGGCTTTAAAAAGTTTTACCTTCTATTGACACGCTGCTACTGGCCCGTCGACGCACTTGCACGGCTAAAACAACACGACATAGCGATGATAAGAGTCAAGTAGGCTAGAAATCAAACAAAATGGCGCCCCGACGACTGCTAACAAAAATCAACACATACTAGATGAATTTATTCAAATAAATAATATACACAAAGGGGTGAAAGCACAACACAAAATTCGTAAAACTATGTTTAGCAAGGCGCGGGGCACTTGAGATGTATCGCTGGAAAGAAAAATTCAAAAATTAAAAATAAACCAAAAAACGGCTTGCTAGATGAATGATGGCCGTCTAGAACGGCCGACGATACAATGAGTGATTGTGGGTACGGTCTTGGACAAATTTAACGCTCACGTGCTAAATAAACTTTATTCAATTTTCGTTACATCGCCAAAGCCGACTCGAATATTGTCATAAGCACTCAAGCGCCATTAAAAATGTACAAATATGAATACACCAAAATGTGGTTAATTAAATACAGACTGAACCAAAAGTAACGAACAAAATTCATATCTTTGTTAATGGTCACTTTTAAAAAAAATCCTCGAACAGGTCGATTTAATTTTTTTAAATGGTATATTTTGACATCATAGTGACATTTGTAATGTCAGGCATTTTTGAGTGGTAACGTCATTTTAAATTAATTTAAGTGACAACCGACATTTTTGTTTACTGTTTTAAATACTATACATCTTTATCTTTCTGATAATAAGAAAAAAAAATTTAAAATGAAATTTAAAATAAGAAATAATTTAATAAAATAAAAAAAATATTGACAATTAAACAGAGGGCTTTATCTTTTTGTTCTTGCCATATTTTATAAAAGGCAATTGTTTTTTGTGTTTTTTTTAATAATTAGCATGAAAACACTTAATATGAAACCTAAACACAAAAAATAAACAAAAAACTATCATCCCTTATAAAATAAAGCAAGAACAAAAAATAAAGCTCTTTAAAACATTCAATAACTTTTTCAATTTATTTATTTTATTTTCTTCTTTTTTTTATTTTTTTTTTGCTTTATTTTTTGGAATTGTTTTATACTTACCAGAAAGATAACGATGTGTACCATCTAAAACGGTAATCAAAAATGTCGGTTGACATTTAAAAATATTAAAAATGACGTCATTACTCAAAAACGAATGACGTCATAAATGTCAGTATGGTGTCAAAATGTAGCATTAAAAAAAACGACCTTTTCGAGGATTTTTTTGAAAAATGACTAATAACAAAGATATGAATTTTGTGCGTTACTTTTGGTTCAGTCTGTAATGTGGCCCACAACTGAAATTAAATTTCAAGTCCTAGGCCACATACATAAAATGATTTAAATGTTGAAAAACGGTTAATATTTCTCCAAGACCGGCTCGATTTTCGGACATTGCTTCACAGATTTAGCTGATTTTCCAATGAGGTTTATGAACACAGATTATTTTGAACAATACATACCATTCGCGCATATCCAACCAACGCAAACATTGTAAAATAAAACAAACTCAGTGTATGATCGTGTTTTCATTTTCCTAATCTAGGTTTGAGGGTAGAGGGGGGGGGGGGACACAGAACAATCGTCACACATTGACGGTTTTCGGGAGGGGGGAGGTGGTCGACCACCTCCCACCTCAAACATTAAACTACTTGGCAAAGCGGTGTCTAGTGGCAAGCCTGAGCCTTATTTTTTCTAGTTTTGATTATTTTTTAAAAAAGTCCGATTTTCGAGGTTATGTAGCGGAAGATGTCGTCGGATTTTCACTTACCGTAGCCTTCTCCTTGAAGGAATAGTCGGAAGGCTTCAGCCACTTTGCCAGGTTGTTCTTCCAGGACCATGCCGCAGTCTGAAATCTATATAAAGTGTGGTTTATTTTGCTATTAATCAAAGAAAACATAAATTTTCATGATTAATATGCGGAGGTCGTTTGGGTATAATAGGCTATTATAGGGCCAAGCTTTCAAGTTTAATGATTTTTGCGAAAAATCGAATTTCTATTTTTAGTTGAATAGAGAGGAGTTCGCTATTCCGGTCTGTTAATAATTAAAGACACCGCAATGACGGACAAAAGTTAGGAAAACAACGTAAAATAATACGTTGTAACTGTTATTTTGCTAGTAATTACATGAGGAGTAATTGAAAATGTAAAAAAAAGAAATGAAACAAATAAAAAATGTAGGAGGCGAAACGAGATACAATAACTCGATTTTCTCTACCGAAGAAGTTAGTGCGGCCAATAAGTAAAAAATTAAATAAATAGAGTAAAATATCCAGCCAAGAAATCAGTAAAATTAATTAAAAAAAAAGGTAGGTATTTAAAAATACCGCTTTAAACTCACCACAACCAACTTTATTTTAACATTTTTTATAAATTCCTGTTAATGTATTAAACAGTTTGCCATTTATGGCACCACACCTTTTGATTTTGTAAAATGTTGGTACAGTTATTGCCATCTTTAAAATTTTAAAATTTTTGCATAATTTATTTTACTTGTTCTTTGACTAACCTGTCAGACACTTTTTTACAAAGAATCTAAATCTGTCATCGCCTTTTCCAAGACGTTCTTCTTTAACCAACTTCGTACCTCTTATAATACCTGAGATCCCCATGGTGGAGCTCGGAAAACGGACACCCTGTATACCGGGATTGGTAAAACTGTGCAACCAAGCGCTTGCGCTCAAACTACTATTAAAAAAAAACTAATTTATGACCAATAAATTACTATAAAAATGTAATGGCATGTTTACATATTGTAAACGTATGTCAAGTGTCGGACACAAAATTGCTGTAGCTGTTTACATTCCGACATAACATTCTTGCAATTTTTTTATGGTATTCTGTGAGACACTTTTAAAAATGAATATACACTAAAGATTTATGTCGTTTACTTCTGTCAGTGCAGTCAGTAGTCTGGCAAGCAATGAAGACATCAAAACAAAAATTGCAGCATGTGTATTAACTAAAATAATAGTGCTACAAATGTTAAAACCAGAAAAGAAAAAGCGTTCTTTGTGGATTCGGAAGACTTGAGCAATATGGTGCCTTTATTCAGCTAATGAGTAAATTGAAAGTTGAAATTCCAGTTCAGTTTTCTAAGTTTCTGTAGATTTTGAACAATTAGTCTGAAAAATTGGTGGTAGCAAAACAAGATATCAAATTAGAGCTGCTATCAGTGTTTCAGAACGACTGGTTTTAAAAGTAGTTACAATTTCGGTTAAAGCAGCTTTTTTCTTATGGTACGTTTAAAATCTTATTTATGTCAAGTGTCGGACACAAAATTGCCGTACCTGTTTACATTGACGTAAGTTTCTTGCAATTTCTTTGATGAAATTCGTTCGGACAGTTTTTAAAAGATATTTATTAAAAACCGTTTACATGTATACTAAAGATTTATGTCGTATACTTATGTCGTCAGTACTACAGTTCAAGACATCAAAACGAAAAATTGCAGCATGTGTAATTACAAAAATAAATTAAATAATAGTTCTAGGAAATGTTTAAACCAGAAAAGAAAAAACTTTTCGCGATATACGATATGTTTAGAAATTTTTGCAAGAAAGAAATAACTTTTTAGCGAAAAATGATTACCTTCATCCACGACGAATTGGTGGGATCCAAGCGTCCATTAAAAGTGACAGTATCATCGACATGGGGACTCAACGACCCCGTAATATTCATAACCGGCATCTTCAACGTATTCGATTCTTTCCGCTTCGTTGGATCCAACTCCCTCTGTATATTCAAATCGGTACGCCGCACATAACTATCAATAAACAACGCTAAATTTGTCGGATTAACATTCCGCTCGAAATAACTCTTGTAGACTTGCACCAAGTCGTGATTCCTTTCTTCCGTATTCTGAAACAATGATAACTGTTAATTCACGAGAGCGCAGCCCGAGTGAATTAACTCAGCAAGTCTATAACACAAAAAAAACTAACCCGTCCGAAATGATGCCACATCAAATAATCCAAAACGCCCTGAGTCATCCCCTTGGACCTCAAATGCCTGGCGTTCAATTTCTGGTACCCCCATTCAATCCAGCCGGCTTGGGTGCTCACACAGTTGACGAGACACAAAGCGGTCACTTGATTCGGGTTATTGAGGGCAAAACGAGCCAAAATATTGGCACCAGCGCCTACGCCGAAACCGATGAATTGTTTCAAGCCGAAGTGGGAGAGGACGTAGCCGAGTTGCCCGGCAAGCTCGTCCATCGTCGGGTAGATATAACTAAAAAAATGTGATCAAGTTGAAGATACGGAAAGTGAGAGAGTTATTCACTCTTCAGGAAGTGTCGCAGAACCTTCCTCTTGACCTGGGGCGTTGACGTGGTATACGCAGAAGTTCTCCAGTAATGCCCGCATGTCGATGTAGTTGAAGAAGGCTTGGAAACTAGAAACGTCTGAAATAACGAGGAAAGTTATTACTCGAGAGTAGTACATACTATTTTTTTCTAACACAAAAGAAATAATTGTTTGCAGCACGATCGTAGCGAGTACAACAATCCATTACTTAAGAGTACAGTGTTTTTTGTTTAAAAAATCTTGCCTTAAAACTTAAACAAAACAAAGTAGGTCGATGACAAACTTCGCCTCCTCAAAAGTTCTGGAATATAACACTTTATCAGATAATTGCTCAATTAGCAATTATCTTGTTTAGGTTTATTGTGCCAATGGACTACATAAATAAAGCTAAGTTTAAAAAAATATATAAAAAAATGTTTTTTAAAAAAAGCTTTTATTTAAAAGATGTACTAAAAAGTAAAAAATAATGTATTTCAATCACAGGAGAATATTTTTTCTTACAGGTTAAAATTCTAAAATTTATAAAAGCATTGGGAGTTGTCAACTGAACAAAGTAATTCTGTAATGCCGTAGTTTTATAACTCCCAAAGCTTTTATAAATTTTAGAATTTTAATCTGTAAGAAAAAATATTCTCCTGTAATTGAAATACATTATTTTTTCGTTTTAGTGCATTTCTTAAATAAAAGCTTTTTTTATATATATTTATTTTTTGCTTTTTAGTCTTTATTTATTGTTATTACACTGGGCATCTACCGTGACGTCCAAATGACCAACATACCGTCTATGTCGGTATAAGTTACGGTATATACAAAACGAAAACCCCTTTGTAAACATAACCTAAAGTTTTAAAACCCCATTTAACACCTTTAGGGGGTAATTAACTATATGGAATTGCATTGTCACGCAGATTACGTAAGCATGTTAAATTTCATTACATTACGGCTACAGGAACCCTCTCAAATTTACAATTCGAGAACCCCTTTGTAAACATAACCTAAAACTTCAAAACCCCATTTAACCCCTTTAGGGGGTATTTAACTACATAAGATTGCATTGTCACGCAGAATAAGTAAGTATGCAAGATTTCTATTCAGTGGGACAACGGGAACCCTTTCAAATTTGGCTCCGAAAAAATAACCGACAGACAGATAACATTGTGAGTTAAATAAAAGCTTTTGAAAATCCATAAAACACAATGTAGCGAAATTACAAGAAATTGAAATTTATTTGTTTAAAATTATTGAGAAAATAAAAATAATAATTCATGAACATGGAAAGAAAATCAGTAATACAGTTAGCAGTTTGTGTTGGTAAAACTGGAAACACTGGTTATGGTGTTGCTTGCTGATATACATATGGTAAGTATTTATTAAAATTGATTTGTTCTTTTGAAGCCACAACAACCGAAAGTTACTCCAGCTGTACCAATTTACAGTAAAAACCACTAAACCAGTGTTACCAACTCAAACAGTCATTCAGAAATCACCCAGTAGCGTATTTAGTAATCCAAATATTTTAAATTTAAAAATACTGAATTTAATGTAGGTAATATCGGTGGACATAAAAAAGTGTAGTCCCAGTCAGTTTTGAAAAACGTTTGTTATTAAATCTAGTTTGAGAAAAGTGTAACACATTGTATAAAGATTAAGCCGTCAACCCTTCGTGGAAAATGTTCTATCATAAAGGATAACTGATTTATCAGCACATTTTTTTTATTTCAAACCTTTAAACTTTAACTTGACAGCAGTATCGACTATAATCCCTTGACATTTCTCTTTTAAAGTGAGAAACAGTTGGGCCTGATATAAATGCGACGTGTGAGATATACTCTTGACTATGCATAAAACTTTTGTTAAAGAGACTATTATTTAAAAACAAGGTGAAGAAAATTATGAAAAATTATATAATTCGTTGGATCCAAGAAACAATCCAGAAGAGATGGCAATATGTTGAGCTACAACACCTGTATAAAAAGTCCCGACGAATTGAGAAAACTGCTTAATTGTCGATAGTTTTTTAAATAGCTTTTTAAAATTATATAATTACCATTTCTCTTATTTTGTCAATTTCGGCAAAAGTTACTGTAGAAAATTGACATTTTTTGAACTGTGCGTATGTAAAATGTTCCGAGGAATCGATTAGCACTGAGCTAACCCCAATGTCACTACTGTTTTGATTATGTATTTCTTATGCTTTATTTCTCTTTTTTTGATCAATTTCGGGATATTTTTCGATCCATGTGTATGTAAAATGTTGCGGGGAATCATTTGATGTTGCGAAAACCGCAAAACAACCGAAACTTTTGAAGATATCGACGAATTATTATTTATGGTTTATTCATTTTACTTTTTGACATCCTTTATTAGTTAATTTAAAAGTTTGGTACAAAATTGTTATTTTTCGAAGCGAGAATATGTAAAATCTTCCGAAGGATCCTTTGGCGTCGAGAGAACTGTGAAATCACCGACACTTTAAAAATATCATATAATGTTTATGGTTTCTTTAGATAAATTGAATTTTTATTATTTCTCTTGCTTTGCCCATTTCGGTAAAACAACGCTCCAACATTGACAATATTGGCATTAATTGAGCTACACGTATGTAAAATGTTTCGACAAATCGATTGGCGTCCAGAAAACCGCAACATCACGGATAGTTTTGAAGAGTTCTACAAAAATATTTTACAAGAATGTTGTTTTAACTTACCTTATGCTATCAATTTCGACGGAACTACGGTATAAGATTGATATCTTTTTAGCTATTTGTATGTAGAATATTTTAACGAATCAATACGCATAGAAGTAACGGCAAAATAGCCGATAGTTTTGAAAATACTATTAGCGAATAATTGTTAATTTAATTTTAATTTAATTGTAATTTTTATTTCTCTTATTTTGTCAATTTAGACAAAACTACGAAATAAAATTCATAATTTTTGAATCATACGTACGTAAAATGTTCCAAGGAATCAGTTGGTGTTGACATTTTTTTATTTTTTAATTTGTCAATGTCGGTAAAACTTGACATTTTAAGCTATTCGTATCTAAAATTTCAAAAGGAACCGATTGGCATCGGCAAAAAATTGAAAGTTTTTTTAAATTAAGTCACAAAGGCACTCGTTGCGTTGTCGCTCGTACTCCAAACTACAATGGCGTGGAAAAATTAAATATACACTTACAGTTGAGACCTAAATCGTGATAGGTCAATATCGCCGGCTTGTTCCTTGACCCTTGCACCGCCACCACCAAATTCCCTCGATCTGTCTCCACCACCTCCTCCTGAGCTGAAGAATCATCCCGTGACAAAGACCGAGTCGAGGGAAACTGAAGCTGAATATTTTTCAGTTCGATATCGTCCATGCTATCTGAAGGCATCGTGCTGAAAATTTTTTTGACAATGTCAAGCAAACACATGACAATACAACCCTTAATTCATGACATTTGAAAAAGTACTCAAAAGCTTCTCGATATTATTAATGGTAAAACACTGAACTTGCGAAATCTTACCCTAAAAGGGCTGCTTCTTCAGCCACACCGGAAGCTGGCATTTTCCTGTTATTACTATTCGAGTTTTCTGTCCTAAAACAAAGTGGCAATGAACTAGAAGTGTCCTACACTACCATGATTAGTAATTTGTTAGCGAGCCGGTTTCCGGTTTTTCGACCGGAAACTCGGCTCCGGTGTTAGTGGGCGACAAGCCATGTGATCACAATATATTATTTTAAAAATGCATCAACCATGCCTACTTACCCAAGCTCCATTCGCTCCAAAAATTTGTGACGACCAGTTTTCGCTCGTTGAGAATCAATGAAAAGCAATTTGTTTAATGGAAGTCGCTCTGTTCCATAATGTAATACAGTCCAACAACGCAATTTCTTAATAAGCGCCTGCCCTGACCTTAGTCACGTAGCAGGATATTTTCATTAAAATCGTCGAAACGCCCAAATGGCGGTTATATTTAGAACGCTTGCTCATCTTTGTTTTGATATTGAAACCGAGTCGTAGTAAAATTTTATTTACTAGCAATGTTGTGGTCAAAGTGGATATGAGGAAAGTACGCAGTTTTTCTATTACATTTCAGGATTTTCTTTCAATGTCGAATGGTAATTGCGTTGGCAGGTTTGACCTCATTTTGTGTCACACTATTCCGAACTATTTACCAACAAAATAAAGAATGCAATAGAATTGATTTCTTAGAGTAAAGACAAAAAATGTGAAAAGGTTTGTGTGCAAAAAAATATAACAATCAGATCGATTACTAATTTAATATTTTACTATTTAATACAAGGAGATATGAGTTTTCAAAGTGGGACATTTTAGGTATTTCAGTAAAAAAATTTGACCTAAAATTTGATTTCTTAATCTTGTACAATTAATGAAAAACGCCAACAAATTGTTCATGTTGGTATAAATAATAGTATTAGTTTTGGTACGTGTGAGAATGCATACATTAATAAATAAATTATGACTAAATGCTGTTATTGTTGTTACTAAATATAAAACAATTATCCACTTATCCACTTTTTGTTCCGAAACCCTACAAACAGTTCCGTATTTTGCTACAAGTGTACAATGACAAATGTAATTATTATTATTTAAAAGAAATATCAAGGTAAGTATAACTTGTTGAATATTTTTAAATATTAATACAGCTGATTATTTGATATTTTTTTATTTTTTGAAAATTATTTTAAAATATTGAAACAGAAAAAAATACAGAAAGCTGACAAACAAACTTAAAAAAAAACTAACTCAAAAAGGAATCGTAAAGAAAATTAAAAAACGCAAAGGTCGTAAAGAAGAACAAACGGAAATTGTAACTGTGGAAGAAGGAAAAAAACCTGCTACAACTGTTAAAAGTGAAGAAATTGCGCTAAAGGAAGCAGAAGTTTTTGATCTTCAAACAAAGAAAGTTTTTACCAAAATGAACCTGTTACCCGAGAAGGTAAACTTGAGTAATAAAAAATATTAATAATAAGAAACGTAAGTGGTAAAGAACAGCAAAACCAGATTGTAACTGGAAGAAGGCAAAAAAACTTTGAAACAACTGTTACATTCGTAGAAATTCCAATAGAAGAAACATTTGAAGAGATTTCGGAATTTAAAACTAAAAAAAAGTGTCTAATACTGAAACTCACGTAACTGAAGAACGTAAAACAACAGAGAAAGTTTCTACCGAAACTGAGGTTATTGAAACTGTTACCAAAGAAGGTAAACCTAAGAAAACTATAAGATTAAGAAACGTAAAGGTGATCAAGAAGAACAAATCCTGATTGTAATTGTGGAAGAGGAAGGCAAAAAACCTGAAGGTGGAAAATAGGAACTATCACAAATTGTAACTGTGGAAGAAGGCTGCTGAAACGAGGATTATAGTTCAAGAAATTCCTGAGTTTAAACCAGAAAAGGTTCCCATAGAGGCTGAAACTGTTAAAAACGAAGGCAAACCTAAAAAGACGATAATTAACACAGTTAAGAAAAAGAAAGAAAGGGGAAAAAGAAGAGAACATTCAAATTGTGACTGTTGAAGAGGAGAAGAAAACTCAAACAACACTTGTACACGAAATAACTGAAGAGCTAACTGAATTGAGCCAGAACAAGGTTCCACTGAAACTTTCGTTACTGAACAAGGTAAAGCAAAGAAACTTAGGTAAAGAGAAGATAAAAATTGTAACAGTTGAAGAAGATAAAATGTCTGAAACCACAAAAACAGTTGAAGAAATTCTCATTGAAGAAAAAGTTTCAATCGAGACTGAAAGAGAAAAAAAAAGAACAAATCAAATATGTAACAGTTGAACAGTCGAAAAAGAAGATTCGATCATCAATTTTATTGAAATTATTTTATTTTTGATGATTTCTTGTTCAAAAATGGTAAAACCCGTTGTAGGAATCCTAAAAATGCCTTATGCCCGGTTGCACAAAAGATAATTGGCCGTTAACAAAGAGTTAATCGTCCATCAAAAATTTTGTGTAACGCAAAACACCGTTAACGGTTGATTAATCTTTGATTAATCTCTCATCAAATATTTGATGAACGTCAACGATAATTGTCAATTAATCGTTGATTAACTCTGTTTTCCGTTGCACAAACGCAAATCAACGCAAATGTCATCGTTAATCAGTGTTTAACGAGTCATCAATTTAATGGCCGATCCACGAGCGATTAATCTCTGATTAACCGTCTGTAATACTTTTTATTGGAGAATTTAAGGTGTTTTTGGTAAAATTTCATGAATGTTCATGAACTAAAGTAAACAACTACCTAAAGGGTGAGAGAGTAACAAGAATTAAGGAGGAAAACGTTGAATTTATTTTGTTGGATGAGAAAGGTTATGTGCAAGTGGCTGTAGTGCCTGAGAGGCCTGTGCAGAAAATCAGAGATCCTGGGGATTTGTTTGAGATGTTGCTTGACCATGAGTGTAAAAAGCACTTTCGTTTAAATAAAACCAGAGGTAGAATTGCACCAAAACGCAACGAATCAAATCCCTCAGTGCACAAACCTAATTTTTTTGCGATTTTGGTTTTTTGTCTTTTGTAAAACATCTGTAGGGTTATCCCAGAAAGTCACACAACCGGCTCAGACATGAATTTGTATCGTTTATTCAATAAAACAATTCGAGCAATAACTTATTTTTTAACGAATAATATAATGTCCACTTTGTTGGTCTGCTTCCCAATGTGCCAATGCGGATGATTCACTTTTAAAAAGCGTTGTCCAAATAACTTCACAAAAAAAGAAGTGTAAAAACTTTATTAATTTTAGTTAAAATAAAACTCCAATATTCAAATGAAGGTTTATTGAATTTGGTAATAAACACGTGTAGATTCTTTCACGCCTTAATTTCATCTGCCTTTAGAGCTATTTCCTTGTTTTGTCTTCTGGAATAGCGTCTTGGTACCCCTTGGCACTTGATCAGTCAAATACCCCCGAAATAGGAAAGTAAAGAGATCGCGGACACGGCAAAATTTCACAACATATTCTCCTTGCTCCTTTTAGGTCTAGAAATTTGCCATAAACTCAAGTACTACATCACTAGAGTTCACAAATCCACGCAAGGCATCAAACACTATTTCTAACACCATAAATTGTTCGCAGCAAACAGAACACTTTGAAGACGAAAGAATACAAGTTAAATCGGCACATAAAGTACTTGGTAAAACCCAAAGTCCGGGAAAACACAATATTAATAAAAAAAATTAGGCTGTCAAATATATATCAAATGACATATCAAATGACATAAGGCCTTGTTGCCAAATTGGTTTTTTATTAATCGACGATTAACGTAGCATCATATGATGAACGATTAAAACATGTGCAAATTGTTTTGTGCAACGCATTCAAAATTAACAAACCGTTAACAAATCATCAAATTTTGACGGACCATCACATGATGGCCGATTAATTTGACTTTTGTGCAACCGGGCATTAGTCTATGAAAAAAAAAAAAACGATTTGAGCACTAATTTATAGGAAAACACATTTTAGATAATTTCTTGTCCTAAAATGACAAAATTCGCCTCAGAAATTATTTAAATGTTTTAAACTGGCTGAAAATGCTGAATTAAGCACCAACTTTCTTGAAATCAGTTGTTTTTAGATTCCTTGCCCAAAACGTCAAAACTCGCTGCCAAAAACCTAAATTCTCTTTATTCTGACCCTATTCATTTGAAGAAATAATACCAGAAGGATATTCAGTTATTCACCGCAACGGAAGTTATTCGACCAGTAACGAATCGCCTACAAAGAAGAATAAACAAATTTGTAACTTTACAAGAAGATGGGAAATAGCCGAGACACAGTTACAGTTGAAGAACAACTGAAGGAATAATTGAGAAATTTCTACTGAATGTTGTTGAAAAAAAAACAAAATAATAAAATAAAACCAATTTGCGGAATATTTTTTTTGTTTTCATATCTGTGTTCTACCTTGCGTTTTAATAGTAATAATGGTTTGTAGAAAATACAAGATATACAAGAAGTGTTGTTATAAATCGAATGATTTTTTGAAAAATAATCTTGAACGTTACGAATAAGTTGTATCAAAGTCCATCTTAAAAATATTTGCTCTAAAAAAAAATAAAAATAAACAGAAACTTAATTTTTTCACACTTCTTACGAGACAATTAATTTAATAAAAACAAAAAAAAAACATACAAAGTCGAAAACAAAGGGAAATTTCGAAAACCAGTTGCATATTTATTATAGTTTAAAAATAGTTAAATAACGCTTGATTTCAACTAATTTTTAAGACGATTATTACGTACAGTGTCACGTATGTACTTCATGTACGTATGTAACCGAGGCTCTATTGTGCTTATAAATCTTCTGAAAAATACTTTACAAATAATTAGGATACAAAATGGTGTGAAAATCGTTAAAAACCAAAATTTTTTTAATTTTTTTTTTCCGGAAGTTATATTCTACTTTATTACTTACTATTATTTTTGGCCGTGGTTAGCCGTCCGCACATTTATTCTGGCTATCCGTCCGTACAAATATGACCGGTTCAAGCGTAAGGCTTGAATGGAAATTGATAATGACATCACGTCTGAGCAAAGTTATGGAAATTAATTTTCTAATTAATTCTCATTTTCATGTTATATTCGAAAGATTAGTTTTTGACGTTTCGTTCGAAATTTCTTTTAAGTTTGCCATTAGAATTATTATTAGTCGGAAGAAATTGTTTTTGGTTGTTTAGGGCAGGGAATAAACTACACTTTATATTATTAGCGACGTTTCGATTTTAATTAAATCATCATCAGGCTGCAATATTGATACGTCTTGCTTGAAGGTGACATGGCACGAACACTACCTTCAAGTAAGACGTATCAATATTACAGCCTGATGATGATTTAATTAAAATCGAAACGTCGCTAATAATATAAAGTGTAGTTTATTCCCTGCCCTAAACAACCAAAAACAATTTCTTCCGTCAAAAATTTTAAGGGCACAAATGCCAATGCAAAAATTATTATTAGTATTATTATTTTAAGTACACGTTTAACTGATTATTTTTTGACGATTATAGAAACCAAAAAAATAATAATTTAATTTGGTTTACTTTTAGCCACTTTTAGCTAATTAAATCATTATTATATTCAGTGGTAATTTTCTACTTAATATACAGGGCGTTCCGTCTAAACCCCATATTAGAAGTATTGAAAGTTCTAATAAAGATATTTATCTGAGAGTTGGTACTCAGGCATAATCCGTTGAGTTATGTTCAATGAAAATATTTTCAAGATGGCAGCACTTCCGGTTATACCGGAAGTCGCTATTAACTTTCTTATTTTAAATGGAAAGCTATGTTTTTCACTGCGTTTTTGGATTAGTTGAGTTATTTTAAGGAAGTTTTTATCAGCTTTCCCTATACCCAAGTTTAACCGTTTTCGAGATATTTAGGATTTTTGAAAATTTTTGAATTTGCACCTGTCCCTTAAAAAATCGGTAACTCGCTTATGATGTTTGGAGAATTGAAAGAGAAAGCCTAAATCTGTTGTTCAGTGTGATCAAAATTAAAATTGAAGTTAATAAGCCTAAAAATTTTAAGGTTAAGTTTGGACAACTTCAAGTACCCAAAACTTAATTTTTTCAAATGGGATGTCCCAATTTTTATTCTACTAGATGGAGGAGAATTTTTTTCTGCATCTATCTGTATTAGCATTCCATATACCTATCTGTGATAATTTTTAAGTTATGTTGGTTTTTTGTTATTGTAGGAAATTTCTTACTAACCACAGCTATTTTTGCATAGTTTGCCATAAAAACATTTCTGATTAAACTTAAACGACAAACTCTGTTCAAAATTGTGTTATCAGACTGTGAAAACAAAATAAATTCATTGGGTGTTGGTTTGAAAACTTTAATTTCTCACCTTTTTTCATTCGTTTCCATGGCAGCCTATGAGAAAAGGCCTATGGCTAATGAATTTCTCAATCCCAACAAAAAGGTATTGTAACTTGAAAACTATTAAACATAAGTATAGGGAATGTTAACACAGATCGAATCAGAATTAAATTCTCTACCATCTAGTGAAATAAAACTTTTGTCATTTCATTTGAAAAAAATGAGTTATGGGTGCTTAAAGTTTTGCAAATTTAATTTTAAAAATTTTGAGTTTGTTATTCTTTTTTAGAAATTTGAAAACACCAAAGGAAAGATCTAGGCTTCCTCTTTCCAATGAGCTCAAAAATATTTCCAAATTTTTAAAAATCGCAGAGTTATCGATTTCTGAACTAGAAAGTGCAAATCCAAAAAATTTTTTAAAACCATAAATATTTCGTAAACGGCTAAATTTAGGTATAGGAACAGCTTATGAAGACTACCTTAAAATAACTCTAGTAATTCAAAAACGCATTAAAAAATATAGCATTCCATTTAAAATAAGGAAGTTGATAGCGACTTCCGGTATAAATGGAAGTGATGCTATCTTGAGAATATTTTCATTGAGCAGGACCTAAAAGATTATGGTTGTACACAAATTTTCAGATGACTGTGATTATTAGAACTCCCAATACTTCTAATGTGGGGTTTAGACAAAACAGCCTGTATACCAGTAATTTTTGCCGTAAGTCTGATAGGTTTTTTAAGTGATTTTTTTTAATTTGATGTCTGTGGAACAAAATCACAATGTTCAAACAAAACGGGTATTCCAACGACAAACTTAACAGAAAATTCGAACGAAACGTCAAAAACTAGTCTTTCGAATATCACACGAGAGTGAGAATAAATTAGAAAATTATTTTCCAAAACTTTTCTCAAACGGTGATGTCATTATTATCAATTTGCATTCATTCCTGCCTTACACCTGAACCGGACAAATAATGTGTTTTCTTATGATTCTCATCTAGTTAACTTTGAAATTTGTTCACATATAAAAAAATTTGTGCCACTCTGCTCAATTGAATCCTCTGTCAATAAATATCAAATCTGTCAGTTGTGAAATCCAATTAACTTCTTTTAAAAATTTCGTTAAAATGCAACTAAATTGTTACACTATGCAAGAAAACACTTTTATTATTGAAGCTTATTTCCCAATTAGAGACTTAATAAACGGAGAATGGTAATATTCGATGTCTAAATGCCTGTCATTAGTTCTATAAAGCGGTATTTTCTGATTTTACATGAGAAATTCACAGACGACTAGTTGAAAATCATTCTAACACAAATTGTGTTTGTACGGACGGATAGCCAGAATGATATCCGTCCGCACAAATGTGCGGACGGCTAACTACGGCCATTATTTTTTGTAATCATGCGGTATATCTTAGTAATTTTCTTCTTATTCAGAATTGTCGAAATAATCCTATCCTTTGTGTTAGTAAACCTTTCCTTCACATGCATGGCCACTTTTCCTCGCTGAACCTAATCAGTATGCAAATAAAATTCCGCCAGCGACCACAAATAGCCTTTGATCGATGCTCAACTCGGCGAAAGCTCGTCGCCGAACACCAAGAAGCCGTGTGTTACACAAAGACTGCACCGCCACCGCTAAACCGCCCCCAACAATACCTGGATGAGATGATGACTGGCCCCCCGCTGGCCACCCTCTCGATCAGTTTTTGGTCCTTGGTGGCTGCCGTCCCACCTGCCATGAAACTAAAAGCTTTCTTCATGCCTTCGAGGATTCCGGTGGCGGCGTTCCCACCGCCACCCGCCACCGTGGTCGAGCGGTACACGTCGCTCGTGCCCGACAAGGAGCGGTAAGAGCCGGTGAGGCTCCCTGGCATCGTGGGTTAGGCCTGATCATGAGCACATTGGTCATTCGAACGAACGGGGAAAGCCTGATTTTATGGGGCGGCCGAGACGTGACCGGAATCGGAAAAAACGGAGTCTTGGGGGAACAGAAGGGGATGTTTTCGTAATATTCAATTCGGGGAGTTCAAGGGGAAAATCTTTTGTGTCTATAAATTTACAAAATGTACCAGACTTTTTACATTTGTTTTATCACTTTCGAAAGTTTAGTACAAAATACATCATTTTTGAGCTAGACGTATGTAAAATGTTGCGAGAAATCGATTGGTCTCGAGAAAATCGCAAAATCAATGATAATTTTGAAGGTATCGTTTTTTTAATTTTCATTTTTACTTCCTTTAATTTGCCAATTTTTGGCGTACAGATTACGCAAAATCGGCCACAGTTTTAAGAACACGAGGGAATGTTTTCGTAATATTGAATTTGGAAATTTTAAGGGGAAAATTCGTTTGTCCCAGAGTTTTTACATTTTTTGTTTTTTCAATTTGGATGAAAGTTCGGTCATCATTTTTGAGCTAGATAAATGTAAAATGTTTTGGGAAATCGATTGGTGTCGAGAAATCACAAAATCGGTGTTAATTTTGACGATATCGACGAATATTTATGGGTTTTAAGTATTTTTTATTCTTCTTATTCTCTCAATTTCGTTGAAACTACGGTACAAAATTGATATTTTTTTAAGTATACCTATGCAAAACGTTCCAGGGAATCAATTGGCATCAAGAAAACTACATAATTGAGGGCAGTTTTGAAAATATCAGCGTTTTTATTCTTCGACACTGTCAAAATTTACGGTTTTTCTCCTGTGAAAGGAAGTTTTAACAACTGTCAATACGAAACGTCAGATTATTTTTAGCAGATTTAAAGCAATTTTAAGCCTTGTTGAGTCTAATTCGAAGAATAAAATGTTGTATCCAACTCATTTTCGTGTAAATCGGTTCATTTATTTCACCTCGTGGATATTAAACGTCGAGTGTTAACGTGAAATAAAATCCCGATTTACACTCAAACTCGTTAAATAAATAACTATTTTAATTTTCGTTTTTTTACTACCTTTAATTTGTCAATTTTTGACGAAATTACGGTACAGGTTTGATACTTTTTGAACTATAGGTATGTAAAATGTTTCAAGGATTCAAATGGCGTCAAATCGCAAAATCGCCAACAGTATTATGCTTTTTTCATTAATTTTTTTATTTCTCTTGAAATAAGGGAACAGGAGTGAAGGTTCTCGTAATATTCAATTTGTAAAAAAAAACTTTTTGTTTCGACAAAAGTTCGGTGCAAAATACCTCATTTTTGAGCTAGACGGATGTAAAATCTTCCGGGAAATCGATTGGTGTCTAGAAAGTCGCAGAATCCTAGATAATTTTGAAAGCATCGATGAATAATTAAAGGTGTTTAAAGGATTTTTTATTCCTCTTGTTTTCTAAATTTCGACGAAACTACGGTATAAACTGATCAATTCCAAAGAATCGATTGGCATAAAAAAATTCACAAAATAGAGGGCAGTTTTGAGAATATCGACGATTAATGCTTTTTTAATTTTCAATTTTAACTTCCTTTAATTTGCCAGTTTTAGCGAAACTACGATACAGGTTTGGTAAGAATTTTTGAGCTATACCTACTTATGTAAAATGTTCCGATGAATCAACTAGCGTTGAAGAATTAACCGACAGTATTGACAGTGGTATTGAGGACATCGGCGAGTGTTTATGTTTTTTTTTAATTATTGTTTTACTTCTCTTGAGATAAAAGTACAGGAGGAAATGTTTCGTAATATTCAATTTGGAAAGTTTAGAGGTTTAGTGCTTATTTTACAAATAAAAGAGTCGATCGGTTCGAAATCAACAAATCACGCAAACTTATGTATTTCAGAAAGAACTTACAACTTGGATAAATAAACAGTGTTCGATTTTTAAGAACTATGTAAAAAAAATTGAATAAACTCAAGACCCAAAACCTTTAGGAAGATAATAAAAAAGACTGTCAAAAAATAATTTATTTAGGAGCTAAGATGCTTGAAATTGTCTGAAATATCCCAATTTAAATTCATTCGACAACTTTCTTACTTATTCTTATTTTTGGCAATACTTCTTGAAAAAAGTGGGTTTTGTCACTGTGAATTGAAATAAATAAATAAATAAAAAATTGTATTTTTATTTTATGTAGCTATTTTTATACATATTCCTTTATTGTGTTTATGTTACATTTCTTTTAACTTGTCGCCCTGTTTTGACGAAATCTCGTGAACTAAGGGAGTTTCTGGCTCAAACACAAAATCGATCACTCTGAAAAGAAAAAAGTAATGTGCTCCTATTCCGCGAGTTTTCGCTTGTTTCGAAAAAGTCCTTTGAAATAAATATGAAGAAAACACATTATAATAAAAAAGCTGCTCGGACATAGCCAATTTGGAAAAAATGTACCTTAGACATGAAAAAGGACTTGCAATTTATAAAACGGTCTCAAATCTTCTAAAAGTATAATATTTAAATTATTCAATTAATGGGGAACCTATTTTAATTTTAATTCGAAAACTGTGCATTTTGTAAGAGAGAAAAAAACTTTGAAACCAAAGTTATCATTCCAAAATGCTAATTGATATGCCAGAGCTCCAGGTTTTCGATTATGCGTTAATAAATTTACACTAATTCAGCCTTTTTTTCACTTTTTGTACTTTATTGAAATAAGTGGGCTTCTGGCTCGAAAATGAGCCAAACTTGTTGAAATGTTGTATGTTAGTTAACGTAACGATTTATCTAAAAGTGGAAGTTTGTATAACTGTGAAATTAAAATTCTCCCAAGTGCCTGATTTTAAACAGAGATATCGTACTTACAATCGATTTTACATTTCCGATAAAAAACAATGGTCTGACAATAGAATAAGTTCCTGAATTACTCATGAGCGGATATGAGATCTGAATTCCAAATATGTAATCCGAGTACCTACTACGATTATTGTAGTATTTCCCAAACACTTTTTTTAATTTGTTAAACTACTTTTGGGTTTTAAAAAAGTGTTATTTTTGTTTTAGTTCTTCGTTTTTGTAGCAACTTCGAGGTCGAAAATCACAACTGGTGTGATTTTTTTCTCTAATTTCAAACACAATAATTAATTCAGTTTTAAGGTTCCATGAAAGAGTTAATTTCGAATTTTGATTGTAATTTTTGTGAAACAAAGTTGCTTTATTCGTCTTTTGTAACAATACATTTCGCATTCAATTGAAGAAAACATTTCTTCTTGTGAAGTAAGTTCGGAAACAAGGTCTGTGGAGGTTTGAAAGACCCAATAGCTGACTGAATTTTTTTTCTGGATCAAAACAGTAGATCTATAAGTTATCACCTACATAACGAAATTCCTTCCATGATGGAATTGATTTTTACACCATTCAATGGGCTTAAATGCAAATGTTTTAGTTGCAATTACAAATTACACGTGACCAGTGACAGATTAGATATGATTTCCATATTCCCGCGCATTTTACTTCTCTGTTTAATGAAGGCAATAATCGACAAAAACAGATTTGAAAAAATGTTGCTTGTAACTTAATAATAGTGCTATTTAAAAATAAAATTCAGAATTGCCAACCGAAACAATAATTCTGGATCACTTAGTAATTGACAGAAAAAAGAAGGTGAATTTCAGACCCTTAATAACAGCTAGGAAAATTATTTCAGTATTTTGATAAGCCAATCTGAAGCAACAGCTCTATAAACAATAAAGTTGTAAGACAACATCATTACAACTTTGCTAAAGTTCCAAACTCTTGTCTTCTTAACACAGCTGCTCCTTGATTGACTTTGATAAATTCTTGTTTCAGTGATATATGAGGAGATATAAAATGAGCCTTGTAATAATTTTTCACCCTCACGTCTTTATTAATGATTAATCAATAGGCAATAAAGCCCAAAAGAACTCTAATGTAAATCACAACAAAGCGAATTAAGCTAAAAATAGAGTGATTCATCAAAATTACTTCAGCTTTAGGTAAAATGATGGATGGGAAGTGAGTTCAAACTGAAAGTTCGATTTTTTCTTATTAAAATAACTACGTCTTTAGAAACATCAACCTTGGTCGAAATAACAAATCAACACGTAATTAACACCCAAGATTACATTTCTTTACACATGCATAGACAAGTGTAGCAAACAAACACTTGATGGATTTACAGCCTTTTGCATCGCAAAATAATCAAGTGTTAATAAATTCTTATAAAGTCTAGCAGAATCTGACTGAAACCGGACTGGACTTGAAGGATTAAGACCAAATCATTGTTGTCTCGGTCATTTGATTGATTTTCCCAACTGGCCGCCCCTCAAAATCAGACCTAAACATGCACAAAGCGCACATCCAGCTAAGCCAAACAATGAAAAATTCAAACACCATGCAAATTGGGCTGAACGTGGGCCATCAAGAGGGCTGCTGTCAAAGAAGTACTATTGATTTTCCAGCTGATTTAAGGCCCGGTCCAACAAACCGAAGGCCAAAAGCCGAAAAATCCAAAAATTTAATCTTACCTTTGGAAATGGCAGTTTTGATTTAAGAAATCTACGCAAACACAACACTAACACGATTTTTGGAACAGTCGGAGGAGGCTTCGACTGGCGAAGAATGACGTTTCTACGGATGCACTAATGTTGTAATGCTAAATGAGACCTGATTGGTCGTTAGAAGACCACGTGACTAGGTTTGAAGAAGATGGACAGGGGCGGAGACGGGTTTTTGTTGGCGCTTTATCAGGTAACTGATAAGGCTAAAGAGGTTATTGGGTGAACTGTTTATGACATATATACGGAAATGAACAGATACACAAAGGTCAATTTTACTACGACAAGTTCATAGTGAATTAAATGAAAAAAAGAAAAAAGAATGAGACGCCTATGGAAAAAGGAAAGGGCGACGAAATTCGGCAGAGGTGTATTGATTGGAGAAGTTGCCGTGTTTGGCTTTCTAAGGCGCCCTCTCGTGATAAGATTGCTAGCGATTACAGTTTTCTATCATTGTACAAATCTACAAGATTTCTTTTTTATTATTATTTTTTTATTATTTAAGTTTTTTCTTCAAAATGCACTTTTGGACCATGTGTTCACCTCTTTTCTATGACTATGAAATTAGGTGGATAAGGATAACACTTCAAAATATAGAGGCTCAAAGACTACTTAATTTGAAAACCTAGTTTGTTGAAAATTAATTGAACACGTAGTGAATCTATTATGTTTGTTCATTTGTATATTATATTATTATAACACCCTGTAGTTTAAAGAAAAAAATATGAAGAAAGAGAAGAAACATTAGAAATAGAAAAATAAAGACTCAACAAGAAATTAACAAAACTTGGACTAGAAAGTGATATAAAATTTGGGCGAGTGTAATATAAAAAAAAGCTTGGCCCATGAGGGGATCGAACCCGCGACCTTCGCGTTATTAGCACGACGCTCTAACCAACTGAGCTAATGGGCCAGACACACAATTTTTTGTTCAACAAACAATTCAATATTCAATAGAAAACTATGGACTACAGTTAACCATTTCAACAATTATTACTTTATTATTTTCTGAAGACAAATTGTTTACACGAATAGCACTTATTTCCATATTTTTATGTTCACCCTTTATAATTTTTTGAAAAAAAATAAGAAAAAACCCTAAAAAAATTAGAAGAATTAGATATATTTACAGAAAATAGGTGAATTATAGCTTCTAAATAAATCTAAACAGGTCGGTTATTAATAAAACAGGCAACCAGATATACAGCGCGTATAATGTGTTGCATATATCGAAGCTCTAAAATATGAACTTAACTTGAAAGTGATCCACAGCTTTATTAACTTTTTAAGAGACGCGAAAATCCTTTGATCATTTAGAAAAAATTCTTGACAAAATTTGAATATGTGGTTGAGTTAACATTAACATCTAAAGTTTTTTGATGAAATACAAAAAGCGGTTTTTTTGTAAGATTTTTGGCAAACATTTTTGGAGATTGCACTATTTGAAATTTAATATAATGGTTGCATCTAGAACTTAAGAAAAACTAAATGAATTAAGAATTTTACTTTCAATGTATAACAAAGTATAAGAAAGAAAAAAAAAACAGAAAAAGTTTTATAAAAATCCATCAGGTCAGATTATGTACCAAACGGATTTTGCCCACTTAGCAAACTTAATTTTACTCGGTATTTGATCTGTCTTGGAAATTGAACATTTGGTTTTTAAAATTGCATATTCAAGGTACATACATACGTAATATCTTAAGTTCTTAAGGGAAATACGTAAAAGAAAGACTGCATGAGGTTAACGTTTTTTTCCAAAATAATTTTTTTGTACTTCCGAGACTAAAAAAGATACCTTAGTTTCTGTCTACAGGGACTAAAGTGGGTCATTTATTCCCTATGGGATAAATATGGACTGAACCCCCTAGAGAGTTCATTTATTCCCTAGGGATTAAATATGGACTGAACCTCCTAGAGAGTTCATTTATTCCCTAGGGAATTCTCCAAATGAAGGCTAAAAGTTTCAGTGCTTATTGTTATTTGTGGTGTAGATGATTGTGGAGAATAATAATCTACGAATAAAACAATTTCCCAAAAAATTAGCTTCATTTTGGAGGGAAAAAATCTTATTTTTTTTAATTTGCCGTTTCATTTTTAAGAAAAAATTAAGAAATTAAGATTTTTTTACTCCAAAATAAAGTTAGTTTTTTGGAGAAATTGTTTTACATTATTATCTTCCACAATCATCTACTCCATAAATAACAATAAACAAAAAATTTTTTAACCTGCGTTTGAAGAAAAACTAATTCAAAGTGCACCTGAAGTGCACATAACCAATGTATCCTTGTGGGGAAGCCCCGAATCTTTACTTTGTTTCTCTATTTGGACTAGTGAAGTGATTCTCTACAACGCTCTGATCTCGGTATTCACCAATTTTGAGACACCTGTATGTAATATTTTTTTCAAAAAATAGAGAATGTACACTTTCGAACTATACCCCTCAGGTTTCCTAATAAATGTATAAGCACATTAAGGTCATTTTAAAGGAAAAAATCTAAAATTGGTTTCGAACAGTTAAGAAAAAAATGGTTAATTTTAAGTCGAAGCGCGCTTTTAAGTACTTTTACTTCACTTTAAAGACAAATTAATTAATAAACTTACCAATCAGTAGCGTCAAAAGCCATATTGACGTGGCCTACATATCTATCCCTGAACAGCACTGTTCTATAGAGCGCAAAAGTTGTTTGATCAGTCGTTGAATTTTTCAAAGCATTGGGATTCCCTTGCGGTTTGTGGGTTTTCAGCATGTTGGCTCTCCTGGAAAAACGGATTAAGTAATTAATAGTCGGTGAATACTCAACGCGTGAGATAATAAATAAACAATACAAAATACGTAAGTAAAGGAAAACCAATACGGATAATCAGCTATTTTAAAAATTTATTCGAACAATTTCAACGATAAGGAATTACCAATAAGACACACGAAAATTTATGCAAGCATGTTGGTCACATTGATAAAATTATCAAACGCATATTTTGCACCAGTCACACTGATAAGCCTTCAATTTTCTCTTAAGTATTCTTCGATTTGCAAACTCGGATATTTATAAATGTTTCTGATGATTTAATTCATGATTAGCGATAGATTCATCATTAAATAAATATGTAACTTCTTCACAACACTCAACAATTAATTACTCCAGTCATTAATTAAACTGCTTTATTGTTTAAAATTGGCGAATTAATTTGTTCATTCACTGAATCATAAATATTCTGTTTGTTTCATAGTTTTTTATACAAATTAATAAGTTCGTACTGTTAGCAGAATATGCAAAAATAAAAAACTACAGAGCGTTAGATTTTCTTAAAAAGAGGTCTGCGATTGTTTGAAAATTACACAATTTGATAACTTCTTGTAACCACCCACTCTCGTAACCACATATTTTTACTCTTCTACTCTTAATATAAAGATGTTAGAACTTTTTTTAGAAAAATTATATAAACTTACCGGTACACATCCTCCAGAAGATCCCTCGCATTTAACTCCTTCATCTCCAACACTGCTCACCTTTTCAAACTCTATGCAAGCAATCAAACCGTTTTTTTTCTAACTAAACAGTGGAAGAATGTCTAGCTTTAAATAGTCGAGGCAATGTGCAACAAGGACATGCTCATGTACTCGTGCACTGATTAAAATGTATTGAAAGAGCTTTATAAAAAGCTCTTTTCGCTGAAAACTAATCAGAGGAGCGGCGAGTTCCGCTACAGTGGACCCAATTGTTATCATAAACGGTGATGCAATTCCAGCTTGGATAAACTGGACAAATATTTAAATTTGGAAAATAATGTTGTGGAAATATTGCCGATATGCCCAAGGACAAGTTATTGCTTTGTGGTAAACTAGAGAGACTAGAGAAAATAAATGAACTAAATAGTAAAATGTTTCCGTTTTCTATTTTCCTGTGTGAGCATTAAAATGTTGCGCCTTATCCTTCCCTCTCCCCATAATAAAGTTTTCCCCACGTCTTATCTTCATACCAACGTTTACATATTTGAGTTCGGGCCGCCACCTGAAACATCGTCTGCTGCGTACCTACAATGTATCTTATATGTAATAAAATCCAAGAAGTACCCGTCTGGGAGCCGTTTTGCTTCTTTCAAGTCAATTTCCAATCTCCTTCCCAAAATCAAGAGCGTTCGCATAAATATTGAGAAATTTATAAGGCCTTCAGGTATCGACGGACCCTTCCGACTTCCCAACGCACGTTTTTAATCAATCAACAAACCGGAATTAACGCAAACGACCACCAGTTTCATCACCATAACGCTAATTCGGAACAAATTTCGCGTGAGTTAAAATAGGACTTGGGCTACATTTAGTTTTACGACAAAGAGTGGACGAAACTCGCGTTCTAACAAAATAAAATTGTGTTAATCACACACTACAATCATACAGTTTTATAGATTGAGCCGCAAATTCTATTATTTACAAAAACAAAACTTTCAAATGCTATGTATTGTCTTCACACACATTAAAAATTGTTACTTGAAAACTATCGATTCTAGGTTGGCAAAATCGATTTCTGGGACGTTTTTACATAAATTTTGTCTCTCGGGTCCTAAATTTTTCAGTGATAGAAGATTGGATTGTTTAAGTCCTTCTGTCGTCGTTTTTATTTATTTTTTTCTCCTTTTCAGTCTTTTATTATTAGTGTTTTATTTTGCTAAGAATTTTAGTTTTCCGTTCTCTCAATTTCTCTCAGTTCCTAAGCTTCTCATCTTTTTACTCT
This sequence comes from Tribolium freemani, assembly GCA_939628115.1. NCBI lineage: Eukaryota > Metazoa > Arthropoda > Insecta > Coleoptera > Tenebrionidae > Tribolium > Tribolium freemani. The sequence continues at coordinate 38,110,209 of OW626785.1, forward strand.
CTCACTCTCAGAATGTCAATTTTTCAATTTGTCAGTGTTTCTACGTTTCAGTTCAATGTTTCCTTTTCCACGTTTTTAAATCACAGTTTTCTGGTCTTCAGTTTCTTATTAGCTGTGTTATTAATTCCATTTTTAGTCTCTTAGGTTTTTATAGTTTTTCAGTAGTGTAGCTTTCCTGTTCCTATGTTTCTTAGCTTTTCAATCTCTGAATGTGTTAGAGTTACACAATTTTATAGTTTTCCATTTTTCAGTTCGATATTAGTGTCTTAGTGACTTTGTTACAAGAATTGTTGCTAGGAATTTAAGAGTTAATTAATTTTTTGTACAACCGACCTTACATTCTCTTAATTACGAGAGCAAGGTGAGAAATTCTCGGCCTACCATAGACATAACATTGTTATCAATAAAAGTTTTATGTGGGAGCAAGTCATCATGTATCGTAATAGCATCGCTCAAGTTTCGTCTTCATCTGACAGTTTTTTTTCTAAATATTTTTTAAAGTAAAGGTGCATGCCTGTTTTGAACAATGGATAAAATGGAGAATCACACGGTCATTAAATTCTTCAATTCTTCATCCAAAGTTGGTGAGAATTTATAAAGAGTCAACCTTTTCATATTCAATTGTAAAACATGGTCAGCTAAATTTGAACGTGGTGGCACATTGAACTAAATAGAGATTATACAAAAAAATAAATGCATATTTGATTAAAAAACAGTCTTTCATTGTTAGGCCGAGAATTGTTCACCTTGCCCTCGTATTATTTAGTGTTTCAGTTTTTTAGTTTCTTCGTCAGTTCTTAAATTTCTCAGCTTTCAATTTTCAGTTCCTAAGTTTTTCAGTTTTTTTAGATTTTTAATTTTTTTTTTAATGTTTCAGATCTATAGTTTTTTTAGTTTTTCATCAGCCTTTCAGCGTAGCTCAGGTTAAATTTCTTAGCTTTCAAGTCTCTGAGTTCCTATGTTTTTTAGTTTTTCAGCCTTTTAGTCAGAGTTTTAGTTTCAAAGGACTAGGCACACTTCTTATGGGACATTAAGGACCACTCAAATTAAATAATTTTTATATTAATCGAAAAGCTGAACAAATCGTATCATTGCGCCAAATATGTAGCTCAATTAGGAAGGCCGGAAATTGCAATCAAAGTGAAGATTTGTCCCATAAGAAAAGCATTGGGGCCGCTTTTCGGTGTGTACAAAAAGCTTGTATATATTAAAGATTTACAACATGCGGTTGTACTACAATTGATGGATTGGGGTTCAGGTATAGAGAAATACCACTTTTATGGATATAGGGATTTAAGCTGACAGAAGTTAATATCTCCAACAATAAGAATAATTTAAATTCAATCGCGATTTCTGGCGTTCCTAAACAAGCTACATGTTTGGCGCAATGATATGAATTGTTCAGCTTTTTGAGACGCATCGATTAATATAAAAATTATCCAATTTGAGTGGCCCTTAATTTCCCATAAGAAGTGTGCCTAGTCCTTTCAACAACATCTCCGTCCTTTATTTTTTCAGTCTCTCAGTGTCTTAGTTTTCTAAGAATTCTAGTTGTTTAGTTTCTCAATGTCTCACAGTTCTTAAGTTTCTCATTTTTTCATTCTCTCATAATGTCAATTTTTCCCTTGATTGATATTTCTATGTTTCAGTTCAATAGTTTAGTTTTTTAGTTCCAAAAACCGACGTATTATTTTCAGAGTACTCATTATCCTGTCTCAGCTCCTGATTTTAGGTCTAGAAAACTATACTGCGTCTTTTATAAATTTGTACAGTTTCTCAGTAGTTTCTTAGCTTCTCAGTGTCTTACATATCTATTATTTTAGTTTTTCACTTTTCGCTGCGATAGTTTTTTTTTCGGTCTCTTTGTTACTTACCCTTTCAGTCTCTTAATTTTTCACTGGTTCAGTTTTTTAGTTTTCCCGTATTTCAGTTTTTCAGCTCTTACATTTCTCAGGTTTCAAGTTTTTCACTTTTTAATTTATTTTGTTTTTTTAGTTTTTTTAATCTGTTAGTTATGTAAGGATAAGTTTCTCAGCTTTCAAGTTTTTGATCATTTTCTATGTTTTTCAGTTTCTTACCACTTGACTTTCAGTTTTTTTAATTTATTAATTTTTCTTAATTTCAAATCCATGTTCTTTTAATTTGTCAATGTTTCAATCATAGTTTCATTTTCAAAGTATTTTATTTTCTTAGTCCTTTATTTTTTCAGTGTTTCAGTCAGAGTTTAGTTTTTTAGTTTCAAAAAACCGCCGTATTATTTCAGAGTACTTCTCATCCTGTTACAGCACCCAATTTTAAGTCTTGAAAACTACAATTATTTAAATATTGCGTCATTTTATAGATTTTTTATGGCGATTACATTGGTGCCGGACTCCAATAGTTTCTCTGTAATCGCCGTTTAAAATGTAAAAAAAGTGGAAATTACAACACAGCTTTTGCCTTTTTCTCGGAAATAATAAGATTCAAAGTAAAACAGAATCAAAGATATCCAGCTCAAATTATTTATTTAATTGTCAAAAACAGGAGGCGCTTCGAGCAACGATTCCGGAGGAATTTTTATTTTTTTAGTAAAAATATACTTATAACTCAAAAGCAAAAGGGTCTATACAGGTATCAGACCAAACCTACGGTTTACTTTAAGCGATTTTTGTAAATGTTATCTAAATTCCTATTTTTTGTCAATTTTGCAGAGATTTTAAAAAACTATTTATAGTAGAGCATTTTAATCTACACCATTCAGTGCATGATTTTACGGCCAGGAAAACATTTTTGAAATATTTTTGCGATCTCAAGAAATCTCAAAGACGCTACAAGAAAATATTATACACTTTTCTATTTTTAAATCCCTTAAATGTGCAAAAACCTCAATTGGACCGCTTTTAATTTGATTTGGTGATTTTGAAAAATAAATTTTTCTTACATTTGGGAATTAGAATATTTGCATATAAATCCGCTTTAATTTGCGCTCCAAAACATTGTCTCAATGCCCCATAAAACCCACCTCGTGTTAAACAAACAATAACAAAAAATCCCTTCATAAATTTCAACAAATCCCACCACGAAAAATAATAATTCATCGCAACTAATTATTTACTTAATGAATCGATCCGGCGCACATTCCCGCCGTTTCATTAGTCGTTTAATGAGCGACCCTTTGAATAATTCATTGGTGATAACCAGCTCGTCCAAATATTGAATAAAATTTGCGACACTAACCCGGAATTATTCGAAAGAGAAGCGAACAGCGATTGAGACACTGGCGCGGCTGTAAAATTTATTTTAAAACACTTTTATTTAGTATACAGGGTTAACCCGGAGAATTTACGAGCGCCGTTCCCACGAATATTTTATAAGTGCGACTCCGGAGCTTTATTTCTTTTACACGAGCCCAAATATCTATAATTTTCGACGAAAAAATCCTGTTAAACCGGAAAGGTCCTTCTTAAATACCGCAAAACCCACTGGACCGCTCTAAACCAAGAGAATTACAAATAATTCAGTTTCCGGTACATCAATTTTCCGGTTACCCGGAGGCACCCACCTTCAAATTCGACACAATCGAGAACAAGTCGAAAGTAGGGACCAGTCGCTGCTGGAAGGAATAACTCTCAATTAATTTTAACTGTTTATTAATCAATTCTAATTAGTATATACACGTCTCATATAAAGTAATATCAACACTTCATTATTGTAAAAATATCTTGGCATATTTTATCGTCTTAAACCTACGAGAATAACTATATAGTTGGCAACGGTTGTACTTAAATAAGTTAAATAAAATAACAATAAATTAAATTTTATTATTGACTGGTCGCGTTATTTTCTCCAGCCGGTCCCAGCTTCAGGGCTTCGTCAACTTGTTCCTCGAACACGTATCCAGTGCTTCTCCTGTTAGACAGTCGATTTCTGGCCCGTTTTTTTCTCTGTGTTTCGCTCGAGTCCGCTGGACTGCAAATAAGTTCAATGAGGGAACTGTTAGAGTTTCATTATTCTGACTTACTTTTTCTGACGTAGTTGCACTTCGGGGTACGAGGGACTCTTGCAGTCTTCCTGGAAGGATTTGTGATTGTCCATCACTAGACTCGTCATGGTTTCCTGACTGGAAACAGAACAATAATCAACGTGGACGAAAAAGTGCGAATTTTTAAAGTAAATTCGTGTCAGATTAATTCTGGTTTTGTTCCACGAATAAGTAAATAAGAGAGACACGAAAATATGTTGATTGTATCAATAGACAAATATTTTGACAAGGTGTTACTTAGTACTCGTATCTATGAGTATGTTTGACAGGGATTACAAATATGAAAAAAAAGTTTATCTACTAGTATAAATAACAGACGTAACTCCAATAAAGTAGCTAATACCTTTGACACGACACTATCTACAAATAATGGTTTTGCTACTTTTGACAATTAATACTTGGGTAAAATAAGCGTAAACTTATTACAAAATTTTCCTAAACATTTCCAAATACAGGATGATAAAGATCACGACACCAATTTTGCTACTTTTGCTACTTTTGACAATTAATACTTGGGTAAAATAAGCGTAAACTTATTACAAAATTTTCCTAAACATTTCCAAATACAGGATGATAAAGATCACGACACCAATTTACCAAATAATGTCTAGTGTTTGGGTTGTAATTAATTTATATTAATTACAGGATGATTCAGATATCGAGAGTTGGTGCGACACTTTTGAATCACCCTGTACAGTTTTTTAGTTTTTCAATCTTTCAGTCACCCAATCTTTCAGTCCCACAGTTCTTAATTTTCTCAGTCACTTCGTTCAGTAGTTTCTCAGGATTTCAAATTTCCAATTTACTTTGCCAGTTTTTCAATCCTTCGGTGTCTTTTTGTTTTAAGATATTTAATTTTTGAGTCTCTCCGTTTCGTTAAGTTCATAAGTTTTTTAGTTTTTCAATGTATGAATATTTTTTATTTATTTTTAGTCTTTCAATCAGGTCAGGTTGGTTCAGGTCAGGTCAGGTCAGGTCAGGTCAGGTCAAATCTTATTTTTCTAAGATATTTAATTTTTGTGTTTCTCCGTTTCTTCCAGTTTCTAAGTTTTTAAGTGTTTTAATGTATTAATATTTTTCATTTATTTTCAGTGTTTCAGTCAGGTCAGGTTAGTTCAGGTCAGGTCAGGTCAAATCTTATTTTTCTAAGATATCTAGTTTTTGTGTTTCTCCGTTTCTTACGGTTTCTTAGTTTTTAAGCTTTTTAATGTATTAATATTATTCATTTATTTTCACTTTTTCAATCAGGTCAGGTCAGGTCAAGTCAGGTCAGGTCAGGTCAGGTCAGGTCAGGTCAAATCTTGTTTTTCTAAGATAATTAATTTTTGTGTTTCTCCTTTCTTCCAGTTTCTAAGTTCTTTAGAGCCGGTTTACAGAAGCGTCATTAATTTAATCCGCAATTAAATGCGTGATTAACTGACCACGTGACCAAATTGAAATAATTTCATTGGTCTATTCGAGTTGTTAACTTTTAACAACGAATTAAAATTTAATGAAATTTTCTATAAACCGGCTCTAAATGTATTAATATTTTTCATTTATTTTCAGTCTTTCAGTCAGGTCAGGTCAGGTCAATTCTTACTTTTCTAAGATATTTAATTTTTGAGTCTCTCCGTTTCTTCCAGTTTCTACGTTTTTAAGTTTTTTATTGTATCAATATTTTTCATTTATTCTCAGTCTTTCCGTCAGGTCAGGTTAGTTCAGGTCAGCTCGGGTCAAATTTTATTCTTATTCTTCCAATTTTTTAGTTTTTAAGTTTTATATTGTATTAATATTTTTCATTTATTTTCAATCTTGTAATAACATCAGGTTAGTTTAGGTTAGGTCAGGTCAGGTCAGACCAAACCTTTCGATTTTTATATAATATTTTCAGTATTAGGTTTATTGTATTGATTAATTAAAATTTAATAGATACAGAATGAGTCAACAAAAAAATTCCTCTGAAATTTGGCCACATTAACTGAATCACCCTGTGCAGGATGTCTCATTAGAGTATGGACTTGTGCATAAAACACATATTATTAGTACCGAGTGATTCACCAAACAGATTGTTGGATTGCCACCAACTTTCATCTTCCCAATAATTAAAATTGTTTTACACAATATTTTGACCTTTTTAAGTTTTCCATATCTTAGGTTTTTACAATTTATCTATTGCAATTTGATTGGTTCATAATTTTTGAATAACTACGTTTAAAATAGTCAAGAGTTGATTATTTTACAAAAATGTATAAATATTGAAAAATATTAAAGCAAAAATGTAAAAATATTGTTTATTTACCTTTAATATTTGATTTATTTGAATGTTATTTACCGATCATTTACCATTTTTTTATAATTACTTCACATCAATTCATATAAACGTTTGATCACTTTTACTTTTTCTAAATTTGATTTTGCAGTAGAATATAACTAGAAAAGAAAATGTAAAAAAATATGACCAGGGAGAACGTGTAAAGAAAAGTCGTTCAATGTGATTTTTTTCTTCAATATATCTATTATGTAGAAAAATAAAAAAAATAGGTACTTAAAAAATTACTTTTCCAAATTTGAGTTTTTCATAATTTTGACCAAAAAATGTATTAATTTCAATAAGATTTAAAATAAGGAATAATAGTCGGGTTATTATTGTTATTTAAATAAAACAAATAAAAGCAGGTTAAGTAAAAAAGTGGTCTTGTCCAATTCGAAAAAAATTAGAAAACAAAGAGAATTATTGAGATTTTCTAACCTTACGAAAGTAGAAACACCTCACCACGTCCACCCAAACTTTGACTACTCTTGCGATAAAACCTGTCTCAAAATTTCCCCATATTTCACCCGATAATAACAAATTTATAACTTGTGCTTTATCTAAAAAAATTAGTTTGGCTTGAAATTGGTGCGACATCAAAGGAACATACAACGAGTAGATATCCACAAACAATCAAACCACTCCAGAGTAATCTCAAGAGTTAGAAATGGATCTTTGTAACGCATGAAATTGTGAGCGGAACATAAATTCAAAGTATGACGAATTTTGGGTAAACCTAACACTAACACAAATAAAAAGACGAAATTTGGACGATAAAGTGAATAATTTTCCAAACAAAGTGTCATTGATTAATGATAACTTACGAAATTTATCACACCTCAAACATAACTAACGCGTTGTGTATTTTTACAAAAATTGAAATCAACCACAAACCTCACAGGACTTCGCTCAACTTCTGCCATTTTGCCACTTGGCATCACAAATCAGACTGAGGTGCTCTACTGAACGAGATCTAATCATTCCTTAGTTTATCTTTATAAAGTACCATATTTCCCGATAACGTTATTAGTCGCGCTATTTTTGTTTTTATCGCTGAAGGACGTATTGAAATCACCGATTTGTGTTTATCACAAGAGAGAAATTGTTTGCTCGAGATGCCATGAAAATACAACTTTCCCTCTAATTGCGTTGTCCCGTTAACCAGTGGGCGCTTGTCCTTAACCGCGCCATTTAAGTCCATAATGAATCACCCGGTATACGAAACGCGTAGGCAATCATCAATACACCTGTAGGAAACAGCTGCCGCTTTGTATCAAAGCTGGAAAAAGCCGTTTCAGGCCTGTGGGTGATGGTGATGTGTTTTATTTCATATTTTTTGCTTTGAAGGCTGGAAATGTCATTTGAATTCGTTTAGGGAATTTTCCGGGGGCAGATTAGCGCCTCGTTGCGCCACAAAGTGGACAAATATTTTTCCGAGCAAATTGGAAAGCAAACAGAATTTATGAAACGCATCAAATGACGGGAATAAGAAAAACGAAATAAAAGTGTTTGGTCTTTATTAAAGAAAATTATTGGCCGGTTTATGGACAAGCAAACTATTTTGATAGTTTTATCGGAAATGGCAATTATTATCATACAATAAGTGTTATCGGACGGCAAATATCATTTGTGTTTAGTAACATCTCTGTTATTTCGGAGGTTGTAAATCTCGTGGTGATTCACTCTTCCGCTCGACTTTGAGCTACAAATATTTTTTATCAAAAAATGGAACAAACTATTCAATCACTTGACTACGGAGGACTATAACTTAGGAGACGAAACAATATACAAAATCGCAGGATTTTCTGGACCCAAAAAAATAGTACGGCAGAGTAGATATGAGGGCGCTTCAAGCGTTATACCGTCTCAGCGCCAAATCGTTTTAAATTAATTTAAATTCAACCAGTTCACTAATTACTTAAAAATGCAGAAATATTGAGCTTTGCCATCTTAACAAACTGAGAAAAGCTGGCAACTAAAATTTTCATAAGAAACATAAGAAAAAATTATTTAAAATTTAAAATTTGGGCTTCGTCCCGTATTTTTCAAAACGCTGCGAATACGGTTAAAGACATAAGAAAAATGTTAAAAAGAAAGTTGTAGAGAATTAAATTTGCTTTAAAAAAGTCCGACCGTATGTTTATCATCAAGGGTTTAGGTTCCAAAAACGCTAAAGCGACGGATTCGTATCATTTTACCGATGGTCACGTAACGGAAAGTGAATTTATACCTAAACTGTAGAAGATATAAATATGGTGTCGCGGACTTTTTTATAGGAAATTTAATTTTCTACAACTTTGTTCCTTACACTTTTGTTGTATCTTCAACCATATTCGCAGCGTTTTGATAAATATGCAACGGTGCGCAAAGAATTATCAATTTGCGATTTTATACAGGCTGTTTTGTCTAAACCCCACATTAGAAGTATTGGGAGTTCTAATAATCATAGTCATCTGAAAATTTATGTACAACCATAATCTTTTAGATCCTGCTCAATGAAAATATTCTCAAGATAGCAGCACTTCCGGTTATACCGGAAGTCGCTATCAACTTCCTTATTTTAAATGGAATGCTATATTTTTAATGTGTTTTTGAATTACTAGAGTTATTTTAAGGTAGTTTTCATAAGCTGTTCCTATACCTAAATTTAGCCGTTTACGAAATATTTATGGTTTTTAAAAATTTTTTGGATTTGCACTTTCCAGTTCAAAACTCGATAACTCTGCGATTTTTAAAAATTTGGAAATATTTTTGAACTCATTTGAAAGAGGAAGCCTAGATCTTTCCATTGGTGTTTTCAAATTTCTAAAAAAGAATAACAAACTCCAAATTTTTAAAATTAAATTTGCAAAACTTTAAGCACCCATAACTCATTTTTTTCAAATGAAATGACAAAAGTTTTATTTCACTAGATGGTAGAGAATTTAGTTCTGCTTCGATCTGTGTTAACAATCCCTATACTTATGTTTAATAGTTTTCAAGTTACAATACCTTTTTGTTGGGATTGAGAAATTCATTAGCCATAGGCCTTTTCTAATAGGTTGCCATGGAAACGAATGAAAAAAGGTGAGAAATTAAAGTTTTTCAAACCAACACCCAATGAATTTATTTTGTTTTCACAGTCTGATAACACAATTTTGAACAGAGTTTGTCGTTTAAGTTTAATCAGAAATGTTTTTATGGCAAACTATGCAAAAATAGCTGTGGTTAGTAAGAAATTTCCTACAATAACAAAAAAACCAACATAACTTGAAAATTATCACAGATAGGTATAGGGAATGCTAATACAGATTGATGCAGAAAAAAAATCTCCTCCATATAGTAGAATGAAAATTGGGACATCCCATTTGAAAAAATTAAGTTTTGGGTATTTAAAGTTGCCCAACTTAACCTTAAAATTTTTAGGTTTATTAACTTCAATTCCAATTTTGATCACACTGAACATCAGATATAGGCTTTCTCTTTCAATTCTCTAAACATGATTTCGAAATCTCTAAAACTAAGCGAGTTACCGATTTTTTAAGGGACAGGTGCAAATTCAAAAATTTTTAAAAATCCTAAATATCTCGAAAACGATTAAACTTGGGTATAGGGAAAGCTGATAAAAACTCCCTTAAAATAACTCAACTAATCTAAAAACGCAGTGTAAAACATAGCTTTCCAATTAAAATAAGAAAGTTAATAGCGACTTCCGGTATAACCGGAAGTGCTGCCATCTTGAAAATATTTTCATTGTGCATAACTCAACGGATTATGCCTGAGTACCAACTCTCAGATAAACATCTTTATTAGAACTTTCAATACTTCTAATGTGGGGTTTAGACGGAACACGCTGTATTTTAGCGAACGCTGCGAATACGGTTATAGATATAAAAAAACTGAGAGGAACAAAATTGTGAAGAATTAAATTTTCTACAAAATAGTCTGCGACACCATATCTCTATCTTCAACGGTTTAAGTATAAATTAACTTTTCAATACTTGACCACCGGCAAAATGAAGCAAACCCGCCGTTTGTGCGTCTTTGAACGACTTTAGGGCCTAAATGGTTGAAGACAGATATATAGTCTCGCGGACTTTTTTGTAGGAAATTTAATTCTCTACAACTTTCTTCTTAACATTTTTCTTGCACCTGTAACCGTATTCACTGCGTTTTGAGAAATATGGGACAGAGTGCAAATTGGTAAAAAAAATTTAAGTATAGTTTACGATAAAATTTTTGCATTGTGTTTATGTCTTACTATTGAGAATTTAATGCTCTATCTGCTTGTATTTTTATTAAACGTTATACTAAACAACCATGTTTTCAAATTGATTACTCTGAATACTTGACGGTAATGGAACAACAGCGCTCTCTAGCGACATTAACGGAACTATCGAGGGGACGTTTTATTTGTACGTCGTTTCAATCCTAACCTTTAGATATCCGTAGGCTTGACCTAACCTGACCTGACCCGATTTCGAGCAGAATATAATAGAACTTTTACTTATTACCTTTCACCAAAAATGAAACTTTTTAAACAGTGTTTTATTGATGTTTGATTTGCAAAAATAACCTTTGACATCGCCATAAATCAATCAATGGAATTACTAGCGACTTAGAATTTTTTACATATTTTATTTTTACAAGTCGCTTCTCGTCCCGAAATCGAAGTTATTAACTGACTCCTCTGCACCCGGTAGTAATTTCTAATTTCGGCGACTGATTTATAAGGTCGTTCCGACTTCATGAAAAATTTAAAAACGACCAACTTGCCTGCTTTTAAAACCATCCAGATGCGCATCCGACGGAATCGAATATCGAAGCGGGATGAGCTAAATAAATTCGCAAAAAATTTGCTCCCAGACCCTTAGCTACGTTAATTGGATGATTTAATAAGCCAAGCTTGCGTTTTTCATTCATTTGTGGGTGGATGTAGTACAAGTACGAGGATAATAAGACATAAAAATAAGAATTTCTCCCCTAAAACACGCCAGTCATTTCAGACAACAATAAGGTTGGCAATTGCCAATTTACTTTTATTCACTATAAAGATGGACCATAAAGATTGGACGTAATAGTGTATGACCCTGTTTAAAACGCATAATGGAGGGGGTGATGCATGTTTATTGAAAATAAAGCCATAAAATACACCCAAATTTATTGCAATAAAGAAGCAGCAAGAAAATTTCTGTTTTTCAACCTTTGGAATTTTTAGGGCGAGTCAAAGAAATTGTAAAAAAATTCGTAACTGAACTTAATTACCCCAATCTGTTAAAATATGAAAAAATTGGACCGCTCTGTATATGCATTTACAGGTTCTCTAGCTAAAGGTTTTATTGTCTTTAAATTCTATGATTAGAATTTCACTTTTTGACTACGCTTATGTAAAATTAATTTAATTAAATCATTCTGGTTTAGTTTTGATTATGTTGATGTACTCGTAAGAATATTAATACAATTTAAAAACTAAGAAATACTAGAACATCGGTAATTATTCAAACAATTATTTCCCTGTTAACATTTAATTATAAAACTACAGAATGATACATAGAAAACTAAGTAGGGTCGAAATAGGGTAGATGTACTTAATTTTTTCTCATTAAAAATTGAAATTTGCGCTCTGTCTTAAAGATACAATAAATATGTAAAAAATAAAGTTGTAGAGCGTTAAATTTCCTATAAAAAAGTCTAGACCATATCAGTACCTTTAATCGTTTAAGCCCCAAAAAAATTCAAAGTCACTCAAGTGACTGATTTGTTTCATTTTTACAAGCGGCAGAATACCGAGGAAACATTTTCAAGCAATTTAAACCCAAACGGTTGAAAATAGAGAAATAATCTCACGAACTTTTTTGAAGAAAATGTTATTCTCCACAACTTTGTCCCTTACACTTTATTCGTATCTCCAACCATCTTCGCAGCGTTTTGAAAAATATAAGGCAAATTATTATAAGTTCCTTTTCGATAAAATCTTTGTCTTATTATTGAAAATTTAACATTCTTACTTGCCTATGGTTTCTTTGTTTTTCTTGTGTTCACCGTTAGTTATTTTAAATGCAGCCAGTACTTATTTTCTGGGCTAGGAACAATTGCGCCATCTAGCGACACTAATGGAACTAACAAAAGTGGGGACGTTTTTTTGTACGTCGTGTCGCATCCTAGTATTTAAGTGTCCGTGGAGTCATACCAACTTGAACGCAACCCAAAATACAATCTTTATAAAATTCTAGGGGATTCAAGACTTACCACGTAATGTAAATTTTGTGTTGTAGTATATTTTATTTTTAAAATTTTTGTCATCTTTTGAGAAGCTTTTGTTGTTTTATTAAATGATGTTTTTATGCAAATTTGGCGAAATGATAACTGTCTTTTTGATAATTAAATTTGTCTAAGTTATTATATTTATGATGTTCCACGATTACTTCAAGTTAAATTAAGTTTCATGAATCAAGTTAGCAATACCTGTAGTGTATTTCAGATTGTATTCAAAGCCTCGTAGTTTCATAGAAATCACCCTGTAGTTGCGGTATACATTAGGTATATTTTACGAGAGAAAAAATATTCGTCTAATAATAGTTTTTATTTTGTTAAAATGAATACAAATCATTAGAATTTCCGAGTAGAAAAAATGAGTAATATTGAAATTTTAACTTATTAATGCGTTTATCGAATAAGCATCAAAATTTAAAGTAGTTCAATTGTTAATGCATTATTTAAAATGTAATTTATTACATATTTAAAGAGATAATTATGTATTTATTCTCTTTTAACTTTGAATAAATAATTTATGTTTGTGCTATTTCTTTTGTTGCTTAATTTTCTATTAGCATTCTGGTTATTGCAAAATTTGGACAAGTTGTAGATAGCTAAATTTTTAGCAGCCTCACTTAGTAACAAAAAAAATTAAATGCCAACGAAAATTCAACACAATCAATCATCATTATTTCTTCGAAGTGTTAGAAAATTTTATTTGTTAATTAACAAAATAAATTCCAATTCGACAATTTTTTCTTACAACTAATTTTTTAAGATTAGTCTTAGGCTTTTAGTTTAATTTGTTTTAATGTTTGTTAAAAAATAAATGCGTGGAGTAAAAATAAAGCCAGAGATCGACTCTGATTCCCTGCTATAAAATTCTTTAGCTGCAACGACAGCATTGACATTGCATTCCGATCCAATCAAAGCCAATGTTCCCATGTGAATTATGAACTTTATGACCGCTAGATATGGATAAACGTTGAGTTCCGATAACTAGGAATATTTATTCGTAAAATTACTTCCGACATAAAGAAATTTCTAGTTCCGTGAATGAGTTTGTTAAAAAATGCATTACTCATCATTGCTTACCCTATGACTTCCTCAACCGTTTCGAAAAAGTGATTAGAAAGTGTCCGTGGTAAAATTTCCAAGATTCATCTTCTTCCACTCGCCTCCGAAGAAAGTCTTCGCACATAATATCGTAAAAATGATGGTGATAACAACGTAACGCACCGTCACCAGACCGCAGCAGCACTTTTAACTTTCATTTTCTCTAAGATACTCCGAGTAATGAGTCAACGAGAGTCTGTCTATTAGAAACGGTCACTTGTAGGTCGACATTTCCGTATATGATCTGCTCATGTGACCGCCGCTATGCAGATTTCTGAAGTCAATTGATTTATCGGCTTGGGCCTCCACGATGGTACCCGTAATGGTAATGGTATCAATGACATCGTAAATGGTTCGATGATTGGATTTGGAACGCGACAATGCTGGATTCTGCTGTGCTGACTCATTGGTTCACTTAATTGGAAAAAACGGAAAATTTTACAATGATCGATTCGAAAATTAAATAATTTCTAGAAGGTTCTGATCTCAATTAAATTTTGGACCACTCTGTATATTAGAGGCTGTCACAGCCAGTGGCGTATTTAGGTCCAATGCCGCCCTGGGCTACTTAATTTTGCTGCCCCTGTTATTAAAAAAATAGTTATTTATGTATTAAGGGCGTAAAGAATCTTTTGTGGCCCGAAGCCTTATTTCTGGCTTGAGGCGCAGCCGAAGAACAGAAAAAGGTTGTAAGGGCATAAAAGCGAGTTACGCCTGCCATACATACAAAACTTTGCACAGATTAAGCTTTTTAATTCAAATCTCATTATGATTACGATCGAAATCGACCAAAATCTCGACAAAATTGGAAAAATCAAAATCTTAAAAATCGAACCTATTGACTTTTTTCTCAGATGGTTGTAAACGCATAGAAAAGTCCACTAGAGTGAGTTAAAAATTTTTTGTTTTTGTTTTTGTGAAGTAAGTGCCTTGACCATTAAAATTTTAAATTTTGTAAAAAACAGATATGATATGTAAAATGAGAATTTACTGGAACAAACCGTTTTATTCCACGACTTTTTGTTTTTGAGTTACGATTTTTTTTAGTGTAAAACTTTAAATGCCTCTGTACCCGGAATCGGGGCCCGGGTTTTATGAAGAAAATAGATAATTTTAAGCGCTATCTGATGCTTTCTTGATTGTTGCTCTAAGTCTTATAGTTTCCGAGAAAAACGCAAAAAAGGTTGCCATTTTCACTTTTTTTTAATTTTTAAACGCCGATTACGGCGAAACTACAGACTGATTCAAAAATACTGAGTCTGTTGGCAACAGATTTGAAAGTATTTTTGTTCGTAATTTGCAACACTGCAACCGAATTCGATTTTTTTTGACAATTACTTGACGTACAACCCCATAAGATTGTTGAATTGTTATTAACTGAAGGCGTACTCTATTGGTATCCTATAAAATTTAACTCGAGTGTTGCCAACAGACTCAGTATTTCTGGATCAGTCTGTATTAGAGTTAGCGAAAAACGGTAAAATCGATTAAAACAACAATAAAACGACAAAATTTTCATTTTTTTTATTTTCTCAATTACGTCAAAACTATTTGAAAATGTGGAACTATTTTGGTCTAAACCTATGTAAAATAGTGCGGGGAATCGATTGGCCCCGAGAAAATTGCCAAATTCCCTATAGTTTTTTAATTATGAATTTTTTAAACTTTGACCTATTTTTGTTTTTTTTCTGAAATTTTCTCGAAAAATATAAGTCGGAGAACAATGATCTTTTTTGCAAAAGATAGATAATTAAAAGAACTTTCCAACGATAATAAATGTCATACGGTTATCTCTAATAGTTCAGGAGTTATTGCTCGATAAATGTTCCGGGTACCCGGAATCGCCCAAAATCTCGATAAAAATTGGAAAAATCAAATATCAAAAAATGATAATAATTGACTGTTTTTGCATTTTTAACAATTCGAGAGGATTGTAAAGGCACATAAAAGTTAATAAAACTTAACTAGAATAAGTTTTAATTAAATTTTTTTTTTGAATTTTTTTTACTCGATCAAATTTTTGGCAAAAGATTTTCCAATTTTAAATTGGGTGAAATGCTGATATATTACGTAGAATAAGCCGTACAATTCAATGGAATAATCCGTTTTGCCCTAAGTCTTATAATTTCCGAGAAAAACTTTAAAAAATTAAAAAAAAAGGTAAAATTTTCACTTTTTTCAATTTTGAAAGGGCAATTACGGCGAAACTAAAAGAGCTATGACAAAACGGTTTGTTCTATCGTCAAAATCTATCAGATAGCATAGGTATTAGCGAATTTTTTTTTCCAAAATTTTAATTTTTTCAGCATCAGGGGGAGGGGGGGTGTTGATTAATTTTTAATTTTTTTATTGTCTCCATTACGGATAAACTATTCGAAAAAGTGGTACTATTTTAATCAGTGTCTAAGCAAAGCGATCCGGGGAATCGATTGGCGTCGAGAAAATCGCCAAATTCCCATTAGTTTTTTAATTATGAATTTTTTTTAAATTTGACCTACTTTTGCTTTCATTTGCAATTTTCTCGAAAACTATTAGTCGGAGAACAATGATCTTTTTTGGACAAGATAGATAATTAAAAGGGCTTTCCAGCGATAGTAAACTTTATGGGGTTATCTTTAATAGTTCCGGAGTTATTGCTCGATAAATGTTCCGGGTACCGGAAATCGACCAAAATCTCGACAAAATTTGAAAAATCAAAATTTAAAAAATTGAAATTTCTAATTTTAACAACTCCAAAGGGTTGTATAGACATAGAAAAGTCCATAAAACTTTGCTAGAGTAAGTTTAAAAAAAATATATTTTTTTCATTTTTGTGAGGGAAAGTGCCTTGACCATTAAAATTTTAATCCTGTGAAGAGCTGGTGTAACACGAAAAATGAGCCGCTGAATTCACTGGAACAAAACGTTTTGCTCTACGACTTTTAATTTTGGAGTTACGATTTTTTTTGTTGAAGAATAATTATAATATAATAATAATTATCAACTGGCTGCCCTAATTTTAAGCTGGTATAACACGAAAAGAGAAAGACTTTTATTAAATATTTCAGAAAATAAGGAAAAATTTACAAACCCCGAAAAAAGACAATTTTTATTAACAGGAGGACATTTTTTGTCGAGCTTTGAAAATTTGTAGTACTTAACCCTTTTGTAATACAAATCAGCTTTCAAAATTTTGAATGTGACATTGTGACATCTCAAATGAACTGGTAAACTGCATAAACTGCTCGAAAATGTTTAAGTTATTGGTATTTTATTATAGTTTAATATAGTTAATGCTCCACAACAGTTAAAGAAGTCTAATTATTGTAACATCAATCGAATTCTATCAATTTTCGAACATTGGAATCTGATAACAACAGATCAGTAAATGGTATACCTATATGTATCTGCTTTTAAGTTCATTCTCTTTATGATTAATTAATTTTCTTTAAAATTCGGTAATATTCTTAACTTTTTTTCAATCAGTTTATTTGAATGAAATACATAGCAAACTCAGTTCTAGCTCAAGTTCACTAAAAGTGCAAGTTATTCTGAAATTTAAATAAAAAATCTGAAAAAGTTCTTTGTAAAGTCACCAAACATGCACTAGATTTTTAAATCTCTGTTTTATTTTTTTGAAAAATCACTTTGTATTTATTTAAAAAGTTTTTGTTTTCCAAAAAACGTAGTTATTTTTACAATTTTTTCTATATTATTACCTTGTCGTTGACTTTTTTCAAAGACATTTTTCTGTATTTTGTACTAAGGCTTTTTCTACTCATTGTGAATTTTCTTTAATATGAGTTGAAACTAGTAAAAACTCATTAACTAAACAATTAAGAACTTAAGAAGTAAAAAAATACGACGAAAAATAAAAATTTGATCAATTAATTTAAAAATGCAATCCGTCTATTTACTTGCAATATATTCTAACCAAAATATATATGATTTGTTTTGCCGCCCTTAATATTATGCCGCCCTGGGCTATAGCCCATATGTAAACATGCTCCTAGTCCCACCTAATAATTTCTTGGTGAAAGATGTACAGTCACAATCAAAACGAATGACGCCCCTAAAACCGCAGCCACAAATCTTATCATTATGGTTATCCGGCCCGGTTGGTAGGGGTGTCATTCTTTTCGATCGTGACTGTGCAAGGTGATACGACTCAAAATATTAATTTTTTTATTACTTAGCCCATTCCTTATTTTATTGCATTTTTAATGTCTTCATTTACCTCTGTTCTAAATATCAATACTTTGGTTCACGTTTCGTGCCAGAAGGGTCATAAACAGTCACGTTATCCAACTTCAAAACTTCACATTTATCCCCAATTATGGGATTTAGTTGTTGTTTATTAAAAAATTGTTTATGCAAAGCTGTTTGCTGAAGTTGATTTCGCTCGAGCATGGAATTTGATAAAATCTTTGAATATTTATGACCCATCGGAAGCAATTTTTCAGTAAAAATAAATCCAAGTTGAAGTATTTTCATTTTGCTGTAGGTGCAATTTCTGTTTAGTTGTTTTCTTTGAATTTTAAGATTGTGCAAACCTGACATTATAAAATCGCGTTATCCACATCCAGCTACTTTCTGTTGAACGGAAATATCCATTACATTATACTTTACGATATAATAGGTTTTTATTGTTGAATTTTCACTTTAACATTTCATATTGTCTACAATTTTTCATAAATTAATTCAAAGAGACTTTCAGTTTTGTTCGGTTTATAATTGATTTATTCAACTTTTCTATTGGCAATAATACTTTCTCTTCTTATTCTTATGTGGTTTTTGAGCCTTATTGCTATTTTACTATCAAAAAATCAGTAATTAACGTTATTTAATTGGGAACATAATGAGTGGCACATGAAATGTGAAAGGAAACACCAAAAAATGTTATAGAAATAATTGTTTTTTTATTCTGTAACCGTTCTTTCTTTAATAATATTATTGCTTATAAATTAGAGCACCCCCACATATGAGTCATAATTTTTCTAATTTGCATTGCTCAGCACTAAACACTACAGTTAGGTTTATTCAAAAAAATATGCGAATAATTTTGTTTATTGCCCGTCATACGTTTATAAAAAATCGTTATCAGCTCAAAATGCTAATTGCTTAGTATAAAAGGACAACTAAGCCAAAAACCGACACATATTCATTTTGGAGCAACTACAACAATGTTCAAATACTTCAAAGTAAGTACCTAGTATTGTTTTAATTATGGGGTCTAAATTTTTGTAATTTGTAGGTTGCTACTGTTGCCGCTATTGTTTTAAGCAGCCTTATCATGACTGCTTATGCCCAAGGGCAAGGGCAAGGGCAGCAAGGACAGCAAGGACAAGGACAATAGTTTCTCATGGGAATAAAGGTACTTTAATAATATGCATAACAGCTGTACTATTATTATTTTATCTAACTTTTTCAGTCAATACCGCTACGTTAGATGCCCACCCAGTTGGAAGAACGAAAACTCCACAGCCATGTAATATTGGAATTTGTCTTTAATAAATTAACCAAAGCATAATATTTCTTTTTTCATTTATGTTACCTTTTTTGTTGCAAATGTTGTTGTTCGTCAAGTTCCACTCGGTCTAATTCATTTTAGATTCAGATAGTATAGTAGTATATACAAACTTTGGTCAAAAAATAACCAAAAAAAAGTCGAAGTTGGTGGTATTTTAATTACTTTAGTTCTTTATGTGTGGGAAATTGGGTGAAAAATAAACCAAAAAACACAAAATTTATTTATTGTCAAAAATTGTGTTACGCTTTCCTACCTTTCCAAGCCTCCTAACAAAAAATCAGGAAATTAAATCGATATTGATTTAATTTACTTTATTATGCTCATTTAGCTCGTTTTTGAACATGAAATTCATTGTACAAAAATTTTCCAAAACAAATTTTGATCAAAAGCAGAGAACAAACAGCAAGTTAGGTGTTTCGAGAGTGTTTTAGTATACTCTGCAGCCAGAAACGTAATTATTTAGCAACATTTGGTCAAGGGTAAGCCATTAAATCACCAAAATGAGCCGAAAATGGTATTTTTTTCGACAGTTTAAACACATTTTTTGGGGCCAGAATGAAACTTTTTCGATTAATTTTGCTAACACTGGTCGGAAAATTACGAGATTAATGTCATGACTTATTACTTTAGCTTATTAGTGCGTTTGAACTTTAGTTGGCAAGATCATGCCAAAAATTTATTTGATTAGTTTTGTTCGATTTAGCTCGTTTTGAGCAAATTTTTTTTAAAGTTTTAAAATTTGGTCGTAAAATCTGATATTTTTATATTTTTCAAGCAAGTTACAAATGTGTTTGAAGTTATTCCGATGAATTTCCGAAATAGATTAGTTTTACCGATTTGGTGACAGAGAACAACATGTTTATTTGATGACCGATAAAATAACAGCCCCAAAAACAAACAAACAAATGATAAATTCTGCATAATATTTATTATACATATTTTTAATTCAAGCAAAATGGCAAATGGCTAAATGGTTAACGCCTTTATTAAGAAATATTTTCAAGATTGGATAGAGGAAAATTGCTTCACAAAGCTTGACAAAGTCGCTTTAACTGCTTTAGCAGTCATTATCCTTATTGTCCTTACATTTCAAAAAATATGCCTATAAATATTTTATGTGCTGTATGTGAAGGTTGTATTTTTAGTTGTTATCAGCCCAAAATGCTAATTTTTGTGTATAAAAGGCAAACCAAGCCAGCAATGGACACAGATCCTTTTTGGTAATACCGTAACAATGTTGAAATACGTCAAAGTAAGTATGTTTTAAATTATTTCTAAATTAAAGTAACAATGGGCATTATTTTAGGTTGCTGCTGTTGTTGCTGTAGTTCTAAGCAGTCTTCTTATGACTGCTTATGCACAAGGACAAGGACAACAGCAAGGACAGCAAGGACAAGGGCAATGACTGAAATGAAGAACCAGAACTTCGCATCATGTAATACAGGAATTTGTGTGGAATAAATTATTATAAGAGCAATAACATAGCGACATTTATTCATTTAAATTACCCTACACCCAGTTGTATAAAAAATTAATCAGTTTTAATCCTGATTTAAACACATAACAATAATCCCTGTAAATGGTAGAATCTTTGTAGCCGACCAATTCGCAATATTTTTTATAATTAAGCACGATTTGTTAATTTGAATATAAAAACGATAAATGGCGAGATGAAGAAGAAATCAAGAAAAAAACACCTACATTATAGTTAGCAGAAGATGACAGGTTCACACCTATCCGATCTTTAAATCTTTAAATCAAAAATGATAAATGGCGAGATGAAGAAGAAATCAAGAAAAAAACACCTACATTATAGTTAGCAGAAGATGACGGGTTCACACCTATCCGATCTTTAAATCTTTAAATCAAAAATCGTTAAATTAAATTTCGAATTATTTCTTTTTGCAAATATGACGAAATCGCGTGCTTGAAAAAAATTACGTCTAACGTCTTACACGATTTTATTATTTTGAAAACCTTACAAAATTGTATTTTCTGGGCGGTTTGAAAAAGTTGGGGCAACGCTCGGCCAAGTGCACCAAGAATTGCTGAAACTACGAGTATGTACAAAAATTAAATAAAATAAAAATATAAACTCAAAATAGTTCGCGAAGTATTTACCATCTGTTCAATTAAAATTCTGATAACAGTAAAAGAGAAAGAAGAAACAAAAATGTTATAGCAACTTACTTTGGAAGTTACAGGCCACTTTCACATCTTGGTAAAAACTATTTTGTTGGCGGAATTTTTTCAAAGACTAAACAAAATAAATTAGCTTTGTATAAATTGTTAACAAGTATTGCACTAAACATTTTGTAGCATTGTCTGCAAAGATTGGCCTATTTTTGACTCTTGAAGTAGCCACTGTTTTTCATTAATGGAAAAATCTTATCACCTTTGGGTTTCAAAAAAGATGTGGCACTTATACATATTCAAGTTGCTCAATTTGGAAGTTTTTCTTAGCTGTTATCTGCGCAAAATGCTAATTGATGAGTATATAAGTAGCAAGTCAAAAACCAACACATATCCATTTGAAAAAGAAACAATGTCGAAATACTTCAAGGTGAGTCACAAACTAAAAGTACTTTGATCAAAAATATAGCTAAACTCATGATAGGTTGCTGCTGCGGGAGCTCTAGTCTTAATTAGTCTCATTATGGCTGCTTATGGGGGAGGAAAATCAGGACAAAGACAATAAAAGAAGAAGCAATAAAGCAGAAATTAGAATAAGGTACGAAAATAATTTTCTTTTAGCATTTATCTACGTATTTTGATTTTTTTAGTCGTACTATATGGACTAGTTTTGGAAAACAAAACAATAAATTATGTAATATTGAAATTTCTGCTTAATAAATTACCTTATAAACCGATTTATTTTACTGAATTACTTTTTCCTAGGATTTGTATTTGGTAGTAAGTCCTTTTAGAAATAGAAAACTTGAGACATATACGTACTACCGGCAATCTCCCTTTTTTGTCAAAACTAAAGACCAAAAAATGTAACAGCGATATATGCTTTTTTAAAAAGCAAGAATAGTATTTGAAAACAAATCCATCATAATAATAAAAACTTTAAAAAATAAAATTTA
Source organism: Tribolium freemani (assembly GCA_939628115.1). NCBI lineage: Eukaryota > Metazoa > Arthropoda > Insecta > Coleoptera > Tenebrionidae > Tribolium > Tribolium freemani. The sequence continues at coordinate 38,132,471 of OW626785.1, forward strand.
TCGTATTTTCCATTTCAAATTTTTAACAGTCTGCTTGAAATTTTGATATTTATTTTCAAAGTTGTTTGTATCATATGTTAAGCATTTGTTTTTTAATGAAATTCACATTTGAAAACGTTTTAAAATTCAAAACTAACCATTGCAAAGCTAGGTGTGGTTTTCAACCACCATTTGGAAAATTGCACAATGTTCAAATACGTTAAAGTAAGTTGTAATAATTAATGCTTCATGAAAAAAGTAATGTATTATTGCAAGATTGCCGCCTTTGCCGCTGTAGTTCTAAGCAGTCTCATCATGACGGCTTATGCACAAGAACGAGGGCAAGAACAATCACAGAAAGGACAATAAAAAGGACAATGAAGGTATGCAAATCCTTTTTTTTTGTTTTCGATAAGTTCTGACCTCTTTAGTTTTTCCAGGATTTACCTTTACCAATTTTTGAAGTGCAAAAATCAGACGGATTATGTAATATTGGAACTTGACCTCAATAAATTACTCAAAAGTAATAATCTACGACTTTTTAATTACATTACCCTTACTGTTGTGCTAGTACGTGGCCAGTGACTTTGGAAGAACCATTACAAATACAAATGTAATTAATTGTTGTCCAAAACACTTTAATCCGGCTCGCAGGACCAAAAAATGTTTCTGTTGCACAACAAAAGAACCAATAAACAATGAATAAACATTTGCGTAACTAATTTGATCTGAGCTCTTAGTAGTTAGGAGCTGGACTTCTATCAAAATGATTTAAATTATCGGTAGAAATTGGTAGAAAATGCAACAAATAAACGGTACGTGTTGTCAAAAAACAAAATGCATTTTGTTATTTAGGAAGTAAAATACTACTATTGATCAAATTTTCATCAATGTTACTGAATCTTTGTTGACCTGTGTTATGACGGCTTATAGGGGAGGAAAATCTGGACAAAAATAATAGAAACAGAAGCAATAATTTTCTTTTAGCATTTACGTTATTTACGTATTTTGACTATTTTAGTCAAACTACATGGACTAATTTTGGAGAACAAACAATAAATTATGTAATATTTAAATTTCTGCTTAATAAATTACTTCAGAAACCGATTTTGTTAAATTACTTTTAGTGGGGTGCTAGGATTTGTATTTGATAGTCCTTTTAGAAAAGAAAGACTTGCCAGGAAGTCAGAAAGTCTTTACTTAATTAGTTTTACTTAAGTAGTTTAAGTAGTTTTACCACTTGGTTTTCATGTTAGCTTCATTTTCAAGCCATCATTATTTGGAAAATTCTATTTAATTAATTATTACTCTAATATCAAAAAACGTGTGTATAAATATTCAATTTTGCTTTATTTGTAAAGTGTATTTTATGACTTTAATCAGACTAAAATGCAAATTTTTGCGTATATAAGCTTAGCGAAAACTACAAGTAGACATATAGATCCATTTTGGAAACACACCACAATGTTGAAATACGTTAAAGTAAGTAATTATAATAAATGCTTAAATAAAATAGTAATTATTGCAAGATTGTCGCTGTAGTTCTAAGCAATTTTATCATGACTGCTTATGCACAAGGACAAGGACAAGGACATTCGGAGAAATCACCATAAAAAATACCATCATGGTATGCAGTTTTTTACTGTTTTCCGTAAGTTCTAATCTATTTCGTTTTTACAGAATTTTTCATTACCAGTTTTTTGAAGGGCAAAAATCAGACGGATTATGTAATATTGAAATTTGATCTTAATAAATTACTTAAAAGCAATGATTACGACTTTTTAATTACGTTACCCTTATTGTAGTGCTAGTACGTGCGCAGTAAAAAATTTTCTGGTGTTATTCACACTAAAACACTAAGAGTGGTCCCCAGAGGACCACACTCTAGAGTGTAATATTTTCTAGTGTAAATTAACTTTTTTGAATATGTACTTTTAACACCTAAACTAGTGTAACGATCATATTTTATAAATGTTTTACACATTTAATTAAATGTTCTAATGTACTTCCTGAGTGTACAAAGCATTGAATTCTAGTGTGGTTACAGTGTAAAAATGGTTTAACATAAAGGCATGTATATTTTCAAACGTTTATTAAAAAAATTCAAATGCACAAAAAGCAAAATAAAGAATAAATTCAAACTATGAGTACATACCTATTTAACAAAAATATGTTTGGTAAAAGATCTGAAATCATGAACTGCCTTATTTAAAACCATTATGGTAGGGAGGTACGATATTTTTCGATTTTCAATTATCTAATAGTATAGGGAACAGTCTTTTCTAATTCGGCCCCTTCCAAATCTGTTTTCCTCACAATTCAAGTTATCATATTTTGGTTTTGCTGTAAAATAATAACATTTTTAACTAAGTACTTAATATTTAATAGTCCTACTCTAATACATTAAAATAAGAATAAAGTTCTTATAATTGAATCAGTAACTTACCTAATTCTGAGATATTTTCGAAAGTACATTTTTCTTTACTTGACAAAACTTTATTGGCATTTTGTAACATAATTTGCAAATCACATCAGCTATTTTAATGGACCCAGTACCCATCATAATAAATAAAATATGTACGTACTCTGTGTCTCGTTTAAACTAAGATTTAAGACTATTGAACACTGTGCAGTAATATTTTACACTATAAACAGCAAACATCATTTGAGAGTGTAAAAAAATGCACTCTAAAAGGTAAAATTCATGTTTTTATGTAATTTCGACACTGAGAGAAAATGTTTTTCAATTATAAGTTATTTTGTAAAAGATGTATCATGTTAACAGTCATTTTAAACATAATCTAGTGTCAAAATCAACACTAGAAAAATTAACCACTTGCCAAAATGTTTTTTACCTTTACTTTTTTTTTTACTGTGTGGCCTGTGACTTTGGAATAACCACTACATATTTGAAATGTTTTAATCCGGCTCGAAGGACCAAAAAATGTTTCTAATGAGCAACAATAGGAATTATTACTTGTAACTATCGTAAACCCAAACGATTTCTCAAATAAAGTGCAACCGCACATATAGCCTCCAATTACTTATGAATATAAATTCGACAAGAAAAATAGAGGTTTTTAAGGCAAAAAATTGGATTCTGAATTTCCTTATAAAAATTGGTTATTTTATTCTCTTTTGTAAATTTCTGTTATTTTGTTATAAAAAATTAATGAAATTACTGGATTCAATAGATAAAATTTCTTGATTCAAAATTGTTTGTCATCTCTGATTGCATTATTGCGATCGTTTATGGCATTTGAGGTCACTGAACCTTGTCTCAAACACCATAAAATTCACAGATTCGGTTGAAAAAATCCCCATTTTCCAAAAATGCGCACCTTTCTTGTTCGCATTACCAATGCAAACATTGATTTCTACTTCGACCTTAAAAGTCATTAGCAGCAAACGGATGTCTTGCACATTCCGACCTTGTTATATGAATTATTACTCCACATAATAACGCACCACAGACGGCACGGCGTCGATAGTTTTTGTCACCTCCTTCTCATCAGTCAAAAAAGGAGATCATTAGTGAAAATCTAATTTACAACTATCAAACTCTCTCTCTACGTCCAAAACGATTGTCTAGAACCAAAACTAGAGCACAGATGGTTACATATCGGTGTTTTGATCGCTAGTTGAATTCACTTTTAAATAAATTAATAAACTGTGCAAATTAATTACAAAAACGAGGCACGGAACGTAATTAGCTTGTTTATTTTGGCTTGAAGGTAGTCAACAAAACGGAAAATTATTGCTTTGTAAGATCAGATACCTATAATCTAGTCGATCTGATCGAAAAGTGAGTAGAGAAATTCGAGACAGCTTTATTACTGGCAATAGTTTGTTGAGTTAAAAATTAATTACATAAGTAATTAAAAGTTATAGCTTGAGGGATTTGACGCCCTCCGCACGCGTCGGGTTATAAAATTTTATTCGGAACAGCTTGTATAAAGTTGGCGTTACGCCAACTATGTATTTTACACTTTATTTTTAATATTACAGAACATAACCCGTATAAAGTACACTCGCGGCCAACTCTGACTCCACGTACGAGCTCAGTAATTTTGTTTATTGTTACGTTGGATAAAATCTCCAGAAATCTAAATTAATAATGCAAACGTAAAACTTAATGGGACGAGAAGCTCGCAAATAAATCAAACGCACTTTCTGATGTCTCATGACCGAGTAAACATCGTGTTTAGAGGCAATTTTTTCGCACGAAGAATTTTCCCTGTCTTGCATTTTTTACGCGGATTATTTTTATTAAGCAGCTGGATAATGTCTCTGGAATTTATGTCTTCGACTATTATGAAAAAGTTTAATAAAAGCAGCGGTAATTGCCGCGGGTTGGTGATAATTTCATCGCTTAGAAATTAAAAGCGCTGGAATTAATTTTCGTAAATATTTTTCTAAACCAATGAAATTTCGTTCATTTGAAAATTTCTGCTGGCTGTGCAGGTCTAGCAACAATGCGCACTTTCATGAATTAAGGCGCTTTCATTTTAGTGATGATGTCAGAAGGAAAGTTTTATACAAACCAAATAAAAATGCTCTCTTTCTGGAGGGAACGAAACAAAACGCGAAACACTTTGTTCGTCTTGACGACGAAATTACAATATGTATATCAGAGATATAAAAGCAAGAATCCGGCGATATTTTTGTACTTGTTTGAACTTGGTTCTTTCATTGCTAGTTGGTTGTTGTTTTTTGAACGGCTGAAATATTTAAAAAGTATGAGGAATGCGCGCCTTGTGCAAAATTCAGCGAGAGTCCTTGCTTCCAAAGGACGGCTAGAGACTACTGAAAATACATAACAAAAATACTTCTACAAGAACAAAATTATTCAACATAATTTGCAAGTAGTTTTTTCGAAATTAACAAACCGTTTTGCTCTAGTACTTTTAGTTTTCGAGTTATTAATTTTGATGTAAACCTGTGTAAAATGATCCGGGGAATCAATTGGTGGCGAGAATAAGTTATGATTTTTCTGTCAATTTTCTCGACAACTGTTTGTCATAGGACAATCATAATTTTTTAAAAACACAGATAATTAAAAGAGCTTTTCGACGACAATAAACTTAATGGGGTCACGTCTTGTAGTTGCCTGATAAATGTTCCGAGTACGGTAAATCGAAAAAACCAAACTCTTTAAAATGCTGTAGCACATAATACGTAAAATGAACCGTAGAATTCACTGGATCAAACCGTTTTACTCTAGGACTCGCCTATGCAAAACGATCCGGGGAATCGATTGGCGCACAAAAAATCGTCAAATTTCTAATAGTTTTTTAGTTATGAATTTTTTTAAAATTTTACCTATTTTTCCTTTTATTTTCTCGAAAATTATTGGTCGGAGAACAATGATCTTTTTTGAAAAAGATAGATAAAAGAGGTTTCCAACGATAATAAACTTCATGGAGTTATCTCTAATAGTTCCGGAGTTATTGCTCGATAAATGTTTCGGGCACCGGAAATCGACCAAAATCTCGACAAAACTGGAAAAATTAAAATCTTAAAAATCGAACCTATTGACTTTTTTTCTACTTTCAACAACTTCAGAGGGTTGTAAACGCATAGAAAAGTCCATAAAACTTTGCTAGAGTGAGTTAAAAATATTTTTTTTTCATTTTTGTGCCTTGCCCATTAAAATTTTGAGCAAAAAAATTCAAATTTTTAAATGTTGTGAAAAAACGATATATTATGTAAAAAGAGGTGTAGAATTCACTGGAAAAAATCGTTTTATTCTACGACTTTTGGTTTTTGAGTTACGAATCTTTTTAGTGTAAAACTTTAAATGCCTCTGTACCCGGAACCGTTGCCCGGAGCGGCTCCGGGTTTTATCTGATGCTTTCTTGATAGTTGCTCTAAGTCTCTGCATGGGGTTATCTCTAATAGTTCCGGAGTTATTACTCGATAGATGTTCCGGTTACCGGAAATCGACCAAAATCTTGACAAAAATTGGAAAAATTAAAATTTAATAAACTCGACTTTTTTGTACTTTTAACAAGTCCAGAAGGTTGTAAAGGCATAGAACAGTCCATAAAACTCTGTTAATTTGAGTAAAAAAATTTTTTTTATATTTTTGAACATTAAAATTTTTGGCAAAAAAATTCAAAATTTTAAAACTTGTGGAAAACTGGGGCCTATTTCTTAAAACTTTTTACATGTGATTTACTTGTCACTTGTTTACTTTTTCTATGGTAATCTAATGTAAATAATAAACTTGTCACTTGTAAAAATTAACTTGTAATTTTTATGAAACGGGTCCCTGGTATAATACGTGAAATCAGCCCGAGAATTCACTGGAACAAACCGTGTTCCTCTACGACTTTTAGATTTTGAATTATGAAATTTTAATGAATAACCCGGCGCATCCACCATTTCCCAAGTTGAAATAATTTTTTAAATAAATTCTAGAGTTAGTTAGTGTTTTAAAAAAGCTGATAGAATACGTGAAATGAGCCGCAGAATACATTGGAACAAACCGTTTTGCTCTACGACTTTTAGTTTTTGAGTTATGATTTTTTTCGTAATTATTGCTCGATTTCCCGGAAATTGACCAAAATCTCGACAAAAATTGGAAAAATCAAACATCTTTACTTTTTAAAACATTAAAATCGTTGACTTTATCTGCACTATGAGTGTTTAGTCTATCTCAATCTCTTCATACTCTTCAGATTTATTTAGATCAATGACAAATCAAATTTTTGGATTAAGTACGTGTCAGAAAATTCCTAAAATTTCCAGACTCTTGCCCGTTATTAGGGAAAGTCAATTCCGCAACGTCACCTCTCGTCTCTCAACTTTCGCCCAGTTGGCGCTTCTTGAACGTCGCGGTAGAACTAGGCCACACACGCAATCACGTGGACGCCTCAACCAATCAGCGCCAGACCTGTGGCTTTCGAATCTCGCATCTCTCTCTCACTTCACCGCGAAAACAAAAACAGAACGGTGACGTTGCCGTAACATCGTGGCAGTCTCGTGGCGGCCTTCTTGATCCATTCAGCAGTGCTGTTGTGTTGTTTGTCGCGGCGTCATGTTCAAGTTTACGTTAATCGCGTTGGCGGCGATCGGCCTAGCCGCCTCCGATGATAAAACCAAAAACGATCAACTCAAAATTGACGTGATCAGCGTGCCAGAAGGCTGTGAGGTTAAGTCGAAAAACGGGGACATGTTGACCATGCACTACACGGGCACCCTCACCGATGGCACCAAGTTTGACTCCAGGTGAGGATGGCTCCCGGAGTTTGCCCGGAATTTATCTAACTTTACAATGGGACGTTTTAACGACCGGTTCCGGACCAGATGGCCGTGAAATGCCACCGATACGAGTTTGTTTGTTCGGAATTTTGTGGCTTTATCGACATGGGAGGGCTAGATAAGATAATTAAATATCGAAAAAATGAACTTTAATGCTCCCGGATCAAAATTAATTAATTAATTCGATGTAAAATTTTACTTCGCGATTAAAAATTAAGTTTGTATGACCTTGGGCATAACAATTTGACACACCCTGTATATCCTTCAAAACTGTCGCTAACTACATAATAATTTGTTTTTTTATGTTTTATTTGACATTTTGGATATTTTAAATAGGAATTATAATAAAGTGATTTTTACGAATTTTCTCTGTAAAATTGAGTTGGCTGAAACTATTTGACAGATGTGTCAATAGATTTATAAAGTCAGGGCCAACGCTGATACTGTTTAACTGTTTGGAAAATTCTGTAAAAAAATTATATTTTAGGATTTGACATTCACTACCTATGTATTAAATTTTGAAACAAATTAACTAATTAATTTGACATATGTGTTATTAAACTTGTAAAATCACGGCCACCGTTGATACAACTTGACATTTTAAAGTTACATACTTAAATAAGATTTAAAAAAATTAACTGTTTTCGACAGATTATTTGACATCCACTGGTAAATTAAAACAGACATTCTAAAAAAGTAATTTTTGTAGTGTTTCTCCAAAAAAGTCGGCTGTAACGATTTGACAGATGTGTCAATTTGGCATTTTTAGAAACGCGATATACATTCATAGAAGAAATTTTTCTTTAAATTTATTCAAAAAAAGTTGTTTTTTATGGCGTTTCTCTGTAAAAATACTTATCGGCTGTGAAGTGACAGATGTGTCAATAAATTGACATTTTAAAGTGATATACATATATAATCTGTTTCAAAACTATAAAAACGCCAACGTCGCATTTTACAGAATAATTTTTTTAAATAAGACTGATAAAATTGTAAAATAGTTATCAATGATTAGATCTCTCATTGGAAGTATAAATTGCATTTGCTATTACTTTTCTGAAGTGCATGAATAATTTATAACAGCTAATTTTGAGAGAAAATGCAACGTTGGCGTTTTTATAGTTTTGAAACAGCTAATACTTAAGAGAATTAAAAAAAAAAATTAACTGTTTTAGACGATTCGACAGATTATTTGATATTCATTGTTAAATTTATAATGTACTTATTCAAAAAAGACAGATGTGTTAATATATTTGTGAAGTCATGGCCAACGTTGTTACAATTTGACATTTTAAAGGTATATACTTAAAAAGAAATTTTTGGAAAAAATAAATTATTTGACATTTTAGTGTCGGGATTACATCGAAGAAATTTTTTTGGAAAAAACTATATTAGCTGTGACTATTTGACAGATGATTTGATATTTTGCTATAAATTTTTACGGTGTTTCTTTGTAAACAATTCCAATTTTTTTGACAAATGAATTTGACATTTTTGAGTGAAAAAATTAAAAGTCGACAAACTATAAAGGCATGGCCAACGATGATCCATTTTCGAAGTTATGTCAAAGAAATTGCAAAAAGTCAAGTTGGCCGTGGCGATTTGACAAGAATTCACGGCCAACTGTGACTTGACGTCGATTCCGCAAAAACCCTCCAATCGAGTAGAAACTATTCGAAAGTTGTCCATAATTCGATGATGACTGGTTTCGCCTTCTGTAATTACCACAGATGCGTTGAAAAATAATTTAAATGAGCGAATAAGCCGACATTTTATTATTTGTTGTTTGATAATTCTGATAGACCTGAGGTCAATAACGTGATGGGATTCTGTAGGGTAGTGACAAGTTAATTACTGTTGTGAAGGGTATTAATTTAATTCTTGGCCAAAGGACGTTTAATTATGGAATATCTCTATTGTTTGGCTAGCCATTGTCTAGTTATGAGCGGCAATTTCTTGGTACATTATTATCGATAGATTACCATTTTAATGTGAAGTTATTAGAAATTTAGGCCAATAAATATATTTGATGCGTTTAATTAATTTGAAATTTTAAATACGTGTTAATTAAACATGAAATAGAAACGGATTTCGATGTGCTAAATTTTTGATGTCTCTGGTATTGACCAGAATATCGTTATTGGTAGAAGAGTAACAGTAGGTAGTGTAAAACTGGCTTTTCAGTGCATCATGTTTTATTCATCGGCGTTTAATTTGTGTTAATTGGCCTTAAACAAATGCTGACAAGGACAACACCATTAATGATCATTTTCGATGAAAAATAAAAAAGCCGAGTCGTTATTTTATTAATTAATGTTTTTCGCCAGTAATAATACCTAGTTGTTTCTGATCAAAGGGGCAAACTTGATAAATAGGACTTGTTTGTTGTTTATTGTGTGAACTTAAGTTTTAAGCTTTTGAATTAAAAATAAAATAGTTTTTCTTTATTTACAAATAAATTTGGCACCAACCTTGTATTTTATTTTTATGCATTTTATATTATGACTAATTAGGAACTTGTTTAATGAACTGGAAATGGAATTTTTTGATCTTTGAATGTTGTGGAAACATTACTTTTATGGTTAGCTGGTTTTGCTCTACTGTCGAAAGGTGTTGTTATTTATGCAGAAATAAAAATCATTGCATTTATTTTGTTTTATTTTATTTTATTTTGTTACTACTGTGTGTTAATTTATTTTGATGTTTATTAGAATTGAAAGCATAAAATAAGAAAGATTTATATGAAAATGTTAGTCTTTTTTGATTTAATTGTTTCCAAGAAGAGGATAATCCGAGAGATCTTCTGCATGATTTCACCAAGAATAAACTTAGTTTTCGTGAAAATGGTTTTGGAGTGAATGTAAACACTTAACTCCCTTATACATAAATATGAAAAAGCTTACTTAAGTCAGTGTGAACAATAAATAAAAAAGTCTATGACCGGAAATTTTATTTGAAACATTTTGTACCTGATACAAAAATTTTGAAAATTCAATCCCGCCCCCGCATTTCAATCTGTCAAGGCCTACTTTACAACTCGTCCTTCCCGGATCTGTAAGTTGCCGCCAGGGAAATGTAATGGGGTTTTCCTGTAACGTCGGCATATTCATCGTTTTTCGGCTCCATACTGTGCAAACACGTCCCGCTTGTTTTTCTTTATGTAATTTCCACATTTCTCGTTGTCTTGCAAACCAAATATATACACAAGAAAATACTTTATTGTGCTGTCCGGGGGGTTCTCCTCACTCAATTAAATCGCCGGAAAAAACATACCTCCACGAAAAACTTGAAAGGAAATCGGGACAGGACCGGACTGGTGATTGATGGTGCGGTTTATTGTGATGCATGAAGGTTCATTTTGGGCTGATGAGGTTAAGCAAATGATGAGTGATGGAAGGAATTTGGTTGACTGTTGATTGAAGATTACAAAAGAACTTGACCGATAAGGAAATCTTTGTTGATTGTGCAATCACAAGTCGAAGAAAGCATAAATGTAACAATAAAATTTGCCACATAACAGAGATAACAAAACACGGATTCTTTATGTCATTTTGTTTAGAATACCATTTCGAACTAATCAACAAAATATTTCAGGTTAATTTAATTCGTCGCAAAAAATGAAAAATATTATTTTTGAGTTGTGACTCAATTAGGTCATTTTTCAGCGCGGTTTATTTAGGTAAGAAAGTTAAAAACGTATTTAAAAGCTTGAAAAAAGTATTAATAACTTTTTTTCTACCAAATTTTGTCATTTTTTAGCGTATTCTTGACGAAATTTCGCTCAAACACAAACGAAATCGAGTGAAACAGTTTCATTTTATTTTTGTGGTTCCTGATCGTGTTTTGACAAGATCTTGCAAAATAAATGAGTTTCGAATGAAATTGGCCGAAATAAAATTAAATTACAAAGAATTTTGTGATTTTTCCGTCAATTTTTGGCAAAATTTTTTGAAAAAGAACACTTAGTGTTAACCACTCGAAAGAAGCAAAAGTTACAGTTTTTTGGCCTAATTTTATTGATCCTTGCATTTTATTTGAGTAAAATTTTGCGAAATATTTCCATTTCTGGCTGAAAAACGTACCAAATAAACTTCGAAAATGGCATAAATTATGTAATTTAATTTGGTATTTTTCGGTTTTAGCGATATTTTTAACTCAATTTTTCGTCTAAATTCAGTGGTTTTTCACCTTATTTTGATGCAATTTTGCTTAAAAACTAGCTAAATCGGAAGAGATCAGCTTTCATTTACTTTTTGAATTTTAGGTGTGTTTTGACAGGTTCTTGCAATATAAAGCAGTGTCGACCTAAAAAAGATAAGATAACATCTATAATTTCGATCTAATTCGAGTATTTTTCTCTAACTTTAGATAAACTTTTTGAAAAAAAAAAGACTTGAAGAAAGCTAAAATAGCACCCATTTTGCATAATAGAGTGTCTTTCCAGTCCGTTGGCTGAATAATGTGTTCAAAAAAGGCAAAAATAATATAATTTTGGATTTAAGATCGTGATTTTTCAGGCTCTTCTAGGGAAATCTCGGGAAAAAACTGAGATTTTAGTTCTAAAACGATTTAAATGTTCAAGAAAGCCAAAAATAACATTACTTTAGAGAAAATTTATTGTTGTAAAAAGCTTTTGTTGAATAAATGAATCTCTGTTTGAAAGCTACTTAGATTTTATTTCAAAAACGCATTTAAAAATTCGAAAAATGTGAAATTCATAGTTTTCGGTCTAACGTGGTAAAGTTTCGGTTTATTTTTAATAAAATTTTGTGAGACAGTTCCTTTAACAGTTACTGACTTAAATAAATTTAGTGATTTTTCACTCTTTTTCTCACAAGAAACTGAAAATATAAGTTCAAACACCTGTTTATTTGCTTGAAAAAATAAAGTTCAAAGGCAATAAATCACCGAAATTAATCGAAAAAGTTTTGTCTTGACTCAAAAAATGTGCTTAAACTTTTGAAAATAACAAAAATACAATTTTCTTCATATTTTGGTGATTTTACAGCTTACTCTTAACGAGATTTTGCGAAAACAATGGTTTCTGGCTGAAAAATGTGCTAACACACTTGAAAAAATAAAAATTATTTATATTTAGTGCTAGACTTAACTTGGCGCTTTTTCAATTTCTTGTTTATAAAAAAATGTTTTTAAAAAAAAGCTTTTATTTAAAAGATACACTAAAAAGTAAAAAATAATGTATTTCAATCACAGGAGAATATTTTTTCTTACAGGTTAAAATTCTAAAATTTATAAAAGCTTTGGGAGTTGTCAACTGAACAAAGTAATTCTGTAATGCCGTAGTTTTATAACTCCCAAAGTTTTTATAAATTTTAGAATTTTAACCTGTAAGAAAAAATATTCTCGTATGATCGAAATATATTATTTTTTACTTTTTAGTGCATCTTTTAAATAAAAGCTTTTTTTTTAATTTTTTTATATATTTTTTTTAGCCTTTATTCTATAGACTTATTGTTATTACACTGTGCATCTACCGTGACGTCCAAATGACCAACACACCGTCTATGTCGGTATAAGTTACGGTATGTACAAATCGAGAACCCCTTTGTAAACATAACCTAAAATTTTAAAACCCCATTTAACACCTTTAGGGGGTAATTAACTATATAGAATTGCATTGTCACGCAGATTAAGTAAGTATGCAAAATTTCAATTCAGTGGGACAACGGGAACCCTTTCAAATTTGGCTCCGAAAAAATAACTGTCAGACAGATAACATTGTGAGTTAAATAAAAGCTTTTAAAAGAGCTGAATCGAGCAAAATTCGGTCACAATAACAAAATGTTGTGTTTTTTTTTGGTTTAGGTAGATATTTTTGACTCAATTTCGTATAAAAATGAACTAAAGCGATTAAATTTCTTTCGAGTGAATTTTAGATGTTTTTTGACCAAATCTTTTAAAATAAGTGTGTATCTAATTCAAGAACGAATTAAAGAATTTAGTGAATTAAATTTGCTAATAAACCATCTTTTTTTGAGGTGTTAATACGTTTGTTATGCTTTCTGTCTAATTTTTTATGGGTCTCATTATAACTTGCGTATGGTCTATGCTGCACAAGTTTTAATGAAACTGACTAACTAAACATTGTGTTACTTGTTATCCGGTGGTGTTTTATGAAATATAAAGTTGGTCCTTTTTATTTTAGAAACAGTATTTTTGCGTTTGTTTGGCGATTGTTAATACGTGTTTGTACTTAAAATCGTCAATTGAGCCAAGCTTGAAAAAAATATTGTAGGCCACCTCGTTACTCACACAAAGGTGTCATAAATAGCAATTACTCGTTTTTAAATCTCTTTATAATTCATTCGTTTGTCTCATTTTGAAACCCGTTTAATCAAGCGTCGGTCCCTCAAATGAATAAATACGGCCGAATCGGAAGCTCGTTCCTGTCATGGGACAAATCACAATTTGCATGAAAACGACCCAAATAACAAGACCGAAAAAAATATAAATATTCATCCATCCATACCGACCCTGCCGTTATCAGATTATCCACTTGGCGGAGCCCCGGCCGGCAGGCCCGTAATTGGCTTTTATTGGACACGCCGGAATCCAGGACCGGCTCCACCTCCGTCCGGTCGTAATAACTTTCACGTGATGGACTCCAGACCCGGAAAATTCGCCCGTTAATAATTTAAGAGTGATACATCACGATTAGCCGGCCGGGGATTATGTAACTGTCTGTTTGCGATTTATACATTTTTATGCTCCCGGATTTATCCGGGAGAAGTTGTTTATTCCGGAGGCGAGCTTTATTGCTTCTCGTTAAAGGCTTTGTTTATTAGACGCACGCACGAAACAAAATTTATTCCAAGCGTACCTATTATTTATTTGAGCAAAAAAATTTAATAAATATACAGAGTGGCCAAAGTTTGGTCCACTACTTACAAATAGTAGCATGTTTGAAAAAAAAACTAAACAAAAAACTTGCCGAATGTAGCAGTGAAACTAAAACTAAACTAAAAAGCAATTTCTCTAATATTCTTAGTTTTTGTGTAATACAGTTTGAAATGTCTATTACAAAAATTAAATTATTTCAAAAACTAAACAGAATCGACTTATAAAGTTTTTTTTATAATTATAATTATAAATTATAATAAAGACTGAAAAAATAAAAGATCAATATTGAAAGCTATCTTTAAAAATGCAATAACATATAGAGTGTTTCACTAAAAAAGTATATAAGGGTGTAATTTATTTCATTTCTGAAACAACCTGTAGAAATATAAATTTTAATTATTGCTTGCCCTAAACAACCAACAAATCTTTTTTGGTCATATTTTTCAAGGGCATAAATGCCATTTCAAAAAAAAAACAACCTGTAAAACAATTTCTTTCAAAAACGTTGCAAAAGTAACAACTACTACGACTGAATGTCACAGGTGAAATTGTTACATTTCAGTCAAAGAGTAAAAGTTCTACTTTTGTGCCTAAGCATTTTTACTTTTACCAATTTATCGGTTTTTACCAATGTACCTATCTCATATTAAAGCGAATAAGAAATGGTAGTTTACTATTACCTATATACAGGCTGTTCCAAGATTTATGACCGAAGCAAAAATAAATATTTGTACTCGAGTAAAAACATAAATTAATAGTCTAAACGATAGGGAATTAATTACTTTACCATTTGATACTTTGATATTGTTAAAAAATTTTAAGGTATTGCTGTGAGACATTAAAAACCAAATTTTGGTAAAAATTTAGTTTAAGTTTTTGGCGTATTTTCTGTATGGCAAAATTCCTTAAATTTTTAGGGCCGTAATTGTTAAAATAGAATTATTCGAAAGTTGATAGCTTTTGAATAAATAACATTCTAATATTGAAGATTCAAATGCTCCAATAATTTATGGCAGGCTTTGTGGTAATTGGTGATCAGGTCAGAATTCCTTGATAATAGAAAAAGATTCGCTATGATGGTTTATAATCTTTCCGAGGTAAAGCGGTCTATTGTCAAGGAATTCTGACCACTATACCACAAAGCCTGCTATAAATTATTTGAGCTTTTAGATATCCAAAATGTTAATTACTCAAAATCTATCAACTTTCGCATAATTAATTTAGCGATTACGGTTCTAAAAATTAAAGGGATTTTACCATATAAAAAATACGCCAATACAATAACTTAAAAAAAATCACAAAATTGGTTTTTATTGACTCACAGCAATACCTAAAAAATTTGGAACTATATCAATTAAATGGTTGCGTAAATCAATCGTTTGACTATGAATTTATTTTTTTACTCGACTAGAAATATTTATTTTTGCCTCGGCCATAAAACTTGGAACACTCTGTACATATATTTTTTTTGTTGGTAAAAATTTTAAATCGCGCTTGTGTGCTTGAATTTTTCATTTTTAGCGCATAAGATTCGCTTTGCTCGCTGCAGGTAGTGCAATTTGAAAACCTCTTTAGTTGATTTCGGTTCATTAAAAATTTAAATGGAAGCCAACTAAGTCTCATCTCGTTAAGACGAGCGTTCTCCCATTTCGAATTAATGAAATGTTTTTCCGCGATCAAAAGATGCGACATCAAATGAATGAAAAACGATCGGTTCGTCTCCATCACCTGGTTGCTTGCACTCGTGAAACTTTAACCGTATTTCTCACATCCAAAATTCACAAAAACCATTAATATTTGAGAGAGCGAACCGGCTTAAGCCGCCAGTGAGAAAACGGCCACACTTGTAGGCAGCAAGGTTATCATAAACAATTCAGAAGTGGGATATATACGATGAAAGTTGACTGACAACTTCATGCGCGTCGCGACGCCTCGGGACGCCGTTTTTACCGCGACATATTAATTTATCATCGAATTGTCGTAGGTATTTCATCGACTCACACTAAAAAATCCAAGTCCCACCCAAAAAAAATTATACAGGCTGTTCCGTGTAAACCCCACATTAGAAGTATTGAAAGTTCTAATAGAGATATTTATCTGAAAGTTGGTACTCAGCCATAATCCGTTAAGGATACATATTTTATTTATGTAAAATTCATAAATGAAACCGTTAGAAACGCAATTGACAAGCTGACAGCAATCATCCGCAATAATAAATCATCTGTTTCTAAATATAGAATATTAGAATAACAAAAAAATCGTAATTTTTATATAACTGTGGAACAATACAGTTGTTAAAAATAAAACCAACCATAATAATATATTGTTACAAATTTAATATTAGTTTCGTATTAAATCCAGATGTTGGTAAACATTGAAATAAGCTTAAAACAATTTTAACTTGATAAACACATGCATTATTTTTCCATCAATATTCTAAACATTGTTAGGAATAGAGTAATAAAAACAAACGCAAAAAAAAACAATTTTTTGTCTACAAAAGTTAAATCAACAACCCAAACAAATCAGCATAATTAAACGAATTACAGTAATTTTTTTAACTGATGGTCTTTTTCAGTTTTTATTCAATTTCAAAAAACAATAAATGCTATTTATTTCATTCGTTAAAACG
Organism: Tribolium freemani; assembly: GCA_939628115.1. Classification (NCBI taxonomy): domain Eukaryota; kingdom Metazoa; phylum Arthropoda; class Insecta; order Coleoptera; family Tenebrionidae; genus Tribolium; species Tribolium freemani. Next base: position 38,149,209 of record OW626785.1, read on the forward strand.
TTGATGAGAAAAGTCTCTGAACATTTGTGACCTTCTTCAGTAACACTTTTTAAAACACTTATTAAAAAAAGTCAATTTAAAAAAAGAGATAAAATTTATACATGCTGTTCCGTCTAAACCCCACATTAGAAGTATTGAAAGTTCTAATAAAGATATTTATCTGAAAGTTGGTGCTCAGTCATAATCTTCTGAGTTCTGCTTAATGAAAATATTTTCAAGATGGCAGCACTTCCGGTTATATCGGAAGTTGCTATCAACAGCTATGTTTTTCATTGCGTTTTTGGATTTGTTGAATAATTTTAAAGGAGCTTTTATCAGCTTTCCCTATACCCAAGTTTAACCGTTTTCGAGATATTTAGGATTTTTTGAAAATTTTTGGATTTGCACCTGTCATTTTAAAAATCGGTAACTCTCTTAATTTTAGAGATTTGGAAATCATATTTGGAGAATTAAAAGAGAAAGCCTATATCTATTCTTCAGTGTATTCAAAATGGGAAAAGAAGTTAATAAACTCAAAAATTTTAACGTTAAGTGTGGACAACTTCAAGTACCTTTAACTTAATTTTTTCAAATGGGATATTCCATTTTTGTTTTACTAGATGGAGGAGAATTTTTTCTGCATCGATCTGTATTAGTTAGTATTCCCTATCTGTGATAATTTTCAAGTTATGTTGGTTTTTTTGACATTGTAGGAAATTTCTTACTAATAACCACAGCTATTTTTGCATTGTTTGCCAAAAAAAGATTCTAATTAAACAAACGACAAATTCTCTTCAAAATTGTGTTATCCGTCCTGTGAAAACAAAATAAATTCATTGATGTTAGTTTGAAAACTTTATTTTTTCACATTTTTCTCTCGTTTCCATTTGGCAACCTATGATAAAAGGCCTATGGCTAATGAATTTGTCAATTCCAACGAAAAGTTATTGTAACTTGAAAACTATTAAACATAAATATAGGGAATGTTAATACAGATCGATGCAGAATTAAATTCTCTTCCATTTAGTGAAATAAAACTTGTAGCATAGTTTTGGGTGCTTAAATTTCTGCAAACTTAACTTTAAAAATTTGGGGTTTGTTATTTTTTTTAGAAATTTTAAAACACCAAAGGAATGACCTAGGCTTTCTCTTTCAAATGAGCTGAAAAATATTTCCAAATTTTTAAAAATGAGTTATATTATTTTGCAAATCAAAAAATAAATAAAAATAAAAACAAAAATAAGAAATTTTTGATTTTTCTCAATAATTCAATAATTAAACTAAAAATGACATCAAATTTTCTTGCAGATAATTGTTTAGCAACTTTGCCCTAATTTAACCGACCTCTTATATCTTATAATAACTGGAGCTCAACAATCGGACACCTGTATAGCTTTCTATTTAAAATAAAGAAATTGATAGCCATCTTAAAAATATTTTCATTGGGCAGAACCTAAGAAATTATGGTTGTAGGCATACAGACTAGGTGACTATCATTATTAAAACTCCCAATACTTCTAATACCTATGGGGTTTAGACGGAACAGTCTGTATAAACTTCTGGCTGTATGCAACATTCAGGATGCACCTTTTACTGCGCTCCTTCAGTCAGGAAAATAGCAATTGGGTCGGAGCTGTCTTAGAAAAGTTTAATGAATGCTCGCACAGACGTTCCGGGGGTGCAATAAAAAGAATTAAGACATGGCCCAGCGCCCATTAAAACTTTAAAGGACTCCGCCCCCAAAAATACATATTAAAGCTGAGCAACACGCACGCACCGTAACGCCAACTTCCAGTCGTAATTCTAGGTCTCGGAGGTTTACTTGCAGTGGTGCACGACGCCCCCTTATTTTATTAAGGCAAGTTGGGCCGTAAAATTTTCACTTACCGGGGGCTCGGAAACGCGGATTGATTGCGCGGAAATCGAGGTGATTGGAGCGTCAAAGGACAAAATTGCACTACACAGTTATTTAAAATCGCAAACGTTTCGAAATCACACGCTAAAAGCGATGCGACCGGTTAAAATGCTCTACGACGAGTAGTGTTTGTAATATTGAGCTAAAGTGAGCTTCCGGGTGCTTATTCATCGATTTTTTGGATATCCGGAAATCACCCGAAACGCACCGGAATCAGCACTTCCCTATAGTCCAGTCAAATAAGTCTTTAAATCGAAATGTTGTGGAAAAACTTGCATTTTTGATATAAGTGTGACTATGGAGTATTTAATAGTATATTACGTACCGCAAACTGTAAGTGCAATTTTTTTGGTCGAGAATGCAATATTGGGAAACCGAGGGTGCCGAGGTTTCCTAAGCGTTCGAGACCAAAAGAAGAACTTACAGTTTAAGGTTAGTAAGATATTTTTAGCAATACCTGCACAAATAAGAAAAAGTAAAACATTTTCTGAATGTATTTTTATAAAAAATCAATAAACGTCAGATTGTTGTCAAATTAAAAATGTGTGTGACGTTCGTTTCGTGCTAGGGATACAAAACAAACAAAACATCACTTTAAATCAACATTTGTTGCAAAATCAACGCTTCAATACTGTTCTGAAGGTATTTCAAGTGAAAATAGAAAAATTGATGATATTGAAGAGGCTGCAAGGTTTGCTTGTGCATCATTTTTCATGGAACACGAATGGCATACGATGGTATGTAATATTTACTTACAGACCACAGGCTGTAAGTAAAATATTATTGCACAGTAACCACGAAAACTTGCACCTGACTAAAAAGTGCCGCTTACAATGAAAGATATTTGTCAGTGAATGATGATTTACAGAACAGGTATTGCTAAAAAATGTTTAGTCAAAAAATGTTTTGTTTCAACCCTCAAAAAAGGGTGAGAAAGACCTTTTTGGCGAATAATTTACAAAAATCTAAACTTAGACAAATTTTGCATTTCCATTCTCGTATCTTCCTTCTGGATAAAGCAAGAAACTTAATTTTTTTGCAAAAGATTCCTCAATAAATGCAGAATCTTACGTAGTTACACAAGGTTGAGTTTTTATAAAGGAAAACCAAAAAAAAAAATACATTTTCTGGTAAGGTTGTACATTTGTGTAGTGAAATTTTCGAGATGCGAGAAAGTTTTTTATTTTAAAAGATAGACCCTTATATAATCGAGATGAAATGATGAAATGATGAAGCTTCAAATAAGTTTTTGGTGCAAGAATTGTTTTGATATTTTGTTTTGATTATTAACCCTCGAAATGTTTTCAAATGCGGAGATCACGTTTCAGAGGGAAATATGCTGCGATTTCACCTTGAGCGCATTTTGCAGCAATAACTTGCAATTATTTTATTAAATTAATTGAATTAATTAAATAGATAATAATTTAAAGCAAACTTAATCAAGTTTTTAATTTTCCAGTGGGACGTATAGCTTGTGAGAAAAACACAAAATTACAAAGTCCGACTCCTGGAGGGTCTAGGAGTTCGCAAAAGTACTTAAAGTACTTAAACCGTTGTTAAAAGAAATGTTCGATCAGTTTTAGGTCGGAAAACAATGAAAAATGGTTTTCGAGACGTAAAAATACGTGCTGAATACAATTCTAGTGGTTAGTGTTTTCTACAACGAGTAGTTTTTGAGATGTTGAGCTACTTTGAATGTGTCGATTTCCCATTTGCTCGGAAATCCTCAAAAACTCCCCAGAATCGACAACATCTTATGTAAAATCGTCTGCGAAAACCGTTTTCGCCTAAGTCAGTTTTCGAATTGTATTTTTTTTAATAAAAAAAAAAAATAAACAAGCTAGACATGCCTATAGCTCTGGGGTCTCCAAGTTTTCAGCATTTGATAGATAATTCAAGATAGATTTCGATCGTTCTTTTTCAGTTTTCTCGTAGAACTTATGGTTTTTGAGAAAAAAACGCGTTTAAAGTTTCAGAAAACTTTGTAAAAACCGAGAAAACCCCAAAATTAAACCCGATGCGCGTTTTCTGTACTCTTGGAGTCCTAATAATAAAAAATATGTAAAACCGTTGTAAGGTTTGAAAAAAAATTCAGAGTCTGAATCCTGAAAAACTCGTAACAATGGTTCTTCAACCATTATTGTAAAATGACTTACTGAGCACGGGACGACAGGTTAAGATGCTCTGTGAAAAGTAATTATGATTAATAATAATTAAAATGGATACAGGTTATAATGTTTTACATTCGGTTTAACATTTGGAAAATCATCCACTGTTAAAAATCAATACAAAATGTTTTCTCTAAATGCAAAACACTTTATAGCAAAAGTAGTTTGAAATTAGTTTGCAACTTCCCGGTTTGCCAAAATTTTTCAAACTAAACGCAGCAACAGTTAAAAAAAATTAACGTTTGACTGAATTTATTGATTTATTTTATTCTATCTTGCAGAAAACTGAGTTTAAAAAACTGTGCTAATACCATGAGATCGAAATTGTTCTGAATTAGAGCAAGCTGTGCCTGCGGAACTTTAGCTACAATTTAGCCGTTTATTTACGGCTGCACTATTGAGATAATGTAGTCTTATGATGGTTTTACACAGCATAATATGTGGCTAAAGTTACACTTCACTGTAAAGGCTTACTCTAATTTAATACATTTTCGATCTCCTGGTATAACGCAAAAATTGCGTAATTCTGTACTGACCATCGGGGTTAGTAAAATCTTCATCCCATGATCGTGCATAAGATTACTCCAGTTCTAAACAATTTTTGACGAAATTGCGCTAAAAAATTGCGTTTCTGGTGCTAAAACAGTTGAGTAATGCAAAATAATTTTTGATTTAATTCAATGTTTCGCTAAGGTAGCAAAATCTCGCCATAAAACACTAAAAAAGCCAAAAGTTACGCTATTCTTCACTTAATATAGTAATTTTAATTTTTTGGCTCATTTTTGACGAAATTCTTTGAGCTAAACCACAAACACCAAATAAATTCTAGTTTTTGGCCTAATTTAAATTAATGAAAAATTATTACTTTATTATTGTTTTTCGTTCCCTTGTAAACAATTCTTATTATTAACAACGACTTTAAGAGCTAGAAAGAGATAATAACAACACAATTTCGGCTCAATTGGGCGATTTTTTTGAAAATTTTTGACTTTAAATACTACGCTAACTAAAACCGTCGAATTCAAGCCATTGTCCTCAGTGTTTTACAGCCGTTTTAAGTAACACTTTTGGAACTTATTTACAGGATACATTCTTCTAATCGGGCTGCAAAAAGAAGAAAGTCTTTATTTCATCGGTGCTTTATTTAATTCAAAAAAATCTTGAAAACTAAAAAAATGGTGCGCTGTGAACATTATTTCCCATCAAAAGTGAGTGTTAAATAGAAAATAAAATAATTTTGGCCCTGTAGTGAACTCTTGAGAATAAAGTTGCTTTCGTTTTAACTTGAAATTTTCAATCGTTAATTCGTAAAACTCTTAAAACAAATTTCATATATTTCATCATATATTATGACCTGACCTGACCTGTGTATGTAAAGTATACAGTCACGGTCAAAAAGAATGACACCCTATACCAACCGGCCGGAAAGCAAAAGTACGAAAAAATTATAAAGTCAACAAACAGGTTGGTTTACAAACTGTCATATCATATCATATCGAAAAGATTTGTGGCTGCGGTCTTAGGGGTGTTATTCTTTTTGATCGTGACTGTACATATTATATGTGACAGCGAATGACTTGTCTCCAGTTATGTTGGAAAATTAAAAATCTGTTCAGTGTCTGGCTGAGAAAAGTAAGAATAATTTGGTGATTTTTTAGTTTTTTTTTAAGAAAAAAAGCATTCCAGGTTATCAGGGATAGTTTTTGTTAAAATAAATCCGAGCGACAAGTTGAAATTGGTCGTTTTCACGCAGTTCTGTGCCAATAAAGCTCTGAAATTGTGAATTTCTGGTAATAATCACTCCCAACGATCCCATTAAACTAATTTGTAGTCAAATGTATGCAGTGGTCGATGGCAAGACTGCACTCGGTCCACGTACAACTTTTCTGCAAACAGGCCAACCCCACCCCAAACATCCCTGAAATTTCAGCACAAGAAGAGTAAATTTGATTTTCAATCGTTGCAACATTCGAGCTTTCAACGTAATTAATTAAGTCGCGTCGCCACTCTACATGTACACTATACAACGTCTGTGAAGTTTTTCAGAGCTGCGATTCAAATATTTACAAACTGAATCCCTCTTCACGTGACACATGCGAACATCTGATCAAGTTAGCGGCTGCCTTTTGCAGGCTTTTGAATAAAATACGCGCACATCGCTAAGATAGAAGACAGTGGCGGAACCGCAGACGGGATAAATGCCTCATTTGCGATGCAGAAAGTCACGATCTTGCTTCAGCTCATTAAAGTTAAAGCAGCAAAAACTAGGCAGCTACGTGTCAAAAACAATTGATGGGAAGGGAAGTACAATTGCACTTGATTTACCAAATATGGGATGGCATTCAGTGCCAAGTCGATAAAGATTAATTGCATACATACATGTTGCCACTGACAAGAATAAGAAAACAATATGTTCACTTTTTAAAATAAATAATTATTACTTTTCATTCAGACTCTTCAGTTCATTGTTTCGATTTTTTCAGGTTCAAACCCTGAAAATGGAAAAAACGATTTTTCCTGACCCTACCCTACAACTTTTATTATTTATTCCTAAAACCCCTACAATCTTTTCGTAGTTTTTGTCTCTTTTCAGTCGAAAATCTTTTTTTTTAACTTATTTAAATGCGATTTTCGAAAAACAATAATAAAGTCATAAATGTTCATCAATTTAAATTATTATAGATAATAGTTATTTATTCTTCGACACTGTCAAATATTACGGTTTTTCACCTGTTTGGAGAACTTTTTGGCATTTCTCAATTCTTTAACAAATTTAAAGCAATTTAAGCCTTATTGAGTCTAATTCGAAGAATAAAATGTTGTATTCAACTCGTTTTTGTGTAAGTTAGTTCATTTATTTCACCTCGTGGGTGATAAACCACTCGTTTTCACTCGTGGTTTAATAATCCACTCGTGAAATAAAGCGTCCGATTTACACCTGAACTCGTTAAATAAAGATGTTTATTAGCGTTTAAAATTTTACAGATTTATCTTTAAATTAGATCAAAAACTAATTTATTTTGTGTTTGAAAGATCATTATTTTGCAGAATTTCGCCCAAAAATTAAGTCAAAAATTAACTTTTAGCTTTTTTATTTTAAAGTTTAAACAAGTTTTACGGTGAAAATTTGCTAAATTGTACCTAAAAATCACTAAATTAGTTCGAACATTATTGTGCGTTTATCGAGCACTTTAGCACATTTTTGAAGCAGGAACGCAACTTTTTAGCGCAATTTGATCAAGTTGGTTCGGAAATGGAGCAAGTTCTGCAGATAAAAACGAAATTTTACGAAAAATCTTGCTTAAATTGACTGACAGTTGACTAAACTGGTTACAAAATTTTGCAGTTTTTTTATACTCAGTTTTACGCAAGACTGATATAACGGAGTAAAATAAAGTATTAAATTCAGGCAAACATTAAGTTCTTTACTTTTTTTTTGAAACTCTTGCTGCATCTATTAGTTTGAAAAACTTTGGCAAAAATAAAACGGGACGTTACAAATAAGTTCAAGCTACTTTTACTGTAACTTTTTTTTACTTGAAAAGATTTTGTATTACAAATGATTTTTAACAGTGAATGATTTTACAAATATAAAACTTTGGAACATATTACCTTCATCCATTCTAATTATTATTATTAGATATTTATAACCGAAACCGACGAGGTCTTAGCTAAATAACATAAATCATCAAAAATATGGAAAAACAATAAACTAGCAAGTGATGTTTAGATCATGTTTAACATAACACAATTATTTAATAAATAGAAGTGTGTAATATTTCTTATCAAGGAAATATAACTCAAATTAAAAAAATATATTTAAGTAGGTATTTTGATGGATTCAAGACATAATTTGTTTGCTTTAATTAAGTAATTTTAATTCGAATTATTTATAATTGCGTTGAAAGTTTGATTTTTTGTCTGCAATTTTCTCAAACTATTTTTTGAAAATACTATAAGTGCGCTCAAAATAATTGAAAATAAGCCGGACATACTTCGAAGTTCTGTAATAAGGCATAAATAGTGGATTAGTTCTAACTAATCCATTCGTTTTATTTAAATTTTGATTAAAAGTAGTTACGAACAGGTATACAATTTCCGAGTTAATAATAATAACCGAATGAGGTAGGATTAGGTCCGGTAGCTGTAGTTTTTATTTCCAATTTCAGGAAAACCCGAATTTTTCGATAATTTAAATAAGCTGGTTTATTAACAGGATAAAACCGGCAGATTTCGTCCAGCCTGTAATATTCATAGCAGTAGTCATTCCGGAATCCCCGGATTTCGATTCGAAACCGCTCCATTATCATCCAACAATAGCAAAGCGTCCGAAATTAGCCCACGTTTACGTTCGCAACAATCATAAACCGTAAAAATTACATGAGGGTAGATGTGGAAAGAGATAATCGGGTTAAGGGTGGCGGCGTACCGCTATATTATTTCATCCAAGGGAATTAAATGTCAGCAATCATCTTCAAGTGAAACAATCAAAGCAAACATAATCTCCCCTCGACTCAACTTCAATCAGAATATCTTCTGGAGGGATAATCCGCGATTGATTGCGGCTTAAAAGAACACCGGATCTGGACGGATCTTTTGATTCTTCACAACGTGGCCCAAAGGCACTTAATACCAGCGAGATTCAATAAATACGAAATGTCAATAGGGGGAAATTGATACCGAACGCACCCCATCAATTTTTTTTATTAATTTCCGTACGAATGGCTGGACAAATAAGCGATATATTGCATAACCAATATTTAACATTAAATAATTATTTTATAAAACTTTATTGACTTCAAACATTTGCGTCAGCTATTGATTCACATTCTTTCCTTCACCTCTGTGAAGTGCACTTTTTTCCAGTTTTGCAATTGCAATAGATGATAAATTCAGCCACCCGTGCACATTTCACTCCACATAAACAGCAATAAAACGACCCGTCTGCATCGTCTTCAAACCGCAATTTTAATTTATTCCATGGCGCTGTTAAACTTCAAACGAACATATGCGTTACAAGGGTGCAGGATTGCTAACTTTTTTTGAGTGTATAAAGTGTGCAAACACAAGGTGCTGCCAGCTCCCGTTATCTGCTATCGAACCGAATACAACGAATCTGCTAATGTAAATTTGCACATGTGCTCTAATTCGTTGATCGAAGGGACCGTTATTTTTACAGTTAGGGTATGAGTTTGCACAAGTTATTGTGGTTAAGTAGCGTGACGGGATTGCTTTAGCAGATAAAACAATACAATTTTGAGGTTTCCATTCAATGAATAAAACCCAGAAAATCAGTTGCTATTATTTTAGGTACAGGGTGTTTCAAGTTTTAGTGCCAGTCAAAAAATAAATACTTCTAGTTGCCCAAAATAAAAAAAATTATGTGGCAAACGATAGAGTTCCTAACACGCTTCAATTTGATGGTTTAACGTTATCCAAAATTCAAGCAAAGACACGAGCTCAGTTTTCTCAAAGGTGATTAAGATAAAACATTTATCTGATCTTATCCACATTAAAATTTCAATTGACCAAAACGGCACTATTTCAGTTTCGGAATTCTCACGTGAAAAATAGAAAGAATTTTATTATGAGAAAACGATTGCAATAATTTGAAAACAAAAAATTTATGTAGTTTTTTGCATTTTATGCTCATACCTTGAAAATTTGTGATAACGTTAAAGCATCAAATTAAAGCGTGTTAAAAACTCTATCGTTTGAAATAAAAAAAAATCCTTTGGGCAACTTGAAGTATTTATTTTTTGACTGGCACTAAAACTTGAAACACCCTGTATATTTCTTTTTTGTGATTTTGTTTTCTTTATATTTTTCTGTAGAAAACCAACATAAAGTTGAGCTAAAAACTTGTTCTTCTGAGAATGTATAGAATGTGATATTCCTTGCTTTTATTAAATATGAAGCTATTATTATTTCATTTTGTACCTACTATCATCGCAGGCTGAATCGACTGGACGAAAGAAGAGTTACATTTTTTCTTATAAATACAGAGTGTTTCAAAATAGTGCCTAACAGCGGTTCAGAATAAGTCTTTAACTTTGGGTAGACTATAAAAAATTGAATTCGGTTTTAAATCGTAGTACCCTTGATGTGTTAACAACAACTTAACAAAAAAACAATGTTTTTTTTTGTTAGTGACCAATGAGCGAATTACTATAGTCTGGGTGATTTTCGGTGAGACAGTTTGTATAACTTTCAGCATACTAAATAATGAACCGTTTAGTACAAATAATATTCTACATTTTATTTGCACTAAATCAACAGCATAATACGGTTGAATGCGTTATTAAAATTTCTGTGTTTAATAATTATGCCGATTGCACGACAAAGCTTGCATTCATTAGTAACAGCAAATGTATTATCTGTTAATGTTGTTTTAATCAAACTTTATCTGTGAAATTGTTTGTTATTTTAAAATCAAATCTAGAATGATTTAAAATAACTCGATATCTGGAAAACTACTTGTCCTGGGGCATTTTAACGTGTCGCATTGTTTTGTCGCCTGATTTTACGTCAGAAAGTTTCCTCGATCTGTAGTTATTCGACCATTTTCTAGGAGTCATATCTCAAAAATTAAAAAAAAAAGAGTGTTCTGTCTAAATCCCACAGTAGGATTTAGCTGGAATTTTGTACACAGCCATAGTCCTGCTAAAAAAATATAAGGTGGCGGCTCTTCTGGTTATACGGTCTATTGAAAGTACAGTGGAACTCGGTTATAACGAACACCCAAGGGACTTCAGAAGTTGTTCGGTGTAACCGTTCGAGTAATTTTCAGGTTAAATGAGTCTAAAGTTTGAAGTAGATACATGAAATGAAGTATTAATCTATTCTATATGAAAGATACATAATTACATAGGTATATGGCAAATATTATATTTTATTTACTTATTTTTGTTTGTATTTAACATTTTAGCTGTTTTCAAGGTACGTATTACTTTTCGAATCTTTCATCAATATTGGAAATGTTTATTGTTTCCTAAAGCGTAACAAAAGTGCACGTACGTAGGTTATAAGTTATAACGGAGTCGTGGACCGCTTTTTTTTTCTCAATATTGGACGTTAAAAGCGAGTGTTCGTTGTGAGTGAGGTTCGTTTGTTCATTTAAACCGAACCAATTTGTTACTATAAAATGGGCCTTTCAATTGTGTTCGTTATATCCGAGCGTTCGTTAAAAAACGGGTGCGTTCTCACCGGGTTCCACTGTATATTGTTACTATATCTCAAAAACCAATAATCGCACAGAATTCTGCATTTGCTGCTAAATACTTTGTATCTTTATTTATGCTTCTAAATTTTTTTAGAATTTTTTCTACAATTCCTTATAATTAAAATTAATTAATTAATTAATTAATTACTATTAAGTACAAGTTATGCTTAAAAATGTTGTTTTGTGATAAAAATCCGTAAGAAAATAATAATTAACTAAAAATTAAAATTGCTGATAAACGTAAGTAATTTTTGTGGTAACAGAAATTTTATTAAGAATTTTTTGCTCTAAAACATCATTTGAGCATCGTTGTTTTAGAATAACACTAGAAATTATAAAATTTCAATTAATTAATATTTTCTTATTTTTAATTTTGTTGTTACTATTAATATACTTAATTAAGGGAAGGGTAGAAAAATTCTGAAAAAATTCACATACATAGAGAAAAACATAGAGTATTTAACAGCAAATGCTGAATTCGGTGCGACTATAAATTTCTGAGATGTAATGAAAGATACTTTTAGCAGACGTATCCCGTTTTTCTTTAGATTTTCTCATTCCCCTTCAAACATTGATAACTTTATCATTTTCAAACTTTTTGAAATCTATTTTAAAAACATTTAAAAGAGAAACTTGAGTTCATTTTCTTGGACACAGACTCTAAATTTTGAAGGTTATGTTTGGTGAACTTCAAATGCCTAATACTCAATTTTTCTAAATTGAATGCTTTAACTTTTTCTTTACCTAATGAAGCAGAATTTAATTTTGCATCGATCTGTATTAACATTTCCTAATCTATGTTTAGTAATTTTCAAGTTTTTTTAAGTTTTTTCCACTTCGGGAAACTTATTACTCAACATAGCTGTTTTTGCAACACAAGAAACATTTCCCAATGAAGAAAGTTCTGTTCTAAATTTTGTTTTACTTTCCTTAAATACAAGATAAATTCATTCATACAATTCTGATTTGAAAAAGTTTGATTTTCCATATTATTTGCATGTGCCAAAAGTGAAATCCATTAAATAGAATTGAATTCTCTTTCATTGGAACACATTTCATTTGTAAAAATGATATTATGGGTTTAGTAATTTAGAGTTAATAGACCTTTATTAAGAAAAAAAACAAATAATTTTATAGAGTGAGGTCTACCCAATCCATCAACCCCAGAAAATAATAAGAATAAGTAGATAGAAAAGAGAAAAAAAACTTAAAATTCTCCAAATCCAACTTTAAATATTTTGGATTTTGTTAACTTTTTTTTTAATGAATGTTATTGATTTTTGAAGAATGTGCAAATCAAAAATTGCGGATTTCCTTTCGCGAAAATATTTTCTTTGAACATAGGACACAAAAAATTGTCCAGATAACATCCAGATAAACGCTAATCTTGTGAGAATAACGTCCTCAGACCCAATAACGAGTTTGAAAAATTATAACTGGTTTAGAACTTGTAGGAATTACAACATTAAGAAGACTACTTGTCGTAGAGCATTTTAACCAGTTATACAGGGTGAGTCAATAGTGGGTTACTTCTGACATGTCCTAAGATGCAACCAAAAATACTAATTGCACTTACCACTTGATACTTCGTTTTATTTTTAAAAACATTAATTGAATCAATATTGGTTTTTTATCTTTTAAATAACAATAGTCTATAATGAAACTTTAGCAAAACTGTCAAGACAAACCTGACAATACTCAGAACAATGTAATCATGGACTAATTTTGAAGTTTTTAACGATTACCGATCTGGTCAGCTGGAATCAGTATTATTCTGGTATTACTGGTTGCATATTAAAGCAAAATCAGAAATAACCCACTAGTGACTCACCCTGTATAGTCTCCAAAATAAATATCAGGGGTTACTTTATTATTGTTACTGTCTTACACCAAAAAAACAAGTCTAAAATTTAGTCTTTTTAAGAAGAGAAAAACAAACCGAATGGAAATTCGTTTGTAATAAGAATTAATCATCACGGGCTTGTATTTTCTTGCATTTGTTATTATTTCGAATTTCTTAAGATGTATATTTTATTTGCACCTCGCGGCGCCGCCAACGTAATAAAAATAAAATTTTAAACCACCTCCGTGCAACGATAAAAATTTAAGCGTCTTGATAAGCCGGCCATTTTGTTTCCGAACTAGCACTTAACCGCCATTTACAATACATCAGTTGTTGGCAGTGTCATCGCTTGAATTATGAGTCGCTGCGTGCATTATTAGAAACTATGGGGCATTTTGACAGATCGGCCGTATTTCCCTGAGGTCCCGTACATTATCGGTCTCCGACTCCGGGAATTCCGGTGTCCCGGATCCGGGCATGCAATCTAAACTCGCGCGGCCAACCCAATCCATGAATAAATATATGTTTAGCTTACAAATTTAACAAATTTACTAGATAACATGCTGAAGGAACGCACGCAGGGACCGGAAACGAAATTGACTTGTTATCGTCCGCTATACATATTAAATAGAGCGCTAGACGTGTTTATATTTACTTTAAATACAATGACGGGGGGATTATGTGTATGTATGTATGCAGGGGTAAAACACACGTGGTTGGAATTGGAGCTGAGCTGTTTAGGGATGTTACATAAGTTGACAACTTTTCGGATAATTCACTTTCTTTGATCTTGCCTTCAGTAGTAGCTTAGAGGACTTAGCTAGCTTATAATAATTGATTTTGATAAATGTTTGTTTTTGTTTCCAAAACCAGTATTATGTATTTTTTCGTTAGTGAATGATTTTATGTAAAAAATGATGTATTTATATGGACGTAAAATTCATCATCCGTTGAGGTAAAATTTCTGTGGCTCCTGGCGACCCGTTCCAGAACACAATTAATTTTTTTGATTTAGTCTTTCGTTATTTCACTTTGCAACGGGAAAAAACTTTTTTGGGACATTCATTAAATGATTTCAAAATTTTCCAATGCTCTTATTGCCAGATCCTCATTGTTTACGCCGCTATTTTGCATAAGTCCGGAGTTTCGGTTTGCAGTTTGTAGCATAATCAAGCGTGCTTTCCAAGCACTAAGCATGCTTGATCTCGCAGAATTATAATGAACGTGTAGGCTTTGGCGTCTTGGTCTTTACGGTTAAATCCAGTTTAAGTTGCTCTCACGTTGACATGTGTGCGAGCTTAGTTCCGAAAGCTGAGCTTTGGTGCGGTTTGGTTGGATCAAAGGCTGGATTAACGCGTCGAAAGTCACGACGAAGATTCGCAAAACTAAACTAAAATGAGCGAATGAGGAAAATAACATAAAATTAGTCTCAGTTTTTAATAAAATCAATTCGTTAAGTTCGCATTAAAGAGGCTGTCCTGTTGTTTTAATCGATACAGAATACAGATTTAGCAACATTATCCTCTGGAGTCGCACAAACGACTCACTCCGTATAGGTAATTGCAGAAATGTTTAAACAGTTTTTGAAAGAAATATTTGTGGAGTGTCTTACTAACCAATTGTTTATCCTAAAATATTTTTACTATAAAAATTTTTTTTTTTCAAATGTCATTCCGTTTAGCAGTTTTCTTGATTTTTGTAGAAAACAAAGCCTACTAAAAGAGCTTTCAGTTGTAAAAAAAAATAATGAACCGACAGACACTGGATATGGTCTTAATGAACTTTTTTGTTTCCTCAAATTATCTTCATAATACAAATTTTAATTTTTTGCTCAAGTGTCACTCGGTTTAGCAATTTTCCTAATTTTTGCAGAAAACAAAGCTTACTAAAACAGCTTTCGACTGTAAAAAAATAATAAACACATAGTCACTAGTTAGGGCAATAACGAATTAAATTTTTTTCAGAAATTATCTTCACAATAGAAATTTTATTTTTTTTCTCAAGTGTCATTCCGCTTAGTAATGTTCCTGATTTTCAGAAAACAAAGCTTACCGAAAGAGCTTTTGACTGTAAAAAATAGTGAACCGATAGTCATTTATTAGGGCCATAATGAATTTTATTGTTTTCTTATATTATCTTCACAATAGAAATTTTATTTGTTTTTCAAGTGTCATTCCGTTTAGCAATTTTCCTGATTTTTGCAGAAAACAAAGCTTACCGAAAGAGCTTTTGACTGTAAAAAATAGTGAACCGATAGTCATTTATTAGGGCCATAACGAATTTTATTGTTTTCTTATATTATCTTCACAATAGAAATTTTATTTGTTTTTTCAAGTGTCATTCCGTTTAGCAATTTTCCTGATTTTTGCAGAAAACAAAGCTTACGGAAAGAGCTTTTGACTGTAAAAAATAGTGAACCGATAGTCACTAGTTAGGGCCATAACGAATTTTATTGTTTTCTTATATTATCTTCACAATAGAATTTTTTTTTTCAAGTGTCATTCCGTTTAGCAATTTTCCTAATTTTTGCAGAAAACAAAGCTTACTAAAACAGCTTTCGACTGAAAAAAAATAATAAACACATAGTCACTAGTTAGGGCAATAACGAATTTAATTTTTTTCACAAATTATCTTCACAATAGAAATTATTTTTTTCTCAAGTGTCATTCCGCTTAGCAATGTTCCTGATTTTCAGAAAACAAAGCTTACCGAAAGAGCTTTTGACTGTAAAAAATAGTGAACCGATAGTCACTAATTAGGGCCATAACGAATTTTATTGTTTTCTTATATTATCTCTACAATAGAATTTTTTTTTTCAAGTGTCATTCCGTTTAGCAATTTTCCTAATTTTTGTAGAAAACAAAGCTTACCAAAAGAGCTTTTGTCTGTAAAAAATAGTGAACCGATAGTCACTAATTAGGGCCATAACGAATTTTATTGTTTTTTTATATTATTTTCACAATAGAAATTTTATTTGTTTTTTCAAGTATCATTCCGTTTAGCAATTTTCCTGATTTTTGTAGAAAACAAAGCTTACCGAAAGAGCTTTTGACTGTAAAAAATAGTGAAACGATAGTCATTTATTAGGGCCATAACGAATTTTATTGTTTTCTACAATAGAAATCTATTGTTTTCACAATAGAAATTTTATTTGTTTTTTCAAGTGTCATTCCGTCATTTATGTCATTTAGCAATTTTCCTGATTTTTGCAGAAAACAAAGCTTACGGAAAGAGCTTTTGACTGTAAAAAATTGTGAACCGATAGTCACTAGTTAGGGCCATAACGAATTTTATTGTTTTCTTATATTATCTTCACAATAGAATTTTTTTTTCAAGTGTCATTCCGTTTAGTAATTTTCCTAATTTTTGCAGAAAACAAAGCTTACCGAAAGAGCTTTTGACTGTAAAAAATAGTGAACCGATAGTCATTTATTAGGGCCATAACAAATTTTATTGTTTTTTTATATTATCTTCACAATAAAAATTTTATTTTCAAGTGTCATTCCGTTTAGCAATTTTCCTGATTTTTGTAGAAAACAAAGCTTACCGAAAGAGCTTTTGACTGTAAAAAATAGTGAACCGATAGTTACTAATTAGGGCCATAACGAATTTTATTGTTTTCTTATATTATCTTCACAATAGAAATTTTATGTGTTTTTTCAAGTGTCATTCCGTTTAGCAATTTTCCTGATTTTTGTAGAAAACAAAGCTTACCGAAAGTGCTTTTGATTGTAAAAAATAGTGAACCGATAGTCAGTAATTAGGGCCATAATGAATTTTATTGTTTTCTTATATTATCTTCACAATAGAAATTTTTTTTTCAAGTGTCATTTCGTTTAGCAATTTTCCTAATTTTTGCAGAAAACAAAGCTTACCGAAAGAGCTTTTGACTGTAAAAAAAAGTGAACCGATAGTCATTTATTAGGGCCATAACGAATTTTATTGTTTTTTTATATTGTCTTCCCAATAGAAATTTTATTTGTTTTTTCAAGTGTCATTCCGTTTAGCAATTTTCCTGATTTTTGCAGAAAACAAAGCTTACCGAAAGAGCTTTTGACTGTAAAAAATAGTGAACCGATAGTCACTAATTAGGGCCATAACGAATTTTATTGTTTTCTTATATTATCTTCACAATAGAATTTTTTTTCAAGTGTCATTCCGTTTAGCAATTTTCCTGATTTTTGCAGAAAACAAAGCTTACCGAAAGAGTTTTTGACTGTTAAAAATAGTGAACCGATAGTCACTAATTAGGGCCATAACGAATTTTATTGTTTTCTTGAATTATCTTCACAAAAGAAATTTTTTTTTCAAGTGTTATTCCGTTAAGCAATTTTCCTGATTTTTGCAGAAAACAAAGCTTACCGAAAGAGCTTTTAACTGTAAAAAATAGTGAACCGATAGTCACTTATTAGGGCCATAACGAATTTTATTGTTTTCACAAATTATCTTCAAATAGAAATTTTATTTTTTTCTCAAGTGTCATTCCGCTCAGCAATTTTCCTGATTTTTGCAGAAAACAAAGCTTACTAAAAGAGCTTTCGACTGTAAAATAATAATAATAATCACATAGTCACTAGTTAAGGCAATAACGAATTTTATTTTTTCACAAATTATCTTCACAATAGAATTTTTTTTTTCAAGTGTCATTCCGTTTAGCAATTTTCCTGATTTTTGCAGAAAACAAAGCTTACCGAAAGAGCTTTTGACTGTAAAAAATAGTGAACCGATAGTCATTTATTAGGTCCATATTGAATTTTATTGTTTTTTTATATTATCTTCACAATAGAAATTTTATTTGTTTTTTCAAGTGTCATTCCGTTTAGCAATTTTCCTGATTTTTGTAGAAAACAAAGCTTACCGAAAGAGCTTTTGACTGTAAAAAATAGTGAACCGATAGTCACTAATTAGGGCCATAACGAATTTTATTGTTTTCTTATATTATCTTCACAATAGAATTTTTTTTCAAGTGTCATTCCGTTTAGCAATTTTCCTGATTTTTGCAGAAAATAAAGCTTACCGAAAGAGCTTTTGACTGTAAAAAGAATAGTGAACCGATAGGCATTAATTAGGGCCATAACGAATTTTATTGTTTTCACAAATTATTATCTTCATAATAAAAATTTTAATTATGTGTCTTTTCATTCAACCATTTTCCGGATTTTGATAAACAATGTTTATCAAAAGAGCTTTCCAATGTAAAAAAATTATCACTAGTTAGCGCTTTAATTGATTTTGTTTTTATTTCTCATAATAATTTCACAAACGAATTTTTTTTTTTCAAGTTTCATCCCGTCTAATGATTTCCCTGATTTTTTCAAGTAAGCAAAGATTGTCAAATAATTTTTTTAATGTAAAATAAATAAACTGACAGTAAGTTTTAGAGCGTAAAACTCTCATTAAACAATGTGGAAGTTAAGTTAAGAGCTGGAGTTATTTTGTGGACAAATTTAATTTTTTGCTCCATCAATTTAAAAAAATTGTCAGAAAGCAGAAAGCAGAAATTGTCCGGTTAAAAAATTAACCGGAATTGAAACTTCCAAATTTACAAAAATTTCTCAGAGAAAACCAGTGAAATATACGAACATCCTGCTCCAGGCGCATAATTCAGGTAGACATGCATATAATCCATTACATCAAGCCCACAATCACATTGTCTCCCTTTTGTATTTTTCTGTAATTCTCTCCTGTCAAAACCACTTAAATCGCCACATTTTAAACAATTCAAAGTTTCGATTGGTCCAATATCAGTGCATTGTTTAGCAAACTGGCTTTACTAAAGCGCTCGTGTTGTGTGTGAAATGCAAAATTTTTCGCCGATGAAACAATTTCACGTGAAGCACCTTATTAACAAAAACTCCTCTTTTCCGCCGATTAATCCCCTAATCTCTCTCCGAATCAGTCTTAACACTCTCTCGACTCACGTCCGTGCCTCACTCCCATAAAAATTCCCATTTTCCATCCGGAAAACTAACTACAGAACAGATGAAACACGACAGACTCATAATCCAACATCTTGTCCTGGGCACATTACATTTCTCGGTATTATAATAAGACTTGTCAGTGGCACGCTTGAAAAATAAGATGAATATTTTAAACGTACAGCTCACGTTTCGCAACCTGAAGATATACTAAGTGCAATTAAAGTGACGTGCTTTTTGGACCGCTCTGAAATACTCCCAAAAGTAATTGGTTCGGATTATCGAGGTTCCACTGTATTTTGCTATATTTCATAAGGATCGCATCCAACTTTTTTGTCAAGCAACAATTATATTTTTCCTTATTCTTGTTCTTAAAAAAGTTTTTACTTAAATTTTTTGTCGTTTAATTTAATTTAGTTCTGCGTAACTCTAATGATTATAAATTGTTGTGTCAATTTTTAATAATTTGGGTGAGCAGATGCCACACGCCCTTAATCTGACAGTTGTTGATAATTAGTGATGGTTCAATTATTCGTCCAACTTTGTGTGGAATTTATTCCGGAATCGATAACAAGCCCAAGTTGCGAGAGACAAGCAACACAGATCAAGATCAGCCTTCGATTTGGATTTATAACCCCATTCCTAATCGGATTAACACGATCCAACTGCTGATCCTTTTGAATTTTTAATTTATTCGTCCGCTTCGCCACCAATTAGACATTTACCTCACAGGTAATTGATAAATCGGACCTTGTAATAGATTTATCGGCGCGTCTCATCTCTCCTTTTGTGTTCGAAATTTTCCATTAGTCCTTTGTGCATTCGAAGACATGGACAAGTCCTTTGATAAAAAAGACAGACAGGAAACGGCAGCTCGACGAGCATGCACCGCACCAAAGTCCTAATAAACTGGATAAATTTACTGCACGGAAAAGCTCGGGAATGAATTATAAATCGGGATGGATGGGCGCAGGGTTTAAAGTCGGGGGATTTATCCGAATGATTGGTTTAAGTTAAGAATTTTGAAGATATGAGCAACACCAGTTAACCAAATAATTAGATCACCAACTCTTAACACTACTCTATCATTTATTGTTGCAAATAACATACTAAAATAATTTTTTTTATAACAGTTATAGGTATAAATATCTAGAGCTAAAGTTTGTTTTTTTGATTTGAGCAAACACCAATTTAATAGATTTTTGGTAACGAAATAATTATATTAGATCTGTCACCATCTCTTATCACTTCTCTATTATTTATGGTTGAAAAAAACGCAATAATAACAAAATACAATAGTTACAGGTATAAATATCTAGAGCTAAAATAAATTTTCTTTTATTTAAGCAAACACCAATTTAATAGATTTTTAGTTACCAAATAATTAGATTTATTCCCAAATTAACAGATCTGTCACCAACTCTTTAACACTATTCTATTACTTGTTGTTGCAAAAAGCACAGTAATAAAAAAATTAAAAAAGTTACAGAAGTTACTATAGCTCTAGATAAATATCTAGAAGTAAAGTATATTTTGTTTTTATTTTTTGAGCAAATACCAATTTATTAGATTTTTAGTAACGAAATAATAAGATTTGACTTCAGATTACCAGATCTGTCACCAACTCTTAACACTAGTCTATTATTTATTGGCAAAAACACAGTAATAGAAATATTTAGAGCTACCAAATAATTAGATTTGTTCCCAGATTAACAGATCTGTCACCAACTCTTAACTCTACTCTATTATTTATTGTTGCAAAAACCAGTTATAAAAAAAACTACAAAAGCTACATAAGGTATCTAGAGCTAATAAATATATGTTTTCATTTATTTAAGCAAACACAAATTTATAAATTTTTAGTAACGAAATAATTAGATTTGTTTCCATATTAACAGATCTGTCACCATCTCTTAGCACTTCTCTATTATTTATGGTTGCAAAAAACGCAATAATAAAAAAATACAATAGTTACAGAAGGTATAAATATCCAGAACTAAAGTCTATTTTCTTTGATTTAAATAAACACCAATTTTATAGATTTTTAGTAACGAAAGAATTAGATTTGTTCCCAGATTAACAGATTTGTCACCAACTCTTTAACACTACTCTCTTACTTGTTAATTACAAATGTTACAGAAGTTACTTTAGCTCTAGATAAATACCTAGAACTAAAGTTTGTTTTCTTTGATTTCAGCAAACACCAGTTTATTAGATTTTTAGTAACGAAATAATTATATTGGTTTTCAGATTAACAGATCTGTCACCAACTCTTAACAATAGTCTATTATTTATTGTTGCAAAAATACAATAATAAAAAAAATTCAAAAGTTACAGATGGTAACATGAGATCGAAAATATACTCAATTAGAGCAAGCCTTGAAAGTGAAGTGTAACTTCAGCCATATGCCATATGCTGTGTAAAACCAACATAAGACAACATAACTTCAAAAGTGCACACAGCTTGCTCTAATTGAGTTTATTTTCCATCTCATGTTATAACTCTCTAAAGCTTAACTTTGTTTTCTTTGATTTGATTTACACTAATTTAATAGATTTTTAGTTACCAAATAATTAGACTTGTTTCTAGATTAACAGAACTGTCACCAATCTCTTAATACGACTCTATTATGTATTGTTGCAAAAAACATAGCAATAAAAAAGTACAAACGCAACAGAAGGTATAAATATCTATTTCTATCAAGTCTATTTTTTATTATTTTAGGCAAACACTATTTAAAATATTTTTAGTTTCCAAATAATTAAATTTGTTCCCAAATTAATACATCGATCACCAACTCTTAACAATAATAACTATTTTAAAAAAAATACTAAAATTATTATGTAATACTAAAATTACAAAAGTTACAGAAGGTATTAGATAGATATTTATTTACTCAAATTGTAAAATTACAAAATACAACAGAATGTATAAATACCTAGAGCTAATTAAAGTTTGATGTTTAGATTTTCAGTAACCAAATAATTAGATCATCAACTCTTAACACTATTAAAAAAATGACACTGGACAATAGATAAATTAGGCTTTGCTTAGCAAGTCGTGCACATTGCATCTGCTTTCTGCACAAGTGACCCAATTGGTGATATTACCGATTTTCCACGTTGTTTTGAAAGCATCTACAAGAGAGGCCATGGCTCCTTTTTCAACACACCCTCGATAAACCCCCGATTCATTGTCTTTGGTCCACGCAATAAAATACAGGGAGTAACACTCATACTCGCTTTTTTCGGTAGTGTTAATTAGTAATTCGACACCACTGTAGCAAGAAATGGGCGTGATGTTATTATTTGTGTGTGGTGACAGGCATTTTTCTGATGAAGGGTCGCATTCGTAACATTCGAATTGTTGTCCAGTTTTGACTGGAATTTAGATTTTTGATGGGCTGTTGAAAATTGTGAACTTACCTGTGGCCAACGTGAGCAAAGACAATAATAAAAATAGGACTGAAGTAGTGGAAGTGTTCATGGTGATGGTTGTTAAGAAACTGAGACCTGAATGTCTTCGTTTTCTTATCAGAATTGTTAGATAATTTTTTATTTGCGTAACTAGAATTGTTTTGCTGTTGTTATTACACTTCTTTGATCCTTTTGAGCTGAATGGTAAACCCCATTACACCCTGAATTTTTTTACAACAAATTTATGTGTTTTCAGTTTTCGGTAAATGTAAATCTTAAACTAATGATATTTTTTTACTTACTTAACTGCATGGATGTAGTATGTTCAGAAATTTCGCAGATTTTCTACAAGACTTGTATAAATAACTATTTCTAATTAGATTTAGACGACTGTAATTAATACTAAAATGATTGATTATTGTCCAATTGTAGTACATAGATTAGCGTTGTTTTTTCAATAAAACGTGGAATTGATAATAAAGTTACAATCTAGGTTTGCTCTTAATAACCCCACATCAGTTATCGTATTTTGTTAAGGATGTCATTAGTGTACAATAAAAACAACAAAGCAAAAAAAATATACATAAATTTCCGAATGTAGCAAAGTTTTTTAACATTAAAACATTGAATTTCATGATTTTTAAAAACTGTAGCGAGACCTGGAATGATTTTTTCATAAATCGATGATTTTGTACTATACTCGTATTTTTTTATGGTTAAATAATTAAGTATCTGCAACTGTTTTTTTTTTGAAAAATTTTGTCGAAGACAAAAAAGAAAATTTCACAATTATGTTTCAGATGTGTTATTTTCGCGCGTTTCGCTAGCTACGAGTATTGTTGATTGTTATTCGAATTGAACAGGTTTTACGGAAAAATTCAAATTAACTTAAAAAAATAAATAAAAAAATAAAAATAACTGAAAAACCAAAACCGAAAATAGAGATTTGGTCTGAAAGGTCTTATTTTAAAACGTCAAAGTGACCTTATTTTGCCTTATTTGTGTTCGTCTCACTTAATTAAAAAAAACACATTCAAAAAAAATCTAAAATCTGAATTTTAAAGTTATTTGTTGACATTAAGAAAAACAAGGTATGGTCTCTGAGAGTGGTTTTTAATAGGAGGGAAGGAACCAAACTCCTGCTCTACTTTCCACACCCATTATTATGTTAGTTTAATCTTGTTGGAAAATTTGACATTGTTCTGATAGAGTTTTATGTGAGTTACAGGTGATCGTAACGTGGAAACTTTTATAGACCATTATGTAGCGGGATGTTTTTATCTGTAACGCTAAAACCGGTAGAATAAAAATTATCACTTCCTTATTCTAAAATAATAGTAAAACAAATTTACACGTTTTCTTTATTTGTTAATTTATTTAGAAAAACTGATTAAGATTTGACTGGAATTTCGATTTCTGATCAGTTGACAAAAACTTACCTATAGCCAAAGTGAAGAAAGTCAATCAAATTAGAATTGAAGTAGGGAAAGTGCTCATGGTGATAGTTATTGGGATATTGAGATTTGAGTATTGAGTCTTCGTTTTCTTATCACAGTTGTGATATAAGTTCTAATTTGCGTAATTAATGTTGTTTTCTTCAACTGTTATTATTGTTATTATCTTTAGTTTTTATTTAATTTTTTTTGTTATTATATTTTCAAATTTTTCAAATTTTAAATATGAAAAATTTATTGAACGTAACGTCTGCTGTAAAATTGGTGGATGCGCCGGGAGATTAAAATAAATGAAATTTATTTTTTTCTATAGCAGATGTTAAACTATTTCTTTATCAACTCTTTTCAGTTGATCAAATAGCACTTAAACCGCAAGGGTAGATAAAATGTTTTAAATTAATTTTATTCAATTAAATTTACAAATTCCAACATACTAATTTTTGAAATGTTAACAGTAACTTTTTTCTCTTAAACTTGATGTCCTGCTACAGAAAAAAAATGGATTATACACGACGATAAAGATTGTTTATTTACCCGTAAAATAAGTCCACTCGTGACTTCGTTACTCTTGAACTTAACCTTTTCACTCGTAGATAAGCAATCCCTTTATCGTCTTCTACAATAACAATTAATGTACTTATATACCATTGGAAAGGGAAGTAATACGCGTGGGGAAAAAATTGTGAGCAAAAATTGGTGGATGCGCCGGGAAATTAAAAATAAATGACTTCAGAATGTCATCAGGGTTTTGATTAAAAAAAAATTCTAAATTATTGAGTTTAATGCTTCTTTAAAAACTATATGAAATCTGACAATTAAAGTAGGACCCTAAGTAGTTTTTAAATATGTAATTTTTTCCCCTTTGATTTCAAATATTTTTTAAATTTTAAAAATTCTATAATACAGGGTGGGGCACGATTGAGGTACTTCTGAAATCTTTAAAAATGCAACCAAATGTACAGGAAACTTTAAACACTTGAAACAATATTCAATTTAATTCAAATTAGTAATCAAAGTATGTGGCTGAAAGCTTCAAGATGACAGTGGATGACAGTTAATCAAATTAGGCCAATTAAACGAATTATTTATTTATTTATTGCAAAAATCAGTGTAATAAATGTTCAGAGAGCCGATAGACGGACGCGTCGTAAAGTTGCTGGCGTATTAGCTCTGCATTCATGTCCTATACGATTCTTTACATTACTAGACACCACAGAAAAAGTCCAGCAGTGTTAAATGTGAATTTTTGGAGGCCAAATCCAATGGATTCTCGTCCTATCCAACGATTTCCATAATTTTAAGGTCTAAATTTTCTAACAGTAAAGACAATTCCATTTGTAAAAAGTGGAGAAATACTTCCCCATTGAGGGTTCTATCAGAGAATGGGGTCCAATTACGGGCTCATTAAAGACCGCACCATACTATGTTAGTTATATACCATACTGTTCTGAAGGTATTTCAAGTGAAAATAGAAAAATGGATGATATTGAAGTTTTGCTTATGCATCATTTTTCTTGGAACACGAATGGCATACGTTGGTATGTAATATTTACTTACAGACCACGGACTGTAAGTAAATATTATTGCAGGGTAACCATGGAAACTTGCACCTGACTAAAAAGTGCCGCTTACAATGAAAGATATTTGTCAGTGAATGATGACTTAGAACAGGTATTGCTAAAAATGTTAAAAGTTACAGAAGTTACTTTAGCTCTAGATAAATATCTAGAACTAAAGTTTGTTTTCTTTGAACAAGTACCAATTTATTAGATTTTTAGTAACGAAATAATTAGATTTGTTTTCAGATTAACAGATCTGTCACCAACTCTTAACACTAGTCTATTATTTATTGTTGCAAAAACACAATAATAAAAAAAATTACAAAAGTTACACAAGGTATAATATCTAAAGCTAGTTTGTTTTTTTGTTTGAGCAATAGATGTTTAATAGATTATTAGTAACCAAATAATTAGATTGGTTCCCAGATTAACAGAACTGTCACCAATTTGTTAATACGACTCTATTATGTATTGTTTCAAAAAACACAGTCCATTTTTTCAAATTTCATTTTTTTTTCAAGTCTATTTTTTATTATTTTAGGCAAATACTAATTTAAAATATTTTTAGTTTCCAAATAATTAAATTTGTCCCCAAATTAATACATCGATCACCAACTCTTAACAATAATAACTATTTTAAAAAAATACTAAAATTATTATGTAATACTAAAATTACAAAAGTTACAGAAGGTATATAGGTAGATAGATATTTATTTACTCAAATTGTAAAATTACAAAATACAACAGAATGTATAAATACCTAGAGCTAATTAAAGTTTGATGTTTAGATTTTCAGTAACCAAATAATTAGATCATCAACTCTTAACACTATTAAAAAAATGACACTGGACAATAGACAAATTAGGCTTTGCTTCGCAAGTCGTGCACATTGCATCTGCTTTCTGCACAAGTGACCCAATTGGTGATATTACCGATTTTCCACGTTGTTTTGAAAGCATCTACAAGAAAGGCCATGGCTCCTTTTTCAACACACCCTCGATAAACCCCCGATTCACTGTCTTTGGTCCACGCAATAAAATACAGGGAGTAACACTCATACTCGCTTTTTTCGGTAGTGTTAATTAGTAATTCGACACCACTGTCGCAAGAAACGGGCGTGATGTTGTTTGCGTGTGGCGATAGACATTTTTCTGATGAGGGATCGCATTCGTAACATTCAAATTGTTGTCCAGTTTTGACTGGAATTTAGATTTTTGATGGGTTGTTGAAAATTGTGAACTTACCTGTGGCCAAAGTGAGCAAAGACAATAATAAAAATAAGACTGAAGTAGTGGAAGTGTTCATGGTGATGGTTGTTAAGAAACTGAGACCTGAATGTCTTTGTTTTCTTATCAGAATTGTTTTGCTGTTGTTATTACACTTCTTTGACCTTTTTGAGCTGAATAGTAAACCCCATTACACCCTGAATTTTTTTACAACAAATTTTTGTGTTTTCAGTTTTCGGTAAATGTAAATCTTAAACTAATGATATTTTTTTACTTACTTAACTGCTTGTAGTATGTTCAGAAATTTCGCAGATTTTCTTGTACAAACAACTATTTCTAATTAGATTTAGACGACTGTAATTAATAATAAAATTATTGATTATTCTCCAATTGTAGTACATACATTAGCGTTGTTTCTTCAATAAAGCGTGGAATTGATAATAATGTTACAATCTAGGTTTGCTCTTAATAACCCCACATCAGTTATCGTATTTTGTTAAGGATGTCATTAGTATACAATAAAAACAACATAACAAAAAAATATATAAATTTTCAAATGTAGAACGTTAAAACATTGAATTTCATGATTTTTAAAAACTGTAGCGAGACCTGGAATGATTTTTTCATAAGTCGAGCGTTTGAAAACAGTGATAAGAGCATGATTTTGTACTATACTCGTATTTGCCCTTTTTATGGTTAAATAATTAAGTATATGCAACAGTTTTTGAAAGATTTTGTCAAAGACAAAAAAGAAAATTTCACAATTATGTTATTTTTGCTCGTTTCGCTAGCTACGAATCTTGTTGATTGTTATTCGAGTTGAACAGGTTTTACGGAAAAATTCAAATTAACTTAAAAAAATAAATAATAAAATAAAAATAACTGAAAACCCAAAACCGAAAATAGAGGTTTGGTCTGAAAGGTCTTATTTTCCTTTGTTCTGGAACTAAGAGAAAACTGCAAATGAGGTCGATTCCATTGTTAATTTATAATTTATTTAAATACATTTTTAGATCATAGAGGAATAATAATTAGGCTATTAAACTTTTATTACTCGTTTTTTTTTAATCTTTATCTTTGTAAATACATATATAACAGGCTCGTTGAATAATGAACTACTGTATTGGATAGATTTTGATTATCTGAGAATTTTAAAACGTCAAAGTGACCTTATTTTACCTTATTTGTGTTCGTCTCACTTAATTAAAAAAACACATTAAAAAAAATCTAAAATCTGAATTTTCTTAAAATTATTTGTTGACTTTAAGAAAAACAAGGTATGGTCTCTGAGAGTGGTTTTTAATAGGGGGGAAGGAACCAAACTCCTGCTCTACTTTCCCCTCACATTTTATTATGTTAGTTTAATCTTGTTGGAAAATTTGAAATTGTTCTGATAGAGTTTTATGTGAGTTACAGGTGATCGTAAAGTGGAAACTTTTATAGACCATTATGTAGCGGGATGTTTTTATCTGTAGCGCTAAAATCGGTAGAATAAAAATTATCACTTCCTTATTCTAAAATAATAGTAAAACAAATTTACACGTTTTCTTTATTTGTTAATTTATTTAGAAAAATTGATTAAGATTTCTGATCAGTTGACAAAAACATACCTATAGCCAAAGTGAAGAAAGTCAATAAAATTAGGATTGAAGTAGGGAAAGTGCTCATGGTGATAGATATTGGGATATTGAGACTTGAGTGTTGAGTCTTCGCTTTCTTATCACAGTTGTGATATAAGTTCTAATTTGCGTAATTAATGTTGTTTTCTTCAACTGTTATTATTGTTATTATCTTTAGTTTTTATTTATTTTTTTTTGTTATTGTTCAAATTTTAAATTGGTGGATGCGCCGGGAGATTAAAATAAATAAAATTTATTTATTTTTATAGCATATGTTTAACTGTTTCTTTATCAATTCTTTTCAGTAGATCAAATAGCACTTTAACCGCAAAGGTAGATCAAATGTTTTAAATTAATTTTATTCAATTAAATTTACAAACTCCAAATATCAATTTGAAGGGTTAACAGTAACTTTTTTCTCTTAAACTTGATGTCCTGCTCCAGAAAAAAAAATGGATTATACACGACGATAAAGATTGTTTGTTTACTCGTGAAATAAGTCCACTCGTGACTTTGTTACTCTTGTACTTAACCTTTTCACTCGTAGATAAACAATCCCTTTATCGTCTTGTACAATAACAATTAATGTACTTATATACCTATCATTAGAAAGGGCATTAATACGTGTTGGGAAAAATTGCGCGCGAAAATTGGTGGATGCGCGGGGAAATTAAAAATAAATTACTTCAGAATGTCATAAGGGTCTTAATTTAAAAAAATTTCTAAATTATTGAGTTGAATGGTGAATTTTATGGAGTGAAATGGAGCACAAACTGAAACTTTCTGGTGGATTTTCTTAGCTCAAAACGTGTCGCTGGGATTTACTTTAAAACAGAATTCTTATCTTTAACAGAAACTCTCAATTTGTGCTTTATTTTTCATTCCAAAAAATTCAAATGCGCTGTTGCAATTCTACTATGAACTGAAATGGGATATACGTTATTTTTCTGCTCTGGCTTTACATTGAAATTGTTTTTTTTTTGTTTATATATTTTTTATCTTTAGGCTTCGTAATACTCCTAAGTATTTTCATGCTCATTACTAAAATTAAAAAAAAATTGAAAGAACAGCCGCCTTTTATGAAATAAGGTAATAACAAAAATATAAAGCCATTTGTGTGAAATTATCAATTTTGTTTATTATTATTTTTATTCTTCGACACTGTCAAAATTTCCGATTTTTCTCCTATGTAAGACAGTTTTGACGACTGTTTGGCATTTCTCAATACGAAACGTCAGATTATTTTTAACCGATTTAAAACAATTTTAAGCCTTGAAAAGTCTAATTCGAAGAATAAAATGTTGTATCCAACTCGTTTTCGTGTAAATCGGTTCATTTAATTCACCTCGTGGATGATAAACCACTCGTTTTCACTCGTGGTTTGATAATCCACTCGTGAAATAAAACGTCCGATTTACACTCAAACTCGTTAAATAAATAACTATTATTTTAATTAGTACGTGTTTTCTGTTTTTTCATTATTATACCTGTAATTGTTATTGACTACACTACACTACCCTACAAAAAATATATACAGGTTGTTATTTAGAAAAAAAGTTGACAGATTATTGACTTTTTTTAGTTCTTCATAAAAAATAGTACGTAGTTTTCATTTTTAGCTCGACATTAACGAAACTAAAGGCAAAGAACTGTCTAAGCTTGATTTCTTAGGTGTACGTGATAATGCTTGTGAGTTACTGACAATTAAAAATTTGTGACAATATATTTAAATATTATTTAACCAAATAAAAAATATTAAGTGTGTCCTCGAATTTGGGGGCTGCCCCTAGCCACCTTTATGATGCGTTGTTATTTATAATGTTCTCGCCGCCCGAGACGTCCCGTAATAACGAAACTTTTTAAGATCGCGGCGCAATGTAACGACACAGTTGAGACGAACTTTTCCCTTAAAAAAAAAAGGAACCCACAGCGCTTACTGCGATTAATATTTAAGTGTGTCGCGCTGTGCGTACGAGGGCGGTTTCGGCAGTCGCTATCTCGGAGACAAGACAAAAAGATTTTAAAAATTCACAACGTCATGCATAAGAAAAATTCGCCGCGATATAACAGGCTAATTTTTCGATATGGCCATGTTCAAGGTCGATGTTTGCTTTGGAAACTGCTCTCTGAAGATGTGAACGTGAAAAATTCAGAAAACGACCTTGTTTGGATATTCATGGGCCAGGCCGGCCCTGACCATTGCTGGGCCGGTTTGGATGAAAGTGGTTACACGTGTTAGGCGTGTACCCAGGTTTTGACTCGTTTCAAAAAAGGTCAATGGGTCAATTAAGACCTGGTCACGAGCTATTTTTTTTTAATTAAACACTAAAATCCGCCTTTAGACGAAATGGAGTTACTTACTTTATAAAATGCTAAAACAAATTACTGTTTTTTTTAAAAGCTTTTATTTAACTCACAATGTTATCTGTCTGTCGGTTATTTTTTCGGAGCCAAATTTGAAAGGGTTCCCGTTGTCCCACTGAATTGAAATTTTGCATACTTACTTAATCTGCGTGACAATGCAATCCTATGTAGTTAAATACCCCCTAAAAGGGTTAAATGGGGTTTTGAAATTTTAGGTTATGTTTACAAAGGGGTTCTCGATTTGTAAATTTGGGAGGGTTCCTGTAGTCTCAATGAAATGAAATTTAACATGCTTACGTAATCTGCGTGACAATGCAATTCTATATAGTTAATTACCCCCTAAAGGTGTTAAATGGGGTTTTAAAATTTTAGGTTGTGTTTACAAATGGATTCTCGATTTGTACATACCATAACTTATACCGAAATAGACGGTATGTTGGTCATTTGGATGTCACTGTAGATGCACAGTGTAATAACAATAAATATATGCAATAAATAAAGACAAAAAAGCAAAAAATAAAAATATATAAAAAATTGTTCTTAAAAAGAGCTTTTATTTAAAAGATGCACTAAAAAGTAAAAAATAGTGTATTTCAATCACAGGAGAATATTTTTTCTGACAGGTTAAAATTCTAAAATTTATAAAAGCTTTGGGAGTTATAAAACTACGGCATTACGGAATTACTTTGTTCAGTTGACAACTCCCAAAGCTTTTATAAATTTTAGAGTTTTCACCTGTAAGAAAAAATATTCTCCTGTGATTGAAATACATTATTTTTTACTTTTTAGTGCGTCTTTTAAGGAAAAGCTTTTTTAAAAAACATTTTTTATGTATTTTTATCTCGATTACATTCTCATTGAAAAAAAAACTAAATGAAGCAAACAAAATAAGTTGAAAAATGTAATTTAGAACATATTTTCTTGCGATCTTTGGCATTTACTCAACAAAATATAAACAATTTTTTAAAAGGCCAGACTGAACGGAACAAGAAAAAATAACTCATTTGAGCATGTTTTTGTATAAATCGAACCAATTTATTTTAAGTAAAGGGCATTTCTCGTTGAAAAATTGGTTTAGGTGAAGGAAACATGCCAAAAATGCAACCCTAGAACTTGTGATTTTCTGAAATAAGCCGAGAAACGTCCCCTAAAACTCTGAAATTAAGTTCATTAAAATTTCTCCAATTTCGGACTGTTTTGAAACATAGTCAAATTTCTATATTTCCAAACGACCTCACTCGAAATTTTTCTCCGTTTTCACTTCAAATCTGGGTAACTTAATGATCTGCCATTGTTTAAACAATTAAATGTCGGAAGTAGCTATCATATCTTAATACTTTCACTGGTGAAAGTGGGCAACTAACCGCAATTACACTTGAATCATCATGTCCGAAATTTTCCAAAAAAAAAGGTAGGAAAAAAAACACGAAAAAAATATTACAAATTTAAAACACGTTCCGTCCCATTTTTTTAAAACCCTGCAAATTCGGTTCATACTTCTTTATGAACAATGCATGATTTTTATTCGTAAATTGAATCAATACCCACCTCACAGGTCAGTTCGTAGCTCATTTTAAATAACATGAGATCGAAAATAAACTCAATTAGAGCAAGCTGTGCCTTCAGAACTTTGGTCATATTTTAGCCGTTTATTTACGTCCGCACTTTTGGAGCTATGTTGTCTTATGTTGGTTTTACACAGCATATGATGTGGCTAAAGTTACACTTCACTTTCAAGGATTGCTCTAATTGAGTATATTTTCGATCTCATGTTATTTATAAATTTGAACGGGTTAAAGAAACTCAACTGTTTTATTTTTCTATAAAAAAATTAACGCTCAAGTCGCATGAAAAAAGTATCGTAACTTTTTCATGGCCTTGGGGACGATACTATAATTTGAAAAAAAAAGTGTCATTTAAAAGACCTTTTTTGGCCGTTGTATTTTTGTATTATTTAAAACACACAATTTTCTTGAGGCATTTTATTGTGGTATGCACGTATACAGGATGTCCGTTTTTCGAGCTCCACCATGGGGTCTCAGTTATTATAAGAGATACGAGGTCGGTTAAATTAGGGCAAAGTTGCGCAATTTTCTACTGAACAATTACGTGAAAGAAAATTTGATGTGTCGTTTTTAGTTTTTGTAATTTTCGTTATAACTAAGAGAACTAGACGTTTTTAAGTAAGACATTCTTCAGACACTTTTTTACAGAGTATCTAAATTTGTCATCGCCTTTTTCAAGGCGTTCTTGATGTCAGAGTTACAATACTCAACTTTGGTTTTTCTTATGGACGCCACATTTAATACTTGTATTTTTGTAAGTTTTTTTGTTCCTGGTTACAACGATGTATCACATGATATGATTGAATCTTACATGGTGATAAAATTAAGAAAAAAGCGTTTTTGCAAAGAGTGCTTTAGAAAAAAAGACCAAAAATTTTGTTTAACAAACTAACTTTTGACAGTTCTATTAAATATGCGAGCAGAATTTTTATAACTTTGTCTTGTTTTGTTTTACAAAAAATAAACTTCTAGCTTATCATGTCGTTTAGTTTTTAAATAAGTAAGCGTAGCGGAAATGTAAACTTTCCAGATCCAAATTCAATTAAACTTCCAAAATCTAGTTTGTTTAAAAACAAAATTGTTGATGGTTTTTCTAAAGCACTCTTCGCAAAAATGCTTTTTTTCCATTTTGGTCAGGATGTAAGATTCGATCATATCATGTGATACATATCGTTGTAATCAGAAATAAAAACACTTTTCCAAAATACAAAAATCAAATATGGCGTGCATAAGAAAAACCAAAGTTGAGTGTTGTAACTATCTGACATCAAGAACGCCTTGGAAAATACGATGATAGATTTAGATTCCTTACAAAAAAGTGCCTGAAGAACGTCCTAGTTAAGAACGTCTAGTTCTTTTGGTTTTTGCTTGAAAAAATGGAAACGAAAATTGCAAATTTCCGTTTTTTTCCAATTATTCAAAAACTAAAAATGACACATTTTCTTTCAGGTAATTGTTTAGCATAAAAATGCGCAACTTTGTCCTAATTTAACAGACCTCGTATCTCTTATAATAACTGAGATCCCCATGCTGGAGCTCGAAAAACGGACACCCAGACAGACACCTATCTATGATACTGTATCTTTTTCTTGCCAATTTGAACGTTCACTTTTTTTTATAAAAACTAAGTTCAGTGGCTAAGGTCGGAACAAATATTTTTATTTTGATTCAAATAAAAATGGATGGTATTTAGACGGGTTTCATTTTTTAAATCAATTGATGAGATTTTTAGTTTTCCTCGTATTTTTTTAGTTCTTCTTGATTGTTTGGTTAGTTTAGCAGTTTCAATTCATATTATAAATTGAGTCATTGTAGAAAAAACCTAAGTAGTACAGAATGCAGAAAAAAGTCTGCCACAAGGTATAATACGTACTATTATGGAAAAACGTGTAAAAATGGTAAAAACTTGTTAAATAAATACAGGGTGATTTTGTAATAGATATTTTGGAAAATAAAAGAGACGTTTAAAATGTTTGGTGACATTACAAAGAACATTTTCAGGTTTTTTTTATTTAATTTTGCGAACTATCTTGCATTTTTAACTGGTGGTAGAACTGGGTTTGTTGTTTTATTCCAATCATCTGATTGAGAAAAAAAAAGTTAAGGATATTCATGTATTTTAGAAAAAAGCAAGTGATAAGAGAATAAAGTTAAAAGCAAATACTTGTACATAATTATTGATTTGTTTTTATCAGATTCCAGTGCTTGAAAATTGACAGAATTTGTTTGATGTTAGAATAATTAGACTTCTTTAACTGTTGTGGAGCGGTTTATACAGTTTAGCAGTTCAATTGAGGTGTCCTATTTAAAATTTTGATGGGTGATTTGTACTACAAAGGGGTTAAGTGCTACAAATTTCCAAAGTGCAACAAAAAATGTCCCTCTATCAGTAAAAAGTGTCCTTTATGGAATTAAAAATCTTTCATTATCTTCTGAATTAACCACCCAATAATTATTTTTTTTGAAGAAATGTCCTAGGCAGGGGCAGCCAATATTAAGTAGTTCCTAAATAAAAATAAACAAAATGTACAAACGAACAAAAACTCGTTAAAAAAATACAAATGTTAATGTTTGAATTGAAAAATTAAATTTTGTTCTTAGTGTTGATTTAAATTATACAGGGTGATTCTGTTAGGACTTACACTCCTACTACACCTGGCCTGACCTGGGTTGCCAATTGTTAAATTTAAGGCTAGTATGATTTTTCGAAAAAACCTTATTTTTGGATTTGTTTTGTTCATTTCACACACTCTAACCCATTTTTTTTGCTTTCAGCATGGACCGCGACCAGCCCTTCAGCTTCCAACTGGGCGTTGGGCAAGTGATCAAGGGCTGGGACCAAGGCCTGCTCAACATGTGCGTTGGCGAGAAACGCAAACTGACCATCCCACCCAGCCTCGGCTACGGTGACCGTGGCGCTGGTAGCGTTATCCCAGGTGGCGCCACCCTCATTTTCGAGGTGGAACTAATCAACATCGGGGACTCCCCGCCAACGACCAACGTCTTCAAGGAGATCGACAACGACAAGGACAATCAGCTGAGTCGAGAGGAAGTAAATAGTTTTGTAAATAGTAATGCGTGCGTCTAATTTGCGGTAACAATCTGTTTAAAGGTGAGCGAGTACTTGAAGAAGCAGATGGTGGCGGCCGAGGGCGAAACGCCCAGCGAAGAAATGAAGAACATGCTGGCCGACCATGACAAATTGGTCGAGGAGATCTTCCAACATGAAGATAAAGACAAGAATGGGTTCATCTCGCATGATGAGTTCTCGGGACCCAAACACGACGAATTGTAACCGCAACGACTGATGGTAGTTTTAGTGGTGTGAGGTCTGGACTGCAAATTGTTTTTTTACCTTTTATACAGTGTTTGCGAGCCACGGAAGTTTTAATCGAAGTTTCTTTTTTACATTCCTTTGAGCTAATCTTATTTATTTATGTTCATACGGCTTACACTTGTTGTTAATCGATGAATTATGGATGAAGTTAATTTTAGTGCAATCTATTGTATGTTGTTATACTATTAAAGTTAATAAACGTTTTTTTATTAAGTCGTTTGGTTTGACTAACACCTTAACAATTACAATTTTTAGCGCATTTTTGTTTTTTATTATTTATTTTTTGGAGAGTGTAAAAAATAATTGTAAAGAAGCATCTGGAGATGAAAGGTAAGTAGTTTATAAAAAATAATATTCAGATTTAAAATCTAGAAACGGTTTTAGAAAATTTTGCAATAATCTACAGTTCATTTTTTTTAATAATCAACTGTCAGTGTCAAATATCTGATAAAGACCAGACTGTATCACCCTAAAAGTTCATGTCCAACTACTTTCGAAACTAGCTGTATCTGTATTTGACATTTTACACACCAGATTTGACAATCGAAACGAAAGTATTAGGTTGGGTTACGCAGTCACTGAAGTTTGAATTCGTTAATAGTTGAAATAACTCCATGTGTTGTACGTGTTGTAACTTAAAGAAAATTTTAAAAATTTACAGAGCATTTTAAACTGAATCTTCCAGGTAAAAAATTGTACCAACGTTAATTGAAAAAAATTACTATTTATGGTAATGCCAACCTGACGGCTCTTTGACGGTTGATTATAAAAAAAATCGACTATACAAGTAAAATGTGTATTAGGATCACATGACCACAAAAAAATATTTCAAAATTTTGCAATAATTCAACTTAAAAGTGGTAAGAATCATATGAACGCAAAGAGGTCTTTAAATTTTAGGACCTCTCTGCGTTTATATGATCCTGGTATTACTAATATTCTAAAATTTTGCCAAAAATTCAATACGTTCATACGGCTTACACTTGTTGTTAATCGATGAATTATGGATGAAGTTAATTTTAGTGCAATCTATTGTATGTTGTTATACTATTAAAGTTAATAAACGTTTTTTTATTAAGTCGTTTGGTTTGACTAACACCTTAACAATTACAATTTTTAGCGCATTTTTGTTTTTTATTATTTATTTTTTGGAGAGTGTAAAAAATAATTGTAAAGAAGCATCTGGAGATGAAAGGTAAGTAGTTTATAAAAAATAATCATCAGATTTAAAATCTAGAAACGGCTTTAGAAAATTTTGCAATAATTTACAAGTAAAATGAGTATTAGGATCACATGATCACAAAATAATATTTCAAAATTTTGCAATAATTTAAAACTAAAAACGGTATTAGAATCACGTGAACGCAAAGAGGTCTTTAAATTTCTGTACCTCTTTGCGTTTCTATGATCCTGGTACTAATAATATTTTAAAATTTTGCAATAATTTAAAACTGAAATGAGTATTAGGATCACATGAACGCAAAGAGACCTTTGAATTTTAAGACCTCTTCGCGTTCCTGTGATCCTCTTCCTAGTATTTTAAAATTTTGCAAAAATGTAACACTGAAATGAGTATTAGGATCACATGAACGCAAAGAGATCTTTAAATTTTAAGACCTCTCTGCGTTTCTGTGATGCTGGTATTAATAACATTTTAAAATTTTGCAAAAATTTAAAACTGACATGAGTATTAGGATCACATGAACGCAAAGAGATCTTTAAATTTTAAGACCTCTCTGCGTTTTTGTGATCCTGGTATTAATAATATTTTAAAATTTTGCAAAAATTTAAAACTGACATGAGTATTAGGATCACATGAACGCAAAGAGATCTTTAAATTTTAAGACCTCTTCGCGTTCTTGTGATCCTGTCCCTAATAATATTTTAAAATTTTACAATAATTTAAAACTGAAACGAGTATTAGGATCACATGAACGCAAAGAGATCTTTAAATTTTAAGACCTATTCGCGTTCCTGTGATCCTTTTCCTAATAATATTTTAAAATTTTGCAAACATTTAAAACTGAAATGGGTATTAGGATCACATCAACGCAAAGAGATCTTTAAATTTTAGGACCTCTCTGCGTTTCTATGATCCTGGTATTACTGATGTTTTAAAATTTTGCAAAAATTTAAAACTAAAATGAGTATTAGGATCACATGAACGCAAAGAGGTCTTTAAATGTCTGAACCTCTTTGTAAGAATATTTTAAAATTTTTCAATAATTTAATTAAAACCAAAATGAGTAGTAGGATCACATGAATGCAAAGAGGTTTTTAAATTTAAAGATCTTTTTGCGTTTCTGTGATCCCGCTCCTAATTTTTGAAATTTTGCTATAATTTAAAACTAAGATGAGTATTAGGATCACATGAAGGCGAAGATGTTTTTATCAATTTTGGCAAAAATGAGTTATTTTTTATTGAATCTTGTTTGTTTTTCAGGGTTAAAAATAAAACACAGAATTATCATAACAAAATTTATTTATTAAGGTAAATTCATCTTTAGTAATCTACCTAGTAACATAAACACAGCAATGAAAAAGGAGAAAATAAAAAAGTTGCTCAAATTTCCCAGAAATAGTCTTGATTAAAAGAGAGAAAAAAAGTCACTCACACTTGAAGACAAACAAAAATGAGTAAAACCAAGACTAGTTTGGTTGTGTTGCCATTTCTTTTAAGGCACATTACATTCAAACGCGCTGTCCTCATCCCTTCCTACCGTTATAAAGTAAATAAATTAAACCTAATCCTACGATGTGCTAACTATTTTTCCAATGTTTTTCTTTTTATAAATTAATAATAAAAAAAACAACAAGATGAGTGAGCAGCCATACTTTTATCACATAACAAAGTCAGTT
Source organism: Tribolium freemani (assembly GCA_939628115.1). NCBI lineage: Eukaryota > Metazoa > Arthropoda > Insecta > Coleoptera > Tenebrionidae > Tribolium > Tribolium freemani. The sequence continues at coordinate 38,187,654 of OW626785.1, forward strand.
GTAAATAGTATACATTTAACATCTCACAGATGCGCTAAATAAATTAAAAAACAATGTAAAATTCTCTAGACAGGAATTGACACCAGGGACGGGTTAGTAGCCTTTGATGTAGGCCGACAGGTGCTTTTTCTCCTCTTCTGACAGACCGTTCTTCAGAGTTCGTCTCACTAAAGAAAAAATCAATTAGTATTGAAGTCCAAGCGGCGTAGCCGCGAGTGACAACAAACACATTCAATACAATCATGCAAATCGCAAACAAAAAAAACATGCACGTGCTCTCAGCCAATCACATACCGCCAATTAGGGCGAGTCTCTGCTACCGAACGGATTGTTCTCTCTTGTGCGAGAACGTTTCACTGTTTCAACACAATACTATAGTGAGCGGCCACCGGATTACAGAAACCTGTAATAGATACTTACGCGACTTTCTGTCGGCGTGTCTCGTGCGTTTCCGTTCGCGCGGTGCCGTCCTGGAGGGTCCCTTAGTGGCAGTCTTGACGAGGCTTTCCAAAATTTCGTCGTCTCCATCAGTCAGGTTGCCGTTGGCTTGGCCTAGGAAGGAACGGTTGGAATCACGCCGAGTGCGGCGCCACGGGAGGGTGCCTTGCATGCTCTCCACGTCGGAGATGTCGCTGCCTAGGAGTTGGCGCAGCTCGGCGTCGGCGCGGTCCTCCTTGGTGCGGAATTTGCCAATCTAAAAAAATAATAAAAACTGTTTTCTTAACCGTTTATTTAAAAAAAAATACTACAAAAGTAGTTTTTCAACTATTAGAGGCACTCACTGCGCTCGTTCGTGCTTCAAACAATAACAATTACACTAGTTTACAACCTTTTTTATGAAACTAATGTGTATCGGTAGACTAATTAACCCTAAGTCGAAAAAAAATTAGGACGTCAACATTTTTAAATATCGTATTTATTATAAAGTATCAATATTTGACTATTTTTGCAACATCAAAAATGTTACAGACTGCTTCTTCTTTCGTACTATCAGGGTCAGTTTATCTTAGGTAGACGACTAGTAGTAAGCGAATAGCATATTTTTATCCCAAAAACTCTCTTCATTAGACTTTAAATCTTGAGGGAAACATTCACCATCATGTTCATCGCTTAAGCTTTTCAGGTTTTGTTAGGATAATTTAAACACAAACATAGAAAAAGTTATTTGGGCTTAATTTACATTCACCTGATGATATTTTAAAGCAAACAAAATATTTAACAATTTGTTAATCACTTCAATAACGAATGCCAAAGACACCATAAACAAGATTGATTCAAATCTTTTGCAAAATTAAAAATGACACAGATTGATTCTTTTTTGAACTGATTAATGTCAGTTTCTCTTATTGTAACCTGCTAACATTTTTTAACCCAAAAACATTTGATCGCTTAAAAAAACTAAGAGCTTGTAGGATTTTTTCCTTTGCCTCCGATGGTTTCATCTTCGTATTGAAAAATTAGGAGCCGAGATATTGATAATTTCTTACAAATTATTATTTGAACCAAATATTTTTTATTGTAATATCAGGCAGATTACGTGTTTACGCAAAATTTCAGTTTGCTCGGATAACCAGCAAATATAAAATAGATGACAACAAAGTAAAGTAAATAAAAGCTTGGAAACAAAAAAAATTGTAAAATTATGTATTACAATACGGTATACACCTCGGCTTCGCCTCGGATTATTCACATCCGTTAAAAAAAAGGTCAACGAAAAAATTTAGAAATGTAGGTATGGAAGCTAAATGGACTAATTGTATTGTAATAAAGCCTTTGTAAATTTTAATTTGTAAACAAAAATGTTCTTTTCTGAGAGAAAAAGTATTTATTTACTTCTAGGTACTTTTATTTTTAAAATATTTAATTTTTATTTATTAAATAGATTATTGGTGACAGTTTGTCACACTGCTATAAATTTTATTTGAAGCCGAACCTACATAACCAAACATTACGAAAATAATAGTCTAATGAATAGAGTTGGTTCTATGACCGTATTCAATATGTTATTGTATATGTATAATAATTGTTTATGAATTGTTATTAATTGAAGTAAATATACAAAATTTTTAGCTTGAAACTTTCAAATCTTGATATCTTCGCTTTTGTGAGTGATAGAGGCTTAGTTAAAAAAAAAACCTAAGAGCTTGTAGATTTTTTTTTGCTTTGTCGGATGCTGTATAAATTTATATTTATAAATTATTATTTCAACTAAATGTTTTTTATTGTAATATTACGGAGAATACGTGTGTATGGCAAAATTTCAGCTTGTTCAGATAACCGGCACTTTCTCAAACATGACTCGCAAAATTTAAAACATACAACAAAGCAAATTAAATTAAGGCTTGTAAATAAAAAAAAATAATCAATTAAAAATTAAAATACTGTATACACCTCGGCTTCGCCTCGGATTACTTACCTCCGTTAAAATGAATAAATGGTTAACAAAAAAATTTATAAATGCATTGGAAGCTAAATGAACTAATGGTATAATACTGGTAGCGTTATGACCACTCTAAAGCTTTTATAAATTTTAAAATAATAAATAAAAATGTTCTTTTCTGATAGAAAAAAATATTTTTTACTTTACAGTCATCATTACTGTTTTATAAAACCAAAAAAATGTGTTTATGTCTTCGTAATTCAAGAAAAGGCCGATAAACTGAACAACTTTAATAACAAGTTAACTGTTTATAAATTGTTATTAATTGAAGTAAATATAACGTGTGTAAGCAAAATTTCAACTTGAAACATTCAAACGTTAATTTCTTCGGTCCTGTGGGTGATAGAGGCTTAGTAAAAAAAAAACGAAGAGTCTGTAGGATTTTTTTCTATTGATTTCATCGTCGTAGTTCATTAGGTGCCGAGGTACTGATGTTTATAAATTATTGTTTAAATTAAATATATTACGAAGGTTGCGTGTGTATGCAAAATTTCAGCTAGTTCGGATAACCAGCACCCTTTCAAATTTGACTCGCAAAATATGCAGCAGACGACAACAAAGCAAATTACATTAAAGCTTGTGAATAAAAAATACTGTATACACCTCGGCTTCGCCTCGGATTACTTACATCCGTTATCATTTTCCCCCTCGTTTTATTCCGTTCGCGATGATTGGCTTTCTTTTCCAACTGTTGCAAAACTCGTTCCCTTGTTGTTCGATACTCTAAGGCAAACTCGGAAACGATTCTACAAAACTCACTTGGCTTAGTATCCGACAGCTGGTGTAGAGGAATCCCTAACCATAACAAAAATTTATGAAATCTGAAAAAAACAATAGAGTGGTCGATTCCCCAATATTTTGGTATCAAAAACCTGTTCATAACCCTCCTATGGATGATTCCAACCAAAATAATTCTTTCGGCACAATCGGCTAAAAAGTCGGACATTTTAACTTTCATCATGGTGGAACCGTCATGTTTTGCTATGAGTTTCAGATGGTCCCAGGAGGCCTTGCAATCGGCCTCAAGCCTCTGGATGTTCAAGGCAAGTTCGTCAAAGTCGATTTTCGACGCTCGAGTAATTGCACCAATCTAGAAAAATTCAAATTCAATTTTTTAATATTAACTTTTTATATTCAAGTCAGGTCAGGTCAGGTCAAGTCAAACCCAGAAATTTAAAATTTTCTTAATAACCTCTGAACACAGATAGGTCAGGTCAGATAGTATTTTTTTAGTAACCTTTTTATACAAGTGGTCTGGTTAGGTCAGGTCAGGTCAACTTCAATATATTTTTTTTTCTTCAAAACATGTAAAATAAGAATAAGAATAAGAATTTTTTAATACTAATTTTTTATATTCAAGTCAGGTCAGGTCAGGTCAAACTTAGAAATTAAAATTTCTCTTAATAACCTCTAAACACAAATAGGTGAGCTCAAATAGTAATTTTTTAGTGGTAACCTTTCTATACAAGTCTGGTCAGGTTAGGTCAAGTCAGGTCAAACACTTCAATACATTTTTTATCGTCAAAATATGTAAAACATGGAGAATAGAACATTCAGAGTTTTTTAGTACTAACTTTTTATATTCAAGTCAGGTCAGGTCAGGTCAAACCCAGAAATTCAAATTTCTCTTAATAACCTCTGAACGCAGATAGGTCAGCTCAAATAGTAATTTTTTTAGTGATAACCTTCCTATACAAGTCTGGTCAGGTTAGGTCAGGTCAGGTCAAACACCTCAATATATTTTTTATAGTCAAAACATGTAAAATAAGAAGAATAAGAATTTTTTTAACACTAATTTTTTATATTCAAGTCAGGTCAGGTCAGGTCAAACTTAGAAATTAAAATTTCTCTTAATAACCTCTGAACACAAATAGGTCAGCTCAAATAGTAATTTTTTAGTGGTAACCTTTCTATACAAGTCTGGTCAGGTTAGGTCAGGTCAGGTCAAACACTTCAATATATTTTTTTATCATCAAAATATGTAAAATGAGAATACAACATTCATTTATTTATTTTATTACTTTATTTTACTAAAGCAGAAGTTAGGTCAGGTCAGGTCAAGTCACGTTTTTTTAGCACTTACCTCTGAATACAAATCTGTCGCATCTGGGAACTTCTCCATCACAATATGGCAAAGATGGTGCAGTAAAGAGTGCTTATGGACCGTATCTTTGACTTCAGGTACTTTGGCAAGATAATCAATTTGGAACCCTTTCACTTCATTCCCATTCAAAAAATTTCCTATCGACAAAAGGGTGCTCAAAATCCCCCTAAACGTTTTATTCACTCGCAAAACCTCAATCCCTTGCTTCAGATCCATCAAGGGTTCGGCAATTTCCCGTTCGGAATTTTCAAAATCGAGCTTAAAAGCCCACAATTTGAGTCTTGCCGGTAATTCAGAGATTGATGCTAGAGTTAAAAGGAACTGTTCTGCACTCCCGAGAGGAAGGTCAGGATTGGCAGCTTGAGCTTCTTGTATTTTAGATCTTTCCTCTTCAGTTGGCAGCATTGTGAGCAATTTCTCGATCCCTTCCCTGTTCATTATGGTGGCGTCCATTTTCAAAATGGCGGTCTTGATGGAACGTGGAGGGGGTAACTTGGTCATTCCGATGTTGATGGCGTTGGAACGTTTCGGGTCCAGGACGATTATTTCCTTGTTTTTATTCATCTCTTGCTGTTTCTAAATGGTTACATGGTTTACAGTACATTGAAATGGAGGGGAAAAGGGGGCCACAACCATTTACCATGCTCTAAGCCAGCGCTGTCCAACTTCTTTTAGTCAAAAAATTATAAAAAATGTTTTAAAAAAAGCTTTTATTTAAGAGTTAAAAAGTATTATTTAAAAAGTAAAAATAGTTATTTATTTAACGAGTTTGAGTGTAAATCGGACGCTTTATTTCACGAGTGGATTATTAAACCACGAGTGAAAATGAGTGGTTTATCATCCACGAGGTGAAATAAATGAACCGATTTACACGTAAACGAGTTGGATACAACATTTTATTCTTCGAATTAGGCTCACCAAGGCTTAAATTGCTTTAAATTTGTTAAAAATAATCTGACGTTTCGTATTGAGAAATGCCAAACAGTTGTCAAAACTGTCTTACATAGGAGAAATATCGGAAATTTTGACAGTGTCGAAGAATAAATAATATTTTTGCCTACAGGTTAGGACAGTAAAATTTATAAAAGCTTCCCTAACCCGTAATTTTTAAGGGCTTTTCTTCAAACTGGGAATAAATTTGTTCCATTAAAAATGTAAATATTTGACACCCTTGTATCCTGAATGTGTTTTAAACATCCTAAAGATGTATTTAACCTTTAAAAACAATACATCTTAATTTTCAATTTAATAGTTTTTTAGATTTACATCTAAAGATTTTTTGTTTTTTAGGTTTCCAGTCTTTCAATCTCATCTTTAAGTGTTTCAATTACATACTTTTTAAGTTTCTCATTATTTCAGCTTAATTTTCCCATATTTCATACTCATTTCACGTCGATTACGTACTATGCAAAATTCCAGCTCAATCGGACAACTCGGAAAATATGAAACAGACAGACGGAAAAGAAAGCAAGTTAAATAAAAGTTTAAAAAAAGTTTCGGTTGGACAGCGCTGCTGTAGACTAGTACAAGATCTGGAAAGGTTACACGTGTCCCTACGTTGGCACTACTGTGTTATTAGAGGTGTGAGGTCCGAAAACATCTACATGAGCAGTGCTGCCACGTTGGCAGCACTGTCGAAGGGTGTGCAAAAACCAAAAAAACTATACCATCACCACCCAATGACTCACCTCCTGAGACCATGCCACGTGCGGATCACCAAAGAAAACAAAAAAAAGAAACGAATTATATTTAATGAAGCTTCAAAATTGTAAAAATGCTTCCACCAAGAAAGATTGGCCAAAACCAAAATTTTTGCCCGCCTTACCTTCGTAATCAGGTCCTTGGCCCGCGACTCAAACAGGTGTTCCAGCTTCTGGGTGTCGACACAAACCGGTTTCAGTTCGTCCCAAATAAAACCGGTTTTGAGTTTGGAGGTGCAAACTGGATCCTCTCGGACTTCTTTCCAGAAGAGTTTTACTGTTTTTTTGTTCTTCTTGATTGGGATTTTGGTTTCGGCTTGCTTGGACATTCGGGGGAGGGTTACCCCAAAAACGGGGGGGTTGGGAACAGGATTTGACAAGGGGGGAGGTGGAGGCGCCCCGTTCTCCTTCAAAGGGGGAGGAGGTGGAGGTATTCCATTGAACACAGCAGCTGGGGCTAGAACATCCGCCTCGTCATCGCTCCCCAAGTCAGTGAAGTCCATATCACACAAGTTCAACGGACGATCTAAATTCGCAACCAACTCCTCCCATCTGAGCTCGTTTTCGGACTTCTTTACTTCGATTTTTGGTGGAGATTCAGTCGTTGGGCTCTTGAGGACGTCCGCTTTGGACTTGGACTTGGCTAAGCCTTCTTTGGCCTTGGAAATTAAACCGGTCATATCGCCAATTCGGTTCGGTTTGTTCTCGTCCGAAGGACTGTGCAGAATATTTTGATTGGCCAGTTTTTGGGTCAGGTCTTTGACTGTGTTTTCGCGTTTCAACTGAAGGAGGACATTTCGCTCGTTTTCGTTCGCATTTTCGGTGTTTTCGTCGATTGGCGGTTGGGAATCGTCGTACAGGATCCAGGGTTGTTTAGTGAGGTTCTCTTCAGTGTCGAGTTTGTTGACTGCGTTCATGAGAGGAGTGATGTCTTTGCGGTTGGTGATTCGCTGCTGGAGGGCGTTTGTGTAGTTTCCTAAAGAAACATTGGTTGATCGAAAATTTTCGTCGTATGTTTAAAACACGTTCAAACGTTTTTGCCAGTTGATTTTGCAAACTAATGTTCTTAACATAAATATTGTATTCCATACCGAGCGCGATGCCAACCTTGAGAGCTTGATTTGTGGGCTTCTTTGAAATTTCGTAAGAATTAGATCTCTGTTCTTTCAGAATTTAAAAATTCAAAAATATATTGTATTTCATACCGAGCACGATGCCAACCTTGAGAGCTTGATTTGTGGGCTTCTTTGAAATTTCGTAAGAATTAGATCTCTGTTCTTTCAGAATTTAAAAATTCAAAAATTAAGTATTAAACCACTGAATAAGGAATCTAAAGGCAAGCCAGATTTTAGTGCCAATCGATAGTTTTTTGAAAAATGACTCGAAAAAAACTATTGTTACTAAACCGTTGTTATTTTTGTAAGGAATCAAGAATTCAATTAATAGTGTCAAGAGGCCAAATTAAAGTTCTCGACTTAGAATTAAATTAATGTTCTTAACACAAACATAACATATTCCATATCGAGCGCGATATCAACCTTGAGAACTTGATTTATGGACTTAACATAAACATTCTTGGAAGTTTCCGCGAGAACTAGGTCTCTAATTTTTCATATTTTATTTAGTTATTAAGTATTGAACAACTGGAGAAGGTGTTATTCTTATCGGAACCGGAAGCCAAGTCAAATGTAGAGATTTTAGTATCACTCAATAATTTTTCAAAAAAGGACTCGAAAGAAATACGATTTTGGTGACCCTCGTTATCTTTGCAAAATATTGATAATTCAATTAGTAGTGTCAAGAAGCCAAATTAAGCTTCTCGACCTAGAATCAAATTAATGTTCTTAACATAACGTATCATATTCCATATCGAGCGCGATATCAGCTTTGAGAGCTTAATTTATGGGTTTAACATAAAAAAATTTAGAACTTTATGTGAGAATTAGATCTCTGATTGTTTCGCAATGCAGTGAGTAATTAACGAATGAAGTAATTAAACCATTGGAGATGGAAGATTGGTATCAATCAATAATTTTTCAAAATAGGACCAAAAAACCCGATTCCTAAAACTTCTAAGAAGTCCTTGTTATTCTTTGTAAAGAATGAACACTTCAGTAGATAACATAAGAGGCCAAATTGTGGTTCTGGACCTTGATTCACACTACGTATTAAATTAATGTTCTCAACATAAATATAAATTCCATATCGAGCGCGATATTAACCTCGAGAGCTTGATTTATGGGCTTAAGATAAATATTCTCGAAAATTTCAGGAAGGATATAGTCAAAGTTTTGATTTCTTTCGGTCATTGTATTGCAATCAAATTAGGATACGTACCTATGTATGATTCATTGAAAGATAAAGATAATTTAACGTAACCCGGTTGGAACGTTTAGATCATGAATCGTAAAGTTTGAAACTTGAATTTAATTTGTTTTAAAGTGTTACACTATTTTAGAAATAATAACTTCTTTTACATATCTTTAATCAAATTATTATTTTTATGTTTACTTACCCTCTATCAACGCAAAAAGACAGATACATTTGTTTTTCATGTCCCAGTTTTTTGCTACGAAAGATTATTTTCTCCTTTACTTGCACGAAGGGTTCTGAGACTGTTAGGAGATTATTGTTGGACTACTATAAAGGAAACTGACCCAAAAAAGTACAAAAAAGATTTGTTGTAATTTGTTGTTTGGTAATTTAAGAATTACTCTTGCTATTTAATTATATATTTCTGAAATTTGACGTGACTTTTTTATATATTTTTATGAATCTAGTGCCTCATAATCTACAAGAAATAGTCCGGTCAAAATAGACATTTCAATTTACAAAAATTCGCATAGAGCTGAAAATTGGTACAGATCTTAAGTACCAAGTAGTCAAAAGTCCCAACCGATCCCACGTGTGATAAAAAAGTTATTCAATGTCAAAGGTCAAAAGTATCGATTTTTTGAATTTTTCTTGCAAACGGCAACTCTTATCATGAAAATGTTCAAACAGAAGTTGTAGATCTTGCAATTGTCTATAAAAATTGTTTCTATACTTTTTTCCTACGAGTCACCATTTCTGAGATATCACGATTTCAAAATCCAAAGAAGCCGTGTGCATAATATGAACACATATCCCCACCACCTGTGAGGTAGTCTATTTGCTGATGGTGATATCTCAGGAATGGTGATTCGTAGGAAAAAAATTAAAAGGACAATTTTTATAGATAATTGCAAGATCTACAACTTTTGTTTGAACATTTTGATGATAAGACTTACCGCTTACGAGAAAAATGAAAAAAATAGATACTTTTGACCTTTGACATTGAATAACTTTTTTAGCACATGTGGGATCGGTTGGGACTTATGACAATTTATTTGTGATAGTGTACTTAAGATCTGTACCAATTTTCAGCTCTATGCGAATTTTTGCAAGCTTACCACTATATTTTTGTCTATTTTGATCGGACTAAAATGATGACTCCACGTTAATTGTCTAATCCTAGAAAAATCATGTTTTTTTGTATTATTTCGATATAATTATGTTAGAGATCATTTAACACTTTTGATATTGCTTCAGAATAATTATAATTACCGGAAACTATTATTATCAGATTATCACAGATGCTTTAAAACCATATTGTAACAGGTAAGATTTTGGTTAGTTAAGCCCTAAAAATTGATGCATTATAAAAGTATTGTAATTTGGATTTGTAAAGTTTATTTATTTTTCTTTAAGTGATATGGCATTTTAAATGTAACCAACTCAAATTGTAAATTTGATTTTATTATGTTAAATTAGTTTAGAACAGTTTTATGACTACAAATCCTCTCCTGAAATTGGTTGTCAAAAGTGTCCTACGCTCAAATAAGTTCTCTATCTCTGTAGAATGGGCCCAGTTTGGACCAATTAATGCTAAGTTCGAAAAGACTCAAAAAAAGACCACCCGACTTTATTCAAGCTTGGCTCATGAACGTTGTTTGCACATTTCATTTTTGCAAAAAACTCTCAGAAACGGTTGAATTTCCAAACACACCAAACTTTCGCAAAGCAAAGCAAACTCACCCAAATTATTCTCATTCTCGTCCTCCTCGTTCTGGGACGCCGCCCTCAACAGCTCCACCGTCTCCTGCTGTTCCCTCATGAAACTCCTCTGTCTCTCCGCCCGTTCCCTCCTCCTCCTCAAAGCGGGAGTGACGCCAGCGTCAGTCGCTAAGCAAAGCCACACTTGAGCAAGCCTCAAACCCACTCAAAAAAACTCACCTTTGTTACTATCCTTATAGCATCCATTCAGCTGCGAATTGTTGATTTCCGACGACTGGGAGCTTGACGATTCGTCGTCTTCGATGTTGATTTGGAGGGACCTGTTGTTGTTGCGTGCTAGAAGGGGGTGAGGGTGTGGAGAAGTGCCAGTTGAGTGTCTTCGACTTTTTCTCCGTTCGTTTGCTTCCGAGACTGATTTTCGAGTTCTGAGTGTTTTTCGGATACTTTCGTCCAAGTGTCGGATTGGAGTTCCCCCTTCTTCGCCATCTTCGTATTGAAGAACGGCTTCATAAATTTGGAATTGTTGGAGTAAGTCGAGATCAGTTCCCGGCTTGGACATGTATCTTTGGATTATTCGCTCGATTTCTTGCTCTTCAAGCGAGTCAGTTTGGTCGTAGTAAGTGTCTTGGTCTGGTACTCCATTCAGGACTTTATTGATCAAAGTTGTAGCATAGATCAGGAGTTCAGTATCAGCGGAATCAAAATCTTTGAGTAGTTTCATTATGTTGTGCCAAGGCAAGACACCTTGAGCAAAATCAACCGTTTGAATCGCTTTGATCAACAGCAAGCAATTAGATTCCGTATATTCGACAAAGACCAAAAGCAGCTTCAAGGCAGTTTTGACAACTAGTCGAAACTTGGACGAAATAAGACTGTACAACCACTGGATGGTTTGGTTGTGTTCTATCACCCCGTTCATCCCATCCACATACAACATCACCTGACCCAAGGCCCGTAAAATGTAATTTTGGTAGTTTTGGTCGGCTTCTGAGCCGACTTTGATGAGACAGGACAGCCCATCGTTTTGGACAAACTCATGGACCAGGTCTTTGTCTTCTTGGAAGATTTGTTTGAGGGAGAAAAGCGCGCGACGCAGTTCGCGGCCTTCGGAAGTTAGTAATTTTTCTGGAATCGTCGGTAAAAGTTTAGTGAAGGGTGATTTTGTATGTGCTTAATCTAACGATCAGTGCACGACCGAGCGGTTAGAGATCATGTTAACCTGCTATTATGTGCGTTTTTACAGGGGATACAAATTGGTTGGGTGCAGGTTGCAACAGCGCTTATGCAAATGGATGGATAAGACCACCAAATGTTAAACATTTCAGAAGGTATTATATTTGGTGTCAAACTTGACGCTGAGCAGTGAAAGTGGAACCAAGTGAATGTTTTTGCACTGTTTTTACAGGAAAAAAACATATTTGGAAGGCGAATTTATTGCAAGATATCAAACTTGTATGTATTATCGGTTTAAATCTATGTCCGATTTTTAACTTCAAACCAATTTAGAGCTTTAGAGCTTTTGAGGTTGATTTTACAAAAAAAAGTCTAAAAGAATATAAATTATAAATTGTTACTCTCATCCATATAAAGGCATTGGCAACTTAAAAAAACAACTTTGTCTTAAATGATAGTACTGGAAACGTTTATTACTGTAGTGAAAACCGTTTCTCTGTATCTGCTCTCTAACTCGAGTTATTCGATTTAAAGTTGGAATTATGAGGTCCGTTGAACATTTGGTACAATTTTAAGATCAAATAGTTTTTGACTTTTAATTTAAACTTTTTAACTTTAACTTAACAAAATTTCTAAGATGTTTTCACGAAGTTCAAGACAAAATATAGAACAGAAAAAAGTCGAGAAAGTAGTTAATTTTTTATTTTGTGAATGTTGTGTGTAAAATGTTCAAATATCTGTCAAGTTTTTAGTGAATGAGAGGGTTCAGTGACAAGAGGACTCTGATGAGAGGCGGTTGTGACGTCAGGATTTCTTCCTTTCGAAGTGATTATCTCGCTTACTTTTCATCGCAGAAAATTTAGAAAAGGACCTACCGACATAAAGTGAACCACATTTTCAATTTTCGTTAAAACATTAAAAAGGTGAAATAAGTTGTCAATGCCTTTTAAAAAAAAACAAAAAAAAACTATGTAGGTACCATATTCTTATGAAATGTTTATTTTAATTAGATTGTAGATTTTTAAAATCTTTTTTGCATTTTTATTATTTAACTGTCATTTATTTGAAGTACCTATTACCCAGTTTTACAAAAAAGGCTTACAGAAATTAAATTATAAATTGTCGTTCTCATCCCTAGTTTAAAATACAAAAAAATATGTACCATATTATTCTTATGCAATATTTATTTTAATGAGATTGTAGATTTTTTAGCTCTTATTTGGATTATTATTTTTTGAATGCCTTCAATTGAACGACAATTCTCTTACTAGTTTCCTAAATTAAATTAAGACAATTCTTGACTTAAATAAGCCAAAACGCTTCTAAATGGCTCGCATGTCCTTATTCTGAATAAGTTGGTTTTCAACATTTTCTTGCTTAAAAAAAACCCAAGAATTGCTTTGGAACGCCTAAATTTACATTATTTTCAACAAAAAAGTTTTCTTTTAAAATAGGAATAAGATAAAGCCAAAGCGTCTTAAAATGGTCGATAACACCTTATTCTGGTCAGGTCAGGTTAGGTCAACACCTTATTCTGATCAAAATCATCGATCTACGTATTAATTTTGTAGACATTAGTTGATTTTCAACTAATTCCTTTTCGAAAAAAGCCAAATTGCTTTGAAAAGGTTCAACTCGCAATATTTTGGCCGAAAATCACGACCACCTATTAGGTACACTCACCCAAAACGAAAATGACGCGTCCAACCAACAACTTCCAACAAGAAATCCTTAAACATTTCAAAAGCCGATAAATGAAATGTGGAACACGACTCAAAACTAGTTTACAATCTCTAATGATTTATGGCAGGGGTTGGTTGACATATGGATCGGGGTTGCACGGTAGGCGTTCTTTTATGGACGCGTCATTTTCATTTTGGGTAAGTGTACTAGTTTCTTTGAAATAAACATAAAAATAAATAATTTGACCCCCTCCAACATGATTTGGCGTTTTTTTAAACGAAGAAGTGTTATCGATTTGTTTTTTACATTTTCTTTTAATTAAAAAAGGATAGAATTTGTAGGGAAATCGAACTTTTAATTCGTGATTAACCTGACAAAATAAATAACCAATCACGTCCAAATTAATAATAATGAAGTGGAGCGCATTTTTGATTTTTTTAAATTTTGCTCGATTTTCGGTAATCGGAGCTGAAGAAAACTGTTTTAATTTCCTGAGTCCTATCACAAAAAAAGCTGATATAAATTATTAGAAAACATATGCAAAATCTAAAATCACTCGATAACTTCCAAATTTTCCGGGCTCGTCGACTTGTTGCTTGTTGTAGTTTTTTCGTTTTTTAAACTTTTATTATACTATGGTCAATTGACTTCTTATTTAAAATTGCCCGCTTCTCTCTTTTCTGAAGACAAATGTAAAGATTTTTGCTAAAAGTCTAAAAACCTTTTTGTTCCTGTTTTAAACATTGTTATGTATTTTGGGTTTATGTCTTTAAAGTTTTTGATTTGTTTTCGTTTTTCTTTTAAATTCATTTCTTTTAGTAAAATTGCTGCTAATGATATTCAAGTAAGTAGACTTAAAAAAATCAAATAAACTACTCAGACAACAACGTAAAGAAAATATTTTTAAGATGTAGCGCAACGAACCGCTGCTCTGCCGTAACCGTTAATTAGGTACATGTTACTAATTAATCATTAAAAAATTATTATTCTCTCACACCCATACTGAAATTTAAACTTTTATTAGTTCTTATGACTAGTTATGACTGTAATTAAGTTGGCAACAGTAAGTAATGTAGACGCATAAAATGTCAATTTTCCAATTACAAAAATCGGAAAATAAACAGTTTTATAATAAAAATATAATAAAAAAAAAATAAATAATTGTAAAACGGTTCGTAAAGGTGACAAGATAGTCGCTTGCCTTATTTTTCAAACTCTCTGCACCAACACTGTTAGTTAGTGTTTTTTGTTGTATTTGCATCTTTTACATTTTACCTATATTATTGAAATTTATTCTAGTGACAAATCTTTATTTAATTAATTATGGTTATAGTAATAGTTTTAATTATAGATTTCACAATTGTACACAATGTCGCTTTCATTGCCTGAACCTATGCCCTGATTTTAAATAGGTATTTCTGCTTTGCATATTCCATTAAGATGGACTTTTAAAGCCCTAAGCTGTAACAGCTATCTAAACTGACACTTCCTCCATTAGAAGAACAGCTTTTACTCAATTTTTCCCTGTCATAAACGCAACATTTCTTTAACTTAGAATCTAAAGTCATCAGTTAATTAAAAATCGTAAAATTTTTTCATCCTTCCATGTCTACTCTAATTGTGCAAATTGATCGAGAAAGTCTCGAATGGTTCCGCCATCACATAATAATGGCTATACAATCCACGAATTTCACGTAACGTAATATCGAAAGTAAGCTATACAATTTAAAAAAAACATTATGCACAATAACTCACCTATAATGGTGTGCACTCTAACCGACAGCTGTGTCCTTAAAACGATCGAATTCTTCTTACTGCAACAGAAAACAGAAATTAGTCTCAAATCAGGAAGAATCGTGTGTCAACCGCCACGACCAAACGAAATCGATTGGACACGAATCCGGACGGCCAGGTGGCACTTAATTAAAGCCGTACCGGGATTTGAGATTGCGGTTTTCCGCTCAGTACCATATTCATACCAGACAACGGTACCATCTAATCACCATTCCTGGACCATGATTTTTTATGTATACAGGGTGGGGCAATAATTTGGTTTCGGCCCTAGTGACTTTACTATCAAACGTAGAAATTTAATTTTTTACAGGGTGAGACAGTTTGCAAAACTGCATCGCCCGGCATGATTTTTGATTTTTGTGGGGGGCCCCCTTAATCCAGGCCCGTACTCAAAAAAATATTTTTTGATGACAATCGTATACTTTCTTGTGTTTGTGTTCGTGTTGTTAAACCTTATAAAACCGTGTTTTGCTTTTCGATTTTGGAAGCGGCATTGTCACGTTATGCCTTTTTTTCGCTGTGTGTTTCAACTTTCGCCGCACAAATGTGTCACATATGCAGTTGTGGGTGTTGTGAAGACCCAGAATCCGCGGTAGCTGGATGAAACAAGGGAAACGTTGCTCTGGGTCATGGACAATGTCGGAATTTGCACTAATTGAGCTTAATGATAATCATGTTGTAGTATAATGGCTATAATTAGTCAACTTTCTTGACGGATGGAGGGCGGGGCGCAAAAGTAAACAGTTTTTTGCATCGAGATGGAAAAAACGGTAAATTAAACAATCGAGGAAAAAATCGAGATTAAATGGAATAATTATTGCGGTGATTTCACGCGATTTTTTTCAATCTTCGGGAAATGTGAAAATTTATTACACGCTTGAGTAAAGTCGCAGTGTGTAATTATTGAGGCTTGATTGTCGTGTCGCGCGCATTATGATATTAATAGTAATTTGTTCTTTTGTTAACATAATTAACACTTTTACGCTTAATGGTGGGAAAGAATTTGAACTATTTGGATATTAACTATGGATGTGTGCCGAATTTCCTTTAAAATAAGAAATAGAGGAATTGAACGGTTCTGACTGTGTGAATCAGGTCTTTGGGTGGTTTTATGCATGGCTGTGCGTAATCTGCACTTAATTTAGTGTTATATCACTTATTTTAAAGAAAAAATTACAACTGAGCCAATCAGGAAGAAAGTGAAAATAGTAATAAATATGAATTGTTGTAGTTGAAATTGCGTTAGACCATAATTAAATCTAAATAAACTGAAACAAAATGGTCAAAAGTGTTGGGTTAAAGAAATATTTCGGTAGGAATAATACACGTGTTAAGCCGCAATATAAAAAATATAGAGTTATTTGTTAACAAAATTTGGAAGGAGAAATGATCAATTAAAAACTAGCAGTTTTAAAATAAAGAGAAAGAAATTATTATCAAACTGAATAATTCGATGCAGCTATTTTAAACTTTTTTCTCTAATCAAACAAAAAACTGAACCATTTAAAAGAGATTCTTAAGCTTTTGAACATATTAATAATATATTAAGAAAAAAAAAGATTGCCTCATGGTGGTTTCAAGTCTGTTATTAAATATTTATTAATTTATTAGTAAAATTGTCATAATGGTTAAAAACATTGTCGAAAAAATATTTGTCGTAAAACAGTATTTTTTATAAATTTTAGAAAAACAAAAAAGTGTAAATATCAACATGTTGAACCCTTTTTCGCTGTTCTCAATTTTTTGTACAAGTAATTTGAAAGCAAAAATTGGAACATTTAAGAAAAAAATCTATTTTATAACAGCATATGGTAAACGTTTGATTTTCTCTTCGTCGGCGAGCTACTCGGCAATAAATATCAATTTTTTTTACAATTAGGTGTGAAATTCTGTACGTAAATAATGTCGACACAAAAAGCAAAAATTATAATTACAATAAAAACGAAAGATTTTTGAATAGATAATATAATAGTTGTCCGGAAACGGTGATGTTAATTGGGTGGGATTTATTAGCTTCCTGATAATGTTAATTTTGTTGACAAGACATGTGTGACGGAATGTTTAGTCCCAATAATTTATAGCAAATAGTTGTGAAATTATAAAAATAAACTTTTCAGCAAAAAATAGTGGTCTTCATCAGACTCAGATCTAGTTGCAATTTCATCTCATACAAAAGGGTAAATTGGGACCCCTTTAATAAAAACTAGTCGTATTTATTAATTATAGAAAGTTTGTGTTTTTTTCAAGTTGGACTATTTTTCCATTTTTTAGCAGTTTCATTATACCTATTATAATTAAACCATTTCGCCCAATTTACATTTTTTTTCGAGAGTTGAGTTAAAAACTCCAAAAATGACTAAATCAGGTCGCAAATAACACTAATTTCGCCCATTTCAGGAGTTTTAGCATATTTTTCTGTCAGAAACGCGTTGAGGACTGTATCTTCCATTTTTGGAACTACTTGTTGAAAAATGTTTTAAATGCATTAGAGCGAGTTATTTTGGGTTAAATTTTCCAATTTTCCATCTTTCTTATAAAATATTTAGTTATATCTTACTGATTGTCTGCAGTGAGTTAAGACTTTTTTGCAATGTCCCACAATGAGCTCAAAAATAAACTTATCAAATGTGGTTAAAAACTACTTGTCCGTTCAAAAAATCATGTATGTAATTTTTTTCATTGTTTTGTTTTATACATTTTTATATAAAGGTAGGTATGTATTTATGCCGTTAAATAAATTTATTATTATTATGATTATTATCATTATCATTATCATTATCATTATCATTATCATTATCATTATCATTATCATTATCATTATCATTATCATTATCACTATCACTATCACTATCACTATCACTATCACTATCACTATCACTATCACTATCACTATCATTATCATTATCATTATCATTATCATTATCATTATCATTATCATTATCATTATCATTATCATTATCATTATCATTATCATTATCATTATCATTATCATTATCATTATCATTATTGAGATTCTCAGTAAAAAACACTTAATACCTTTAACACATGATCTAATTATTTTCTAATCTTTCAAATTTTGCGAATTTCTTACTTAAAATTTAACTCCTATTTAAACCTATTTAAGTAGAAAGTAACATATTTCAGACTCAGTTGACCTATTTTCCGTTTTGATTCCGCAAAATCTAATGAATTCAGTGAGTTCAGACAATGCAAACCTAATGCGATTTTTTTATTTGATTTTGTCAAAATCTTACGAATTTACCGAAATTTTCATGTAAGAACGCTCTAAGAAGTTTATCAAAACAAGCGCAAATAATTTAGCAATTTCCTGTTTTTTGCAATTATTTTTTACTGAAAAACTGAATTCACAGAAAAAATACATTTCAGATGTACTTTATAGGATTTTTCTTTTTTTAAGATAAAATTTCTCGAGTTTAGCATATTTCTTGCTGAAAAATGATTTCAGACTTAATTTAGCGATTTTGTATTTTGAGTTCACAACAATTTCAGTGAGTTTTTCACTGAAAAACCCTCCAAATCTATCGGAATAAGAAGCAATTATGACGCATTTCAGAACTAATCTAGTGATTTTTCGTGCTTCGTTTTAGCAAAAGCTCTTGATTTTAGTAAACTGATGGTCGAAAAACGCCTTCAAAGCAAGTAAGTAACTGTGTCCTGCTTGTGACTCTTTGTAAAATATTTATAATTTTCTCTGAAAAACGCATCTTTCAGATTTCAGAACTGAATCTTTCCCAAAACGCTCTGAAAGCAAGTAATTTTCATTTCTTGTTCAAAAATTATTTCAGACGACTTAAGTACTCTTTTGATTTGACAAGAAATAAGTTATTTTTCTTTCTTCGTTTTGGCAAAACTTTTGATTTTGGTGCAGTTATGGTTAAAAAGCGCTTTAAATTCATCATTCATCAAAGCAAGTACCTAACTTTTAATAAAAATATTAAACTGTCTGGCTCTATTGCAAAATATTTCTATTTTAGTGAGATTCTTTCTAAAAACGCTTCCAGTTCAAAGATAATAATACATTTTAGATCCAATTTAACCATTTTCTATTTTTTAACGAAAATGCTCAAATTTTAATATTCTTTTTGGCAAAATTTAGTTAAAAATAAACCGAAAAATCTCTGACAATTTTTTTCCAAGTATTTTTCCATTTCTTAGCAGTTTCAGTTTAAAAATGTAACTGTTATACCTGATTTACATCTTTTAGAAGCTTTCCCTTTTTCGAGCGTTTGAATTTAAAAACTCCAAAAATCACTAAATCGGATCAAAAATGGCACTAACTTTATCCGTCACGGAACTGTTCAAAAAATTGCACTTTTACATTCAGAAATGAATCTTTCGATTTTAGTGAACTTCTTATCAAAAAACGCTCTAAAAACAAGTAACTTTAATTTCATGCTGAAAAATAATTTCAGACTTAAGTTGCGATTTTGTATTTTGATTTGATAAAATAAATTTCTAATTTAGTTATTTTTCTTGCTTCATTTTGGGAAAAGCTCTTTTAGTGCAGTGATCGTCGAAATACAGGGTGTTCCGTCTAAACCCCACATTAGAAGTATTGAAAGTTCTAATAAAGATATTTATCTGAGAGTTGGTACTCAGGCATAATCCGTTGAATTATGTTCAATGAAAATATTTTCAAGGTGACAGCACTTCCGGTTATACCGGAAGTCGCTATTAACTTTCTTATTTTAAATGAAAAGCTATGTTTTTCACTGCGTTTTTGGATTAGTTGAGATATTTTAAGGGAGTTTTTATCAGCTTTCCCTATACCCAAGTTTAACCGTTTTCGAGATATTTAGGATTGTTGAAAATTTTTGAATTTGGACCTGTCCCTTAAAAAAATCGGTAACTCGCTTAGTTTTAGAGATTTCGAAATCATGTTTGGAGATTTGAAAGAGAAAGCCTATATCTGTTGTTCAGTGTGATCAAAATTGGAATTGAAGTTAATAAACCCAAAAATTTTAAGGTTAAGTTTGGACAACTTCAAGTACCCAAAACTCAATTTTTTGAAATGGGATGTCCCAATTTTTATTCTACTAGATGGAGGAGAATTTTTTTCTGCATCTATCTGTATTAGCATTCCCTATACCTATCTGTGATCATTTTCAAGTTATGTTGTTTTTTTTGTTATTGTAGGAAATTTCTTACTAACCACAGCTATTTTTGCATAGTTTGCCATAAAAACATTTCTGATTAAACTTAAACGACAAACTCTGTTCAAAATTGTATTATCAGACTGTGAAAACAAAATAAATTCATTGGGTGTTGGTTTGAAAAACTTTAATTTCTCACCTTTTTTCATTCGTTTCCAAGGCAACCTATGAGAAAAGGCCTATGGCTAATGAATTTCTCAATCCCAACAAAAAGGTATTGTAACTTGAAAACTATTAAACATAAGTATAGGGAAAGTTAACACAGATCGAAGCAGAATTAAATTCTCTACCGTCTAGTGAAATAAAACTTTTGTCATTTCATTTGAAAAAAATGAGTTATAGGTGCTTAAAGTTTTGCAAACTTTTGTTATTCTTTTTTAGAAATTTGAAAACACCAAAGGAAAGATCTAGGCTTCCTCTTTTAAATGAACTCAAAAATGTTTCCAAATTTTTAAAAATCGCAGAGTTATCGATTTTTGAACTGGAAAGTGCAAATCCAAAAAAATTTTAAAAACCATAAATATTTTGTAAACGGCTAAATTTAGGTATAGGAACAGCTTATGAAAACTACCTTAAAATAACTCTAGTAATTCAAAAACGCATTAAAAAATATGGTATTCCATTTAAAATAAGAAGGTTGATAGCGACTTCCGGTATAACCGGAAGTGCTGCTATCTTGAGAATATTTTCATTGAACAGGACCTAGAAGATTATGGTTGTACACAAATTTTCAGACGACTATGATTATTAGAACTCCCAATACTTCTAATGTGGGGTTTAGACAAAACAGCCTGTATACTTTAAGTTCATCAAAGCAAGTAACTTTCCCTTTTGGAAAATATTTCTATTTAGTGCGATTCTCTCTAAAAAACGCTACAAATTCACAGAAAATAACACGTTTTAGATCCAATTTAACAGCTTCTTAGTTTTTTAAGTAAAATTTCTCAAATTTTATTATTTCGGCAAAAATGTGGATTATTTAGAAATCGTACATGTATTGTTTTTTCCTGTTAATTATGTCTTTCAGCCAGACATTTAATTATTGCCCATAATCTTGTCAAAAATTACCCAAAAAACTACCGAACCGTGTGGAAAATGCTGTTATTTTTTGTATCAAGTCCTTAAAAACGTTTTAGGGCTAAAAACTGGTCTATCGGAAGAAGCCACAAATTTTTGGCTATTCAAACACCAAGTAATGCAAAAAATTATTTTATTAATTATTTGCCTTTAAACTTGTGTTTAGGTTTGGACAAAAACTGTAGACTTATCTCGACAGCAGGCCATTAACCTGCTGTCATCGTCTTTTTATCTATCTCTGTTGAATAATTCATTTAAAAATTAAAACACCTTCTAATCCATATCCGACTCTCACAATTAAGTCATAAAGCCATCAAATCCAAACCCGCTCTCTCTGCGAATTCAAACCCTGGTGGGCGTCTCTCGCAACCATCGAAAGCGAAACCATACACCCATGCAGGTGTCCCACAGCATTACCTGCAAAAATAGCAAACCGGGCCCAGAGTGCAATTCTCCGTGAGAGCCAGCAGAAGGTCAGACTCCCGGTGCGCGATACTACGGCATGTGGGCACGTCGTCCACGTCCAGGAAGTCGTCCACGTGGTCGTCCTCGCTGGTCGACGCCTCGGTCGACTCCAGCGAGTTGGCGCGCTTGTCGTCGTCGTCGTGGTCCACGTAGTGGAGCCAGAAGAGCGACGATCGCGTCTCCAGAGAGTTGAGCCATTGAGTAAGGAGGCCCTCTGAACGCGCTTTGAGGTCCATTTACGCGAGTGCAAAACTATACGAGACGATTAAATTGCGGCAATTGGGGTCAAGTGGCTCTTGGTCAACTGATTTGTTAAGTGTGGCAGGAAAAGTACTGACTTTTGAATACTTATATTTTTTTGAGTGTCTAAACTGAACTACTACTTCAAAAATCATTTCTTTCGGAAAACGAACGAAA
This sequence comes from Tribolium freemani, assembly GCA_939628115.1. Lineage (NCBI taxonomy): Eukaryota > Metazoa > Arthropoda > Insecta > Coleoptera > Tenebrionidae > Tribolium > Tribolium freemani. The sequence continues at coordinate 38,209,716 of OW626785.1, forward strand.
ATTGAAGAAATTCTTATAAATTTTTCTTTATAGATTTTATTTAGAAAAAATTGAGACAAATCAAAATGGTTATGTGGTAGTAATTTTAAGTGTATATCAAGTTTACTAACCGGACTGATGATCACTATGGAGAATGTAGTTGTTGATAAAAAATTAGACATTATAATTGTACAAATTTGAATTGATAAAATAAAGAAATTAAATTAATAAACTCTATAATAATCAGGTGTGGGGTAAAGGATTCCATGTGCAGGGGTAAAGGATTCCATGTGCAGGGGTAAAGGATTCCATGTGCAGGGGTAAAGGATTCCATGTGCAGTGGTAAAGGATTCCATGTGCAGTGGTAAAGGATTTCATGTGCAGTGGTAAAGGAATCGTGAGCAGTGCCTGAAGAACTTATGTGCGGAACTGAAGAAATTATGTGCCTGGATGTACGATGGAGAACATAGAATGGAGAATCAACAAGTAATCATGAAGTAATCTCTATCCAAACTGTCAAAATTAATGTGTAACTTTTGATTGAATTTTTGAACTGTTCTAATGTACAAAATTGAAATTAATGGCGAAGAAGCTCCGAAGACAACGAGGATGTCGCTGGACTTGTAGTCCCGGAAAATTCACCCGGAACCCCTTCTTCAACTACTTGTGATGATTCCGGAAAAAACATTGCGACTACAGTTTTGTGAAAGTGGCCGTAAAAGGGGCAAAATGTTAGTGTCTTTATTAATTATTGCAGCTAGATTTTCATAATGTTTGTAAATGCTTATGAATCCTTATGTGAACTAGGTTCAGTTTATGAATATTTATCTCTTATGTGAACTTGGTGGTTCAATATGTGAACATGGTGGTTCAATATGTGAAAATGGTAGTTCAATTTATGTCTTATGTGAACTTGGTGGTTCAATTATGTCTTATGTCTTATGTGAACTTAGTTCAATTTAGGAATGTTGATGGGCATTATGAGAATTTCGTTGTGCTTATGAAAATTGATGTAAACATTGTGCTTTTTATGAATTTTGATCGAGGTCGATCAACAGTCAGGTTGGCCGAATTGTGGTAGTAATTTTAAGTGTATATCAAGTTTACTAACCGGACTGATGATCACTATGGAGAATGTAGTTGTTGATAAAAAATTAGACATTATAATTGTACAAATATGAATTGATAAAATAAAGAAATTAAATTAATAAACTCTATAGTTAAATGATTATTTTAAAAATTGGTGGGTCATTATCGGTATTTAATAATTTAGTAATTATTTTGTTTTGACATTATTTTATACATTTTTGTATTCCTTTTATTTATGTATGCTTATTATAATAAGTGCAAATATTTTAACCATAGATTAAGCATTAAAAGTAAATTGATATACATTTTTCATTTTTAATAATAACACAGTTTTCTAAGCCGTTAAACTCTCTTGAAGGGAAAAAAATTGTTTAAAACAGTTCATCATTAATAATTTACGTCCAATAATTCAGTGCTGGGTTATTAAAATCCAGGGTATCTAACCGAGGTTAAATCTTAACCACAATTTTAACCTTTAGTGCGCTCAGTGCTGGGAAATGGTTTGGTAGAAATTAGATTAAATTCTTAATTTTTTACAAACACACCAAAAGCAGAAAAAATTGTAGAAAATGGTAAAATAATTGTAATACAGTCGAAAACTTGTGTTATCATAGGTAAGTGAAAAAACTTAAGATTGTCGGTAGACCCAAAGTATCAAAGGTGAGAAGAAATATTACGACATAAAAACGGTTTCAAGATATGAAAAACTTCCACTTATCAAAAATATCGAGTTATCGAAGTTTCAATTTATCAATTTATCAAAAACGGAATGATACAATTTTTTTTGTATAATTAGAATTTCTACTAATAGGCCTTTATAACTGTGCTATTTATTTTGAGTTTGGGTGAACCGAATGCGTAAAAAATTTTTTTGAAATTTTTATAATAAAATTCATAATTTTGTTATTTTTCTAAAATAAAATAAAAATACACAAACAGGTAACTTAGCATTTTAAGGGAGCTCAGTTCTGACCTAACTGGATCAGTCGTGTTCGCTTCATCCACATTCAAAATAAGTAGCACAGTTGCAAAAGCCTATTAATAAGACTTCTAATTATAAAAGAAAAATCATATCGTTCCAATTAAAAAATTCTGTGATGGCGTCATAGCGCCGACATATTGGCCGCCATGACTGATCCGGTTACGTCAAATTTGAGCTCATTTAAAATGCTAAGTTACGTGTTTATGCATTTTTTTTTTATTTTTGAAAAATACAAAAATATGAATTTTACATGTCACTTTATATTGATAATTTCAAAATTTTTTATTACGTCTTTGGTTCATCCATATTCAAAATAAGGAGCATAGTTGTAAAGGCCTATTATGAGGTTTTCTAATTATTATACAAGAAAAATGATATCGTTCTATTTAAAAAATTATGTGATGACATGATGGCGCCGCCATATTGGCCGCCATTACTGATCCAATCAGGTCAAATTTGAGCTCAATTAAAATGCCAAGTTACCTGTTTTTGCATTTTTTTTTATTTTTGAAAAATAAAAGAATTACGAATTTTGTGCGTTACTTTAAACTCACTCTGTTAAGTATCATGAAAAAAATAAGGTTTTTTTTAACCCCGGTTAAGAACTGAAATATTTTTTAAGGTGTTAACTAAATTGTTATGGAAATAAGTTTTTCAAAAATAATTTCTTTCGAACAACGACCGCGAGAATTGGAGATATTCTAAATTTTTTTTTAGAGATTTTCTTTAGAAAAAATGGGGACAAGTCAAAATGGTGATTAAATGGTTCTTTTATTTAGATATTATTTTATAGTTTTCTTTACTCCTTTTATTTATGTATGCTTATTAATTATACAAGTTATCGCGCGAGGAACAACAAATAACAACAACAAATATTTAACCATAGAAACATAAAATAAATTGATCTGCATTTTTTCTTTTTAAATTAGTATACCTAAGATAGATTATAATTTTCTGCGTTTAATAAAACAACTTTTTACATGCCCAATTAAACTATTAAACTGTCTAGAATGGAAAAACTTAGTTTAAAACTGTTTATCATTAATAATTTAACCAGAAATGCAATACTGGGTTAACATCCAGGGTGTCTAACCGAGGTTAAATCTTAACCACAATTGTAACCTTAAACGCTTTCAGTTCTGGGAAATGGTTTTGTAGAAAATAGGTTGAATTCTCAACTTTTTACCAATCCATCAAAAGAGTTGCAAAAAATGGTAAAATAATTGTAACACAGTCGAACTTCAAAAGTCGAATAGTTCCAGTTATCCAAAAGTTGTCAAAAGTTGTCAACTGTACAAAGTAATTCTGTAATGCTGTAGTTTTATAACTCCCAAAGCTTTTATAAATTTTAGAATTTTAACCTGCAAGAAAAAATATTCTGTTGTGATTGAAATACATTATTTTTTACTTTTTAGTGCATATTTTAAATAAAAACTAAAAAAAACCATTTTTTTATATATTTTTATTTTTTGCTTTTTAATCTTTATTTATCGCATAGATTTATTGTTATTAGCTGTGCATTTACCGTGAGGTCCCAATGACCAACATACCGTCTATGTCGGTATAACCCCTTTGTAAACACAACCTAAAATTTTAAAATCCCATTTAACACCTTTAGGGGGTAATTAACTATATAGAATTGCATTGTACGCAGATTACGTAAGCATGTTAAATTTTATTTCGTTGCGACTACAGGAACCCTCTCAAATTTACAAATCGAGAACCCCTTTGTAAACATAACCTAAAACTTCAAAACCTCATTTAACCCCTTTAGGGGGTATTTGACTACATAGGATTGCATTGTCACGCAGATTAAGTAAGTATGCAACATTTCATTCAGTGGGACAACGGCAACCCTTTCAAATTTGGCTCCGAAAAAATAACCGACAGACAGATAACATTGTGAGTTAAATAAAAGCTTTTAAGAATACTTATCCAACTTTGATAAAATCTTATAAAATAAAATAACATTGCAAATTGTAAAGATGTTCAACATTGCTAAAAAATAGTTTCTTAACTTTGTAACACAAATTAGTTTGGCTTCGGTAGGAACTACTAGAATTTGAAAACCTATTCAATTTAGATTTTTTTGTCTCTTAATTTTTTTTGGAAAGCGTTTTCGAGTACAATAACACAATGTAAAAATCCAGGTCGATGCAAAAATTCTACGTATATGTAACAAAAATTGTTTAAAAATAATTGGCCTTTCGAATAAAAAGGATTACGACACTCGGATAACATTTAACAAAAACAAGCTTTCGAATGTGCAAAGTTTTTATTAAATAAGTACTTTAAACAAAACAAAAAACAAAATAAACAGCACAAAAACGTGGTTTTGTTATCAAATGGTTTTACAGTCACGATCAAAAAGAATGATACCCCTGAAGCCGCAGCTACAAATATTTTCGATGTGATAAGGTTAAAGTGTACGTTTGGATAGTTTATATTGTGTAAAGTAGCTGTTGTTTTCTAGATTTTATATATTGTTTATTTTTGCTACTTTACTTGAGAATTTATTTTATGTTACGTTTTCAAAATATTTTTGATGTGTTTTTTGATTGTGTTTACTATCTTTGAGAGGTCTAATATTATGTAGTTATTAAAAACAAAAGATTAAGTAAAAAACAAAAATTTTGAAATACCTAAAAACCTGGGAGTAATGAATCGCATTAGTTTCCGTTTTTTAAATTTGGAATTTTCAGAGTTATTTAGAGTAAAGGAAATAATTACAGTTTGTTCCTCGTATTTGCTTTCCTCTCTGACAACATTACAACAGTTTTGTATTATTTTTTAAATTTTATTGTTCCCACGGGACGGTTCAGACAAAGCTCTGCGACTAAAGCATAACAATAGCGGGTTTTGGGTCAGCTTAGCTCGGAAAGGTCGCCGTTTCAATTACGAAGTGTGCCACATCGTGAGTCCAAATTATTCTCCACCGTAATGAAGTAATCGAATTTTTAATCGCTAATCGATTATTTCCACGTGACAGAGGAACATTGTTTAACTGGTACGGCCTTGTGGGTAATTAGAGCGGCTAAAAGCGCATTTTTTATTAAAGAATCTGCCAGTTAATGCCGTTTAATTGAAAAGATTGTGTGTTATGTGAATGGGCACACATTCTTTTGTCGAGAAATATGGGAACGGAGAAAAAGAACGATCTGCTATGACCTGGCGGTTTTAACAAAAAGTTTCATTACGAGATGAAATTAATTGAGTTTGGATTTTTGCGAACATTTACCGTAATATGAGGGAGTCTTGCGGTACTTGACCGACTTTACTTTTATTAATTACTGACAGTAATGAGGTTATAAATTACCGGCGATTACGCATAACTGGGAAATATGCTCAAAATGTTTTCAGATAATGTAAGGAAATAGACAAGTTAATAGATCTAACTCCATTCGTGTTTTTTACTAGATTTTCATTGCTTAAAAAGTAAATTAATAAAAAGTAACAGTTGGAAAGTGCTCATATTTTACACTCCAGAAAAATTAGATTAAGTAGACCTGCAATTTCTTAATTTCCGTATATGGATTTAAAAATTAAATTGATAAGGAAGTGTATTTTTTCTATTTAGCAATAATTAAAAAATGTTTGTTTTAAATTCTCTCATCAGCCAATTATCAACAGGAAATTAATACCAGAAGCTTTAACTTCGAGAACGCTACCTCGTTCATTTAGATTTGATGTTTGATCATTTTTTTTGTATTATCGCAAATCTAAATTGGATTTTTAGTTGTGGACAAAATTGCTAATTTTCCGGTGTGGCAAGCAAATGTTGTTTTAATTAACAACCAAGAGACAAGTATTAAACACAACTTCTCACAATATTTATTACTGCTAATCACGGTTTTGCAAAATAGCATTTAATTAAACTAAAAACTAATGTGATACAAACAAAAATTTCAGACATGTTAACAAGAAATATTTAATTTTAATAACAAAGTTGCAAACATTTTTCAGTAATCATTTTTTGTACGTAGACAGTTTATAAAGTATTTGTTAATTGTGTCGCTTGTGGAATTTACAGTACAACATTTTACCTCACTACAGTACAACTTCAATAGTCCGGATATACATGCAGCTATCCCTAAAGTTTGAAATTTTATCTTTAAAGTGATGAAGGTCCCACTTTTCAAAGATTTCGAGTTAAATATAAACTTCAGGTTAAAGTCAAAAAAACATAGAATAGAATAGAATAGGACAGAAGTATTTCCAACTTCGAACTGACCTGACTCTTGAGTTAACTTAAACTTTTTGTAACTCAAACCTAAGGTAGTAGTTGGAAGAGCCGTCATTATTTAACTATAAGTTAACAATGAGTTTAGGTTGACTCAGAGTAATTTGACTCTAAATTTAACTCAATATTGAAATAACGGGCCTTGGTTTTTATGTAATATTTTTTTTTAATGCGTGTTTTCGTCGAAAAAATTTAAAAACTAAGCAAAATCAACCAATAACAATTTAAAAACATCACTGTTAAAAGTTACATCCAAAAATAAAATATAGGCTGTTCCAATTAGAAAAACAAAAGTTTGTATTGTAGCCAATTCCGGAAACACCCTGTATAAATAAAAATAATTTTAGGTGATGAAAGGAGTTAGCATGTACTGCATTTGTGAATTGTTTTACATTTAAAGGTCAATAATGGGCTTTTTCAACTCGCTGGGACAGCCTTTCTAAAATACAAGTTAAATAAAAATGAATCTCTGACGATTCTCTTAAACTACAATTCTTTTACAATTTGCATAAGTGTAAGAGCTTACTTGAACTAACCAAAATCTTACCTATTATAATATGGGTTTAAAAGATTAATTTTTCAACATTTAAAGGTAAATAATAGGCTTATTCAACTCGCTGGGACAGCCTTTATAAAATACAAGTTAAATAAAAAGAATAAACTCTGAAGATTCTCTTCAAATTACAATTCTTTTAAAATTCGCATAAAGTTTAAGAGCTTACTTGAAGTAACCAAAATCTCAACTATTATAATACAGTTTTCGGTTTTAAAAGATTAATTTTTCAACATTTAAAGGTAAATAATGGACTTATTCAACTCGCTGGGACAGCCTTTATAAAATACAAGTTAAATAAAAATGGATAAACTCTCTGACGATTCTCTTAAACTACAATTCTTTTACAATTTGCATAAAGTGTAAGAGCTTATTCGAACTAACCAAAATCTTAACTGTTATAATATGGGTTTAAAAGATTAATTTTTCACCATTTAAAGGTAAATAATGGGCTTTTTCAACTCGCTGGGACAGCCTTTATAGAATACAAGTTAAATAAAAATGAATAAACTCTCTGACGATTCTCTTAAACTACAATTCTTTTACAATTTGCATAAAGTCTAAGAGCTTATTTGAACTCACCAAAATCTTAACTGTTATAATATGGGTTTAAAAGATTAATTTTTCAACATTTAAAGGTAAATAATGGGCTTTTTCAACTCGCTGGGACAGCCTTTATAGAATACAAGTTAAATAAAAAGAATAAACTCTGAAGATTCTCTTTAAATTACAATTCTTTTACAATTTGCATAAAGTGTAAGAGCTTACTTGAACTAACCAAAATCTTAACTGTTATAATATGATTGAAAGAATTGAAAGATCTTTTATTTTTTTATTTTTACAACATTTAAAGGTAAATGATGGTATTTTTCAACTCGCTGGGACACCCTGTATATTATCCACGTTTCAAAATTTTGATGAATTGAGTAAAGTAGCAAAATTGTATATTTGCGAGTGTCATTTTTGAATTTTCGGCTTTTTTTCAATAACACAAGTTCTTTGGAAGTAAAATTCGTCCAGATGTTTCAAGTGGTCTGATTAAAGCAGGTAGGGATACAGAGGAACTGTCCGAAAATCCCATTTGGCTTTGGTTTTATAACAATTTAAAAAGCCATTCAAATTTGATTTTTTTTATCTCTTGTAAATTTTTTGGAGTTTCGTGTAAAATAATAAAATGTAAAAAAGTTAAAAGTGAAAAGTTAAATAAAAATGAATAAACTCTCTGAAGAGTCTCTGTCTTTTACAATTTGCATAAAGTTGTAGAACTTACTTAAACTAACCAAAATCTTGACTGTTATAAACCCATATTGGTTTAAAAGATTAATCCTTAAATTTTTACAACATTTAAAGGTAAATTCAACTCGCTGGGACACCCTATGTTATCCACGTTTCAGAACTCTGATAATTGAGTAAAGTAGCAAAATTGTATATTTTCGAGGATCATTTTTGAGTTTTCGGCTTTGATTTCAATAAGATAAGTTCTGTGGGAGTAAAATTCGTCCAGTAATGTTTCAAATGGTCTGATTAAAGCAGGTAGCGGTACAGCAGGGACCAAAAAAATCTCGGCTCTTCCTCCCTGTGTCCGAAAATCCCAACGTGACACCTGTTCGGAGCGGATCGGGGCCAGCAGGCATAGGTAACCCAGTGACCGGAGTTTGTTCTCTGCGAGAAGCGAGATATTTATGCAATTATGTGCCCAGCCCCATTCAAGTCGATCTTCGACGATGATCGGGTCAAATGCTAAAACGGCGGTTATTATTATTATGTCCTGCACCGCAGGAAATGGTTCCAGGTGCTGATTATTACTATTATTGCTCAATATCTCACGTGGGCAATGCCTTCCTTCGATTGGATTTACATTCAGCGAAGTGTGAGTCATTTAGTGAATTTGTTTTATTAATGAGAGACCAAAAGAGGACGAGTTTAAAAGGTAAGGAAGAAGCGAACAAGAGATTTTACGGATTTTGGGTATTTGTGGAGAAATTTACGATAGACGAAATGTGAGAGGGACAAATTTTACGAATGCTTATGTTAATTAAACATCCAGTATTTTCATAATTTTGATTATTTTAAAGCTTGTATCTGGCACCAAAAAAAAAGATGTTGCTTCCACTTTAAAACAGTCTTGAATGATATTAATTAGAAAAAATAATATGTAATTGTTTTAAAAAGAGATAACAGCTGATACTCAAACTTTTCTCTTTCTATTTCCAGTATTAAGTGAAGATAACCATTGAACACAAAATGTAAAGGAAAATAAAAGAAACGTATCCTCATACCACTTTTTAAAGAACGAAAATTTTACAAACAAATATTTTTTTAATAAAAATTTTCTTAAAGAGAGCATTAAGTTGATGTCAGGACACTTCCACAGAATTTCTACATTTTTTTTAGATTAAACATTAAACAAAAATACAGGCTGTTCCGTCTAAACCCCACATTAGAAGTATTGGGAGTTCTAATAATCATGGTCATCTGAAAATTTGTATACAACCATAATCTGTTACGTCCTACTCAACGAAAATATTCTCCAGATGGCAGCACTTCCGGTTATACCGGAAGTCGCTATCAACTTCCTTATTTTAAATCGAATGCTATATTTTTAATTCATTTTTGAATTACTAGAGTTATTTTAAGGTAGTTTTCATAAGCTGTCCCTATACCTAAATTTAGCCGTTTAGGAAATATTTAGGGTTTTTAAAATTTCTTTGGATTTGCACCTTCCAGTTCAAAAATCGATAACTCTGCCATTTTTAAAAATTTGGAAATATTTTTGAGCTCATTTGAAAGAGGAAGCCTAGATCTTTCCTTTGGTGTTTTCAGATTTCTAAAAAAGAATAACAAACTCCAAATTTTTAAAGTTAAGTTTGCAGAACTTTAAGGATCCATAACTCATTTTTTTCAAATGAAATGCCGAAAGTTTTATTTCACTAGATGGTAGAGAAATTAATTCTGCTTCGATCTGTACTAACATTCCCTATACTTATGTTTAATAGTTTTCAAGTTACAATAACTTTTTGTTGGGATTGAGAAATTTATTAGCCATAGGCCTTTTCTTATAGGTTACCATGGAAACGAATGAAAAAAGGTGAGAAATTAAAGATTTTCAAACCAACACCCAATGAATTTATTTTGTTTTCACGGTCTGATAAGACAATTTTGAACTGAGTTTGTCGTTTAAGTTTAATCAGAAATGTTTTTATAGCAAACTATGCAAAAATAGCTGTGGTTAGTAAGAAATTTCCTACAATAACAAAAAAAAACAACATAACTTGAAAATTATCACAGATAGGTATAGGGAATGCTTATACAGATAGATGCAGAAAAAAAAATTCCTCCATCTAGTAGAATAAAAATTGGGACATCCTATTTGAAAAAATTAAGTTATGGGTACTTGAAGTAGTCCAAACTTAATCTTAAAATTTTTGGGTTTATTAACTTCCAATTCCAATTTTGAACACAACGAACAACAGATATGAGATTTCTCTTTTAATTCTCCAAATATGATTTCGAAATCTCTAAAACTAGGCGAGTAACCGATTTTTTAAGTGGCAGGTGCAAATCCAAAAATTTTCAAAAAATCCTAAATATCTCGAAAACGGTTAAACTTGGGTGTAGGGAAAGCTGATAAAAACTCCCTTAGAATAACTTAAATAATCCAAAAACGCAGTAAAAAACATAGCTTTCTATTTAAAATAAGAAAGTTAATAGCGACTTCCGGTATAACGGGAAGTGCTGCCATCTTAGAAATATTTTCATTGAGCAGAACTCAACGGATTATGCCTGAATAACAACTTTCAGATAAACATCTTTATTAGAACTTTCAATACTTCTAATGTGGGGTTTAGACGGAACACCCTGTATTGATAAAATAAAAAAGTTTTCTCCATTTTAAATTTAAATTATTCGGAACAATGTATTTATGTCTTTAAAATTGCTCAACTTTAGGGATTTTTTTGACAAGATTTACTTCTCAAATGACTAGTGACAGACACCATTAAAAAATCTAATTTTCAATGAAATAAGTGTAAGTAACTGTAAATAATGTAAGACACTAAACTTTAGTTCTAACTCGTGAAATTAGTAAGTAAAAATAAAAAAAAATGTAACTCATGTAATGGCATAGGTATGTGTTCAAAAGTTATGTACTACTTTAGGAATTATTTCAAAAAAATAGCTCTAAGCTTATTGCTTATGAGTCAAAAAAAATAAATAGCAAAATTATAGGACTGGCACGTAATTTTTTTAATAACTCAGGGTTCAGTGTTTTGAGTTTAGTTTTACAATTAATTAGGTAAAATTTTCTACGTTTAATAAAACAATTTAAACACAATGTCGTACAAACCATTGAATTCTCTATAATGAAATCTACTTAAAACTGTTTATCATTAATAATTTACGCCCAGTAATGCAGTGCTGGGTTAAAATCCAGGATATCTAACCGAGGTTAAATCTTAACCACAATATTAACCCTGGGTGCTCTCAGTGATGGGAAATAGAAATTGGGTTCAATTCTTAACTTTTTACAAATTCACCAGGATAGACAGAAAAAATAATAAAATTGTAATACAGTCGATAACTGGAATAGGTAATTGCCAGCAAAATAGCTCCAGTTATCAAAAATAAAGTACTTTTTACATTTTTTTTTAGATTAAACAAAAAATTGACCAAATCAAAAAGTTTTGTCCATTTTAAATTCAAATTATTCGAAACAATGTATTTATTTATGTCTTTAAAATTAATCAATTTTAGGCATTTTTTTGCCAAAATTCACTTCTTAAATGACCAGTGACAGACACCATTGAAAAATCTAATTTTCAATGAAATAAGTGTAAATATTATCCGTTTTTTTTAATAAACAATTGTCAGTGTCAAAATCAGTAAGAATTTTTGTTATATGGCTTTAATTGAAGAAATGTGTATAACTAGGTGTATTGCTCACCCCAAATCCGGGTACGTAATATAAATCTAATTTCTCAATTTTCTCTTTTAAAGCGATATGAACTACTTTTATACTTGATTTTGACACTGACAATTGTTTATTAAAAAAAACGGGCCATAACTGTAAATAATGTAAGACACGAAACATTAGTTCTAACTCTTTAAATTAGTACGTAAAAATTAAAAAAAAAATGTAACTCATGGGAGGCTATTTCAATTAATGGCATAGGTACTATGTGTTCGAAAAAGTTAGGTACTACTGTACGAACTATTTCAAAAAAATAACTGTATGCTTAGTGCTTATGAGTCAAAAAAAATTGCAAAATTATGAGACTGGCACATATTTTTATATTTTTTTAATAACTCAGGATTCAATGTTTGATGTTTATTTAGTTTTACAATTAATTAGGTAATTTTTTTTATGTTTAATAAAACAATTTAAAAAAACGCCGTATGAACCATTGAATTCTCTAGAATGAAATTTACTTAAAACTGTTTATCATTATTTCATTAATAATTTACGCCCAGTAATGCAGTGCTGGGTTAAAATCACAGATATTTAACCGAGGTTAAATCTTAACCACAATATTAACCCTGGGTGCTCTCAGTGATGGGAAATAGAAATTGGGTTCAATTCTTAACTTTTTGCAAATTTACCAAGATAGACAGACAGAAAAAATAATAAAATTGTAATACAGTTGATGCAGTTGCCAGCAAAATAGCTTCAGATAACAATATCAAAAATTAAGTAATTTGACATGACTTAGTAGCTATGCTACAAAAAATATATTTTATGATTTCTAATGTCATTGTCAGAGAAACGATGTTTAAATGTTGTTTTTTGCAAAAAATACATAAAAAAAAATTTCCTCCAGACTAAAGTATAGATGCTGGGGGGAAAAGTTTGAGTTATCAATAATAAATTATCCGAGTTACCAAACATTTTAGTTATCCAAGGTATTATCAAAAGAAATAAGATTGGAAAAAATAGACACTGCGCATCAGTTGAAAAAAAAAATAGTTAACCCCTCACATTTCTTCGGTCAAATTGAAATTTTCTTGTTTTTTTGACCTTGAATTGAAAAAAATTAATTAAACAAATATTAACGAAGAATAATTTATTGCCCAACAAGAGGTAATAATTTACTAAAACAAAATTTTGTTTTAATTCTTTCATTTATTTAGTGGCTGAAAAATTTTCAAAAAATAATGTTAATAATCTGTTTCTCTTCAATTTTTTATTGTTTTTTAAATGTTGTGTTTAAGGACTTCCATTTTTCTAATGTAATTTACATATTCAGTTTAAGTAGGTACAAAAAAATTAAAAAGATTCACATTAAAGCACGAATCCATGTTATTCCATTTTTATCAAATAGTTTTCTTATTTTCAAAACAGGATTAAAAAAATTGATCAAAAAAATATATTTCAAAAATCAAACATTTTTGTTTTCATCATTTAATTGTTTGTTTATTCGTGTACATTTTTCAAATTTTTAGATTAAACATTTCGCAACATTATATGTTAAATTAATTTGATTCACCTAACTTTTGTTGTAATAATTATTGTAACGTAACGTAACGTATACAAATATTTCCAACGTTTTGCCAAAAATAATTAATAAACGAAAAAAACTACAAAAACTAGAGATGGATTAACTTAAGATGGTTCTCTTATTTGTCCTTAAACTCCAAATCTTGATTTTGATTTAATAACACAATAGAATTATGAAAGCTATGTCTATTTTTTGAAACACAAAACGTATTGTATTTTCCACTCACGATCTTCCCGGATAAAGTCAAACGATTAACATTTCTTTGCAAGGACCAAACCTGATTTTTTTTGACAAAATTTCAGTCAATTAAAAACGAAATAATTCCATTAGTGGGCCGTCGCTATTTTATTACAACATTCTTCTCCGATAACGTCAATTAAAAAATATTTAGTTATTATATATTTTCTTTGGAAAAGATTTGCGAGTGAAAGCCCGATATTTAAATCAATTTAAAAAGGCATTATGACATTTTACATCACTCGTTGAAAAATTGTTCGCTCTTGAACAATGGAATAATAAATCGAATTGTCTTTACAGTTTCTTGACCCTTGAATTTTTTCTAATTATTGTTGATCAATCAAACTTCGCACATTGAGACGTGACACTCAATTAATCAATAAACTTAATGAAAGCCAGTCCCAATTTTCATAAATTAGGATTATCGCAAATTAACACCGGACCCATTTTCCGTCATTTAGATAATAAACCCGCTTTCGGGGACCACACACGTAACAAATTAATCACAAGAGCCACTCGTTTTAAAATGATTTGAAACGAACCCCCAATTTTTGGATTTTTTCGAAAATATATCCTCACATCACAACACAACACTGGCACAGGTGCAGGCGTCCACTCTGCAAGAAGTCGAACTGAACAGTAAGAGAGAGAATCGCTCCATTCAAGAATCGAGACACCTCCACTGCATGGATGACACAATTTGCGGACCCAGATTCGGATTTTTCGAAAAATTGTATTTTTCGGGAGGTCAATTAGTTAAATGGGACGAGATGATCGCTGGCTTAGAGCGGTGTTTAATGACCCGAAAAGGTCATCAATCATGGGTTAGAACACTTCCGTTTCTTATTACTATCATTATTATTATTATTATTATTATTAACGGCACGCCCTTTGAGGGTTGAGGCGGATTTTGGAGATGGAGATGATAAGTGAAGATGTTTTACAACGGGTTTCAGGTTTGAGGTTGATAGTTCCTCGAGACAAACCGTTACTTGGAACAGACTTGACTACTCACTTAATTATTATTCAATCGGGTTTAATTATACAAAATTCATGCGTGATATTGTGCCCTACTTGAGGGATTTTTCTTGAACGGGTTTCTCAACTCTTTTACAGTTTGTTATTCGAGACCCTTCATCACAGATTTATATGCGCGATATGCTTTCGCCAAAGATGTATTCTACATATCTTAATGCTTGTTTTCCGCTTGCTCAATGTGTTATTAAATCGTCTTTATTTGAAATTTACTTATTTGCGTAAGGAGCATTCAAATTTGCTTAACGACTTAATTGATCTTAAACCAAGATTGGGCAATTTACACAAAGAAAATATCTTTTAACTCTGAGAAATGCACAAAAATTGCCCGAATGGTTGAGAAAAACTATTTCCTTATAGGTAGTCTTAATTTTTCAAGTTCATTTGTTCGTCCAAATGAGTCTTTGAATCTTAAAGCTTTTAAAGGTTTTGGCTGTTGTTTTTAGGACAAGACAAAGGCTCGAAAACCAAAGATTCTGTAAACTGAAGGCTGCTTGATCTTTACGAAATTCTTAAATTTCCTTTGTTTTTCAAGATTTTGACACTGTTTTGATCTTAATTCTTATAATTTAAATTTCTTGAAAAAAAAAAGATTTTGTGTTTTAAGATTTTTTTAAGGTTGCTGACATTTGAAACATGATCTCAGTCCTCAAATTCTTAAAATTACGATTTTTCGAAGACAGGTAATAGTGAACAAGTTCAGAATATAATTCAAGTTCATCTGTTCGTCCAAATAAGTCTTTGAATCTTGAAGCTCTTGAAGGTTTTGGTTGCTGTTTTTAGGACAAGACAAAGGCTCGAAAACCAAAAATTCTGTAAACTGAAGGTTGCTTTATCTTTACGAAATTCTTCAATTTCCTTTGTTTTTCAAGATTTTGACACTGTTTTGATCTTAATTGTTATAATGATTCTCATAATTTAAATTTCTTAAAAAAAAAGAATTTGTGTTTTAAGATTTCAAAAACAAGGTTGGTGACATTTGAAACATGATCTCAACCATCAAAATCTTAAAATAGAATTTTTCAAATACATAGGTAATTGTGAACAGTTTCAGAACATAATTCAAGTTCATTTATTCGTCCAAATAAATGTTTAAATCTTGAAACCCTTAAAGGTTTTGGTTGCTGTTTTAGGACAAAACAACCAAAAATTCTATCTTTACGAAATTCTTAAATTTCCTTATTTTTTCAAGATTTTGACACTGTTTTAACCTTAAGTGAGTCTTATTATTCTTATAATTTAAATTTCTTAAAAAAAAATTTGTATTTTAAGATTTTCAGTAACAAGGTTGCTGACATTTGAAACAATAAGATCTTAATCCTCAAAATCCTTAAATTACGATTTTCCAAAGAGATAGGTTATAGTGAACAGTTTCAGAACAAGATAAATGTTCGAAAACCAAAGATTCTATAAACTGAAGGCTGCGTTATCTTTATGACATTCTTAAATTTCTTAAATTTTTCAAGATATTGACATTGTTTTGACCTTAAGTGGGTCTTATAATTCTTACAATTTGAATTTCTTTAAAAAAAAGAATTTATTAAATTGGTTGTTCATCGTCTGTTTTATGATTGATTGATTGATAACTAACTGGATATTCGGGAATGCAGACACATTTAATTTTGGTAGGGTAGATTATTTATTGTCTACGTTTCGACACCTTTTTGAGGCTTCTTCACCTATTTGTTGTCCTGAAGAAGCCCCGAAAAGGTGGCGAAACGTAGACAATAAATAATCTACCCTACCAAAATTAAATGTATCTGCATTCCCGAATATCCAGTTAGTTTACCAATCAATCAAAAAGAATTTGTGTTTTAAAATTTCAATAGGTAACAATGTAGCTGACGTTTGAAACATTTATTTCAGTAAATTATTGTAGGAAACTTTTGATCCTTTTTCTGTAAAATCTGCAAAAAAATGGAATTTCTTCTAGGTTGCTAATTTCTTCAGATCAGTTTCTTTGCAAAAAAATATTAAATGCTCTTAAATATCTTCATTTGATGAAATCTCTTGTTGTACAGAGTGAGTCTGCTAATAGTATATTTTTTATACTACCATATACTTTTTTATGGTCTGTTCTTAATGATATTCATTAGGACACATGTTTGTGACCAATCAGAATGCGTTATGACAACCACGTGACAACTTGTGACCAATGGGGAATACGAGAGCATGACAACAAGGTTGCCTTGAGTGTTTGATAGTAGTCTGACATTTAAAAATAAATCAGACAATTGGGAAAACATATTTTTTATTATGACCTGTCGAATTGTAGAAAAAAAGTGTATGCAACTCGCAACTCGTTGCGAAAAATACTTTACTTTATCTCGAAAACTAACAATAATACAAAAATCAGCTTTCGCTGTTGAGCCCTTTATTTAATTATCTAAGCATGTGATTTTTATCAGAATTTTTCTAGTTCCTTATAGTCCAAATCAATTTATTATTATTGAGTCGCCCAAATAAATAATAATTCTAATGTGAGGGCACACTTTTTGTTCTATATTTTGTTCAAGTTTAATTTATTATTTTGAATATTTTCTCTGTTGAGCTATTCCGAATTTGTTCCAATTTTAAACGCACCATCGGCTCGTATTTGCATAAACAATATTTTCTATTCTCGTTTTCACTATTATGATAAACCTGACTCTAATGAGCCTAATTATCTTTTTTTCCACAATTTCCGCCCACAATTTCATATTCTAATAATCCTTTCTTGTTGTAGTTTCACTCATAATTGTCGAAAAATTTTCTAAATTTTATCTCTTCTCGCTTCTGCTTAATCACTATAAATCCCGCTAATTAAAAGCATGTAAGTGCCATTTGCGTAAAAATCCTCCTCCACGTGCCTTATTGTGCATTCCTCCTGTTTTCCGGCGAGATGTTATCAAGGAGTCACGACCCGGAATGATTTGCCATAAAGCACCCGACTAATAAATTCTTATTTATTTAAATGGGTTAGAACGTGACGCCGCACCACTTAAGCCGACCAAATCAGACCATACTTTCCAGTAGTCAGACGCATTCTAATCGCCGATTTATTTATGCAAGAGGTGAACATTTGCATTAAAAGTGCAAGTTTCTATTCTATTCAGAACGAAACTGAAAAAAACGCGAAATCTGAAGCTCAAGGCTAATAAAATGACAATAATTAACACAAACTAGCGGCGGAGGTTTTCTTGGGATTTCGCTGGATAATTGAGCGGAAGTGTTAAAGTGATGCGCGAAAGTAGGTTTTTATCAAATCAAGCAGTTATCGAAATCCAGGAAGAGTCATTTTTGTGGGGAAAAAACTTTTTGGCAGATGTAATCACGATAAACACTTCCGCAATTTGACACAAAAATTTTCTTCTTAATTTTCATTTTTAATTCACTTTCATTAATAACTCAATGTTTTTGCAACGCTTCAATAATTATATCGGAATAATTATGTTTAATGAGAGACACAAAAACATTATTATGTGCAATTCTATTAATTACGTTTGTTGAAGAAGAAATGATAAACGTGTTTGCAGAATGTTGTGAACACTGAATTTAGAGCCACTATTCATCAACATCAAGCTCTTATTAAATATTCAAGAATCAGTTTAGTCTGACAAGACGTAAACTGTCATAACTGTAGTTGTTTGATTGCGAGCATATCTTGTTGAAAGATCGTATTACTTAGTTGGCAGTAGCTATACCTTTATTGGATAATACAGTTTACTTTAATTAGCATTTTAAGTTTAATATAAAATCGATGTACGTGTTTAACACGAACATCTGGGAACCGGAGTGGACTAGAATTTTTCTGAACCTCTATTAGTTTATTAATAACCCAGTTTACATGGTTTTCTTGAGACTAAAGTGAAAGAAATCTTATTCCAGACTGCATATTCGCAATGCTATCTGTCTGTCGGTTATTTTTTCGGAGCCAAATTTGAAAGGGTTCCTGTTGTCCCACTGAATTGAAATTTTGCATACTTACTTAATCTGCGTGACAATGCAATCCCATGTAGTTAAATACTCCCTAAAGGGGTTAAATGGGGTTTTGAAGTTTTAGGTTATGTTTACAAAGGGGTTCTCGATTTGTAAATTTGGGAGAGTTCCTGTAGTCGCAATGAAATAAAATTTAACATGCTTACGTAATTGACAATGCAATTCTAGATAGTTAATTACCCCCTAAAGGTGTTAAATGAGGTTTTAAAATTTTACAGAGGGGTTCTCGTTTTGTACATACCGTAACTTATACCGACATAGACGGTATGTTGGTCATTTGGATGTCACGGTAGATGCACAGTGTAATAACTATAAATCTATGCAATAAATAAAGACTAAAAAGCAAAAATTAAAATATATAAAAAAATGTTTTTTAAAAAAAGCTTTTATTTAAAAGATGCACTAAAAAGTATTTCAATCAGGAGAATATTTTTTTCTTACAGGTTAAAATTCTAAAATTTATAAAAGCTTTGGGAGTTATAAAACTACGGCAGTTATAAAACTACTTTGTTCAGTTGACAACTCCCAAAGCTTTTATAAATTTTAGAATTTTAACCTGTAAGAAAAAATTCTCTATACTTTTTAGTGCATCTTTTAAATAAAAGCTTTTTTCAAAAAACATTTTTTTATATATTTTTTTTAACATCTTTGTTAGAATTTTAAAAATACAGTCAAAAAAAAGAATTTTGCAAGAATAAGAAAATCGGTAGGTTGTATAACCTATAATAAATTTAAATTTTTTTGGATTCTAATAAATGTTTTAAAATATAAAATGTTTTCTAATAACCTGATTGCTAAAAACAGAGTTTTCTGAAAAAAAAATCTCAAGTTGAGTCTTGAAACACAACTAAGAATTTTAACATTGTTTCGTAAGTAAAACTGTCCAGAGTTTTTGGAAATTTTAAATCTTGAAAAACACAAAAACAGTATTTTTCTAAATCGTTTTTTGAACGTAAAAGCATAAAAATTTGAACCGAAAATTTCACATTTATTTTTTAAAATAAAGTGGTACCACTTGATTACGAACCTTACTAAACCGTTAAACAAAATGTATACATTAGTGGCTTTTAAATTGTTACTCTGGCAGCCCGTAATTTATCAAAGTTTGCGTTTATTGGTCTAATAAATAACAGAAAAACAATTTAGGACATCAATCCTGGCTCATAATCGAATCCATTCGTAACAAACCGCACCTTAACCCAAACCAAACCGTGAGAAGCGCCGATATTTTTGAAAAAACGTATGATCCAATTGGCACTGACCTTGAGCACATTTCAAGATCAAAATCATAACTTTCGAAGCGATTAAGCTGTTTACACTCATCACGAATTTCACTTTTTTAATTGAACGGAAACAATTATCGGAAGAAAGTGATGCGAATATGCGTATTTGTACCAATTTTTTCCGGGCCTTAAGAATCTCAATTCGTTGTCCCGCTAGATGGCGCGGTTGCGTTCACCGCTATCGCGATTATTGTGCACAGTTAAGACGGCTTTTTGTCTCTCCTCCAAGTCGGCGTAATTGCGAAGATCGATCTGTGTTTGTATGAGACGGGTTTTTGTAAGAATGACTACTGTTAAAGCATCGGTAAATGATTCTAATTATGTTGACCGGTTTTGTAGTATTTTTCAAAAATCGAGGTGAAAGTTGTTATGCTAATGCCGCTTTTTTGCTTTGTACGTACCGATTGTTGTATGCGATGAGTTCGTGGAGGAGATAGCCCATTTTGAGGGGTTTCGTTTAACCTAGGTTTAAGAGAACTCTCACCAAAAAACCTGCGAACCTGGGGGTTTCCTCGAATAAACTGGATTCGAGTGGGACTAGGCTAATAATAACGAAATGAATTGGTACATGGATCAGGAATCGTGGCCAGGATTCGCGCAAAAACAACATCAAGAAAATAATTGATTGAGATTAAAACGGGAAAACATCAAAACAACAATAAACATTTTTCATTCGTTTTTATGATCGTTGACATGCTTCTTTCAACAAAAGCAGCTTTCTTCGATTGGTTCGAACTCGATGGAATAACCTTCACAACATAAATTAGCAATAAGTTAACATCATGGTTGGATAAAATTTTCCAAATTATATTTCAAAATCCTGGTCCTTGTTGAAATTTCGACACAAATTCTTCACAATTGAGTGTTTCAAAAAAAAAGTTAAAAAAATTAACCAATTTTTGGATTTTGGAAATTAAAAATTTGTAATTTATTCTTTTGACCTGATGTTTCAGCTGAATATCGTAAAAACCAAGTTTTTTTATATTTCACATTATGAATTAAGTTCTCAATTTCTTCTCAAGCTTTGTAATTTAATTTTTTTATTTAAAGATGTGTTGTCGGTAATAATAAAATAAGACAGATTCCAGTAACGGATTTTTCAGAAAAATTTTAAAAAACCAATGTTTTTGAAATACGTTTCAAAATCCTGACTTTTTTGACTAACGTTCCTTAAAACATTTCTTTAAAACCTCTAATAATTATAATAATTATAATTATAATAATTATAAATTAAAAAAATTAAAAACTTGTTATTTCTTCTTCTAACCCGATTTTTCGGGTGAAAATTCTACAATTTTATTGAAAAACCTCGATACACAACACTCAGTTTCTGAATCTTCAACCAAATTGTTGACATTACTGAAGCTGCTTTTAAAAGTTTTAGATTAATTCTCTATCTGATGCTGTGTTTTTATAACAGGTATAACATTTCTGTAACACATTTTTCAGAAATAATCTTAAAAACTCAACGTTTTTTCATGCAGGTAATATTTGTAAAAGAACAAAGAAACAACCAATTTGGAATTTCTTCTTGTGACCTTAGTTCCCAATTGAAAATCGTTAAATTTCATTAAAAGACTTCAAAGATTAAAATTCCAAATACCGAACATTTAGGACCTAAATTAGATATTAAAAAACCCTGAGTTTAAAAAATCTCCGTCAAAATTTTTAGAATTGATTTTTTAAATTTATTCACGTGATTTCAGTAACGCATTTTTTTGGAGAATATTAAGAATGGAATATTTTTCCAAGAAATTATTATAAGATCATATGGTTAAGGTTAAATATCTTAAAGGTTTCAAAATTTTGACTTTTCTTAGGACTTTAATAACGTTTCTTATACTGTTGATTTAAAATTTCAAAAAAAAACAAATATAGTAAATATCCAAAAAATCTAAAGAATGAAAATTTGAATTTGCTCTTTTTGCCCTGATTTTTCAGCAGAAAATCATAACATTTTATTGAAATACCTCCAAGATACTTAACACTAAGTTTCTGAACCTTCAATCAAATTAATGAAATTTACTGAAGGTAATTTTACATTACAAAATCAAAATTACAAAAGCTTTAGATTCTTTTTCTTTATCTGATGCTGTGTTTTTATAACAGCAGGCATAAGATTTCGGTGACACATTTTTCGGAAATAATCTTTAAAATCCAACGTTTTTTCAAGCAGTTAACGTTTATAAAATAAATAAATAAACAACCAATTTGGAATTTCTTCATGTGACCTGATTTTTCATGTATAAATCGTAAAATTTTATCCAAAGACATCAAAGATACTTGATATTAAAATTCTAAATATTCACTAGAAAACTACTAGAAAAAAGTTTTTTTATGTTCAGTCCTTTAAAACCTCAATTTTTTATTACAAAATCCTGCATAATGAAAATCTCCGTCAAGAATGATTTTTTTTATTTATTGATGTGTTGTTGTCTTGTCGGTACTAAGACACAAAATTTCAGTAAAGGCTTTTTTACGAGAATATTGAGAACTGAATATTTTTTCAAGAAATTATTATAAGATCATATAGTTATGGTTAAAAATCTTAGGTTTCAAATTCTTGATTTTTCTTAAGACTCTAATAAGGTTTCTTATACAGTTGATTTAATTCTTAAAAAAAATGAATGAATATTTGGATTTTCTTTTTCTGGTATTATTTTTCAGCTGAAAATCATAAAATTTCATTGAGGGACCTCAAAGATATACTAAGATTCTGAAGTTACAAGCAAATTTCTGAAATTCTCTTAAACCAGGTTTTCTATGGTTAAAATCTGAAAACTTTCAGGATCAGAATTCACATTACAAAATCCTGAATTTTTAAAATTTCCTCAAGAGTTGTAATTTTCAATTTCTTTTTATTTATCTGATGCTAAGTTGCTGGTAATAAGACACAATATTTCAGCAACGAATTTTTCAGGAGAATCTTAAAAAGTGAATATTTTTTCCAGAAGCTTGCTTAAAATCGTTAAATTTGAAAATTACCTCTTTTCCCAAAATTTTAACCTTTAACGAATTGCTGAAAATTTGGAACCAAAAAGGATCTGACATTGAAAATTCCTTCTTTTCACCTGGTCTGAAGACTTTAAAATTTCAGTTCTATTTAATTTACTAATACTATGTATCCAGTAATACGAAATAAAATTTCTAAGATGACTTTAGGACAAACTTTAAAACATTTTTTGAGAAAATAACATTATCTCAAGATTATGATTAGGTATTCTCAAAATTTAAACATTAAATTTTTTTTTTAAATAAACAAAAAAAATGTGAAAATTGAAAATTTTTTCATCTGACCTATTTTTCCAGATGGAAATCTTAGAATTTCATTAATAGATTGCTCAAAACGGATTTTCCTACATTACGATAATTGTCAAAAATCAAGTCAAAAACTGAGAAAAGAATCATCCTCTGACCAGGATTCTCTCAAAACCAAACTAATTAATTAAAATTAAAACGAGAAAACATCGAAACAACAATAAACATTTTTCATTGTTTTTTATGGCCATCGACAGGTTTCTTTCAACAAAGCAACTTTCTTCGTATTTATTGATCGCGCTTCGTTTAAACAACCTTCAAAATATAAATTAGCAATAAAAAATAGAAACATCTACTTGCCAACTTTTAAAATTACTGGACAAGTTTTGGCAAACTTGAATTCGCAAATTTATCTCGTGCTGAATTATTAGAAACAAAATTCGACTTATTCAAGTGAAAAAAAAACCAAAACTGTCAACCACCTGATCATTTCCTTGTCAGTGTTCACTGGTTTACAAAACCATAAACCAATTACGCGATTCCACGGCTCAGTGGCGTCTCGTCGAAGGTCGTCCGTGCGTATTTTTTCCAATTTTCCAACTCACATTAAATTTCTTTGTTATGACATGACGATCATTGCCTGAGTAAAATGATTGTTCCAGTTCGCTTGCAAAAGCATCGTTACGACATTTTGACAGAAACAAATCGATATTGTTGCACCCTAACAAGCAAATCATGTTGTTTCCAATTACGAAACTATAATGCCACACATTATTTCCATTTTTGCGTGACATTTCGCCAATCGAACTGTTGGCAATAAATTCGTTAAGATTATTTGATCCCGAGACGAGGAGTTCAAGCGGTCATTAATTTTTGCTCGGGTTTTGTTTCAATTATTTTTTCGATCGATCGATTGGTGTAATTAGAGACGGAAAAATTTATGACCCGAGGATCAAACAGCCGAGTTGCTGAATCATTTTATTATGAAAATTTGCTTTTACACAATGGAATTGGCCGAATCCCAGTCAGATCTTGATGTGTTTAGATTTAGAAGTCCTCATTTTCGCTAAACTGCGAGTTTGAGTCATTCGGTACACTAATATCTGGACCTACTCCAAAAATTCTGCAGCACGAGATTATCTTTAGGTTTGGTTCTATGTAATTACGAATTACACACTTGCACGCTCCGTCTGCCAATTAAAAAGTGAAATAAAAACAACCAATTTTTGTGTAATCACTTCCTCCTAATTATATTATTGACCGAGTTTTGGGACACTTGTTTGTTTTCACTTTAGTTCTAATGGGTTTTTTCAAACGTTTCAATTTGTAAATTTATTAATTTGCTCCAAATATTGCCATCTCTCACTTGCCATCGCTTCTTGACTTAATTTTGCCAATAACAATACTAACTTAATAGAATACAGACACTAGAAGTTTAATTTTAATTTAAATATTTTGTGCAACAATCACTTGAGCAGCGATTTGCTTTTTAAAAATTCAAAATCTTTCAATTGGAGACCTATTATGAAAGCCGATCAAATCAAATGAACAAATTAAAAATCTTCAATTATCAAATCCCTTTTGTTTTAGTTTTTCTTTTTTAAACACTCAACGTTTTAATTTTTCAGTATTTGGTGTTACGACCTCAGGAAAACTCAAAATCTTCACTTAAAACATCATCGGGTGAAAAGAAAGTAGCCCAGAATTTTCTAAATTTTCATCATTTATGGTTATTTATTTATTTGGAAAAATACTTAAATTTGAAAAAAAAAACAAAGCTTGTTTTAAAAATTCAAAATACACAGCAGCAGATAATATTAATAAAAGAAAAATGTTAACAACAAATCTTGAGAGAAATTTTTATAATTCCTTATTTTGTAATGTAAAATTCAGAATCTTAGCGTTAATTAATGTCTTTAAAATCTCTCGATGAAATTTTAATATTTTCAGTTGAAACATCAGATCAAAAAAGAAAATACATTTTTTAATATTCACATCCTTTTTTATTAGTTATTTGTATGTAGTTTATTAACAATCAAAATTTCAAATCTGATGTGCAAGAAACATTAAAGTCAGAATTTTTAAACGTAATTTGAGGTTTTTAACCTTAACCAAAACCATGTTATCCTGTTTGGTTATTATGCTATAAAAATGAAAGTCATATGCTTGAATTTTTAATATTAAATTCAGCAAATGAACCTTCTTAAATAAAAAAAAACTTTGTTTAAAGATTAAACTCAGGCCAAAATTTACGAAATAAATTTTTTTGATAAACGATGTTTAATCATATCTTGAAAACAACTCACTTTATAAAATTGTGCTAAATAAAGTGTTACTCAAAAATACACAATTCAAAAAATCCCAGTGAATAAAATTTTCAGCAAATTACTTCGAGAAAAACCTCTAAAGTAAAAATAAATAATGCAATAGTAAAAAGCTCTGTAAAAAGAAGAGAAAAAATATTATTAATAATAGATTAATATATCGCAAAGAAGACATAGCCTGCAGTACTTACTGAAAAAATTAAAGCCTACAAGTTCTTGAAAAATTTTAAAATACTCAAAATTTTGAATAACTATTTTAATGTTAGGAAATGATAAATTTGCAAAAACAGAGTTGGATAACGGGTTGCTCAAAAAACAAAACTAAACTACAATATTCCAATATACATTAAATTTCTCTATGTCTGTCCCAAAAAATCCGTTACCCAAAAAAAAAAATTAAAAAAAATTACAATTTAAACTACAAACCCTGAACGAAATATTAAAAAATTCGGATGTAAAATTCAAAATCTAAGCGTTTGTATCTTTGAGGTCTTTCAATAAAATCATAACATTTTCAGTTTCAAATCAGCAGTGCGAGAAACGTTAAAGTCTGGATTTTAAACCTAATATGAGATTTTTTAACCATAATTATTTTAAAAATGTCCATTCATATCTTGAAAACAATTAAAATCATTAAGTTGTGATAAATAAAGTATTAATCAAAAGTACACAATCCAAAAAATTTCAATGAATAAAATTTTCAGCAAATTACTTCGAGAAAAAGCTATGAAATATTTGTAAAAATAAATAATGCAACAGTAAAAAGTGGAAAAATATGATTAACTGATTAATATATGGCATAATAGACATTGCCTGCAATACTTACTGAAAAAATTAAAGCCTTCAAGATTTTAAAAGAATTTAAAATAAGCAAATTTTAATGTGCCAGGAAATGATAAATTTCCAAAAAATGAGTTAGATAACGTGTTGCTCAAAAAAAAAACTTCAGGATTTAGTTGTAAAATAACCAAAGCTTAAATTTTTTAGAAACTGCAATATTCGAATATTGAATTTCTGTGCTTGTCCCAAAACATCCCAAAGAAAAATTTAAAGAATTTAAACTACAAATCTGAGACTGAGAGAAACTGAGAGAAATATTTAAAAACTCAGATCTAAAATTCAGAATTCTAATAAAATTTAAAAATTTTCAGTTTCAAATCAGCAGTCTTAATTTGAGGTTTTGTAACCATGATTATCCCAAATATGTTCATTCATATCTTGAAAACAACTAAATTCATAAAGTTGTGCTAAATAAAATGTTACGCAAAAGTAAAATTGGCAGCAAATCACATCGAGAAAGGACGCTGAAAATAATAACTCAATTGTTATAACAATAACTTAATTGTTTACTGTTGTAAGAAAGACGTTGAATGGAATATTTACTGAAAAATCTAATGCCTAAAAAATTAAAGAAAAAAAAATAAGAAATGATATCAATCAAAACTTCGGGTTTTATTCGTAAAATAATCAAAGCGCGAATTGGAAATTAGTTTGTTTTAAACGACGAAAAAACGCTTAATCAGCTTATTTACAAAATATCTCAAAACAACGCCACAACACTTTAAATTTTCTTGGCCAACGATTAACGGGCAACCAACAACACACGGCAGTGTTATAACAAATAGCCTAGCTCACTACCGCATTATAAAGCGCTCATTTGAAATTCTTCCGATGACTAAACACGAAGCGCTATTTCAAATTAGATTTTTTTTTAAAACCGCAACTCGAAAAAATTTCCAACTCTTGAAAACTTGGTCCGGAATAAACGTGACGCAATACTCCTCAAGTTGTTAATTTAAGTGACTATACATCATACTCACTTTGATTGAAAACCCTCAAACTCTTCTTGTTGTTCACTGATAGAAGCTTCGAGGTCAAGGTAAGACCCATAATCCCCATCTTTGTACAACTGAAGTGCCGCATCATCCAACTGTAACAAATACAGTCAGAAATAAATATCGTCGAGAGAAAAGAAAAATCCATAAATTATTACTAGTCGGGCAATAAAAAAATATGTTTTATTCATCCATAAAAACAATAGTTAATAAAAATCGATGGCATTTATGGCCGCTGTATGGAAGTGACATCAATCACATGTTAAATGGAGGAGAAGATGTCGATGACTTAATTACTAGAAACCGGCCTTGAATTATGTCAAAAAATCTTTTTTTGTAAAGGTGCAACAATACGTGTGGGCGGGTCTGGCTCATATGGTGCTAATTAGATAATCACTCAAAGCCATGAGAACGGAGTCAGTGGCCCATCAACCCATATTTCGCACTTTCAAGAGATTTAATTAGAGTTCGACGTCAAAAAAGCACGAAAATATCAAAATAAACAAACAAAAGTGGGTTGCTCCACTTCGATTTAAATACCAAACAATAATAAAGAATAATTTTTTTTAAAATTGTATTGAATTAATTTTCAAGAAATGAGAAAATTGAACACGGAATTCCCTAACTTCTGCTAAAAAATACAAAAACAAAAAATATTAAAAAAATATATACTAGTACATAATAGTCCAAATTCGAACATAATGCTGTACCTGAGAGGCGAAAACAGCTTACGTCAAAAATGCTCAATATTCAAGACTAATTATTATTTAAATCAAAAATTTTCATTTAGAAACCAAAGTCACAATTTTACTTAACATTTATGAGCGGTTATTTTGTTATGGAATTTTTATTGTAAATGAATGTAGTAGGTTAATAAAGAGATATTTGATTTTATGCGAATTATAATTAATAAAAGGCACAAAAAGGACTTAATACTTTAACGCCCTAAACAAATAAAGTGTTTCTTCAATATGCAAAAAGCTAAAATAAAGTAACTCCAAGGGGTAAATTAATGTTTAATACATTGAAATTGTAATGAAATTTTCTAAGCAGCTTAAATATAAGTATTCGTTAAATAAGAAGGTTAATTGTCTTCCGGAAAATCTTCAGCATTTTGAACATAAGGAAGATTTCTGTAATAGTCCAGATATTCCTCTGGGTATCCATCAAGTTATCTTATTTTGCTTTACTAATGGGTTTGCGTTCATTTCTAAGTTAGAGGAGTGATTGAAGTTTTAAAAGCTTTCTTGGTTTGCTTCTTAAATTGGCACATTTAAAATTTTCTGTGAAATTTGTTTTAAAATATATTTTCCTATCTCTGCTTTTCTTAACTGAAACCAAACAGCTTCTGATGATTTATAATTAAATTGGTTTCCATCTTCACATTATTTTTCTTGTAACACAAGGTGATGTTACATTGAAATAAATGTAACGAAAGTCCAAAAAGTCTTCTAATTTCATTGAATACACATTTTTACACTCTCTAATAAAATTATCACAATCGTTACAGCTGAAAAATTAAAAAATTAAAATTATTTTTCAATAGCCACTATGTTTTATAAATAAATTGGACTTAATAACATGAGATCGAAAATATACTCAATTAGAGTAAGCCATGAAAGTGAAGTGTAACTTTAGCCACATCATATGCTGTGTAAAACCAACATAACTTTAAAAGTGCGACAGTAAATAAACGGCTAAAATGTGGATAAAGTGTAAATAAACGGCTAAAATATGGCTAATGTTCTGCAGGCACAGCTTGCTCTAATTGAGTTTATTTTCGACCTCATGTTATTTTGTTGCTGTAACATTGCGCTGGACGCTAAAATTTTTGTAAATAATTCCGTTTTCAAGATTTTATGCATTGTTTCATATAGAAAGTACATGTTAAATGTTTACTTTTAATCATTATTTATTTTTAAAAAAATGGACTTAGGCTGCTGTCGCTCTCAGGTGCAGAATTGTTAAAAGGGCTCTATCCACAGGATGATTCAGCAAAAATCACAAAAAAATAAAACTGTTACTTTTTAAGGACACAGTCAAATCTAATAGTTCTCGAAATTCTTTTCAAAATTCTGTGTCCATCAAAGCAAAGCCAAACTGTAGTTAAATTATTATCCTTAGGGGAGTTTTGAACTGTAGTAGTGATGTTGAGTACAGAGTGATTTAGATGATACGATTTATCAAAATTTGTTGGTTTTTGTGTCGTCTATAGATAAGAGCAAACATCTTCGTATTTTTTTCTTTTTCTTAACTTTCGGTTTTTTTAAGTGCTACTGCAGGGAATATAAACAAGGATGTGTTAATCATTTAGGGTAATTGAGGAAATGGTGTAAGTTTTATCGAAATATTTTAGAATAATTTTTCCAAATTTTTTATTGTCCTTGTTTAAAGATAAATACAGAGGTGTCACAAGTGTTCTTTTAAACAATTTCCAAAAGTATAAGTACATCACATTTACAACACGTTTTTCCTAACAAAACCTAGTCAATAATTTTTGCAGATCCAGCAGAAATTTCTTCATTATTTGATCGAAATATTCCAAAAGTTTGCAAAAAATAATTAGAATTTTGGTGTTGAAGTGACGTTGCGGCTGAAGATTGCGGAACAAATTTCTTGCTTGATTAAAATTTTGAAAACAATGCATTCGATTTCGTTATTATTTATGGAGACTTTTATTGCTGTGCGAGTATGATTGTGAAACGAAGTGAATCAATTATGTATTATCTGTTTCAAAATGCTGTGCGTAATCGAAACAAAAATACTGATCTGAAAATAATCGGGAAACGCAAAATTAGAAAGGTATTTAGCATTTTTAGCCCTTGAACAAAGTACATAGTTATAAAATCATTAATAAGTAATAACTCGTTTCCGAAAGCGCAAGTTTGAAAATGTGGGCCAATCGAATCTCCAGCTTTAATAGATGCGATCGTATTATGTATTAGCTGTTTAATGGGAAATTTCATTCCAAAGATAATAATCCTTCAAATTACAAAACAAGATTGGAGTAATGAACTGGAAATGGAGACGTAGAAGGTCGAAAAATGCCCACAGTCTTCGTTAATATTTATTAGAGAAAATAATTTTTACAAATCAAAATAAAAATAAAATACTAGGTTCAGGCTGTATGAAAGACCACAGCGCCCTACTTGGTATAAATACGGATTATTATAGTCAATTAGCGTCTAGTTTCAGTGTCTGGTTTTATGGTAATGTTGCGGTTTATAGCAAAAATCGCTCCTCAGGAGCTCCATTGAGCCTTCTCCCGAGTTTTTCCCGTGGTCAAGTGATCGTGACAGTGACCCAAGACCTGAGCAGGTCGTTTGTTATGGATCGGTGGGCAGACAACAATGCGACTGTGCAATGTCTTCACGGTAACTTAAGCAAAAAAGCTGAAGAAGATCGTGATAGTCCCATGGTGGTGCAGCCACCTCGGATGGTTATTACCTTAATTACCACGACGTGGGAAAAAAGATTCTTTGATAAGAGAGAGATGGTTCCGGTAATTAGTGACAAGTTGAGGTAAACACTGGAGAAAAATTTGATAAATGGGGGCCCTGGGGCCCGCTCACCGACAGATCCATCACTGGACCACCTGAGGCCCCATATCAAAACAATCGGAGAAATTGCAGAGCGCTAGATGCAAAAGGAAAACGTGCAACCAACTCCGCAGGAAATATATCTCGTGGTACGAGCGGCCAACAATTTATTGCAACGGCCCTCGATTCCCATTTCATAGATTAATCGCCGATGTTATTAATGGATTTGGGCTGCGGACGCCTCTGGCTGGCGTCACGGTCCATCACTCTATGGACGATAAACCATCAAACCAAAATATTTTCGATTTAAACCCACCTTATTCGGTAGATTTTAACGCGCTGATTACAACGGTATTGCGCTTTTCGTTCTAGGTCTGATAGTTTCGCAGCAATCAGCATTTGAAAATTGTAGGCCGATTACAGTGGTGCCGACGTAATCGGCGTTTGAACAGTTTTTGGCGTTTTTCGCGGAAACTATAAGACTTCGGGCAAAAATTCAAAAAGCCTAGAAATCTGTTTTAAATTATCTATCGAATGGTCAAAACCCGAAGTCGCTCCGGGTAATGGTTCTGATTACAGAGGCACTTTTAGGTTTTTTTCGATATAAACCCACCTTATCCCATAGATTTTGATTTTGACGCGCTGATTATAACGGTATCGCACTTTTCGTTCTAGCTCTGATAGTTTCGCAGCAATCAGCGTTTGAAAATAGTAGGCCGATTACAGCGGTGCCGGCGTAATCGGCGTTTGAACAGTTTTTGGCATTTTTCGCAGAAACCATAAGACTTAGGGCAAAAATTCAAAAAGCCTAGAAATCTGTTTTAATTATCTATCGAATGGTCAAAACCCGAAGTCGCTCCGGGTAATGTTTCTGATTACAGAGTCACTTTAAGTTTTTTTTTCGATATAAACCCACTTTATTCCATACATTTTGATGCGCTGATTACAACGGTATCGCACTTTTTGTTCTAGCTCTGATAGTTTCGCAGCAATCAGCGTTTAAAAATTGTAGGCTGATTACAGTGGTGCCGGCGTAATCGGCGTTTGAACAGTTTTTCGCGTATTTCGTGGAAACTATAAGACTTCGGGCAAAAATTCAAAAAGCCTAAAAATCTGTTTTAAATTATCTATCGAATGGTGAAAACCCGAAGTCGCTCCGGGTAATGGTTCTGATTACAGAGGCACTTTTAGGTTTTTTTTTCGATATAAACCCACTTTATCCCATAGATTTTGACGCGCTGATTACAATGGTATCGCACTTTTCGTTCTAGCTCTGATATTTTCCCAGCAATCAGCGTTTAAAAATTGTAGGCCGATTACAGCGGTGCCGGCGTAATCGGCGTTTGAACAGTTTTTCGCGTGTTTCGCGGAAAGTATAAGACTTCGGACAAAAATTCAAAAAGCCTAGAAATCTGTTTTAAATTATCTATCGAATGGTCAAAACCGGAAGTCGCTCCGGGTAATGGTTCTGATTACAGAGGCACTTTTAGAGTTTTTTCGATATAAACCCACCTTATCCCATAGATTTTGAGGCGCTGATTACAACACTTTTCGTTCTAGCTCTGATAGTTTCGCAATCGG
The DNA here is from genome assembly GCA_939628115.1 of Tribolium freemani. Taxonomy (NCBI): domain Eukaryota; kingdom Metazoa; phylum Arthropoda; class Insecta; order Coleoptera; family Tenebrionidae; genus Tribolium; species Tribolium freemani. Next base: position 38,242,123 of record OW626785.1, read on the forward strand.
CGTTTGAAAATTGTACGCCGATTACAGTGGTGCCAGCGTAATCGGCGTTTGAAAAGTTTTAGGCGTTTTTCTCGGAAACTATAAGACTTAAGGCAAAAATTTAAAAATCGTCGAAATCTGTTTTAGATTTTCTATCGAATGGTCAAAACCCGAAGTAGCTCCGGGTAATGGTTCTGGTTACAGAGACACTTTTAGGGTTTTTTTCGATTTAAACCCACCTTATCCCATAGTATTTGACGCTCTGATTACGACAGTATCTCACTTTTCGTTCTAGCTTTAATAATTTCGCCGCAATCGGCGTTTGAAAATTGTACGCCGATTACAGTGGTGCCGGCGTAATCGGCGTTTGAACAGTTTTTCGCGTGTTTCGAGGAAACTATAAGACTTCGGGCAAAAATTCAAAAAGCCTAAAAATCTGTTTTAAATTATCTATCGAATGGTCAAAACCCGAAGTCGCTCCGGGTAATAGTTCTGATTACAGTGGCACTTTTAAGAGTTTTTTTCGATATAAACCCACCTTATCCCATAGATTTTGACGCGCTGATTACAACGGTATCGCACTTTTCGTTGTAGCTTTGATAGTTTCGCAGCAATAAGCGTTTGAAAATTGTAGGGCGATTACAGCGGTGCCGGCGTAATCGCCGTTTGAACAGTTTTTGGCGTTTTTCTCGGAAACTATAAAACTTAGAGCAAAAATTCAAAATGTGTCCTAATCTGCTTTAAATTATCAATCGAATGGTTAATACCTGGAATCGTTACGGATAACGGTTCCGGTTACAGAAGCACATTTGGTTTTTTACTAAAAAAATCGTCACACGAAACGGTTTACACAAGCTTCAATTTTACGTACGATATCGGTTTTTGAGACGATTTCCGAAGTTTTAATTTCTTGTTTAACTGGAGCAACTACCTCCTTTGGCTTCATTTTGCAACGAAGCCACAAACAAGCTGTGAGTACACCGCTAAATCCAGGATGTGGTTTTTAAAACCCCTTACATTTGTTAATTAGTTGATTGATTAACTTCGAAGTAATAAAATTGTTCGAACTCAAAACTAGGAAAACAAACCGCTGCATAAAATGATCTCATGCCCGCATCCACCCACTGTTCTTTATTTTTGGCATCGCGGAAAAACAAAAGCCCCGTTCCAGTTTCGCATCTCAGCACAAAAAATCGAAATTTGCTTTGAAACGTAGGCGCACTTTCGTCATAAATTACGTAGGCTGGAGCAATTCATTTGCAAGTCTGTGTAAAAATGCAACTTATGCAAGAGGATGCACGAGAATAAATTCTTGGAAGTGTGTCGTTAGTACTTGGAAACGTACAAAGCTCGCGGAATGCCAATCATTGTTTAAAGAAATGGTTTTTCAAGTCAGTGGTGGCACATCGTGGGAGTGTCGAGACTCGTCCGTTCATTCCCATAATTTTGTAATAATCGGAGACATTCCGCAGAGGCCGTTAGCAGACCATAAATAAGCCGATTAATGCACGAAGAGCTTCTGGATATGTGCACAAATCTACTTGTACTTATTATAATCACTCAAACAATTTCACATGTTCTGGGGAATCCTTTAATTGGATTGGTCTTACACGTGTCAGTTTAGCAAATATGTAATTCGCATTGACTCGTGGCTACGGATTACTTTAAGTTAGGAGACGAAACGACATAAATAAAACGTCCCTGTCCTCGATACTTCCGTTAATGTCGCCAGAGGGCGCAGCTGTTCCGTTACCGTCTAAGATTCTAGAGCAACGACTTTAAAAAAAGGGCTGTATTTAAATAACGGTTAGCACAAAGGAAGCAAAAAAATACAGGCAGGTAGAGTATTAAATTCTCATAGTAAGAGATTAAAATAATGCAAAAATTATATCGTAAACTATATTTAAAAAGTGTCAAACTTACTAATTTACCCTCTACCCCATATTTTTCAAAACGCTGCGGATACGGTTACAGATACAAGAAAAATATTAGGAAGAAAGTTGTAAAGAATTTAATTTCCTACAAAAACTCTGCGAGACTATATTCTTATCTTTAACCGTTTAGGCCCTAACCCCAAAGACAGTCAAGAATCTAAAAATTAATTTAAACCTAAACCGTTAAAAATAGAAATATGGTGTTGCGAACTATTTTGTAGGAAATTTAGTTTTCTATAACTTTGTTTCTTACACACTTTTGCATCTTTAACCGTATTCGCTGCATTCTAAAATTTGGATTCTTTCGTTAACGCTTGATTTTTCTTTGTTTTGTTTGTGAAGTTCATTTAAAATTTTACATAAAAAATGCATTCAAATTAAAAGAAAAGTGTAATTACTAAGGATTTGACAACCAATTAACACAAGAAGCTGAGCTACTTCTAGTTACTCCTTTTATTAGAACTATATTAAGAAAGTAGATTTCAATTGGCCAATAAGATGGTGCAAAAAGCATAGCTGGATACATACCTGAGATAACCTTTTGACAAAAATGAAGATTTCCGTTATCAGGGATTTGTTAAGTCTCAAAATTATATAGCCAAATTTTGAGCAAAGAGAAATAAATGTACCTAATTACTAATTTAGTCAAAGGAGATTATTTGAGTGCATAAAAGACAATTTTGAAAAATTCCACATATGTTCTAGAAGCAGATGGATAAAGGTTTAGTTTTAATGCTTTAACTTTGTAGAATACAAGCCCTAACAACTTAATGTTTGGACGAATGCATTTTTGTAAAGAAAATGGACGTCAAGCTAGTGAATATTTATTAAAAAAAAAGACACAAGTATATTTAGAAGAAATACGTTTGTAATTTACTACTTTAAAGCACTTGATATCTATCAAAAAATTAAAACAGGAATAATATCTGACAACTAATCGTTTAAACAAAAAAAAATTTTTTTTTTAATTTGTGACATCTCTTTGGCTTTAATGAGGACTCGAATGTAGGTACGCTGTTCTAGTATTTTATTTTTACTCTGCGAGTATATTTTTTCGGTTCGTGTTTGTCGGTTTGTCTCGAATTTAACTCTGCGAAAATATTTCCGGTACATCCGCCTTTTGATGAGATAAACACGGCGGAATGTTGGCCTTGATACGTCAATATCTGCATTTCTATCTTGATGGAACTGGGGGATGCGGTTAACCGGAGCCGTAAAAGACCGGATTTGTAACGGTTGGACATAAACATGTCGGGTGTACCGGATTTTTGATCGAGTCAAAACTTAACCTGGCCGGTGGTATTATTTATCGAATCATAACATCCTGCGCGTTATAGTAATGAACACAGCCCGAGAATAACTTTCCCGTAATCTGTTTTGTTTGTTTATCATAGTTGAAACATTGCCGCTGGTCGCCGGCCAACGTTTCGCAGGTATTTGATGAGTGCAGAAAATCCCACTTTCTAAAAAAGGACCGGATTAATTACAGGAACAAGTGAGTGGGAGCTGTGACGCAACAACCTCCCCTAGCGCCGCCATTTTTGCAACCTCAAATGCCAGCTTCCCCTCTCGCGGCCATTGCATGAAATGTCCTTCCCCTCTAGCGGCCATTTACAATTAGTCTGATTTGCATTGTCCCACCCACAATAAACGTGTCAAGGGCGCGAATTCGACTAATGTTTGTTGTTCTGAGAGAAAGTACAAGTTTGTTCGAAATTCCTTGGGTGCACATAATAGCCAATTAGGGAATGGTAAAAGCAAAGCACGAACTTTTACTGTAACGAGACAGAACGGATTTCTGTTTCTGTAATTAGTGGATTATGGATTGAGATCATAAATTGGTGCGATTAGCTGAAGCAAAAAATTGCATGTTTTGACGAAATCCATCAACGAAGAGCAAAAACACGAAATTGTGGAATGCTATGCAATCATGAATATGCAAATTTTGCGTGTTTCTTGGAGTTATCTAGACCTGGCCAAATCTTGCCGAGATTAATTAAAAGCAATCAAGTCCGGTATTGTCCAATCAATTGTAGGCGTCTGAATGTGATTAATTGCGGCGTTTCTCTGCACAGTGTGTGACTTTATGAGTTATGGGCCGCTGTTGCGAAATTCCAGAGCTCGCGCCCCGATTTCTCTGGAAAAAATAATCTAACGGTGTGCAGCTTCACACATCTGTCCTTTACATATTCATTGCGATTTCCTCTCTGTGCCGAATAAATCCGTCTGATGGTTTAATGAGCCGGACAATCCCATATGGTTGAATGGCACATTCGTGGGCTAATTGGCCTCTTGTTTTCCGCGCCTAGAGGACGCTCACATTAGAAGCGCGTTCCGACAGGTGATATGTGAGACTTTTGCCCCAGTTTTTACCGTAATCGATAGCGCAGTCACGCCAATTTGCATTCGGACGAGGAAACGACCGCGAAATCGGCGATAAGGCGACCGCTTACAGGAAGCACCCTGTATAAGAAGTGCAAATAACCTTCTTTACCAGCGTAAAGAAGCTTCAAGATATTTATAAAAAATAAATTAAATTCAAATCTGTCGTTTTAAATCTATTAATAACTATTAAATCGATTGCTTCCTGCTTTCGACCAATCCCCCATCGGCCCAAATCTCGTTTGATTATCTGTTTACGACTTCCTGTCACATTGTGCTCGTTTTAAAAGCGAATTATTATAAAAGCAGGCACCAGAAAAAATAATCAGCATCCAAATAAATATTTGTCGTCTAATAAACCCCAAAAAATATTTCATAGAACGGTTTGTCAACAAATTCAACAATTACTTTTGCAGCTTAAAGGCATTGGCAACTTATTTTACTTATTTTATGTTTTAATGAAAATTGAAAATGTGGTTCATTTTATGTCGGTAGGTCCTTTTCAAAATTTTCTGCCATGAAAAATAAGCGAGATAATCACTTCGAAAGGAAGAAATCCTGACGTCACAACCGCCTCTCATCACAGAGTCCTCTCACCACTGAACCCTCTCATTCACTAAAAACTTGACAGATATTTGAACATTTTCCACACATCTTCCACAAAATAACAAATTAACTACTTTCTCGACTTTTTTCTGTTCTAAATTTTGTCTTGAACTTCGCTAAAACATCTCAGAAATTTTGTCAAGTTTATGAAAATTCTGACAGTGTCACTTAAAAGTCAAAAACTATTTGATCTTAAAATTGGACCAAAAGTTCAAGAGGCGGTTATGACGTCATAATTCCAACTTTAAATCGAAATAACTCGAGTTAGAGAGCAGATACAGAGAAACGGTTTTCACTACTGTAATAAGCATTTCCAGTACCTTCATTTAAGACAAAGTTGTTTTTTAAGTTGCCAATGCCTTTAAGGCGGCCCCTGAGAACTGTCAAAATGGTCAAAAAAACATGTGTTCATACTTTTATACAAATCTCCAAAAATAGTCCACCGATCAACACCAAACAAAAAGCAAACTGATTAGAAATGAGCTCCGCTCAAAACTAGACAGTATTTTACCTGTTTTTTTGTCTGCTGATGTGCTAAAGTTGAGATTTGGGTGCCAAACGCAAAATACTGCACAGATCGAGGAAAAAAATACACGCTTTATGCATAACCTCATTGTAAATATGCATGCAAAAATTGAACCCGCTATTTGCAATAGCAAGGAAAAAACAACCTTTAGAAAAATTTCTTTGAGAATAAGACTTTTCAAATTTACCGCTTTCAAATTTTAGTTGGAAGGACGTGCCAGTGACATTTTTGGAGGCGCCACAACGGTTTCCGCTTGAAAATTGATGACAATTTGTCAAATTTATTGTTAACCTATAAAATTATTATATTAAATAACTGTCATGTTATGTGAGTTAACGTGGAAAGAAGTTCATAAGTTGAGGTTTTTCCAAAATATAACGATGTTGAATTGTGAATCATTTCCTGAAAGCAGTTTTTCATCATCGAGTTCTTCAGCAATGTGTGAAAAAGGCATCAGATTGTGTGTTAGTCGTGTAAATGTAACCAAATTTTAAGTTTTCGTTAGAACTACGGTTGAATCACAAACAGTGCAGTATTTTCTACTTTTTTAGGCGGAAACACAACAGTAATGTGCACAGTTTTGCGACCGGAAAATAAATATGATTAAACGAACATAAATAAAATTTCATTCATTACTCTATGTTATTTATTATCTACGAATTTTGATCATCTGGACACGAATAACCTTCACGTTGAGATGTTGGTTTTAGTGCCGTAATTACCACTTGTGACTTGTATAATTGCTTTCAGAGTTTCTGAAGGGTAAGAGGTAGGTACACCCTTAATTTCTTGGAACATGAAAAGCGTGAATGTCTTTAAAATCTTTTGAAACACATGGAAATTCCCGTAATACACACCAAGGCGAATTTGGTAACAGTATTAAAGAGCCCGTCTGATTCGATGGTCTTTGTAATTCTCGATAAAAATAAACAAACACTTATTTGGTACCTAGTTAGTTTAATCTGAACCTAAGCACCACAGCATCCACTACACAACTTTTCTCCTGTTATAACCTTATATTTCTCTTGTTCACAAGTATATTCTTCTGTTTGTCAAATACCCAGAGGTGTATTTGCCAATTTTCAACACAAATTTACAAAGAAGCTTCAAAATCTGTACGTACAGATCAAATTGCACTTAGTTTTTCGTTGAAATGTGAAAAACATAGAATATAATAGTTATAGAAAATCAAGTTACACGTAATTCACTGGTCGTCAAAATTTCGATGGTGGCGCCATATCTTGGTAGTATGAGGAACTAAAATTGTCGGCAAATTTAAATGCTCTATTATTATTTACACAATTTTATTTTTCATTTTTCTACAATTTAAACACTCATAACCGATTTTATTGAAAATCGGTTAAGTGTGTTTAATAGCAGAATTTCGTTAAGTGTTCTAAATATAAAAAAGAAAGAAACAACAAAATACAACAAAAATTATTTATTAATGAATTAACAACTTTTCACAAATTATGAAAACATCAACTGAAAGGAACAAATGTATTTAATTTTCACATTTTAAATTGGCGACTCCCTCATTTCTCAAAAAAACGGTCATTTAACATTATTTTGTAATTTGAAAAAAATTTAAGGAACTAAATAAGTAAATAAGGACTCTAATAAGGTACTGCTGGTCTAGAAGTTTCAGATGGCGTACGTTCGCCAACATGTGCGCAATTCTGTTTTCACAGAGAAGCAATGCATTTAATAGTTTGTGTGAACATTTCTTGTGTGTTTTCGTTGGTATACTCACGCGGATGACTTTACAACAAATTTACCTATTGGAACTTTTTATGCGGAAGAGATTTTTCGGTTTTTACTGTATGGATTCCGCATTGGTGTTGACTGTCATTCAGCAGTTATAGCTTTGTTTGAAATTTTGGACCGATACACCTTAACGGGAAAATGGGAGTTATTTTTGTGGCTTTGGTCCGAAATGAACGCGCGTATTTAATTCGAAACACCATGTGCAAGGTAGAAGTTAAATAGATTAAATTATGTTCACTACATTAGTCTTAAAAAGTGTCCATCATAGATGTCAACTGAAAAAATAAAATTTTGTTTAAATTCTCTGGGTTTTCTTTCGTGCCCAAGTCGATTTGTTCCTGAATAGCCCTCACAAGTAAAGAAGCACTGTTTCCACCAGAATTATATGTTCCAGCCACCCAGAAGTTGTTTAATAAACGCTGTAGGTTGTCTTTTAAGCTAGAGATGTGTATTACATAGTACTTTTGTTGGCAAAAAAATTCCGACTTACCAAATTCGAGCCTTCGAAATTTAAATGCTTTTCAGTGTACTTTATGGAGTAGATAACACAAATAATCGAATCCAAATAAAAATAAAAAGAGAAAACCACGACCAAAACACGTAGCAGAAAAATTCAAACTTGAAATAGAAACAGTTATAATTGAAAAAAACCTTTTGACAATGTTGAATGTAATGTGACATTGCGCGCCGAAGGTTGCTTAATATTTTGGATTTTTTGATTTATTCTTGTATTTTATTTGAAATCACACAACCAAAAGATGGCATGAGTAGTTACTATTAACGACCGTACCACTTCCCTTAAATTTACAGAAATCTGTAAAGACAAAACACGTGGCGCCGCATGTTGGTAGTATGATTTAATAAACCGTTTCTCCTATGCCGCTTGATTAACCCTGGTGAAAAATGTCAATTGGTGACACGAGTCACAATTTGATCGGAAATAACGAAAAATCCCGAACGACCATCGGAAATCTGTCAAGCCAAAATTTCCAAAAATTGAAATTTTGTGTTTAATTTCGATTTCTGCATTCTCATCCCATCTACTGGTGAAAAAATTTTAGTCGTTTCAATGGCTACGACTTAGTTCAAATAATGAAAACTGAGGGCCTGAGCCGCCCCCTTAACAACACCTTGCGAAAAAACTGAGAATTATACCTACACCATTTTCATTCAAATTCAAGCATTATTGTTACTTGTTAAAGAAATTTCGTGAAATAACCGCCTCTTGTTGGTGACAAATAATACCAAATCCAATAAATTGGTGTATGTCAAAATCACAGCCGTTTCAAAATAGCCACCAAAAGCGGGCCACGCCCGTCCCGTGCCAAAATCCAGCACGCCATGCACAAGTGGCTTTCGGTCTGTCTTAAAATACCATTTAGTGCAACGGAAGGCCGACGACCCACCGAATTATTTCCGACTATCACCTGTCCGTTGCGTAAATCCCCGATTTGAGTGAATTTAAAACAAGTAGAGAAGTTGTGGTTTTCTTCTTCGAAGTCATTAGCGCGCTCGCAAATTATTCACAATCGAAGCTCCATTAGAGGTAATTATTTAATTACGCCCATTTACCATCTAATATATCGGAGGTCGGGAGCGCAAACGGGAATCTGCAACCGCCTGCCGGGACCCAACGCGCATATTAATGCATATTTCGTTTGATGGGCTTGAGACCGACACGCTTCTAGGAGATGGAGGTTAATTAGTGTTAAATCAGGGAGAGGATTTTTGCAAACTATCTGATACGAAAAGCTTTTAACTGGTGGCGTTTTTTCTATCAAGTGTGAATAAACCCGAGGCACACCTAAATTGTTTTTCGGAGAGGAAATCTCAAACAATTTAACATTCCTTAAGTGGTATTCGATTTAACTGACTTTTTGGGTTTATTGATAGAATTTTAATGGAAATGGTCTATTTCCGGACGAAACAGTTAGCAACATTTTTGTGTTTTTTATTTTTGTAAACAATTATCAAAATAGTGTAATCAAAAAAGTATTTAACATTTTGATCGAGTATTGTACCTCTAGCTAATAGCCTAACGCAAGGTGCATTAACATTATTTTTTAAATAGACGTAAGGGTACTTAGCCCATATAACCCTGAATTTTTGTTGTTGAAATTCTGTTGCAATATAGGATCAGCAGATGGTTTATGGGTCAGGAAGCTATAGAAAATTGATTAAAAGTATGTTCCATTTCTTATGATTGAGATAAAGAGCGTCCTTTTAAAAGGTCTCTAAGGCTCAGAGGCACATTGCAAAAACTCACGTTCAAATGATGCTAATGTTTATAAAAACTTCAAAAAGTTTAGATTATCATCGATATAATGTATAATTAGGAGTCTCCACTTAAAAGTAGCAACAAGCGATTTAGACAGAATGATGAAACAGGTGTTAACTTTACTTTTAAAAGGACCGTAAGTTCAAGACATTGCTTCAATAACCTTTAACTTTTTTCATTTAGAAATAAAACATACAATGACAAAAAAGTAAAAGACGAAAAGATCAATGATAATTCTGTTAAAACTTTTTTTAAATATGTAACTGTTTCAGAACTTTTTCATATGTAATATCGTATACAATAATTTATTATCCTTTACATGTTAAAATATTTAAATTTGGACACAATTTATAGTCACGAATCTCCTCCATCACCTGAAATCATTTCCAAATACTACTTACTATACAACTTGTTTCAAAAATGAACTACAATAAAAACTTACGTTTTTTAAAATTAAGTCAGTTTAAAAGAAAAAAGTAAAATCTCTAGTGCTTTACCATTTCTTTGTAGAGTTGCAGTCAACAAGTTAAAGAATGAAGAAGTATCTTAAGAGTTGGATAACCTAATTTTTTTTAAACGAAACACTATTTTTCTATTTTCGCATCCAGGTTTTAAATTATCTTAATAAAAACATTAAGTGTCTCTTACAGATTACTCAGTGAACAGAAGATAGTATTTAACTTTATTAAACATTAAAAAAATATCTATTTTTTCAGTATTTTCAGTAAAATAACTTGAATGTACAAAATCTTAGTTTTTAAAAAAACAATTTAATAATCTCTGAGAAGCGAAAAGAAAAAAATACGATGTTTCATTCAATTTTTTAGTTATTCAAGTTTTAACAAACTTATTAAACTGTTTTAAGTGTTAGTTTTTGTAATTTTTTGAGGATTGCAGTCAATAAGTTAAAAAATAAAAAAAAAAATAACAATTTTTAAATGAAACACCACATTCTGTATTTTTGCATGAAATAATTTGGTTTCTAAAAAACAAGGTAAAACGTGGGTTAAGTGGTTATACAACTTCCGAAAAAGGCAAAACTAAATGTCATTTTAACTTTTCGGCTTGTTTTGAACAAATTTCCTCATAATAATCGCGTATCTGGATACACAATAACTTTTCGGCACATTTTAACTAAACTTCGTCCGACAATACTCTTTGACACAATTCGACGATTTTTCACCGCATTTTTCATTAAATTTGCCGAAATAGATAGTTCTGTTTATTTCAGTTTCTGGTTTCTGACTGAATAATTCACAAAATTTCACAAAAAAAAACTGAGATTTGACGTAAAAATTCGACGAGTTTAAGGCGTAATAATTTTGTTTATGATTTCTAGTTATAATGCTTGAAAAAAAAAGAAGAAATAATATTATAATTAAAAGATCACTCTCTTACAACTACAATAAGTTATACAATTCCTGTCACTTGTCACCAGCAAAACTCTCGGTGAACAATTTTCGCAGTAAGATAAAAGCATATTTTTCTAATCTCTAGTTTTTTTCCTGAATTCCTTTTGCTTTTTGTTATTTTCTGCTTGTTCTATTTTCTGTTATTTTTCTTCAATTTTTTTTGTAAATTTCATTTTGCTTATTTATTCTTCTTTTGCTTATTTATTTTTCTGTCCATTTCCTTCTTAGTTGTTAAGACTTCGCCTCTCATATTGTATTTTACAATTCAAATAATGACAGGTTGTTATTATTAACCTAATTTGGTGGTTTCTCGTTCCGTTATCACATTTTGCAAAAAACTGAGCTTTGACGAGTTTTTTAAGAGCTCAAAAAAGGGAATAATTGTAACCATTTTCGACCGAATTTGGCGAAGTATAGAGTTATAGAGTTGCTACTTTAAGTTTAAAAGTTGGCTTAAAGAGGAGGTAAAACATTGACAGTTAAGGAATAGATAGCCTTAACTATTATTTCGGAAGCCAAAAAAGACATAAATTTTCAATTAGTACCTAATAACCTGAATGTCATGAAACTATTCTCTTTAAAGTGGTGAAAACCTTATTTCTCTAGTACTCATAGTTTTTTATAACATCATTTTTAAAAATACTTTGTTTTCAAAAAAAAAAAATTAAAACATATCAAAAACTAAACAGAATATTAATTTTGTATAATTTTTTTAAAATGCTTTAACATTTAAGACTCAAAAATGTAATAAGTATGCCAACACGCTGAGACAGGACAAAAAAACAATATTTTTTTTTAAAACATTATGAACAACAGTCGGAGGTGGTCATTAATTTTCATAAGACGAACTCGATTTGGTGACTGAAAAAAAATGACAATGTCCTTAATTAGTGAAATTTATAGGACGCCATTGTAAATTATTGCCTGTCGTAAAGTATGAAGAATTAATCTCAAATTTTACTGTTAGTCCTCTCGCAGTGTGCATTCCGTTGCGAATTATTTATAGGAGGAGGATTAATTGTTGATTAAAAGACAAAGCTGAAGATATACGACCGGGTTAGCTCCACTAATGAAGGATTATTTACGAATAATCAGACGGTTTCGCAAGGCTTACATATTCAGAAAAATATTTTAGTGTTGAGTAAACAGCCAGGTTCGAAAATGACGTCCATTAACACTTGCGTGTGCCTATAAATCCCCGGTCTTTATTTCACTCAAATAAATAGACACCTCATAAAAACACTTTCTCTAAAAGCTGCCGCTTGGTAGGTACAAAAATCCAAACGTGAACAGCATCTTTGGAAAGCAAGAATTTTGAAAAATCTAGTCATAAAATCGAAAGTTTTCGTATTTTTCCAACTTTAGTCATGACCCAAGCAGTTCTCCAGCAGCGATTTGCATGCCGTCCGAAACCGCAACTAGCCCGTAACGAAACAGTCGATGAATACAAACAAGTCCGGATTAAAAGAAGGAAGAAAGCCTTTCCGGTGCCTTCGTTCCCACGCTAGCGCTACAATCCCTTCGATTTTTCACGAAAACCCCACAAATTCACCATCTGAATGTCACGACTTTTCGTTTTATCCTTTCTAAGACTTGCATAATTAGTTTGTAATTACGGCTGAGATTTTTTCGCGCCGGCTGAGGTTGATGTTGCTCGACGACGCAAAAACTAGATAAACTTGACTTTTGAAAGGTAGCGCTTACTGGAAGGAAACCGATATCCAAATGCCAAGTGGTAGGGAAATTTTCTTAAATTTAGGAAATTTTCAAAGTACCTACTTTGGTATTGTTACAGAAACTATGTCCAAAAATGTTTTTTTTTCTTAGTTTTTAGTGGAAAATTATTATTCGTTTGGGAAAATGTAGACAGTCAGAAAATTTGGCTTCGAAGCAATGTAAATGACTTGCTAAAGACTAAAAAACAATTACTGTAATTGCTGAGTCGCGACCGTTAAACAGCTACAGGTCTACAACACGTTAAAAGTCTCCTTCAAATTACGTCAAAGTTAAATAAACAGTTCCAGCATTAATTAATGAACGGAAAACAGTCGCGTGTTATAAATTAACGTTAAAACTTATTTTTTTGCAAAAAATGAAAAAAAGGTAGGACGAGGAATCAAAAAATAATAAATATTTATAAAGAGAAAAATTTATTCGGAAATAGCAAAAAATCTAACATTGTTTGTTCCTTTTCCAGCTGATTCAAGCCATCACCGTCTGCATTTTGATAGTGTCGACAATTCGACATTGACATTGTAAATTCCTCTCTCCTTGTCTGAATAAATCGGTTCATTGTGTCTTGTCAACTACATAGTTTTTTACTTTCTCTTCGGCGACATTCTTCTTATCGCAGCTTCAATCCAATTTTACCACTTGTTATTTTTTGGGCACGTATGAAGAAATGTTTGTCATTCGTTCCACGTTACGTGTGTGATATTTGCATAATCTTAATTGGCTCTGTTTTCACTTTCGGGATTATTTTTCGATAATCTGGTTGATCTGTTTTGGCATAATTGGTTTAAATTTTTCTCCTGAAACTTTTTTAGGCCATTTCCTGGGCAAATTAAGGATCGTGTTAGATTGTGCTTATTTATGCATATTTTAGCCACTTTCCTCCAATGCATGTTTACTAATTAGCGCTCACATCCTATTAGGTAATATGCTGCTATCAATTATCATTATTACATAATTATGATCGTTTCTAATACAGGACTAGACGCTGATTTCTGGTCATTTTTATTGTCTCATCGCATAAGCACACACCTGTTTTCTAATTTTCTTCAAATTGATTGTTCAAAAAACTTTGTCGTACTACTATTTTTTATTTTTTATTAATTTTTTATTTTATTTATTGAATTTAAAAATTCAACATCCACAAGTCTGATCAGTGATCACACTTCTAGAAGTACTTGTTTTTGTCTATTTTTTTTTAAACAATGCGAATGAGAAACTATAGTATTACTTGTCTCAGATCACCTATTGCATGTCTAATAACTCTGGGATTGAAATTGGGAAAACAATAAAAAAGCAATTGGGTACTAGAAGGATGAAATTAAGGAAAATTGCAACCTCTAAACCAGAACTGCAACGATCGACTGAAAGAATAAGAAGATGTGGTCAGATGAAGCAGTGGTGATATCAGAACAATGGAAATAAGAATCGATGATAGACGAGAGTACATGAAGAAAATTATAGGGGATTGTCGATGAAGGCAAGTTGCTTCAGCTACATATCTATGCATTCATATAAAAAAAACTAAGATAAAGACAAACAATAAAATCAAAATAAATAATAAACTTAATAATGAAGATGCTTATCACTCAAAAAAAATTTAAAAAATTTGATAGGAAATATCTTTTTTATCATAATAGTACAATTGACTATTTAATTCGATCATTTAAGATAAACTTTTGTTCAAAATAGTTTCAAAAGTCAAGGTTTTAAAACTTAAAAATCCAACCACGCAAATCTTGAAGTTATGCACTAAAAATAGTGATCTATACAATCTAATAATCTATTCAACTTCTAATATAGCTAAAGCTTTAAAATTTTGTACACAATGTAAATCGACCATTCTGAGTTTAAATGGCTGAACTTCCGGTACTATAAAAAATTGGCGCCAACTTTGAAATTTTTAAATAGTAACTGTACATTTTTCAATCGGCCTTTTAAAACTAAATAAAATGTACCCCAGTTATTAGTACTTATCTGTTATAGAACTTTCATTTGCAAAGGTTCATTTAAAGTATCACAACTCTTGAAATCCTTACAATAAGTGAATAATTCGTTTTGCATTTGTTAACCAAAAGTTCAAATAAGGGCCTTCTAAAATTTCCAAGATTGTCAATTGTCAAATTGCAAAAGTATTATGATTTTTTAAAAATGATGATCAAAAAATGATGATAACACTGTTTTTGTAAATGGAATGACCATGTTTTTCAATGGCAATCAAAAGCACATCGATTTTTATGGAGACTTTTATCAACATCTTATATCATTCTATCTCTTACAGTTTTTGAAATAATCGCAAAAAAAAATTTAGCTAAATATTTTCATTTTTAATCCAGTAAACTTACGAAAAATACGATAAAGTGTGCTATTAATTAAAAAAAGAAAGTTCGTTTTGTCCACTTAATAAATTATGTAAAGTAACACAGTCAGTCTTCCATCAAATTTTGAACTTCTTGAATGAAAATATTCAAGAAGTTCAATATTTGATGGTAGACTGGCTGAGTTACTTTACATAATTTATTAAGTTATAATAAACCATAATTAAATATTACCGTGTTACTGCTTATTCGACAATGGACCAGCTAAAAACTAACTAAAATGTTGAAGTTTGACAATTTTGCAAAACCTACTTCATTAACGATGAAAATTACAAAATAAATGCGTTTTTTGAGATTTTTTTCAAAAACTGTAGAGATAGGTAGATATAGGACGTGTTACCGTAAATGTTACCGTAAATGTCGATGTTCTTTCGATTGCCTTAAGAAAATATGGTCATTCCATTTGAAAAAACTGAGTTATGGCCGTTTTTTGATAACTATATTGAAAAAATCATACTAGCCTTGAATTTTGACAGTTGACAATTTTGAAAATTCTAAAAGGCTCTCCAAACCTTCGGTTATAGAACGCAAAAAAAAATTCACTTATCGCAAAGGGCTCCAGGGTTGTGATATTTTAAGTAAACCCCTGCATATAAAAATTTTAACAAAAAATTGACGTATGTCAAAAACTATGACAGATAAATACCAACAAATTTTAATCAATTTGAGAAGGTGAATTCAAAAATGCAATAAAATGTGTGGTTATTTCTCGTAGTTCCGGAAGCTCAGCCATTTTAGAAATAATTTAGATGAACTCAGAATGGTCGATTTAAATCGTATACAAAATTTTAAAGCTCTAGCTATTAGAAATTAAAAAGTTTGTCATATACCTATGCCCTAAAAGAATCACCTTGTATATTCGTATTGGCTGAGAAGTTTCATCAGAGAGAGCCTTTTAAGGTATTGAAAATTATATACTTTTCGATATTCAGTAATTATATTCTAAAAATACAAGATAACCACTGTCACCATTTTTTAAGTGGGTGTCTCAGCAATAATTTAGGTACTGAATTTTTGGACACTGACAACGAAAGTGTCATTTGGGACAACCTGTAGTCGCAAAAAAAGGTGACAACAGTTTTTTTATATATAAAAAGCTAGTTTTGACTTGAGGGACTCTCTGATTTTCAAAATTTCGTTCCTCTATCTCGGCACTTCTAGGTAAGAAACGTCTCATTTTTATCTTTAAATTTTAATGCACGCTTGTCAGTCGCTCCGATAATCGCTGAATTATTTCATTTCTGGTCTCGGAGTGGCTCAATTTGAATCAATTAAAAAGCGCTCATGTCTCCGAATATCTCGACTGCATCTACATGGAGCTCAAAGTTGGTGCCATTACGAAACCCCTCCGTCATCCTGCGATAAATCACCGACAGTCCGCCACCTTTTCACTGCATTTTACAACTTTAATACAATTTGATAAACATCACCGAAAAAGAGTTATGTACGGCCGTGTAGTTAAACTTGGCAATAAATGTCGAGATCACTCGACCATGGCGTGAATTATTTCAAGCAAATAATAAAGCCATTTACGAACACAATCGCTCCTCCAAATCGATTTCGATCTCTGCGGAAAAATTTCAAAATAAACGACGAGGGAAAAATTTTGAATGGCAACAGCTAAGCGAGTGGACTAAATCAGGTGCGCTAGGAGCACCGCAGGTACTGGAACTATTCAGTTACTCGTCGTTGTGGGTGGTAAAGCAATAAGCAAAGTCGTTCAAATGCACGATGTAGGGGACAAGTGGTGCACGATGGCGCTGATGTTTCAATATTGCCAACGTCGAGGACGCAAATGAACAATGGCATATTATTAATTACAAGTAAGCGTGGGAGTCGCTTGATCTTGAGCACAATGACTCCTCTTCGTTCGTGTTTCCCTTCGAATAACACCCAACGGCAGTTCCGATGACCTCGCCATTATTTATAGAAAGAACTCTTTAACAACAACGGGAAAAAACGAAATGTTGACATAATACGAAAAAATTTAACGGAATGTGGGTGAAAATTACGAAATTTTTGTAAAAGTGAAAACCAACATTTGATATCTGAGGACTTGTTAACTGTAGGTTAATGAGGATGGTGTTGACATCTCGGTTATTGTAGCAATGTGCATAATGTGCCTCATTAGATTCCAGAAAAATCTATTTGTGACTGTAATGTAGTTATCAAATATCCGGCTCGGAGGACCAATCTAGAAAAAATTTGACCCACACGCTGTTAATATGAAGCAATTTTATTTTCATTATTATTAAAGGAAAATAATTTGAAAAATGTATCTTTTTCCTCGCTTTCTCTTCTATTATATAAAACTAAATTACATAAACGTCTCCTTGTATTTCACATTTAAAAAACTACTTTGGAAATTAAAGAAAATTCAGTGTTGAATTGGGTACTGATTATTTTTTTACGATGTCTTGCAAGATAGCCTCAGAAGAAGTATCGTACAACAAAAGTGTTATTGTGTTATTTAAGAATTTTTTTTTCCGGAATTCCTTTTGCTTTTTGTTATTTTCTTCTTGTTTTATTATTTTTCTTCAAGGTTTTTTTTAGTTTTAGTCAGGCAATACTTTTGTAAATTTCATTTCGTTTCATTTATTTATTTTTCTGTTCATTTACTTCTTAGTTGTTTAAGAAAATTCAGTGTTGAATTAGGTACTGAATACTTTTTTACGATGTCTATTAAAGTAATTGATGAAGTAACGCAAAATGAAAGCGTTAGGACCGGTTTATGGAAGCGTCATTCATTTAATCCGCAATTAAATGCGTGATTAACTGATCATGTGACCAGTTTGATTGGTCTAATTTCCAACGTCTTTTTCGTTATTTTTTATTGCAGCCAAAATGTTGTTAATACTTTTCTTTTTTTGAAGAAACCGTCAGTACTGACGTTGTGGTGAGGAAAGGACATAAAAATAATATCTTTTTTAAAAAATATATAATATACGAGGAAAATATTTTGAAAAATGTTTCTCTATTCCTCGTTTTCTCTTCTTTTATATGAAGCTAAATAAGATAAACGTCTCTTTATATTTCACATTTAAAAATACTACTTTGGAAATTAAAGAAAATTCAGAATTGAATTAGGTACTGGATATTTTATACAATGTCTATCAAAATAGGCTCAGTAATTTATAAAGTATCAAAAATAAAAGTGTTATTGTGTGTTATTTCAGAGATTTCAATTTCGTTTTTTATTTAATTTTTGGTACAACCAAAATTTTGTTAACATACCTACTTTTCTTTTTTTTTTTTGAGAAGCCGCCAATTCTGATGTAATGAAGAATTAAAAGTAATACTTTTATTTAAAAAATGTAAAATTCTATTACAAAAATTCAGTAAGCTGTTGCTAAAACAACACCTTCAAATGATTTAAAAACGCCTGATTTTAGTTTCAATTAGCAAATCTTGCACCTACACATTTTTATCGCCACATTGCAACGTCGGCAAAGTGCATTTTGTAAAGTTGGTCAGGTCAGGTCAGGTCAAGTCACAAACATTTCTGTACCCCAGAATAAAAGTGTACTAAGTCACAAAACCACAAATACGAAATAAATCGAATTGAAATTTTTTTCATCAGTATGAGATGGGAATTAATACCATTTAAAATGTGTATCTTCGTAACTATCAAAGATAGGATTTAATAGTATTTTGCAACAGAAAGCTGGGAAGAAATTTTTATTAGGGGATACAGATTTGGTTTCTGTAAAAGAAGACTTACTATTTTTTTAAACTCATTCCAAAAACCTTTAGTGACCTCTTTCTAGAGCTGTTATAAATGCAGAAAAGTTATTGGTTTTTCCGATTTCTTTGGTACCCAAGTGTTTATCGGACAATAACTCCGGAAACAAAATTTTGCCATATTAGCTTTGGTGTCGTAGGAAAGTTCTTTTATTTTCAATGTTTTGCAAAAAAAGATTTTGGAATTTTCTCGACGCCAATCGATTCCCCGGAACTTTTAACTTATGTTTAGGTAAAAATATAGTCATTGAGTAACGTAACTGACAAAATAAAAAATATATAAAAAATGTTTTTTAAAAAATGATTTTATTTAAAAGATGCACTATAAAGTAAAAAATAATGTACTTCAATCACAGGAGAATAGTTTTTCTTACAAGTTAAAATTCTAAAATTTATAAAAGCTTTGGGAGTTGTCAACCTGACAAAGTAATTCTGTAATGCCATAGTTTTATAACTCTCAAAGCTTTTATAAATTTTAGAATTTTAACCTTATGAAAAAATATTCTCCTGTGATTGAAATATATTATTTTTTACTTTTAACTTTTTTAAATAGGTAAAAGCTTTTTTAAATACATTTTTTTATATATTTTTTTTTGCTTTTTAGTCTATTTATTGCATAGATTTATTGTTATTACACTGTGCATCTACCGTGACGTCCAAATGACCAACATACCGTCTATGTCGGTATAAGTTACGGTATGTACAAATCGAGAACCCCTTTGTAAACATAACCTAAAATTTTAAAACTCCATTTAGCACCTTTAGGGGGTAATTAACTATATAGAATTGCATTGTCACGCAGATTACGTAAGCATGTTAAATTTCATTTCATTGCGACTACAGGGACCCTCTCAAATTTACAAATCGAGAACCCCTTTGTAAACATAACCTAAAACTTCAAAACCCCATTTAACCCCTTTAGAGGGTATTTAACTACATAGGATTGCATTGTCACGCAGATTAAGTAAGTATGCAAAATTTCAATTCAGTGGGACAACGGGAACCCTATCAAATTTGGCTCCGAAAAAATAACCGACAGACAGATAACATTCTGAGCTAAATAAAAGCTTTTAAAAATGAGAAAATGTTCGAACACCCCCAATAAAAATAACAATTAATCGGCGTTTAAAATGTAAGAAATTGCGACATGTTTTTACCTTGTTCTCGGAAATTATAAAACTTAGAATAAAAAACAAAAGACACACAGAAATGTGCTTCACTTATCCAATTCAATTGTCACTTGATCCGATTATTATCAAAATTTTGGACGATTTTTACGAATTATAAAAAAAATCGAAGCCCTTTTCCCAAAAGTACTTGGAATCTTTTAGCCTTCTTTGGCAAATTTCCAACTTAAATCCACCCCTGTGTGTGCACCTGTCCCTCCGAATTCCTCTCTCGTATCCACCTAACAAAGCCCATTGTAAGGCAGGTCATTGATAGACCAGCTGTTCTTTATGTGCCCTTAGGGCACCCTTAACTTCGGCCCCAATTTATTACCACACTCAGGGGTTGCACCCTCCACAATTACAATTTATCCCAATCCCTAAATGAGCAACAATATAATTGGTTAAAAAAAAAGAGATAATTAGTGTATTCCGTTCAAACGCTTGTTATTATTATTGTTTATAGTCTTTTTCCCATTGTTCATCGGTATCAGTGTCGTAAATAAATATAGGCAAACGATAGGAGCGGAAGGTCACGAATTGGTAATAAATTATGCTTAATTACTTTAGGGAGGAATCAGCAAAAATTGTAACGGCTTAAGGCCGATTCAACGCTTGACACTGTGCTTGGAATTTGCACTTTTCGCATTCTTGACACTTGACTCATTCGCACCGGAACACCCCCATGCAGAATGGGGCCACATATTAACACGATTTGTTACCAAAAATTTTTTTACGTTTTGTTGGCGGGAAACTGCGCTATTATGTTCACGCGAAATCAAATTAGGTCGAAAGATAATTGAACAATAAGCTGTGCTTGTATTTGGACGGGAAAAAATGATTGAATAGTTTTGAAAGTCATTATTTACGGACGCTTTTTCTAGGTTAGCATTGTTAATTCCTAATTACATTATTTAGTTAATGGTGTATTTAAATTAACATGTTTGCAAAGGTGTGGATTACGTAATTGTGGATTAAGGAGAAAGAATTGATTATAGAATGTGGAAAAAATGTGGAGTGAACTATTACATTGCAATAAATAATAACTTTCATTGCTTTGCTGGACGATGTGTGTAATTTTCTGTGTTATTTATTCATGTGATTTGCATTAAAGCACACAGCTGACGCCACACTGATCTTGACAAAATTGTCTTGTTCCACTGGAAATATCTCAAAAACTGTTCGAGATACAAAAAAGCTGAAAACACCATCTTGTAGGGAATTTTATCAGCTTTAATTCTCTCCAACTAGTTTTATCGTAACGAAAAAGTCAAAAATTCTATTTTCCTGTACTCACCCTATGTGGGGACTTGAGCAGCCTATGAACAGCTGCCAGCTGGTTGATGAGCGGTAAAGTGACACTAAAAGTGTGCACAGGAGGTCTCGCAGGATCCGGAAAATTTGTAGTGTACGAAAAAGGGTCGATGTCGTTCAAATACTGAACACGACATGTCAAAGACATCATGCCTAACACTCAAGTCCATCACACTGTGTATATCACACTGGAAATTTAGCTTCGGTTAGCTTGTTGTGGCTGGAATGCCGGATATCGTCGAATTGTTGCCGTTTTTCACAAAATGCCATTAATGTTCTTATCGTCACTTGACACTTCGAGCGATTATTTAAATCCTAAACCGTAAAACGCCCACGGTTTGGATATACTATGATGGAAAACAATAAGTGCGATGGGTTTCGCCATGATTTATGGAAGATGTGACACATATTTTATGGTGGATTGGCACCCAAACTGGTTTTTGGACAAATCGATTACACGAAAAAAGTGCTAAAACACCTTTGATAATAATGATATCAAGGATCAGATTCGAAATGGTTGTCTTGCACACCCACAGAAGGAGCTCAGCTATTGCATCTAGTGCAAATAAATCTCTAGTCACCAGATAAGGCACGGATTAATTAAGACAGGCATGAAAAAGTATTACGTCTTAGACTTTCTCGTCGATGATCTTTATTATTATTATTATAGCAAGACAACTATTCTGAACAAATAATTCATTTGTAGAGTCTAGTAATCACAACAGCTACTGCTAATTCTTTCTAAGACGTGAAAAAGATTCTCTGGTCGTGGTGGGTGTCATAGAAAGTGACCACACAAGGTTACAGTTCACCTAACCTGGGCTGGGCATATTCAATCAACCTGACTTTATCGCATGAAACCAAAACGTCTTCCTATTTTATTCAAGTCTTTGAACAATGGAAGTAAGCCATTGTATAATTTTTAGCCCACTATCTCAGGCTACTTTATCTAGCCTTATTTAAATTAAAATTAAATGAGATAACA
The DNA here is from genome assembly GCA_939628115.1 of Tribolium freemani. Taxonomy (NCBI): domain Eukaryota; kingdom Metazoa; phylum Arthropoda; class Insecta; order Coleoptera; family Tenebrionidae; genus Tribolium; species Tribolium freemani. Next base: position 38,264,322 of record OW626785.1, read on the forward strand.
TTTATTTTAGCTCTATTGTCTAATACGATGCCCAAAATTTTGTAACACTGTCACAAAAAATCTTACTACAGTCAGGGTTTGTTGTAATTTCTAGACCATTTGACTCGGTAAAGAACACTAGTCCTAGACGATTTAATTCGTTTTTAATAAGAAACACACTAAAAACCAACTTATTTAAACAAACAGATGCCATAATAAGACGACCTTAGATATTTCCAGGAGATTATGTTCGTTTTTAAATTGCTGAAAATTAACTTATTGAACCAAAATAAGTGGATTTCCTCATTGAAAGACAAACTAAAAACCAAATCGTCTGAAAATCCTATTTTGGCACTTACTTCGTTTGAAGAAATTGATTTTTAGCAGCTTCTGGTTTGGTTTCATATAGCACAAGTTTTTTTATACAATTTTTCCTAAATTTGTTTCTGCAATACATGTAGATTCCATTTCATTAAAAAAAACTCATATTTGTTAGTTTTTCTATTTTCACATCTTTCATAATAACATATCTTCAGGTATTTATGCAACTGGTTTGTTATTTTTTCATTGTTTAACACGTGAATTTAAAACAGAAATACTTATCCCTAATAGACAACTGATGAGAAGAAGTTAACAGATAACAGCAATTTTCGTAAAAGCTTAGTTATTTAAAAATTTGAAAGTTATACCAAAAAAAGAACAGAGTTGTCTCTCAAGTTCTAGTTGTTTTTGGGTAATTTACCCAAACTAATTGGTTTAGCTGGTTTCAGTATCAACAAATTCCAACAGCTGATATTATATCTGATTAGGGTAATATAGCCTCAGGTATTAGGGTAAAAACACTCTTGCTTTCGGTGTTTTGGGTAAATTGGCTAATACTTGGTAAAAAAAGAAAACACTTTATTTAACGTTTTAAGTAAAAATCTAAAACCGAGTCCAAAACGTATTCAAGTTTTGGGTAATTTGCCTCATCTTTTTTCCATGTTTTAGGTAGGTGCCTAATACAAACATTAGTCTAATAGCTCAAATATTGCTCAGATATTAAGGCAAAATAACTCTTGCTTTTAGTGTTTTGAGTAAAATGATTATATCTGATTAGGGTAATATGTTGTATAGAATAATTTGTTCAATACACTTTTAAGTAAAAACATTAGCCTGACAGCTTAATTAACCTTAGGTATTAGGGTAAAAACACTCTTGCTTTCAGTGTTTTGGGTAAATTGGCTAACATTTGGTAAAAAAGAAAAACACTTTATTTAACGATTCTAAGTAAAAATCCAGAATGTATTCAAGTTTTGGGTAATTTACCTCATCTTTTTTCCATGTTTTAAGTAAGTGCCTTACACAAACATTACTCTAATAGCTCAAATATTGCTCAGATATTAGGGTAAAAACACTCTTGCTTTCAGTGTTTTGGGTAAATTGGCTAATATTTGGTACAAAGGAAAATACTTTATTTAACGTTTTTAAGTAAAAAATCCAAAATGTATTCAAGTTTTGGGTAATTTGCCTCATCTTTTTTCCATGTTTTAGGTAAGTGTTTTTCACAAACATTACTCTAATAGCTCAAATATTGCTCAGATATTAGGGTAAAAGCACTCTTGCTTTTAGTGTTTTGGATAAATTATTTATACCTGATTAGGGTAATGTGTTGTACAGATTAATTTGTTCAATACATTTTTAAGTATTTATCCAACTGCTCTGTATGCTTTGCTAAACTAAAATAAATTAGACCTGAGGCAAAAAATAGAAAAAATTGCAAGTTTTAGCAAAAAGTATAAAGAAAGAGTTGTTTATGTGCAATCAAATAATTAATTTTTCAGTGTTTTATCGACAAATTCTGATAGCTAAGATTATATCTGATTAGGGTAATATGCATATTATCTATCAATTTGTCGCATTGGGTAATCTTATAAATTATAAACAAGGCAAATTACTTTTATTGCTAATTTATGCAATCGGCGAGCGCAATAAATCAGGAAACGACTGCTTTATTTAATTCGCCTTTAATAAAACTGCAAACAATTTATTCAAAGTCGTTGAAAATTTTAATTACTCGAAACCATTTTCTCATACGATCCACTATCTAATCTATGTATATTACTTGCTCGAGAAACGACCCACTAACCGTGAAAGTACCGATCCGGAATTTGATTTTTTGGACACTTGTGATTAAAGTGAAAAAATTGAGAAAAACAATTAATTCTGTGATGTTCCATGTAATTGCTTTCAGAGCATTACAAATCCATTTGGACTTATCTCAAGCGAGTGTCGAAAAATCCATTACTCCTTAAAGCTCGAAATGCGATGTTGCAAGTTCCGTGTCATCGCCCGCTTTCATTCCGTTCTTTTTTCGTCGCTTTTTTCCGTAAATATGCGGCAATTACCGAAAATAATAAAATCACCGACGCTAATTGTCCCAAACAAATTTCGTTTTTTTTTAATTAAACTCTTAGGACTGTTGGACCTATTAGGTGTTGTTTTTCAATACATGAATACCACAAAGGTGAGGTAATGGATGGAAACGGTTCCGATGGCATTGACACCAGGGGTTTGTGTCTGAAGAAGACCGCAAGAGAGGCACAGGTGTAAAAGTGGGGCTCGTAAAATGATTTTCGTTTTAGCACTCTCGAACGAGAGGTTTCTTCGTCGTTTTGGACACAACCAGTTTATTTTACCCGAGATAAACGTGTAATTATTCAATTTCTCATCAAAAAGACACAGACGAGGTTTTTTTACATTTTTTAAGCCACCTGTTGCTTGCTTTTGAATGATTTTCAACAAATCTATTGTCAAAGATCTTCACAGTTCTCTGTTAGACAAAGATACGGTCTTTGTCAATTACCTCAATTTAACAAAAAGAGAAATAATAGACCTGTTTGAATTGGATAAATCACCCAAATTCGATTCACATTCTTCTTCCCATATTTAAGGTATTTATTACCACAAAATCTCTCCAAAAGTGTCTTACAGAAACATTACCCTAAAAGTTTAAATATTGCCTCAGATATTAGACAAAAACACTCTTGCTTTCAGTGTTTTAGGTAAATTGGCCAATATTTGGTAAAAAAACGAAAACTCTTTATTCTACACTTTTTAGGTAAAAATCCAATTCGTACTCAAGCTTTGGGTAATTTTCCTCCTCGTTCTTCCGTATTTTAGGTAAGTGCCTAAAAGAAACATTACTGTAGTAGCTCAAGTAGTACCTCAAATATTAAGGTAAAACCACTCTTCCATTCAGTGTTTTGGGTAAATTGACCCATATTTGGTAAAAAAAAACACACATGACATTTTTAAGTAAAAATAATCGAATACGTATTCAAGTTTTAGGTATTTTACTCCATCTTTTTTCCGTGTTTTAGGTAAATTAAAAGATACCGCGTTATTACCACAACTTCTCTTTTTTAACCTCTCCAATTTTGATTTCAGTTCCACCAAATACCTTAAGCGTATTGAGTATTGTAATATCAAGTAAATTATCTAACAGAATCATTGCCCTAATAGTTTGTATATAGCCTCAGGTATTAGGTAAAAACACTCTTGCTTTCAGTGTTTTAGGTAAATTGGCTAATATTTGGTACAAACAGAAACACTTTATTATACGTTTTTAAGTAAAAAGTCAAAATGTATTCAAGTTTTGGGTAATTTTCCTAATCTTAGTAAAAAGTAAAACCACTCTTGCTTTCAGTGATTTGGGTAAATTGACCAAGATTTGATAAAAAAAGGGAAAACACTTGACTTTTTAAGTAAAAATCTAATACGTATTCAACTTTTAGGTATTGTGCCGTTTTTACTGTGTTTTAAGTAAATTAAACTTCTCTTTTTCAACTTCTTTAATTTAGAATTCAAATACCCTTTAACGTGTTGGGTATTGTATTATCCAGTGCAACAGCAATTGGGTAATTTGCCTAATCTTTTTTCCGTGTTTTAGGTAAGTGCCTAACAGCAACAGCTCAAAGATTCCCTCAGGAATTAGGGTAAAAACGCTCTTGCTTTCAGTGTTTTGGGTACATTGACCAATAACTGGTAAAAAGAAAAAAAACCTTATAGTTTACAGTATGTATTCAAGTTTTGGACATTTTGCCTAATATTTTTCTGTGTTTCGGGTAAATGAAAACGTAACAACTTCTCTTTTTTAACCTTTCCAATTTCGTATTAATTACCATACACCCTTTAACATCCATTGAAGTTCTACCCCAAGATCTTGGATACTACCTCAGGTATTAAGGTAGCACTACTGTTGCTTTAAATAAAATTGGTAAAACACAAGGCAATATGTATTCAAGTTTTGGATATTTTGCCTCATCTTTCCGCAACGGAAATCGCCGAAATAAGTGACTTCAAAGGTAATCGTCTAAATTAATTCCAAGGGCATAATAAATTAATTCAATTGTTGATTATCAAGTGGAGCGTGTAGCTGAATTTAAAATTTTTACAACTTTGCATCTACTATTTTAATTCCATTCATCACCTGGAACATGTGTCATCTTCAGGACGTGCACACGCATACATTAACCAATAAATGACTTGTGGAAAATTTCCCAAAACTAAATATTTGAAGAAGATTACCTCTCGACTTGATTTGACTGTTAATTAAGCGAGACTGGGACAGATTTTCCCAATTAAAAACACAATAGACCCAGATTTAATTAGTGTGGTGGGCAATCTATAGTTTTTGCATTCGGTTAAGGTATTGGTGTATTGACTTAAGTTATAAATTATTCCAACAATAGCACCCCACGAGGAATAACTATTTGATAATTTATGAGTTGATCCATGGGGAATCCTCAAGAACCCCTTTACTTAATTTACAACTGAAGTCAATAAAAGTATAACCGAAACCGCGATTCGAACTCGCAACAACAAAACGTTGAAATCGAAACCGAACCTGTCAAGTAACAACAACGGAACCGGCCGAGTAAGAAAAACAGTGTCAATAAAAGTGAATCCAATCCGAACGATATCCGGTAAGTGACCAACCACCGAAAGCTCCCTTATCAGAGGAGCTTTGTGATAAGAATGCCAGGATCGCGGTGGCTAGGAACCAACAAAACACTGTCACACACTACCTGCTACGATTATCATAGTTGGCACAGGTAAACGAAGCCCGTCTGATATTCGACGCGATCGTTTCACGACTGTTTCTCGGCGACCGGCAAATGTTTCCATGTTGGCAGCGCCACCGCAGATAAACAACGCCAGACGAAGAATATACACCTGGAGATGCGGCGTTGCTGTTTTTTTGTGCAACGCCAACTGAGCAACCACCACCAAAAAAGTGATAACATTCTTAGTTCCTCCTACTTACTGCACCAATTACTTAGGGAGTAGCCCTAATGTGACCATATTTTAGTGTGTTAGAACAAAACATCTAAAAACTATCTTGTGAGCAGTGGTTGGTCTAAGTGAGCCATGAAAGATAGGATAATCAAATTTATGTCTAAAAATATTATTAAGAGTAAAAGCGACAGTTTATGTGGCGAAGATTTTTTAAAAACAATGCTGCTTTTTGACGCTTTCCCCTTTCCCCTTTTGGTATTTCCGAGGGTATTTTATAAAATTGTCGATCTTCAAAACCTTCACGTCTTAAAGACTATACCTCGTCAAATGGTCTTAGAGTAAAAGTAGAAATGCTTTGGCGCAAAAACATAACTTTTACTCTATGACCAAAAATGTTAAACTTTTGCCTGTGACTTTTTGAATATGATATAACGCCACGCCACTGACCGCCTCACCTGTCGATTTCAAGAAATATCAACACGGGCACAGTCTAATAACTCTAATGAATGAAAGTGGTCGCTGGGTCACGTGTGCGGCGATTGATCTTGGCTCTTGAACGCGGACCGCAGACTGAACCAAGGTTCAGTAATCCAGTGTTGCCAGATCTGGTGAAGTTTCACCAGATTTGGTGATTTTGATTATTTTTAAAAAAACAGTTTACTTCAAAAATAATATGCAAATAGAAAATTAAGTAAAAAGTGAAGGTGTTTATTTTATTTTTCGACCAATAAATGACTACATCTATTCGAAAATGACATGATGTTTATTTGGATTTTATTAGTATTTTTTTAATTTTAGTTAGTGATTAAAAAATCGAAAAATTAAACCGAAAATAATGTTATTTTAGCTGATTCGCTCATTTTAATTCATTTTGGAAATTGAACCCATTTATTTTGCATAATCTTCATAAAACATACCAGAAAAGCACAAAAATTAGTCGAAGTTGATGTTATTTTACTTAAATTTAAGTCAAAAACCCCCAAAACGTTTCAACTTCTTAAGTGATTAAGCACATTTTTGGAATAAAACCACATGTGTTTTTTGAAAATTGAAAATCACCAAATTAGATGAAAATTGATTATTTTCAGTTCGCCATATCAAAACACATCAAAATCACAAAAATGAACCGAAATTGATGCTATCTTCCCTGTTTCACTTAATTTAGCTCGTTTTTGTGAAAAATAAGTCGAAAAACTAGCTAAATAGTTCAAAAAATTATGTTTTTTTGTGAGATTTCACACTCTGCTAAAAGCAGAGCCTTTTTTGCTCAAAACAAATTAAAAATTCACCAAATGAAAACGAAAAAGAACGAAAATAGTTTTATTTTTGGCTTTTTAAACTAATAAATCATTCAATTAGTTCATATTTCAATTAAAAACCAATTCAGTTTGCAATTAAAAATTACAAAAATAAACCGAAACTGATGGTGTCATCATTGTTTGTTTTTTTTAAATTAGCTTATTCCTAAACAAAATTTCAGAACAAAATTTTTTCGAAAGTTGTGTTCTTTTACCTTTTTTAAGCTTATAAACACGTTTTTGAACTATTTTACTTAAACATGTACCTGGTCGAGACAAAAATAACGATTTTGATATTTTTATATTCAAAAAAAAATTTTTTTTAATCTGACCAACACTAACTGAAAAATGAACAAATTCAATCAAAATTGATGTTATATCAGCTTATTTTCGCTCGGCTTAGTTCTTTTATTTTGAAAAAATCTTGTCAAAATCACAAAGTGGTTAAAAGTGGTGTTATCACAAAATGTGGCTCATTTTTTGGCAAAGTTTCGCCAAAATAAGCCGAAAAACTTTTCAGTAAAATTCTCAGTTTTGTGGTCGAAAAATCACCAAATTGTTCCAAGAAAAATTATGTTTTTACCCAACTACTCACTTCCTAACTAAATTGACATAAACCTTTTATTGAAAAGATTTAATACATCAAATTTGATAATTCGGCAAAAATGGTGCAGCTTGCATATGGTGATACTTTTCTTTGCGCTGGCATTGCTGGCAACGCTGTCAGCATGAGTAAGCCAAAAAGTCGTGGAAAAAGTTCAAATCTGATATTCGGACAATAAAATGCTCTAAATGGACGAAAATCTAAATATGGAAGATGTTACGAGAGAATTGTCTCTAATCTTATGCTTACTGTGGAAATAACGGCTTGTGCAAATACAGCCACCCGGAGATTGTAAATTATGCTAAGATGGTTATAAAGGACCAAATTGTGGCGCCATAGTGTCCATTTTGTGAAACTGGTCCGACTTGATGATAAGTGAACTAGAATATTAAGAAATTAAAAAAGGAACGAATGGAGCTAAACTGGCTGTGAAATTGCACATACACACAAAATGAATACCTGACCAAATGCTACTTAGTAATTTAAAAAAAAAAAGTGGCGTGAATAATTAAAATTAATTAGCAAAATCTCCTGTAACCTTTTACGACCGAACTTCATCTCTCCTCTCAATTAAAAGAAAAAGTACCGAATAAAACAATAGACACATAAAAAATAACCAGTTAGAACAGAAACGTCTAAAAGCTAATCTTTGGGAACAGCAAGTCACAACTGTGTTATTATTTACAGTTTACATTACTGTGTTGGTAATTGTAAGAATTTTGTTAGGTTTACGTATTTTTGACTCGTCGTGTTAATTCCGGACGAGCTTTGGTACACAACAGGTGTTTACCGAAGAAATTAGGTAATTTAGACGGTTATCGCAGGAAAAAACTTTCGAAACAAGAGCTATCACAGAGTAAACTTCATTCATAATAAAATAATCAAGTAAAATGGAATTTCCTCTGCAAGTAAATTTTATTCATTTTCAAAGTATTTTGGCCTTTTAAGCTTATTTTGGACAACAATTACAATTTCAACAATTACGTTTCTGCCAGAGAAATGAGCTAAGATGCTCAAATCAAGCTGACATACAATATACACCCTATTTTAGTGACTTTTCGGCTTGTCTGTTTTGTAATCAAAGATTACAAAGATGTAATCTTTGATCTTTTTCGAAAAAACTAAATAATAAAATTATTGCATTTTTTATTGAAAAAATTATCTAGTAAAACGCCTAAAAATACAAAACCAGCGTCCTTTTCGATTTAAAAAAGCTGAATTATTAGCTCAAACACGTGCTTTCAAAACCTGAAAAAGGCAAAAATATAGTGTAAAATTTTCAGAACTAGCAATTTTTTTCAGATTTATGAGTGATTCTGATTGCTGGCCCAGCACGCGTAAGGAGCACTTCCTGCCCTTGACCGCTGTAATAAATTATTCCATCCACAGTAGCATCTAATTAATAATTTTCTTTCCGTCCCTCCTCTCTCCCGGATCCGCTAAATGGGGCAAGGTAATATCGGGTGTACCAACTTTCCTCGCTCTCGTAACGAGTTTAACATACGATCGTATCAGATGGGCGGACCCTCAATAAATGTATAAATAATTTCCGTAACGGGCAACTTTCGGTGTGCATTTCCACTGGGACGTAAATTTACACACCAGACCGGAAAAAGTCCGCACACGCACTTGCGTTATGCAAGAGTTCAGCTGTTGACGCCTCTCATTTTACACCCACGCGACCGTACGCCACTGTTTTGGCGAATTTGAAACGAATTTAATTGGAAAATTGGGATTTTGTTTGGTAAACAGGAAATTAATCAAGTCATTTCTTGTGATGGAGAAAAATGGGCAAATTCTTGATGGTAAACATACGAAAAAAACTAAAAAATCGAATAAGGATACATATTTTATTTATGTAAAATTCATAAATGAAACCGTTAGAAACGCAATTGACAAGCTGACAGCAATCATCCGCAATAATAAATCATCTATTTCTAAATATAGAATATTAGAATAAAAAAATCGTAATTTTTATAACTGTGGAACAATACAGTCGTTAAAAATAAAACCAACCATAATAATACATTGTTACAAATTTAATATTAGTTTCGTATTAAATCCAGATGTTGGTAAACATTGAAATAAGCTTAAAACAATTTTAACTTGATATACACATGCATTATTTTTCCATCAATATTCTAAACATTGTAAGGAATAGAGTAATAAAAATAAACGCAAAAAAAAACAATTTTATGTCCATGTCAAATCTATAAAAGTTTAATCAACAACCCAAACAAATCAGAATAATTAAACGAATTACAGTCATTTTTTCAACTGATGGTCTTTTTCAGTTTTTATTCAATTTCAAAAACCAAAAAATGCTATTTATTTCATTCGTTAAAATTTTGAATAGAAAAGTCTGAAAATTTGTGACCTTCTTCAGTAACACTTTTTAAAATACTTTGTTAAAAAAAGTCAATTTAAAAAAAGAGTTAAAATTTATACAGACTGTTCCGTCTAAACCCCACATTAGAATTATTGAAAGTTCTAATAAAGATATTTATCTAAAAGTTGGTGCTCAGTCATAATCCGTTGAGTTCTGCTCATTGAAAATATTTTCAAGATGGCAGCACTTCCGGTTATACCGGAAGTCGCTACTAACTTTCTTATTTCAAATGGAAGGTTATATTTTTCACTGCGTTTTTGGATTAGTTGAGTTATTTTAATGGAGTTTTTATCAGCTTTCCCTATACCCAAGTTTAACCGTTTCCGAGATATTTAGGATTTTTGAAAATTTTTGAATTTGCACCTGTCCCTTAAAAAATCGGTGACTCGCATAGTTTTAGAGATTTCGAAATCACAGTTGGAGAATTAAAAGAGAAAGCCTATATCTGTTGTTCACTGTGTTCAAAATTGGAATTGAAGTTAAACCCAAAAATTTAGGGTTAAGTTTGGACAACTTCAAGTACCCATTACTTAATTTTTTTCAAATGGGATGTCCCAATTTTTATTTTACTAGATGGAGGAGATTTTTTTTCTGCATCTATCTGTATTAGCATTCCCTATACCTATCTGTGATAATTTCTAAGTTATGTTGTTTTATTTTGTCATTGTAGGAAATTTCTTACTACCCACAGCTATTTTTGCACAGTTTGCTATAAAAACATTTCTGATTAAACTTAAACGACAAACTCTGTTCAACATTGTGTTATGATACCATGAAAACAAAATAAACTAACTGGGTGTTGGTTTGAAAAACTTTAATTTCTCACATTTTTTCATTCGTTTCCATGGCAACGTATGAGAAAAGACCTATGGCTAATGAATTTCTCAATCCCATCAAAAAGTTATTGTAACTTGAAAACTATTAAACATAAGTATAGGGAATGTTAACACAGATCCATGCAGAATTAAATTCTCTACCATCTAGTGAAATAAAACTTTTGGCATTTCATTTGAAAAAAATGAGTTATCGGTGCTTAAAGATTTGCAAATTTAACTTTAAAAATTTGGAGTTTGTTATTCTATTTTAGAAATTTGAAGACACCAAAGAAAAGATCTAGGCTTCCTCTTTCAAATGAGCTGAAAAATATTTCCAAATTTTTAAAAATGGCAGAGTTATCGATTTTTGAACTGAAAGGTACAAATCCAAAAAAAAATTAAAAACTAGAAATATTTCGTAAACGACTAAATTTAGGTATAGGGACAGCTTATGAAAACTACCTTAAAATAACTCTAGTAATTCAAAAACGCATTAAAAAATATAGCATTCCATTTAAAATAAGGAAGGTATAACCGGAAGTGCTGCCATTTTGAGAATATTTTCATTGAGCAGGACCTAAAAGATTATGGTTGTACACAAATTTTAAGATGAATATCATTATTAGAATATTTCTAATGTGGGGTTTAGACGGAACAGCCTGTATAGGTAAGGTTCTTTTATTAAAAATTGTTTAAACCTTTTGAATCAGAGTTCAGTTGTATTATTTGATATAATAACAAAAAAATCAATGAGTATTTTTTCTTTAGTTCGTAGTTTTTACATGAATCACTCTGCGTAATTTTTTACAATGTATAGTACCATGAGATCGAAAATGTTCTGAATTAGAGCAAGCCTTGAAAGTGAGGTATAACTTTAGCCACATCATAAGACATGTAAAACCAGCGTAAACAACATAACCTCAAAAGTGCGGCCGTAAACAAACGGCTAAAATGTGGCTAAAGTTCCGCAGTCACAGCTTACTCCAATTCAGAACATTTTCGATCTCATGTTATTTACTAGTTGCAAATATTTTCTCGTTATCGTAACCTTACGAACGTGGTATCGCAAGTATCACATTAATTATTTAAAAATTAACAACCTCACAAGTCTATAAATTTGTCAGACTTGTATCTAAAAAGTTTCATAAATGACAAACATCACTAATTTTCCATAAATTTTATTTTACAAACTTATACATTAATAATAATAATTAAAAGAGTTCATGTGGTTAAAATTTCTCTTTTGGAACAATTAAATGAAGAAAGCAAATAAAATACGAGATGAACTCTTTCTTTGTTTTGTTTGCGTGAATTGATGCCTTTTACTTTAAAAAATAAAAACCTATTTTGTGTCGTAAATGATTTACCATCACTTAATTCGTTGAATTGTTAAACACGTAATTATTTTAAAGACTAGCGTTTACATTTGCGTGTAATAAAATATAAATATTCAAGTGCTCTCACTCCAAATGACACTAATTGTATGCGCATAAAGTACGAAAGACTTGTGCCGTTATTTTGTCATGTTTATATTAAAACAATTTTCAATTAAGCAACAAACATGTTAATGTTCATGCGATATTGAGTTACACGTTTTTAACACAGACAATAAATTTAAGACGAATTGTTCCCTCTGGTAGCACCGTTTCAGTAAAGTAAATATTGTTACCAACATTTATGATAAGCATTGAAAATTAACTTCCTACTACAAGCTATTGTTTTGTCAGAGTAAAATAATAGTCATTATATGGACTCAAGAGTGTGATTCGAAGTTACTTGATCTGTCAACTAACAAATTTATGTATTTTTTAAGTATGTCACATAAAAATAAAAAACAAGTAATTAAATTAATTAACTGTCAAGCAATTTGCAGTTTTTGCATAATTACAACACTGTAGTTGTTTCGATATAATGCATAATTGTGATCATCTATAAATCATCAATGTGTCCGTTGACATTTTGCTTTTTAATTAATATAACCGCTACCTCATTTTTCCACAATTTCAATTACTAAAGCTGCGAAGGCCGCTTTTTACGTAATCAATTATTCAAATTCAAAACTACCACAGTTTGCAGACCCATCTGCTAATTGCTCTCCAAACAAATGTTACAGAGCGTTTATTCTTGCCCATTCAAGGTTGGCTTCACATTTTATAATCTGATGGCAATTAAAACTAACCGAAATAGACAATAGCGAAAAAGTTGGTAACGGTAAGTGGATTGAGCAGGAAATTAAAGTAAGAAAAATCAAAATGGGAATAAAAAAAAATTGATAAAAAATCAAACATAATCCTGTAGCCTGTATTTTCGGCTACAACTCGCTTTTTAAAGTGAATATTTTATTAATTTATTATTGAGTTACGTTATCTTTGTTAATTTTTTTATTTTTCAAAATTTCAAAATTACTATACTTATATTCTCGCATTATTGGTTGAGGAAAAAGTCTGTTGAATGGACGTCACGGATGATTATTCATAAAGTCGGATTTTTTCCGTTGCGTTTTATGTGCGCTCAAGAGACGATTAAAATGCAAATCGCAAGAGGTCATTAAACAACAAATTGCTTACCTTTCCGTACAGCGAAAAAGTCTTCGGGAAACCACCGATGTTGTCACTGAAACGAAACATCCAACATTTTACTACCGACCAGTCGAACGATTATTTACGACACAAAACAAGCTTTTTCGAAATATTTTAATTAAAATTAATTTCATAGACAAGAGCGTAAATACTGTCACGAGCAAAGATCGTAACTTTCGGTTTCGCTAAAGAACGGTTTTGTTATGCAAACTAGCCAATAGTTTATTCCAAGAAGCAGTTTTTCAGGTATTTAACGACCACAAATGTGCCGTGATACCTTTTCTTAAGAAAAAATATTTTTTAAAAAGCTATTATTGCAGTTGAACTTTGATAAGTCGAATGATTTATTATTCGATTCGAAAAGTTGAACTTCGATAAGTCAAATTTCTTAATTTGCATTTCTAGGTAGAACTTTATTTTCTCCCACCATTCATACTTTGAGTCTAGCGACAATTTTTTTACACTTTTTTTGCACAAAACAGCATAGTTTGTCTTAGAATGTCAAATTACTTTTTTGTTGAAAAATATCAATTCTTAAAGGCTTTTATTTAGCTCACAATGTTATCTGTCTGTCGGTTATTTTTTCGGAGCCAAAATTTGAAAGGGTTCCCGTTGTCGCACTGAATTGAAATTTTGCATACTTACTTAATCTGCGTGACAACGCAATTCTATATAGTTAATTACCCCCTAAAGGGGTTAAATGGGGTTTTGAAATTCTAGGTTATGTTTACAAAGAAGTTCTCGATTTGTAAATTTGAGAGGGTTCCTGTAGTCGCAATGAAATGAAATCGAACATGCTTACGTAATCTGCGTGACAATGCAATTTTATATAGTTAATTACCCCCTAAAGGTGTTAAATGGGGTTTTAAAATTTTAAGTTATGTTTACAAAGGGGTTCTCGATTTGTACGTACCGTAACTTATACCGACGTCATTTGTAAATAAATAACAAATAAAGACCAAAAAGCAAAAAATAACAATATATAAAAAAATGTTTTTTAAAAAAGGCTTTTATTTAAGAGATGCGTAAAAAGTAAAAAATAATGCATTTCAGTCACAGGAGAATATTTTTTCTTACAGGTTAAAATTCTAAAATTTATAATAGCTTTGGGAGTTATAAAACTACGGCATTACAGAATTACTTTGTTCAATTGCCAACTCCCAAAGCTTTTATAAATTTTAGAATTTTAACCTGCAAGAAAAAATATTCTCCTGTGATTGAAATACATTACTTTTTACTTTTTAGTTCATCTTTTAAATAAAAGCTTTTTTTAAAAAAACTTTTTTATATATTTTTATTCGTATACCTACTGCTATTAAAACTTTTTCTATTAATTCGCCATTTTCATTCAAATCTTAAGATTCTTCTTTTTTTCACGTAATTTTCATAATACGAATATTGGCAACTGCTAATCAAGTTATGGAAATTCGATTACAGCATTAAAAAGAAAAAATAATGTCTTTTGATTAATTTTTTGATTTGCTTGGTGCTTTTCAACCTTAACTATGGTCTTATCATTTATTATTCATGTTTATACAACTCCTGTCATTTGCTTAAAGAAAAACTTTCGGTAAAGTGGTCGTATTTTTCTAATAATTTCTAGTTTTTTTTCAGAATTCCTTTTGCTTTTGTTGTTTTCTTTTTGTTTTATTTTCTGTTTTGTTAAGTAGCTTTTTCTAATTTTTCATTTTAGTAAAGTGTAATTTTTGTGTAATTGCAATATTCATTTATTTCTACATTTATCTATTTATGTTTGTGTTTATTTATTTAGTTAGTTTGTTACAGGCGTTATAATAATTATTTTGGATAGCAGTTGCTAGACTTCGCCTCTCGAGTTGTATTTATTAACAATTCAAATAAAGACGGCGTAATATTATTATTATTATTATTATTATTGTTATTATTATTATTATTATTATTATTATTATTATTATTATTATTATTATTATTATTATTATTATTATTATTATTATTATTATTATTATTATTATTATTATTATTATTATTATTATTATTATTATTATTATTATTATTATTATTATTATTATTACTATTACTATCTTCTTGCTTATAGCTATGGTCTTATCATTTATTATTCATGTTTATACAACTCCTGTCATTTGCTTAAAGAAAAACTTTCGGTGAAGTATTCGTATTTTTCTAATAATTTTTAATTTTTTGTTCAAAATTCCTTTTGCCTTTTGTTGTTTTTTTTCTTGTTTTATTTTCTGTTTTTTAAGTAGCTTTTTCTTATTTTTAATTTTAGTAAAGTGCAATTTTTGTGCAATTGCAATTTTCATTTATTTATACATTTATCTATTTATTTTTGTGGTTATTTATTTAGTTAATTTGTTAAAGGGGTTATATTATTCTGGATAGCAGTTGCTAGACTTCGCCTCTCGAGATGTATTTATTAACAATTCAAATAAAGACGGCGTATTATTATTATTATTATTATTATTATTATTATTATTACTATTACTATCTTTTTGCTTACAGTTTAGGATTTTAGAATTTATAAAAGCTCTGAGAGCATAGTAATTGTGCAGTATGGTAGTATGAGCTCTGTTAAAAAACGATCTTTTAAATTTTTAGTACATTTTTTAATTATCTGTGATAATATTAAAGTAAATATTGTTGTCATAATAATTTAACGGAAGTTACGTATGTATGCAAAATTTCAGTTTATAACTTTCAGATTTAGTATCTTCGTTCCTGTGAAAGGTAAATAGGGGTTAATTTTACCCTTAAAAAAACAAGCCGGCTGAAGGACGTTTTTTGCTTCGTCGAATGGCATTGATTTTATCTTCGTATTTCGTTTGTTTATTACAATAAATTGTTAGTTGTTTATTAATTAATAATTAAAACAAATATTATTGTAATATCACGGAAATTACGTGTGCATGCAAAATGTCGGCTTATTGGAACAAAAAGCGATTTTGTTCCAGGTGTTAATATCTTCGTTTTTGTCCATAAAAATTTGTGTAACAATTTCATTCTTTATGTATTATTAATAGAAATAGATATTATTGCACTGAGATTACGTGTGTGTGCAAAATTTCAGCTGGCTAGGATCACAGGAACTCTCATACTTTGTATGTTCGTGTTTTAGTAAGTTGGTAAAGTGAAGAAAAACTATAAAAAATAAAATTTAACTTACATCCGGGTGGGCTGTATGACCCCCCTCTGGGGTGTACTGTCGTGAATCCTGACCTCCTTGGCGTCCACCTCCATGCACTTCTCCTCCTTGTCCCCCCCTTGAGAATCAAAAATCCACATCGGTCCACACCCTCCCAAAATCTCATCGATATTTCTATGTTTGGAAATAAACAAATTCGCTGTTTTCTTTCCCTTATTATTACTTCTCACTGGGACATTATCATACGGACTTAACCTCCCTTCTGGCATTTCCAACCCCTCAGGACTCGCCCGATCGCCCAAAGGGGCCTGAGTCTGGTCGAACTCCTCCGAGTGCGAGTTTGACTGCAACCACCAAGCCTTCTCCCCCGATTCCTGGTGCCTGATTGCATATTTCGGTTTCTCGCTCTTTTCCTGAGCTTGCACCATTTCGGGGATATTCTCAGCGCTGCTGAGCCACCACGAACGCTCTCCTGAGTCAATGTGTCTGATTTTGTGGCGCTCTTGGTAGTCAGCATCCATGATGTTGCTACTGGGCTCGGTGTCAGTGCTTCCTAAGCGGAAAATCTTCTGAGGGGATTCCTCGGAGTACGTTTGCACCCCTTCAGGGACTTCGGCGTTTTTGTCAAGCCACCAGGGGATTTCCCCGGAATCGACATTGCGTAAAAACGGTTTGGGTTTAGGTTGGCTCTTTTCGGAGTCTTTTGGGAGGGAACTGGAGGCTGTGGTGTCGTCCAACCACCAGGCGCGTTCCCCGGATTCGATTTTTTTGACGTTTTTGGCCGGTTTTTGGTCGCTTTTTGGCGTGGTAGGGGGGCTTTCGTCCATCCAGTTGATTTTGTCACTGGATCCTGGAAAAAATAAATGATTATCATGAATTATGTTAACCGGAAATTTTTTCTTCTCCGAAAATCGTAACTAAAATCAAGAAATTTAGTATTTTAGATGCGATTTTAATACTTAATACATTTTTTTGAGCAGAAGACCAATACTTAGTGAAGATATGATAGACAAAGTAAGTAGTACGAGCAACTATTTCAAAAGAACTTCAACAAAGCTCAAAAATTAAAAAATCATAGAAGAATGACGATTAACACTGAGTTGGTCAGGTCAAGTCAGGTCAGACCATTGTACTACTTAGTACACGAGTATTTCAAGAGTTTAATGTTTTAGGTTGGACTTTCATAGTTCTTTTTTCCTACTTTTTTATAGAAGAATGACTAACACCGAGCTGATCATTACGTGATAAACTTTGTAACATTACTTAAAAAAAATGTTACTAAGCTCAAAACATAAAAAACAAAGAAGTTTATTATTTTAGGTGTGCTTTTTATAGTTCTTTATTTCCTAGATTATTATTATTATTATTTTTTTTTGAAAGAACAACCAATACATAACTAGTCAGATCAGGTCAGGTCAGTTAAAATCGTTTCATAAACTTATTACCAGTATTTCAAGACTTGAGGTAAGATTTATAGATTGTCTTTCTTTCTTTTTTTGGAACCAGAGGAACACCGAGCTTGGTGAAGATTTGATAACTTAGTATTTTGAACAAAGTTTAACTAATAAGCCCAAAAAATTGAAAAATCATAGAAGTTTAGTATATTAGGTACAATTTATAGGTCTTTATCTCCACTATTGTACTTCGTCTTTGGAGTAGAACGACCAACACCAAGTTTGGTCAAGATATGATAACTTTTTAAAATAACTTTTCAAGGCTTAGTGAAAAGTTTAAAAAATAACAGAAATTTAATGTTTTGAGTACGAATTTTACGAGTTTTTCTTTTTTGTCAAGTTTTTCTTGAAGATAAGCGACCAACATTAAGCTTGGTCGAGAGATGTTAACCTTGGAGCGAGCTTAATATTTTAGCTAGAATGATACTATACAAGCAACTCAACAGAAATTTTAATTAAGTCTGAAATTTTTAAAAATCATAGAAGTTTAATATTTATTTTAGATACGATTTTTAAGTACAATTCTTGTTTCCTATTTATTGGAGAAAAATTACCAAGATCGAGCTGGTGACAAACCCTAGTACAAGAATTTCAAATTTTTTTAACTAAGGCCCAAAATTTAAAAATGTTTAGTGTTTTAGTAGTTCTTTTCATACTTTTCTAAGGCCGAAAATTAAAAAAAACATGGTTTGGTACTTTAGTAGCTGTTTTCGAACATTTTTTTGGAAAAGGATGACGACTAATACCGAGAAGATATTTAGACCTAGTATTTCAATAAAATTTTAACTAAGTCCGAAAAATTAAAGCAACCCTAGGGATAAACCCCTAGGGTTTGATTTCCTAGAGGAAATCGGTGTACAAAATTGATTTCCTAGAGGAAATCGGTGTACAAAATTGAAAAAAATCAAGGGTAAAATTTTCAGGAAATCACTAAAAATTCAGGGAAAATCATAGGGGAAATATAGGGAAATCAGAGGAAATCAAAGGATATCAGAGGGAGAAATCATAAATAATTCAGAGGAGGTGTACAAAATTTCGGGTGCAGTTTACCCCTCGAAGAAATCAAAGAAATGTGGTTTTTAACGTTCTTTTTTTTTAGAGAAAACTTAAAAAACTCATAAAGTTTGGTATCTACGAGTATAGGTACGATTTTTACCGTTCTTTTTTCAACAATGAAAGACCGATAAAAAGCTGGTTAAACTTAGTATATCGAAGTATCTCAAAAGAATTTGACTTTTCTAGTTCAAAGTGTATAATCTCTAGGTTTATTAACTTTTTCTGAAACGAGAAAAAATTCTCGTCTTTTGGAAAACCATTTTTTCAAGATTTAATATTTGATCAACTCAAAAATAAAAAAACATGGTTTTTGCAAAAATTATTTTCAAAACTCTTTTGTAGATAGATTTTATTAAGATTTAAGAAACTAAGCGCTTTTATTTGTAACCCAATAAATAAAAAATCCATTTTATCTTACAGGTGCAGTTTTTTAGGTACATTATTCCACTGTTTTCGGTGAGAGAAATCAAATTTCTCTCACAAAAGAGATAAAACTATTTTTCTACTCACAAGTAAGTAAATCTGACAGCTTTATCTCTCTTGTAAGAGAAATTTGATTTTTCTCACCAAAAACAATGGTATAATGTATAATGGTATGAGATAAAATAAGATAAGATAAGATAAAATGTCGTATATCACACGTGACCGAAATACCATTATAAAGCTTGTGAGAAGTGTCAAAAAAAGTGTCAAAATTCTCACTTGCATACAGGCTGTAAATGAAATAAGTACATTAATTTTAACTGGGAATAGAACTCGTCAAGACAAACAATTTTTCCTAATAACTTTTTTTTCAAAACGTTTTAGTTTTTGAGTTAAGATTATTTTAAAATCTTACACAATTTTCTTACACGCCACTGGAAGCAAAGTTACCTAGTCGACAAGATTACCGTATGAAACGGTTACCTTGGTTGCGGCTATTATTTATTGTTACTTTTCTTTGTTGGAGCATTTCATAAAAGGCTCGTCAATTTGTAGGGGGAAAAACATGATTTAAAAAAATGCGATTTTGAAAAAATGGTACATAGAAAAAGTGTTTGTCTTGATGAATTCTACCACTGGTTAAAGTTAATGTACTTATTTCGCTTACATCCTGTATAATGATGCATTTCTATCACTTATAATATATATACTATTATTCCTTTTAGGAATTTTATATTTTATCTTATAATTTTTCCAAGAATATGTTTATGTACATTGTTGTCACTAGACTGTCATGTCAGATTTGCGTAAATGCCACTGTTGTATTTTAACTCAAATAAAGATAATTGATTATTATTGATTTACTATTGAATATTATTGAATATATTATTGAAAAATATAACAATATAAAAAAGGATGAAAGTTTTATAAAAATGTATTAGGTCACGTTATGCGCCAAACGGGTTTTGTTCATTTTGCATTTTTACTTTTACTATGTATTTAATGAGCCTTAGATTTTGTACATTTTATTTTAATTACTAATTTAGGAGTTTGAACCATTTCCACATAAAAAATTGACTGGAAATTAAAACCAAAAAATGGTTTATTTGAAATATTTTTAAATTCTGCACTAAAAATTAAAATATAAAGTTTAGTACTGTGATTACCATTTTTATAGCTCTTTCTACCAATATTTTTTAAGTATTTCGAACTTTAAATAATTGATACAAGTTCGAAAATCATTGAGCTTAGCTCGTTCCGTAATCAAGAGTCACCATCACAATACTGCAGGTGTCGAAGATAGGATTTTTTTTCATCTACTATATTTATTCATTTTCGGAGAAGAACAAAAATCAACAAACCTTGATATTTGGTCTTGAACAAATTCGTAACCGGTGCCAAAGCCCTCATGAGAAATGACTTTGCCTCAGCTTCGGACTTGAGTCTTGGACTTGGTGGCGGTTTGGGCGACTCATCAGCCGACGACACCGCCATGGAAGTCCTCGAGGAAGTAACCTTCAAATCCTTCTTCTCCTCCTCACTCGCAGACGATGACGAAGTGCTCCCGTCGGAACTCGGCGACCTTCGACTCCTCTGCCCTCCTTTATCAACCCTTTGGGGCAATTTAGAACTCGAAGAACTACTCTTGTGATAAGAGGGACAACTTGTCAAGTTCTCCGAAACATCGGTCGCTTCCGAAGCCTGGACTTCCGGCTCGGACTCGGCCGAACTAGCCGAATTGCTCCTCCTCCCAACCTTCTTCTTCCCCCCTTCAGGGTTCATATTCAGGACGGATTTCCTGAAATCCTTATTCGCAGTGCTAATGGAATGTAACGACGATGATTTCGAGTCGCTTTTGGGGATTTGGGGTGGGAGGAGTTGCTTGGTGGGGGAAGTCTTCTTCGGGGGTGATTTCTTCCCCAAACTTTTGCTAGAGTTCGTCCGTGAGACACTTTTCGGACTTTGGTCACTTGGACTCGAGAATTTCATATCGAGGAACGAGCTCCAAGGAGTGGCCACCATACGTGAAACCTTGGTGTTTTTAACATCGTCCGATTGGACTTCCTTATCGCTCATTGGCCGGTTTTTGGCACGTGTTGTTTGTTTTTCGACGGTTTTGGCGATTTCGGTTCGCCGGGAGCGAGCGATGTTTGAGGTGGTGGGGGAAGGGGATGTAGCTCTGGTTGTAGTTAGGATAGTTTCGGTTTCCGGTTCTTTGGGAGAGGTTTTGACGTCACAGCGACTTGTGGGCCGGCTTTGCTCTTGTTGCGCGTGTAAAACATTGAGTAGTTCGCGATTTTTGCGAATGGTTTCGTGCGATCTGATCGCAGACGGCCTGGTGTAGGCCGTGTAACTCTTCTCCACCGAATTTTTCGGCAAAAACCGACTGGTAATATATTTCTGGGAGCTTGAAGATACATCTTCACGACTTGAAGGTTTATAGCGCGACAAATCGTCTTTGCTGAGTGAAGACCGTCCGGAATATTTCGGGACTAGATCTTCCTTGGTTATGGAAGAACGTCCAGTGTATTTGGACAAGTCTTCCCGGCTTACGGACGAACGCCGACTGGATACGTCATCTTTACTGAGAGAGGAGCGTCCTGAATATTTCGGTATGGTAGTGGAAGTGTCCAGTTCCCTACTGACAGAGCGGGTGTAGGGCCTGGTGGGGTAAAGGCGATTGTAGTTGTAGCTCGAAGAAGAGGAGCTTTTGTCAGGGCTAGGGTCACGTGACCGGGGGGTTGTTCGGGCTAAAGCCCGATATGAGACGGGAGGGTGATTTGTCTCCTTTTTTTCCAGGGTTGGCTTAAGCCGGCTTGAGTAGCTGCTTCCTGAAATTTTAAATTCTGATTAATTCAGAACTATTTATTATACAGTAACGGAAGTAATTAAAAATAATGTGCCACATTTTAGGTTTATTGAACACACACCTAGTCTTTCATATTGTAATTTTTTCAATTTTTATTTTATTTTTGTCGTCTCGTTCACTATTCACTTTTAACAATATGTGTTATAATAAAATATCATTCTCTTCACGAAAATAGTAGTTTTACATTCTTAATAAAGCCGAAAATGACAAATTTTTCAAAAATATTAAAACTCCCTCGAACTATAACAAGTAAATTATGAGCCTCACATTTTTCAAAACCTTTTGATGTTCTGTAATAAAAATAAAGGCCATTGATACGTATAATATACTTAACCCTGTCGCATTTTTTAATTTTGCATTACTTAAATTTTTAAAAGTATAGGCATTAAACCTTTGACCAACTATAATGACAACCCTTCAGTTCTTAAATATGTTGAAGAAAAGGGCCTTCTCAATTTTTGTGCTATAAATGAAGGTTATTATTGTTGTTAATAAATGTGTCATCCATTTGAAGCTGTTATATCTTCTAGACTACGTAATGTTTGAATTGTCCAGAAATGTTAATTAACATTTTTGGCAGTTTATAAACAAGACTTAATTATCTTTCAATTTTTAAATATGAGGTTCTATACTAAAAATAACAATGAGAACTTTTACGCAACTACTTTTAGTAAATTTTTGGGGGTAGTATTGGCAGTGCTGGGCTGGGTGTCATCAGTCATAACTGTAATTTAGTGTGTGATCTGTCTACAGCGTCAAGTCGTTTATTGATAAAGCTCGAATAATTACCAAAATTAAGAGAAAATAGTTTGAACAGATTTTGATAAGTTAAACTAAACAAAGACAAACAACAAAAATAGAAAGTAGAAAAAATAGTATATTACACTCGTTTTATAAGACTTCATTGTGGCACTCATTCTATTGGAGCACTCCTTCGTCGTGCTCCAAAATCATTCATTCCACAATAGGACGTCTTATAAAACTTGTATAATAATATACTATTATTGTTTATAATTGTTAACTAAAAAAATGCAAATTGATTAAATTTAAATAAGTATGAACCTAATAAAAAACCCTAAACTATTATTCTTATGATGTTTATGTGGGTATGGTTATTTATCCTTACTTCCATATTTTTTACATAAGTTTTGGTTCTTTATATTTAGGTATATAAACTTTATTTATTTTTTGCTATTTCTTTGTCTTTGAGCTTTGAGAATATTTAAACTGGATTTCTAGTAATAACCATTTATCGACGTCTACGTGGATGTACAAGTTCTCGAACTACACAATGCAAATAAAATTGACTTGATTTTTATATCTTTGGTCATTCATATACCCAACATACAATATTTTCTTCTGGTCATTTTCTTTAATTACTATTGTTCCATTTTTATCGTTGTTAAATATTGTAACAATTTTTTCAAAAATTCCTTCATTACGGGTCATATCTTTAGATGTATATGGACATTTCTACAGTACTATCATCACACCACCAATGAAACCCTCAGGTGTGGTAAATATTACAGTTCGAAATTTTATTATTTGACTCTTCTGTTTTTTTAATTATGGTAATCAGCTTTTTCATTAAAAGTATTAAAAAAGTATTAAAGTCTATTGTAATTATAAATTCAAATGATCACATAGTATTATTAGGTATACAGCAATTTACTAACGATTTTTTCACAACAAAAAAGGCACCAATACATCTTTACAATAAATTAATAGAGATTTCATCAAATCGAATTTTAAACAGTTGTAAAATTTTGTCATGGTCAATCTCAACCAGATTGCCGAGAGGAGAAATTCCAATCCCAGATGTTGGGATGGGTTTATTAGCACAATATACTGTAGGGTGCAAATAAAAGGAATCACTTGTTATTTTATAAATTCTATACAACATAATCACTCGATCCTTCAATTTCAGTGTGGTTATTATTTATTTCAACAAAAATAACTTTATGTCCAAAGGAACATTTTAGGTATTATGTGTCTGATGCTGGAACTTTTAAAAAAGAATTACATTATTTTACGCAAAATGATTATTATTATCGTTTACTCGTTTAGTTTTAAATTTGATTTAATTTGTTTGGATTCTCACTCCATAAAAGCACATAATTATTATTGTCGCCTTTCTTAATACAATGAAAAGGTTTTAAAGAATGGTTGGACTCCCTGGTGTTTGGGGTGCATCGCCCGAGGGGGACAGTCGTCCGTCTAAACAGTCAAAGTTTTGAAATTTATTTAAGCGCTCTACATTTCCCGGTTTATCTCAATTATTTATTAATATTTTTTAAATTTAAAAATTGATTTGTACTTGGAATCACATTTTCTAAAAATGTTAGTGATCAAAATTTCAAATTTAGGTCTGCATTCTGTAAATTTGGTAATAGTCAAAAATTTTAATTTTATAATTGGCCTAAATGCTATGATAGGATAAGAAATTTAAAAAAGTACCTCCAAGCATTTTGAGATATTTTGACGCAGATTCCTGTGGTGTTTTGAATTTTCTTCTACGACTTTTAGATTTTGCGGAAACCCGGGAAAGAATTAACATTGATTTCCCTATACCAGAATTTCGGTTTAGCTCGCTCTTAAGGGTTCTGAGCAGTAAGATCGAAAGTCCGCTTTTCGGATTAGCCTGCAACCCAATATACAGACTTTTATGGTTTTTCTGGGCAAAGTTATGATTGACAGCTAATAAATCTGTAACTACCGGCGGTGAAGCCATCCACAATGCGGGGGTTTTACAATTGTACCTGGGTTGCCCTCGATACTTGCAAATTCGTTTCGAGTTTGTGTGCTAGAATTGCCAGTGTTTTAAAGAAATAAAACAAAATTTACTCGTACAATGAAGAAAAAAAATTATTTTAGACAATAACCTTATAAAATAACGCTATCTATTAACATTGGATAATTACACTCTGTACACTAATACTTAAAAATTAATATAAAATACGTGATTACATAAAAATATTTATGCTCCTAAACAATACGGATTAATAATAATAAATTACATAATATAATAATAGTAAATAAACATTAAACTATAAAAAAAATTCAACGAGAACAAAAAGTATCCCTAATTGGTAAATTACGTTTTACCCGAGAATCTAAAAATTCCGGTAAAAATGCTGTTGAATAAAAGTCTAGCAATTTTTTTTTCCATAAATTCCTCCCAAAAACTTCGGTTGCGGGATATTACTTCGCAGTGATAATCTATTTGCGTATAAATAAAAAAGTAGCAAAATTCTCTGTTTGTAATTTCTAACTGGCCCTGAATTTGGTACATATAATTGTCTTTAGGTTTTAATTTTATTTTGTTCTCTTGATCTATGAAAGAGAATGTAATTTTTTTTGTTTCAACAGCCTCACGTACTGTTAAATCTTTAGAGGCATAAGGACATTTTATTTCAATGATAGCATCCTCATCGATTAAACCATCCGGAGATGCACCCAGAAACTTATAATTTTGATGAATAAAAATGCCACAAGGAATAACATCAAACTGATAAATTTCCTGAAACAAATTCCGTGCATGTTCTTCATTCGAAACCCCGTATTCTAATGATTTTGACACCATTTTTTGAGATGAATATAATAATGATTTCACAAGATTAGCTGTTGAAGTAGTGGGTCGTATTTTACAAATTCGTCCAAAATTACTGGCGGTTAAACGCAGATTTTTTTGTTTAAACCACTCTGGGTTTGCACTTTGTCCTCGCGTAATTTCATCAATCATTGTGGAGTCCACCTCTTTAAGATTATCTAAGTGTAGATTAATTAAAGTATTTAATTCATCGCTAGATTTGTCTGGTATTTGGTCATCTTCATCTAATATTCCGTAATCCTTGTCGGCTTGAAATATTTCATTTTTTCTAGGTTTTTTTATATGTTTCCTTCTACTATTTTTAATAGTACAAAATTGTCCAGTATACTTTCTTTGACTACTGTTTAAAATTTTAGTAAAAAAAGGGCGCTTTGTATTATAGTTCGAAACTGCCGCAAAACATCGTGTCGTATAAGACTTTTTTAATGAAAAATTTATTCTTTTGCCGCCTACAAATTTATTTACTATACTGTTATAACTTTCCGCAGCATTTGTATCTACATCATATAATAGCGAAGAAGCATGAGCAGCTACTCGATTTATACATTTTTCAAAATCGGGAAATATAATACTATCTTTTAACAAATTATACAGATTTTGTTCTCCAGGTTTACTACCTTTACAAAAGTACTTATTTGTATTATTTGTGTCTTTGCAATAATCGTGAAAACCTAATATATGTTTCGGGCCATTTAAAATGTCTTCTTTCAAGTTTTTTATTTTGAAATATGTTGGTAGATTATTATTTCTTCTATGTTTTACAGCACTAACTCTGGTAAGTGTTGTGTTATACTCTACCTGAAGCACTACTGTCTCGCTGGTAGCCTGAGCCATAGGCGCCATATTTCGAGGAAATCCTCGCTGTTGCGCTCTTTTCTTCATCTTTCTTCTTGCCAAAACTCGAATCGTACTGCAACAATAACGTCGTTAATGAACGTCATTTATACTATGGCAGGTATTTTTGGGGCGCCTTGGAGCTAGATAAGAGACATCGTTAAGCTTGTTAATTAATTGTGATAACTGGCATAGAGTCAGACGCTTCTGATTTTTCTTAAGTATAAATAAGTCGGGTGATCGTTCTTACTTTTGTCCCTTCTTTTTTGGTCGAGAAACTTGTGGAAGAATTCGGCGATTTGTTCCAAGGCACCTGAAAAAGACGCTGCGTTTAGTTCTAGTCAAAATTTGGCCAATTCTTGAAGCTTGAAATCAATCATGGTACAACCGGAAAGCATCCCGTTCAAAATAAATGTTGGCAGTCTTTGGCCATTCACATGTGGACTAATTATGCAATATGATAACTGTGCTTGTAAAATCTCACCGGAACAAAGCGCAATTAGCAAATCTCCAAACAATGACTTGATTAGAATTGTGTTTTGGCGACACTGGAATTTATTATAATTTTTATTTTTATTCCACCGGAAAAGAATCGTCTCTAGTGACTAAGTGTTCACTTATTGGAATTGATTAGGACCCCGAAACAAGCAGAACCGGAAACTGCTCCAGACAGGAAGTTACTAATAGTGGTGCGACGGTATGCGTTGAGAAAATAGAGAAAATTTTGATGGGTTTATGGCGAAGATAAAAATTGAAATGTAAATATGATATGGGTTTTATTGGAAGCTTGGTGAGGGTAAAAATAGATGGGAAGAATGCGGTAGCCGGAAAAATGTGCTTCGATTGTGGACGCTTGTTGTGGCTGCTTCTCAAGATTTTTGTTCTTTGATTTTTGGGTTTATTTTTACGCGTGGTGAATGCCAAGGCTTGATTACATGACGATTGAAGTGGTATTTTCTTTTTGGTCCTAACTCCGCTGATTTATGGAGAACTAATTCCAAAATTACGTTTTTCAAAATTTTAAATGTGTTTTTTTTTTTGTAAAGTATAATACTGTCTATGGCTCCGGCCCAAAGGGAGGCTAAATAAATCAAATACACGTCACGTGACTAATTATAAATAAAGCATCGTCAATCAATGACAAATCGTAAGAGATCCGGCTCGAAGGACCAAAAATGTGGACTGTATTTTCTGATTAATTAATGCAATGTTAAACAAAACTATGTTTTTAATTGATTGAAAAGGTTATTATTTGTTTTATTTAAATTAAAATATAAATCGGGTACGCAAAAGTATACTATCCAAATCAAATAAACTGTACAATTATTTATCTATCGGACAACAAAAACCAAAAGTCAATCGGAGTTACAGTTTCGGACAAGTGCGATTAAATGCTTCCTGCTTTTTTCAATACAAAAATTAACTATTCGAAAATTGTTGATCCTAGGTAAAAACACTTGACGAATTCGGATACCTCAGTCAATTTTACTTGGCGCAAAGCATTTTAACCAGTGTCAGATTCACATCTTAAAAAAGTTAGGAAATTGATTTTTTTCAAAACAATATGTCCATATCAAAACAAAATAAAACGACAACATTTTGTGTAAGTAATTAGATAATCACTGATTTTTAAATAAACAGATATCAGATATTAGGTGTCGGCTAGACGTGTTTAAAATTTCCTAGTACATATTTTTAATAAAACAAAATTAATTATTCGAAAACTATAGATACTAGGTAAAAGTGCTTGGCGAATTCAGATTCGTCTGTATCTCTTACTTATCGTAGAGCATTTTAACCAATGTCCTATCAAGATTTTTTATTTTCCATAATAAAAATTTTTTTCAAATCCATATTTCCGTTTCATAAAACAAATAAACCGACAACATTTTGTGTAATAAGATAATTACTTATCTATAGATAAATAGTTATCCGATTATCGGTTACAGACGTATTTAAAAAATTTATTTTTAATTTTAAATAATAATTATTCTAAAACTGTAGGTCCTAGGTAAAAGTGATTGGCGAATTCAGATTCCTCTGTCACTTTTACTTGTCGTAGAGCATTTTAACCAATTAACCAAAAATGGATTATTATAAAATCCATATTTTTATAACACAAACCAAATAAACCGACAACGTTTTGTGTAATTAGATAATTGCTAATCTATAGAAAGATAGTTATCCGACATCAAGTATCGGATACAAACATGTTTAATTATTTTTAATAAAAATTAATTCTGTAACTGTAGGTTCAAGGTAAAAGTGCTTGGTGAATTTTACTTGTCGCGGAGCATTTTAACCAGTGTTCTAGATGCGTTTTGTGGATCTAGAATTTTTTTGTAATATTTAATTCAAAGTTTTAAAAATTAAAAAAAAGGAAGTTTTTCAAATCCATACGTCCATATCTAAATCAAATAAACCGACAACAGCTGTGAGATATGTACAAATATGTAGTTGCTTACTATCTATAGATAAGTAGACTACCAAATTGTTTAAAATTTTCCAACTTTTTTTAGAAAAAATAAATAAATAATTACTCGAAAATAAATAATCCTAAGTAAAATTGCTGGCCGAAATCAGATTCCTCTAAAAATTCTTTATGTCTTCGAGCATTTTATCAGTGTCCCACGGCCGTTTTGTGTGTCTAAAAAATGTTTGGTTTTTCAGATTCAAAAATCCAAAAAATTCCTTTTTTAATGTCTGACACAACAACGATTTATTCACTTTTTCTAATCCTTAAACTCCCTAACAGTGCAGAAAATTGGGTTCGATTCTAAAGTTTTCGATTTTTCCGATTTTTTATTATTGGCAATAACTCCGGAAATAATGATCATAACCGATTATGTTTAATACAACTTAAAAGCTTTATCAGTTCAATTTCAAAAACGACGCCCTATAACGTCCACTTAGTGAGAAAATCCATGAAAAAAAAAATGTAGTTTCTAAATCCGTGAAATTTTTCGGTTTTCTCGATAAAATAGAAAAACTTAAATAAATTTTATAATAGTCTTTTTAGGTTCGCTGAAATCGCCATTTGAAAAATTAATTTCGAGATGAAGACGTAAAACCTACGTTGTTTTGTAGACTTTTTCATGCTGATTTTGAATACATTTTGTTAAAAAAGTCCTACGAAAGAATTAAATAATGGTTTTACACGATAGTTTTTTCCTCCTTTTTTCTCTTTATAAATATCTCGCTATTTTGTTTATACGTCCGCCTACCCACTCCTGTTAATGCTGATCAATTATTTACAAAACCGTCTGCCATAATAATCTTGTCCAATTACATTCACACATAAATATTAAATATAAACATCCTACTGTTCCTCCTTCCAGAAAATAATTGCCGGTCTAGATCCCAGTTTACATAACCCAAATTTTCCACAGACCACCGCCAACACGTTCCTTGTTGTGGCAGAACTGTTCCTTCTTACAAATTTCAGTCAATTACAAGACACGGAACTCACGGAAGTAGTCTACAGAAAAACGGGTTAATGGTTGTGATTCAAGGAACATCTAATTCTATATTTATTGCGCTCATTATTCTCAAAAATTTGAGTCGCCTCGCCTTAAACTTCTATAATTATCCTCAAACCTAATGAAACCAATATGTAAAATATCCCATTTCTAAAGTAAGCTTATAAAACTGTCAACCGAGTTTACTTTTCGAGCTAAGTAATGTATGGCGGGGTTATTTTTAAGAGACGCCCTCTATTGACTGCAAACACATTTCTCGGATGGTTTCGGCGGCTTCGGTTTCTCTGAGGACGGGAAGAATCTTGTAAGCAATTGAATGGAAAAATTGATTTTAAAATTAGTTTTTTGGTGTACGAATGTCGCGCGTCATTTCGCTCTTGGCGTCACACCAAAAAGAATAAATAAGAATAATGGAACAGTTTTCTGAGCGATTATTTAATTCATGTTTGATTTTGAAAATGGTTGAAACATGAAATGGGGTAAAACTACTCCATTACTCGTCGTCTAGCATTTTAACCTGTGGAACATTTCCAAATTTTTATTGTTTTACCATTTTCAGAGATTCTCAGGCTAATAATGCTAAAAATACTAGAGGCCTGAGAAAAATTATTTCAATATTCGGAACGAATATTTTTCCTCCTTTATTTTTCTGGTAATAATAGCAAAATTCAAACATATAAAGTACGTAAATGAAATTTAAAAAAAAGAAAAGGAAATAAAAAAATCATTGATAATTTTACACAAAGAGGTTTATTTTATCTATTGGGTTTATCTTTCCCTCCTCTTTCTCTCTTTATAATTAAAAGTAATAATTAATTAATCGCAAAGCACCTGAAAAAATTATTTCTTGTCTCATTTGAAAACAAACAATGCTTAAATGTTTTTTGTGCAAAAAATCCGTAAAAAAAGTCACTAGCTCCCAAAAAAATATTTTAAAATTAAAAAAACAATTAAACGGCATTTTGGCGCTAGCAACAAATTTATTAAGAATTTTGGGCTAAAAACATTATTTAAGCATCGTAGTTTTAGATTACCTAACCCTAGAAAGCATTAAATTTCGATAAATTTATATTTTCATGTTTTAAATTTTATTGATATTATTGTCTAATTAATTTTATTTATAAGGAAGAGTAGAGATATAGCAAAATATATAGTATAAATTTTTTAATTTTTTTATTTTCTCAATTACGGCAAAACTATTCGAAAATGTGACATTATTTTAGTCTAAACCTATGTAAAATGATCCGGGGAATCGATTGGCGTCGAGAAAATCGCCAAATTCCCAACAGTTTTTTACTTGTGATTTTTTTTTAATTTTACCTACTTTTGCTGTATTTTGAAATTTTCTCGAAAACTGTAAGTCGGAGAAAAATATTTTTTTTAAAAAAACGATATAAATTTATTATATAAAATTATATAAAAAAAGATTCGATTTGTCTAAATGTTGTGGAAGTTTTTTTCAAAAAAAAATCCTACAAGACAATTAAAAAGACTGAAAGTCTGTTCTTGATTATCTATCGAATTATCGGCATTATTGTTTTAGTTAGAGAAGAGTTTTCAGTTTTTTGACTGATAATTAAAAAAAAATCGATTTGTCTAAATGTTGTGGAAGTTTTTTTCAAAAACTCAAACCCTACAAGAAAATTAAAAAAACTGTGAAAGTCTGTTCTTGATTATCTATCGAATTATCGGCATTACTGTTTCAATTAGAGAAGAGTTTTCAGTTTTTTGACTGATAATTAAAAAAAAATTCGATTTGCCTAAATGTTGTGGAAGTTTTTTTCAAAAACTCAAATACTACAAGAAAATTTAAAAAACTGTGAAAGTCTGTTCTTGATTATCTACCGAATTATCGGCATTACTGTTTCAGTTAGAAAAATTCAGTTTTTTGACTGATAATTAAAAATAAATTCGATTTGTCTAAATGTTGTAGAAGCTTTTTTCAAAAACTCAAATCCTAGAAGAAAATTAAAAAAACTGTGAAAGTCTGATCGTGATTATCTATCGAATTATCGGCATTACTGTTTCAGTTAGAGAAGAGTTTTCAGTTTTTTGACTGATAATAAAAAAAATCGATTTGTCTAAATGTTGTGGAAGCTTTTTTCAAAAACTTAAATCCTAGAAGAAAATTAAAAAAAACTGTGAAAGTCTGTTCTTGATTATCTATCGAATTATCGGCATTACTGTTTCAGTTAGAGAAGAGTTTTCAGTTTTTTGACTGATAATTAAAAAAAAATTCGATTTGCCTAAATGTTGTGGAAGTTTTTTTCAAAAACTCAAATACTACAAGAAAATTTAAAAAACTGTGAAAGTCTGTTCTTGATTATCTACCGAATTATCGGCATTACTGTTTCAGTTAGAAAAGTTCAGTTTTTTGACTGATAATTAAAAATAAATTCGATTTGTCTAAATGTTGTAGAAGCTTTTTTCAAAAACTCAAATCCTAGAAGAAAATTAAAAAAACTGTGAAAGTCTGTTCTTGATTATCTATCGAATTATCGGCATTACTGTTTCAGTTAGAGAAGAGTTTTCAGTTTTTTGACTGATAATAAAAAAAAATCGATTTGTCTAAATGTTGTGGAAGTTTTTTTCAAAAACTCAAATCCTACAAGAAAATTAAAAAAACTATGAAAGTCTGTTTTTGATTATCTATCGAATTATCGGCGTTACTGTTTCAGTTAGAAAAGTTCAGTTTTTTGACTGATAATTAAAAATAAATTCGATTTGTCTAAATGTTGTAGAAGCTTTTTTCAAAAACTCAAATCCTAGAAGAAAATTAAAAAAACTGTGAAAGTCTGTTCTTGATTATCTATCGAATTATCGGCATTACTGTTTCAGTTAGAGAAGAGTTTTCAGTTTTTTGACTGATAATAAAAAAAAATCGATTTGTCTAAATGTTGTGGAAGTTTTTTTCAAAAACTCAAATCCTACAAGAAAATTAAAAAAACTATGAAAATCTGTTTTTGATTATCTATCGAATTATCGGCGTTACTGTTTCAGTTAGAGAAGAGATTGAAGTTTTTTGACTGATAATTAAAAAAAAAATTCGATTTGTCTAAATGTTGTGGAAGTTTTTTTCAAAAACTCAAATTCTACAAGAAAATTTAAAAAACTGTGAAAGTCTGCCCTTGATTATCTATCGAATTATCGGCATTACTGTTTCAGTTAGAGAAGAGTTTGAAGGTTTTTGACTTTTTAGAATAAAAAAATTATAACTCAAGAACTAACCCCCCCATACCAAAACAATTTGCACAATTGAAATCCTTGGACGATTTTACATAGGAAATTGATGATATCATGTTCAGTGCAATCAGTTTTTAATTTTTTTTCGATTGATACCGTTTTGTTAAATTTGCCATTTTTTTTTGCTTAATTTATTAAGACCCCATCACTTTGGCTACGACTTTTTTTTTGAACTATTACTACACCCATAAATTAACTGCAATTAAACACGGAAATTTATGAAAAATCCAAAGCGATTAAACCGTGTTTAGTGCAGTAACAATTTGACCAGCCTTCAGCTCAGCTGCGATTATTGCCTAATGGACCGGGCATTCAGTCGCTGAAAAAGCTTTCAAAAATAGAAAGAGTAACAACCTGCACTTGACAATAATAACTCAAGGATCCTGCGAACAGATAAAACTCGCTCGTAAGTATCGCTTTACAAAGCATCCGCATGTCAATAGATCGGCCGTAAAATTTCGAAAAAACGTGAAACACACCACCGAGTTGTCAATTAATTCGCGGTCGCACTCTGCCCGAGGAAGTTATTTATGTTTCTCCTATTTGTACAGACGATAAAGTATGTGTGGTCGGTGAAGAAGCAGCGACAGTCTGCTTAAAATACTCGATTCGGCTTTGATCTCGACGTTTTGACTCATGCAGATTCGAGGGATGATTCGAAAGGATGATATGGACTGGCTTTTCGGGCCCGAAATAGAGGTGTCGAAGACGTATTATTATATTTTCGGGATATGTATAGGGGAAGGCGTGCCAACACATGCGGGACGTGGATGAATTTTATTGCCCGACACGTGTCGACCGGGATTAGGGGGTTGGATAAGTGGAAGGAAGTGTTAGTCGACTGTGATAAAAACGATCTCTTTGCGTTTGTGGGATTAATCTGATGTCAAAAACTTTGGTGGGAAAACCGACAAATGATTGATTTATGTACCCTACTCGTATATTCAACAAAACAATATTTTACTCTGACACCGTGTAGAATTAAAACCCTAAGGTTTTTAATTTCATAAAATAAACCGCTTGAAAAATGTTAAGAATATTGGGCCGTTCACGATCTACAAGTAATATTTTTTCCGAGAGTTTTTCAAACATTTAATTTTTATGTTATTGCGAAAAACTGACTTGGCAATTATCCAAGTGGGTAGTACCCAACTTTGACTATGACTTTGACTATGAATGAGTTCAGTGCACAGTTGCTTATTAATTGTTCCTCTTTATAGTACGTAAAAATCAGACAAAAATAAAATAAATGGTTTAGTAGACAGATTTAAATTGGTATTTAGGACAATTTGGGGCAATTATTGTGTTAAAAGTCAGTTTAATTTAATTGAGGCAGACCTGAAATCATGCCGCCTAATTAAATGGGTTTGCGGAAGTTTCCACTTAAATTATGGCGATTATGCGATAGACAAATTTAGGAAAAAAATTTGAACAATTCACATAGTAGTACTATAAACTTAATAAATGTGAAAACTATTTTAGGCTAAACCTATGTAAAATGATCCGGGGAATCGATTGGCGCCAAGTAAATCGCCAAGCTCCCAATAGTTTTTTAGTTATGAATTTTTTTTTTTAATTTACCTATTTTTCCTTTTATTCGCAATTTTCTCGAAAATTATTAGTCGAAGAATAATAATCTTTTTTAAAAAAGATAGATAATAAACGATAATAAACTTCATGGGGTTATTTCTAACAGTCCCGGAGTTCTTGCTCGATAAATGTATAACACGAAAAATGAGCCGCTGAATTCACTGGAACAGACCGTTTTGCTCTACGACTTTTAGTTTTTGAGTTACGAATTTTTTTGTTGAAGAATAAAGTACCACAATAGTCACTACTAGGCTATCTATCCTAATTTTGAGCAAAAAATTTCAAATTTTTAAATCTTGTAAAAAACCGATATACTATGTAAAATGAGCCGTAGAATTCACTGGAACAAACCATTTTGCTCAACGACTTTTAGTTTTTGAGTTACGAATTTTTTTGTTGAAGAATAAAGTACCATTACAGTCACTAGGCTATCCTAATTTTGAGCAAAAAATTTCAAATTTTTAAATCTTGTAAAAAACCGATATAATATGTAGAACGAGCCGTAGAATTCACTGGAACAAACCGTTTTGCTCTACGACTTTTAGTTTTTGAGTTACGAATTTTTTTGTTGAAGAATAAAGTACCACTATAGTCACTAGGCTATCCTAATTTTGAGCAAATAATTTCAAATGGTAAAAGCGATTAGAACCGGTATAAAAAGCCCTACAAAATGGCATAGGTTTCAAGGCGATATCTCGCAAAAAATTTTTCAATTTTCAAACGTCGATTACGGCCAAACTAAAAGAGCTAGAGGAAAACGCTTTATTCCATTGTAAAGAGCACATCAAAATCTATAAGATAGGATGGGTTTGAATTGATTTTGAGACACTTTAAAAATTGGCCATTTTTAAGGGGGGGGGGGGTGTTAACAAATTTTTCAATTTTTTTATTTTCTCTATTACGGCTAAACTATTCGAAAAAGTGGCACTATTTTAATCCTTACCTATGCAAAATGATCCGGGGAATCGATTGGCGTCGAGAAAATCACCAAAGTCCTAATAGTTTTTTAGTTATGAATTTTTTAAAATTTTACCTACTTTTGCTTTTTTCGAAATTTTCTCGAAAACTATAAGTCGGAGAACAATAATCTTTTTTGAAAATGATAGACAATTAGAAGAGCTTTCCAACGATAATAAACTTCATGGGGTTATCTCTAATAGTTCCGGAGTTATTGCACGAAAAATGTTCCGGGTACCGGAAATCGACAAAATCGCGACCAAAATTGCAAAAATCAAAATTTTAAAAATCGAACCTAGAAACTGTTTTTCTACTTTTAACAACTCTAGAGGGTTGTATGAGCATAGAAATGTCCATAAAACTTTTATTGAGTGAGTTAAAAAAAATGTTTTTTTTTTCATTTTTGTGAAGGTAAGTGCCTTGACCATTAAAATTTTTAGCAAAAAAAATCAAAATTTTTAATCTCGTGAAAAGCTGATATAATACGTAGAATGAGCCGCAGAATTCACTGGAACAAACCGTTTTGCTCTACGACGTTTAGTTTTTAAGTTATGAATTTTTTTGTTGATGAATAAAATACTCCACTATAAAATGGCTGACCTAATTTTAAGCAAAAAAATCAAAATTTTAAATCTCATGAAAAGCTGATATAATACGTAAAATGAGCCGCAGAATTCACTGGAACAAACCGTTTTGCTCTGCGACTTTTAGTTTATAAGTTATGAATTTTTTTGTTGAAGAATAAAGTACCAGTACGCATTAGGCTACCCTAGTTTTAAACAAAAAATTTCAAATTTTTAAATCTTGTAAAAAACCAATATAATATGTAAAATGAGCCGTAGAATTCACTGGAACAAACCGTTTTGCTCTACGACTTTTAGTTTATAAATTATGAATTTTTTTAGTGTTAAACTTTAAATGCCTCTGTACCCGGAACCGTTGCCCGGAGCGGCTCCGGGTTTTGACGAGAAAATAGAGAATTTCAAGCGCTATCCGACGCTTTATTGATTTTTGCTACAAGTCTTATAGTTTTCGAGAAAAACGCAAAAAAAGTTGCCATTTTCTCTTTTTTTAAACGGCGATTACGGCGAAACTATTAGAGCTAGCGAAAAACGGTAAAAGCGATTAGAACCGGTATAAAAAGCACTACAAAATGACAAGGTTTCAAAAAAAATTCAATTTTCAAACGTCGATTGCGGCGAAACTAAAAGAGCTAGAAGAAAACGCTTTATTCCATCGTAAAGAGCACGTCAAAATCTAACAGATAAAATGGGTTTTAATTGATTTTGAGACACTTTAAAAATTGACCATTTTGTAGGTAGGGGTTTTAACAAATTTTTCAATTTTTTTATTTTCTCGATTACGTGAAAACTATTCGAAAATGTGGGACTATTTTGGTATAAGCCTATGTAAAATGTTCCGGGTACCCGCAATCGACCAAAATCGCGACCAAAATTGCAAAAATCAAAACTCTTAAAATCGAACCTAGTGACTGTTTTTCTACTTTTAACAACTGTTGTAAAGGCATTGAAATGTTCATAAAACTTTGCTAGAGTGAGTTAAAAAAAATATTTTTTTCATTTTTGTGCCTTGACAATTAAAATTTTAAGCAAAAAAATTCAAAATTTTAAATCGCGTGAAAAACTGATATAATATGTAGATAATATGTATAATATATATAATAATAATATATAATATGTAGAATGAGCCGTAGAATTCACTCGAACAAACCATTTTGCTCTACGACTTCTAGTTTTTGAGTTATGAATTTGTTTATTGTAAATTTTTAAATGCCTCTGTACCCGGAACCGGTGCCCGGAGCGGCTCCGGGTTTTGACCAAAAAATAAACAATTTCTCTTTTGAGTTTCTAATAATAAGTCTTATAGCTTCTGAGAAAACCGCAAAATATGTTACAATTTTCACTTTTTTCTATAACTATTAGAGTTAGCGAAAAATGGCAAAAAGCATTAGAACCGGTTTTAAAAACTCTACAAAATGGCATAGGTTTAAAGGCGAATTTTCTTTTTACATATTTTTGTTTTTATTTGTAATTTTATCGAAAACTACTAGTCAGAGAACGATGCTCTTTTTTTAAGAAGGTAGATAATTAAAAGCGCTTTCCAACGATCACAAACTTATAGAGTTACGTCTAATAGTTCCGGAGTTATTGCCCGACAAATGTACGAAAATCGACAAAAATTGGAAAAATCAATTGAATTGCTTGAGTTTTCGATATCAGTTCATAAAAATATAATAGTACCTATGTGTGCTGTTAAACCAAATAAAAAATCCAAAAGGTATAAAATTGAAATTTACACTTCGTAACATTAAATTATAAATTTAGTTTTCATCTGTTCACATGACTTGCCAATAATTCCTTCACGTTACAAGTTATTATGAAATAAACTGATTCAAAATAAACTGGTGCCAATTTAACTATTTTTGTAACTACAAGTTGTGAATTAGGATTAATTCCATTTTTTCACATTCTTTAGCATTAACATTAAACTTTTTAATGAAATGAACCAAAATTTTACACTTTCCAAGATCTTAATATCAAAATAACAAGTTTTTTGTTCACTTTTAATTCACATAAACCAGGTTTCCAACATCTTAGTCCACTTTTGAGAGTAAATTCTGTGACCTTGACTAGCTGTGAATGTTATGCAAAAAATACGTCAAACTTATTGTTTTTTAACTTGTGTCGGTTTTTGTGGTTCATAGTTTTTAAACGAAAAATAATTGCGTTTCGTTATATTTAGTGGACAAATTTGCTTGATTTTTCTATACATATTCACATGTCCACTGATATTTAGTTTTCAACAGAAAATCTCCACTAAAAGATGTTTGTATCAAAAATTCTCAACAAGGTTGCACAAACACGCAAAAACATGTTACTTGTTGCGCCAACATCAACAACCAAACCGAAAATTTTGCACACATTAACCAGTGTTTCTAAACCAATCACACTTACGTAGTTTCTGTAGGCGCTCATAATTTGAAAATAGCTCACACCTC
The DNA here is from genome assembly GCA_939628115.1 of Tribolium freemani. NCBI lineage: Eukaryota > Metazoa > Arthropoda > Insecta > Coleoptera > Tenebrionidae > Tribolium > Tribolium freemani. The sequence goes on from OW626785.1 coordinate 38,302,939, forward strand.
ACTTCATATTAATTAATTAGTCACAATTTTTCAAAAAACGGACCAAGTTTACATCGTGTTGAGGTCGAAACCATTTGAACCCACAAATAAACCAAAGATCATCCAACAACACACACTAAACCGAAATGGTTAAACTAATTGAAAAAACTGGCGCGGAACAAATAGAATTTATTAAAACGTTCTCGCTCTATTCTAACCACTAACTTGAGCGGATTTCGACGCCGAGCGTCTTCGGCGTCGTCTGACTTAAGTCGAGCTGAGACGAAAGGCGCCGAAAGGACTATTTAAAGAACGACTGCTTCATTTGTATGAAAATTAATTGAGGATACAATTGAACCACTCTTTGGAAAAAATCACAAGTTTTACAAATTTATCTTCAAAAAATAAATTTTGAAACATACAACTTTGTACAAGTTTATTTTTCCATTGACTGAGTGGGTTTAGTGACCTTGGCAGAGAATTATAGCGTCGGGTGTGTTTTATAGAAGCGAATAACGATTTAAAATGCTACAAGTGTTGTCAGTTGCAGGACGTTTATTATATTTTTAAGTCAGTGTCATGTCGGGTCGTAATTCCGTTTGCTAGTTTGTAAATTATCAAAAATAGATTGTGATTTCGGTGTTATTAAGCATTTTTGCCAAAATAAAATAAGAAATCATTCAAAAAATTAAAATGAAAAAATTAACGAATCGTAGAAAAGTGTATACAGGGTGAATCTACTAAAAGTATATTTTACAGGGTTTGCTGTTGAATACTTTATATATTTCTCTATGCTTTTGAATTTTTTCACAACTGTTCTACAATTCCTTATATTTAAAATTAATTAATTAATTAATTAATTAATTAATTAATTAATTAATTAATTAATTAATTAATTAATTAATTACTACTAAATAGCTGCAAAAAATGTTATTACTTGTGTCATCTAAGAACAAGCGAAATTTAAATGTGGCTTTGTGCAAAAAATCCGTAAAAAATGTCGCTAGCTCCAACAAATAATTAAGTAAAATTTAAAAATCCAAATAAACCTAATATTAGTGATTGATAGCAAAAATTTTATTAAAAGTCCAAAACATAATTTAAGCATCATTGTTTTAGAATAATATTTAATTAATATTTACACATTTTTTATTTTATGAATATTAATATTGTTAATAAATTAATTTTAATTATAAAGAAAGGTAGAAAAATTCTGAAAAAAATCACATGTGTATCACATGTGTATAGAGAACAAGATGATGTATTTAATAACAAAAGCTGACTTCGGTGCGACTATTAGTTTTTGAGATAAGTAAAAAATACTTTTAGCAGAATAACCCTGTAGTTCGACCTAAAAAGAATTGTCAACTTCTTGACAAATATTTTTTTACCAAAATTTTCGGATTTGGCAGTTGACTTTGCCTTACTTGACCTGACATGCGAGAAACCTGACTTAAATTAATTTCAATAGATTTTATTAAAATTTTTTTGGTCAATAACATAATTTAAGCATCGTTGTTATAATAATTGTATGTAATTAATATTTTCATATTATTGATATTATTATTTTTAATTAATTAATTTTAATTATAAAGACATTGAAAAATTCTGAAAAAATCTCACGTACAGAAAACAATATAAAGTATTTAATAACATAACGAAGGCCGACTTCTGTGCGACTATTAGTTTTTGAGATACAGGGTGAGTCAATGGTGGGTTATTTCTGATTTTTTTTAATATGCAACCAATAATACTGATTCCAGGTGACTAGATCGGTAATCGTTGAAAAAATTTAAAATCAATCCACGATTATATTGTTCTGGTTATTGTCAAGTTTGTCTTGACAGTTTTGCTAAAATTTCTTATGGACTATTATTATTTAAAAGATAAAAAACTAATGTTGATTCAATTAATGTTTTTAAAAATTAAACGAAGTATCTAAGTGGTAAGTGCAATTAGTATTTTTGGTTGCATCTTAGGACATGTCAGAAATAACCCACTATTGACTCACCCTGTATAGTTAAAAATACTTTTAGCAGAATAACCCTGTAGTTCAACCTAAAAAGAATTGGCGACTTCTTGACACAGCATTTTTTCAGCAAAATTTTCTTACTTGACAGTTGACCTTACCTTAGGTAAAGTCAGACTTTTTATAATTCCAATTGAGATAGTCTACTGCTATTTCTTCAAACAGTTATAAAAGACCTAATTCAGTTTATGTTTTTACTGCACTAGACAATTATATTTTTTTAGCGAGTCAAAAAGCTCAAAATATATTTTTTAACTACTTTCTCATGATTGTATATAATTACTCAATCAATTTGTAAATAATAGATTCAAAAGTGTAAACCATCACAATTTAATTTTTTGTATGTAATTGAATCCATGGTAGCTGACTACTAAAACAGGGGTGAATAACGGGTTGCCTGCTCAGCAGAAATGAAACAAGTTGATATAAAATACTTTTGGCATTATTTTACTGATAACAATTTAGATAAAAATAATATTTAACAAATTATAATATTTGGTAATAAACAATCACGTTCTAATTAATGCTTCCGTTATTTTTTAACATGTTGTGATTTATTCGGCATTTTTTTATTGAATAGAAGTAAAACAGATGGATGCTTCAAATTTTTGAGAAAAAAGAGTTTGGCCCATGAGGGGATCGAACCCGCGACCTTCGCGTTATTAGCACGACGCTCTAACCAACTGAGCTAATGGGCCAGTTACTGAATCAGCAGCCTTTAGAAAAAATGAGCACAGACCAGCTAGATATTTAAACATAACTCTTATCTAACATTTATTAAATCCTCTTATCACCAATAAACAACTTTTCGCTCAAATATCGTGAAACAAAAGTAAAATTTATTCAAAATATTACAGATCACTACAAAAATTGATAACTTATTAGTTGTCGGATTAATAATCGTGGCGCCACTGTCGCGCCCAATTTAAAAATAAAAATTAGGTTGAAAGGCTGCATCTGGTTGTAATTTTTAACACACGAATTGTTTCCAGTCGTAATTTAAGAACAAACACAAAAAATTGGTTAAATTTCAAAATTTAAACAAGTAAAGCCCCCACGGAAAAAAATTGACTCATAACCCAAATATTTGAACCAAGGTGGGTGTTGGCCCTTTGCCAACGTCTCAAACTAAGATTCAACCATCAGGAAATACTGGACGTTTCAAGCATTTCAGAATTGCTCCAATCTCTAAAATTAAACATTTTTACAACAATAAGGACAAGTGATACGCCACTGGATCCCTGACCAAGCTATACTTTTCGGCGTCTGTCAAGAGCCTCATTAAGCACCTAATTAGAGGCTTAATTAGCTTCACTTCTATCGGAAGTGAAGTACTTGACGTAAAAATAGAACCGTTACGATTTTTTTAAATTTTTTGCCGACACATGAAAATCCTCACCAAAGTTAAAAAAATAAATATTCTCACACTTATTTTTGATTTAAGTGGAAATCCCCATCAAAGTTAAAAAATAAACATTCTCACACTTATTTCTGATTCAAGTGTTTTGCTCCAATTTCCAAAAATACGGCAAAAATGTGAAAATTTTGAGTTTGATTTTGAAAAACTTCCCCAAAGAATAGAGGTCCAGGTAGGCCGTTGGCGTCGCCTCCGCGTCAAAAATGGACGCCGTGTCTATAAAAGGACGACGCCCCTCTACAGGTAATCTGAGCTACGCGACGCCAGCGTCGGCACGTGATAAATATAGCTTCGGGCGTTTTCGGGTTTTGTCGCTTGATGGCCAAGATACGGCATTCCGGTTAAATGAGGACCGATTAATTGTTGATTCGATTACTGCCACTTGTACCATTTTTGTATTGAAAAAATCACTTGGGATTCTATTTTTGGAAGTTTGAACTTGGCGCAGAGGTCACACAATGCTCACGATTCCAAAAATTTGATTTATTTTCGATTCCGATTTGTGGGCGGTGCAGAATGTTTGGTAACAAGGATCTATTTTGAAAGCGGTTTTGGCGACAATTTACGGATTGTTCACTTGGATGAGAATTTTATAGGCGAGTTTTAGTGTTACCTACGCGAAATTAAATTTAAAGTAATGTCAGACAGATCACACTCAAGTTTTATATTTAAAACTATGATGTATGGTAATAAATACAACATTAAAGAAAGAGGAATGTGGCGAATATTTGGAATGTTTCGGTTTTCAGAGTTTTAAGTCAAAGATCCTGTTCTTCAGAGTGACAAAAATATTTGGATTTATTTTGGTTTTAGGATGATTTATAAAAAACAGAATATTTATTTTTGAACTAGTGGTGTTAAATCAAAAATCTCTAATACAAGGTGTGTCAGCATAGACTAGCACTTTAAATTCAAAAAGTACAGTGTATCTTAAAATCGTTTCTCATTTTTGAAACAATCCTTTAACAAAAATAATACAAAAATGGTAGCTATTGTTTTTTGATCAATTGAATTAATTGAATTAAAGCTATAAGTAAAGCCACTTATTAATGTTAAAGATTGTATGATAAAGAATATCAAACTATTAAAAATCAAATAGTAATAAAAAAAAGAAAAGGTTAGATTAAATTTCAACAACTTGGGGGCAAATTTTAATGCAATTCAATTTGAAGAAACAAAGTTAGGTACAAAGGTACTTATAAAAAAGTTACTTGAAATTACGGCAACTTTTAAACAATTCGTAACTTTTTACTTTTGGTTTATTCTTGAGAAAAGTCCTAAAAATAATTGAATTTTTTGATGAAAACATTCGATATCTAATTTAGTGAGTTTTCGTAACAGTTTTCGGCTTAGTTTTGAAAAAGATTGCAAAATAATTACGTTTCGAATGAAAAACCTGCTAATAAAACGCAAAAACGCTCGCAAAACAGCTAAATGATCTCTTTCTGGGTGTTTATTTGGTTTTTGGTTAAAAAAAACTAACCAAATCGGGCGAAACAAGCTAGAGTACCTAATAATAGCAGTTTTTCGATCTAAATTAGCTTTTAGATCTAACTTTGAGCCAGTTAAGTAAGCGAATTTTTTTGGTAAATCTTTGAGTTGTTTTTAACAACATTTTCCAAATAATTGCGTTTCTTACTTAGGAACGGGTTAAACGCTCAATTTGCAGTAATAATGTATTAATTATCGATTTAATTTAATATCTACTTTTTAAAACTGTTTCAGTAAAATGGCACAAAAAATTGGCTTTTAAGTTCAAAAATTTAAATTTTGTGTACATTTCGGTTTGTTTTGACGAAATTTCGCTCAAAAATCGAAAGAAACAGGCGAATAACATTGGCATCAATTAGTTTTTTTGGCCGCATTTTGACAAGATATTGCAAAATAAACTAACTAAATCGAATGGTTTTCCAGGCACCTTTAGCATAATTTTAGAATGCTTAAATACTCGAAAAAGACATTTTTGTTAGAAAAATGTGGTAAAGCGAAAAAATCAAAATAATGTAATTTTTCGGAATCCAGTTCGATAAAAAAAAGTTTTTAATTCTACACGTTTTCCGACCAGATATAATAATCTTTGGGCTGATTTTGAATAAATTTCAGAAAATAACTGCTTTTCAAGACGACAAATATGATAAAAGTCCGAAAAGGCAAAGGTGATTATTTGACCTGGCTTAGCAAAGTTTCACAAAAAATTAAGTTTTAACATGACTTGACTTTATAAAATGTAATTTAGACAAAATTGTCTATCAAAAGATAACTGCAAAAAATTAAATAAACTGCTCGAAAAAAGTTAGAGATTGTATTAGCATTGGTATTAGTATTTTATTTTAAGTTTCATCTACATTTTGGGATTAGTCGTCTCTAAAGAATGAATTTTTTGCTGAAAGATACAAAACCGGTACAAACGTACACGATAGAAATAATATGAAATTATTCTTCATGTAGCTGTAGATTTTCTCTAAGGTTTAGTATCATCCTTAAATTTTTTTCGATCATTTATTTGTAATTTGTCCATTCCTCTTTTCATTTTCATTTGCTTTTCTTGTTTTATTGTTTTCATTTTGCTTATCACGTTTATTCTTTTTTCCTTGTATTTTCTATTGTATTGAGTTAAGTTGGAGTAGCTTCGAGTAAACTTCGCCCATAATAAAAACTAATTATTATTATTAGTCCTTTATTCTAAACATCCTATCCCTAAATTTTTAGTATATTGCTTTTAATAATTTTAACATACGAGTATAAATGTTGTTTTCTGCTTCAGGGAAATTGTGTTTAAATCGCAGTTTGATAAGTTATACCTAAATGAGTTTAAATTCGGAAACAAAAAACTATAATTCTATATTAAAAACCATTTCAAAATTAATAGTAGATTGTTTGAGTGAAGAAGTGGTTTACTATCGAGTAAAAACAGATTGATTTAAGTTGATTGATTAAGTTTCCGCGAGATAGTTAACCACTTTCTTACGAGTTGAGTTTGGTTTGGAAAACCAAAGAAGATCTTAACAAAAATTGTTTCCTAGAATCTATAACATAGTTCCATAGTTGCCTATTAAGAGTAAATCGTAGCAAAGCATGACAACAAATTAACCAAACAGAATTTTATCGGAAGATGAATGCTGAAAGTGTTTTCATCTAAGTCAAAAAAATATATGATAAGACTTGAAGAATTCTGTCAATGGAGAACAATCAAGGGGTAGAGAAGGTATCAGAGTAAATGTTACGTTGCTAACTAATAAAGTGTCGCGAATTAGTAAATAAAACATTTCCTTTTTGAATCCTACCTAATTTGTAATTTTTGCGCCTTTGTGCAATAACTTTAAAATTGATTTGCGAAGTATTTTTCTTTGGAAAACGATTAGAAGTATGCAACAAGGATTTTTTTTATAGAATTCCCATTGTCATAACTCGGTTGGGTACAAATGTTTGCCTGACAGTTTACGAAAAAATATTACAATAAAAACGCTTAGAAAAATAGGACGAGGCTTTTCTTTTCACCACTCACACATAAAGCTCTAAAATGAAAACTTTACAGTCTCCTTGAAATCTCTTAGCTAATACTGGTTGTTGGCTCAAAAACACATCTGTGCTAAATTAATTAAAAAATCGTTCAAGTATACCTCTACCTACCTACTTACAAACCCTCAAAAACCAAAACCAAATCTCCAGCACAGATTTAACAAAATTGAGAAGAATAGGAAGTCCCTACATTTTTTTGGAAGTTTATGAAACAATTAAAAACATCGTAAATTGCCTAGTGATAGTGATCACTATAATCCGGCCTAAAAGAAAAACAACAGTCACACAATGACGGAATAGCCCAACAATCTAGAAGTTTCAACTCATCAAGTGACTAAGAAAGCGCCCAATCATGAAAAAATCGTTTGAATAAGGAATCCATCCCACTCGCACCCGTATTGATATGCATAAAAACTGCATAAACAGTGTACAAAAATAGCCCTCCGTCCTTCCAGAAATACAGTCCTGGTTTGAGTCAGCTTTGCGCGCGTTGCTAACCATCTTGAAAACGCAGGCGCCGCGGCCGTTTCCCAGTTTATTTCGGCTTTAGGCGTCGCGACGCTCATACGAACGACTCAGCCACCACTGTCAGGCGGCGCAGCACGCGGGTTTCTTAAACACTGAAATTTCGACGGTCAGTGCATCACCAAACGACGAGCTTTTCCTCCGGAAAGCCTGAAGATGTCTTCCAGCGTGGCGAAGACCTCCAAGTACACCTACCGCTCCTCTGGGGGCGGCAGCGCCGACGTCTCCATCGAATACAGCGCGGACCTCAGCGCCCTTACCAGATTAGAGGTAAAAAAGTGCAGTGATGCAGTGGTACCTTTTGTGAAGTGTCAGTGGCCACAAACACACACCACATAATCACAATTACCACCCTCCATAATCACTTTTTTCCAGGACAAAATCCGACTGCTCCAAGAAGACTTGGAGATCGAGAGGGAACTCAGATCAAGGGTGAGTCACCTTTGAAAAATTAGCGCTTTGAGACCTGCGATTATTTAGGTTACGCCAGGTTTAACTAACACAGCTATTTCGAGTTTTGGCAAGGCTTGCGGTGTCGGATTTTCGGACCAAAATAACTCTTACATCACCTGCAACCTGAAACCTGAAAATCCGAAATTTCCAAAAACCTAGCCAAGCTCCTCCGCCCACTCGTGTTCTAAATGCGCAAAAATCCGCTCAATGGACGAAATCGTCAAGGTCGTACTATTTTTTACAGATCGAAAGGGAGAAAGCCGATTTGAGCGTGCAAGTCATCCAGCTGTCCGAACGCCTGGAGGAAGCTGAAGGGGGCGCCGAAAGCCAGGTACCACCAGCTCCCACACCAGTCACGTACTAACCATTTGATTTTCAGTTCGAAATCAACAAAAAACGCGATACTGAATTGTTGAAGTTGCGCAAACTCCTCGAGGATGTCCATCTGGAGTCGGAAGAGACCGCCGCGATTTTGAAGAGGAAGCACCAAGAGATCGTCGTCGATTTTCAAGAACAGATCGATTCGCTTAGCAAGGCCAAATCCAGGTCAGATTTTTGTTTGGATGTGTGCCAGAGTTGAGAATGTGGTTAAGTACCAGAAAATTGGATTTTGTTTGGAATTTGGGAAAGTGTTGCGGTCAATAACACAGGGATCCGGTTCCCCATTGTGTAATCGAAACAAAGGGCAAACATTTGGATAGGTTAAGTGCTTCTATGTTGGTACCAAAATAAAAAAAAACTTACTAAACTTGACCCAGACATTACGACTTTTTTCCTTTGTGCGACACTTATTTGTGACTTTGCCCAAGTAACCCGTTGGGAAAAAATGTATTCTTAAGGATATTGAGAATGCTTAAAAAGACTGTTCAACCAAATTTTCGAAAGAATAAATAACAAAACGGTTTCTTCACTATTCAATGGTAAATTAATCGATTACCCCAGAGGTCAGTTTTTATCTCATTTGAAATATTTGTTAGGTTGAAAAACTCACTAGTTGTTCATGAAAAAACTTCAAATCTCACTAAAAATATACAGTAACATAAATAGGTCATTCACGTTATGCCAAAAACAAAATTAAAAAAATGTTGTGTACTATTTTTTAATAAAAAATTTAAATGAACAGAAATAGGGGTATTTTTCATTTTTCAAATTTATTTACATTAAAGCTAAAGCCACCTTACATAGTTATATAATAATTTTAATAATAATAATAATAATAGTTATATAATATTTTGTTGTTGCTGCGATTTGGAAACTCAGTTTAAAAAAAGTACTGATTTTTTCAACCCGTCACAAAGTGAGTTTCTTATCATTTAAAAAATATCTAACTGACCTTTAAGGTAATGGTTTAATTTAGGACCAACATCCAGTTGTAAAGAAAACACTTTATTACTTTACTTAAAAAAACAATTTTAAATAAATAATTCGTTTGAACAATCCTTCCTTAACTATTCCCAGGATACAGCATGTGTCTACTAAAAGTATATTTTGCAATATCGCAAAAACTAATAGTCGTACAGAATAAAGTGTTTGTTTTTTCATACTTTATATTTTTCTCAATTTCAGTATTTTTCTATTCCTTATAATTAAATAAATTTAAATTTTTTTAAATAAACGTAGTTTTGGTACTAGCTAAAATTTTGTTAAACATTTTTTGCTGAAAATATCATTGAAGCATCGTTGTTTTAGAATTAGAAATCATAAAATTCCAATTATTAATACATATTTTGTATTTTTAATTAATTAATTTTTATTAAAAGTAAAATAATTCTGAAAAAATTCACATGCATAGAAATAAATATAGAGAATTTAAAAACAAACGCTGATTTCTGTGCAACTATTAATTTTTGAAATACAGCAAAAACATATTTTTAGAGACCCTGTAGTTCAACCTAAAAGGGATTGTCAATTTCTTGGCACAGTATTTTTTACCAGAAAAGATTTGTTGGTTGTTCAGGGCAGGGAGTAATACAACTTCATATTTTTCGCGACGTTTCGATTTTTTATTAAATCGTCTTCAGGCTACAAGGGAGAAATTTAAGATTTGTTGACTTTTTTAAAATAGTTTAAACATAACTGCAATATTAATTATTAATATTTAATTACTCTCTGCCCAAAACAACCAACAATATTTCAATATTTTTTACTAAAGTTTCTGACTTGACCTGACCTGACCAAATCTGACTTGAATTACTTTCAACAGATTCGTAATTTTGGATTTTCCTTAAATATGTTGCATTTGCCCAAACACGTTTTAATACATTTTATTAGTGTCACTCATAAAATCTATTTGATCTTAAACAAATTGCTCTTTATAAATGGTTATAACCTCACAATTTCAACTTTAAATCAAAATAACTTGAGTTAAAAAGAAATTCCACCGAAATTATTATTTTTATTATTTATAGCATTTTTAAGAAAAAGTTGCTTATTTAAGTTGCCAATGCCCTTTAAGTGCAAGAATTCTTGGGTTTAAATATTTTTCAAATTTTTGAATTATTTAATGAGGATGGCAATAAGTAAGACTGAAAACATGATACTATTTTATCGCTTTGTTCAGAAATTTAATTTTTAATTTTGTTGGAAACTTGAGACAGTCTCACTTCATAACAGCCAGTATTAAACTTGGACATAAACGAGCAGAAATTTAGGTTAGTGTCTTTATAATTACACCTCTTGCAACAACAAAAGTTATTTCCAAAGTGATAAAACGCCACATCAGTAGCTGCAAATAAGTCAAACAAACGAGGCAAAATTAGAGATTTGCAGTGCTTCCTTTGAGCTGAAATTAGCAATTTTATGGCGGAAGTTATAGTCGTTGCACTCATAACAATCACAAATAGATTGAATTGATTTAATTAACTAGAATATTGAACAATTTAATTGTTTACCCGGCGCCTCCACCATTTTTGCCCTTAAAAATTCAATCAAATCAAATTTTGTGAAAGTGGAACTTGTGCAATATTCGCCCATCTCCGTCCAACTTCGCCCGTTATAAATAGAGTGTCCGCGATCGTTGCCATATTTGTCGCGCTGAAATTACTCTCATCTCATGCGAATTATGAATAAAAATTCCAAAATTCTTGATGCAGCTTCGACCTCTCTTGCTGGCCTAAGAATAAAATCGGAAATATTTGGAGCGTCCGAGATATAAATACGCTCGTGTCTAGTAGTTAAGTGTTTGTCAATATATTGAAGGAATGTTTTGTTTATTCGTCTAGAGCCGAGAAGGAGAAAAGCAAATTCCAAACCGAAGTCTACGAACTCTTGGCCCAAGTTGAGAGCTTGAACAAGGAGCGTTTGGTTTCGATTAAACATGCGGAAAAATTGGAGATCAGCATTACTGAACTCAATGTGAGGATTGAAGAACTGAACCGCACTATTGTTGACATCACCTCGCACAAGACCAGGTTGGCACAGGAGAATCTTGAACTCACCAAGGAAGTCCAAGACATCAAGGTATGTAATTTCTACTTGAATAAATGGCCCGGACAACTATTTTTAATTTAATTTTTTGATTTCGAGATATCTCAGAAATTACTCCTCGCAAAAAGGTATATTTTTTTCCGAAACTGTAGCCTAATTTCGGATAGGTTTCTATTTTCGGACATCAGTACTTCTACGTAACTATTACAAATATTTAGATAATTCTTGTACCACAGTGCCTATTTGGTTGTATATTAATGATAAGCATTTTAAGTTTTATATAAGACATTTAAAGCTAAAGGTAAAATTACTAAAATTGCTCCAAATTTCGGACACCAATTTCAGATATTCGAAATTAGTGTTTCTTGAAGATGATCTCATATACACTGCAAATTATAACAAAAAAAAGACATACGATTGTGATTTTTGTCTTAATAGTTGACTTTCAACTTAAAAAACATGTAACTTTTTTATGTTCCCCAAATTTCGGATACCCTATCCCGACTCTATGCAAAATTAGGATACCATTTTTTTATTTAGAAATTTTACAGTGTTTACGTTTATACAAACTGAACCAAAAGTAATGACGTCATTTTTAATTTTTTTAATGTTAATCGACATTTTTGATCACCGTTTTTGATCGTACACATCGTTATCTTTCTGGTAAGTATAAAAAAATTTCAAAAAAGAAAGCAAAAAAATCAAAACAAGAAAATAAAATAAATAAATTAAAAAAGTTATTGAAAGTTTTATATAAAGAACTTGATCTTTTAGTTCTTGCTTTATTTTATAAGAGGTGATTGTTTTTTGTTAATTTTTTTGTGTTTAGGTTTCATATTAAGTGTTTTCATGGTAATCATTAAAAAAACAATTGCCTTTTATAAATGAAGGCAAGAACAAGAAGATAAAGCTTTCTCTGTGTTTAATTGTCAATATTTTTTTATTTTATTAAATAATTTTTTATCTTAAATTTCATTTTTAAATTTTTTTTCTTATTATCAGAGTGATAAATATGTGTAGTATTTCAAACAGTAAATAAAAATGTCGGTTGTTATTTAAAATGACAACTCAAAAACGCATATGTCAAAATGTACCTCTTCGAGGATTTTTTTGAAAAGTGACCATTAACAAAGATATGAATTTTGTGCGTTACTTTTGGTTCACTCAGTATTTTCTGTGTGCATTATATAGCCATCTTTTTTTTAAATTTAAAACAATAACACTATACAACAAATTTTGACTTTTGTTTGTTTATGGGAACTTTTTTTACAGTTTTTAATTTAAGACCATTACTTAAGTTGATCAGAGTGGCAAGACAATCAAATAGGTCCGAGAAAAAACAAATGGAGACAAACAAGATTTCAATTTAACAAATGAATAAACATGAAAAATACCTACTATTAAAATTATGTCGACAAAAAATAAACATTTGATCAATTTTTTTTCTTACAAAGTAAATTAATTACTCTTTGGTAGCCAGGTCCATACGAAACCTACCATCATTGCCGCATTTTCCCTTCATAACGCTTTTCCATCATCTGAATATTTTAATGAAACCTTTCCCCATATTCGCTTACAGCGCCCAAACATTTCCGAAAAAAGTCCAAATGAGAACGTAAAAAAATGCATTTTAATGGGCATTCTGCATCCTATATTTTTGAAACTTTTTAGAAAATTGTTTATGCGTTCTTGGTAGTAGGTATACACTTTTTTTATTGCTCAGAAAACCTTCGACTACTTTCCGAAGATTTTTTTCCTGATTTGTGGATACCAAAATATTCTTGATACGCAGCAATAAATTTGGTTCCAGTAACAATTTGGTGTTTCACTTGTTTTGGAGCAATGTATAAACCACAGACTTAACAAAAATTGTCATTTGAACATTTACACTGCCGTCTTGTAGTCATTTTCTCCTATAATAATGACCCAATAATAAAAAAAAAATAAACTTGATAAAAGGCAAGCTCTTTAAAAGCAGCGTGAAACAAATGTCATACATTCGTTTGAATGCATTGTTTGCATGCTCTATTTCTATTAATTGTGTATTTTATAGCTGATTTCAAAAAAGTATACGAAATTCAGGTATACTTTCCTCTAGCTTAAAAGTGTTAGTTATCTCAGGTTGAGAACACCAACTACATTTTTCACTGAGATACACCAAGACTCATTTTATTCTGAAGACAGAATTCATTTAAGTAATTTTTTTGATTTCTTGATATCTCAGGAACTTCTCCTCGTAAAAAAAGGCATTTTTGTTGCAAAACTTGAGTTAAAAATCGCTGTTTCTTCAGGTAACCCTTGAGAACGCCAACTACTTGAAGAGCCAGCTCGCCAGCCAGCTGGAGGATGCCCGCCGCCGCGCCGAAGACGACGAACGTCGTCGCTCCCTCCTGGAAGCCCAACTCCACCAGACAGAAGTCGAGCTCGAATCAGTCCGCGTCCAACTCGAAGAAGAAAGCGAAGCTCGCCTGGACCTCGAACGCCAACTGGTCAAGTCCCAAGGCGAAGTCCAGGTGTACAAATCCAAGTACGAAGCCGAATGCGCAGCCCGCGCTGAAGAAGTCGAAGAACTCCGTCGCAAGTACACCGCCAGGATCACCGAACAGGAAGAACACATCGAAGCTCTCTTGGTCAAAATCAACAACTTGGAAAAGCAGAAATCGCGTCTCCAATCCGAAGTCGAAGTCCTGATCATCGACCTGGAAAAGGCCAACAACACGGCCAGGGAATTGCAAAAGAGGGTCGAGCAATTGGAGAGAATCAACATCGATTTGAAGACTCGCTTGGAAGAAACCGTCAATTTGTACGAACAGACGCAAAGGGACCTCCGTAACAAACAACAGGAATTGCAGAGGACTGTCCATGAGCTGGACAAGACCAGGGAACAGAAGGACCAACTCGCTAGGGAAAACAAGAAGTTGGGTGATGACCTTGGAGATGCTAGGAACACCATCAGTGAGCTGACCAGGCGTTTGCACGAGTTGGAGTTGGAACTCCGTCGATTGGAGAATGAAAGAGATGAACTCACCGCTGCCTACAAGGAAGCCGAAGCTGTAAGTAGTTTTGAAGTAGTGAAAGTTTGAGGTAATTAAGGTGGTTTTAGGGACGCAAAGCTGAAGAACTTAGGTCCCAGAGATTGTCCTCTGAGTTCGCTCAGTTCCGCCACGAGGCCGAGAAACGCCTCCAAGAGAAGGATGAGGAGATTGAAGCCATCCGGTAAGTCCAAAATTGCATAACCTGGCAAAACCAGCATATTTTCTTGAAATACGTTAAATTAGTTACCAGTGCGTTAATGTTCTACTTATAATTCAACTCTGTTGAATTTTTTAATCCACTTACAACAGTTCCTTGAAAGTTTTTTATTGGATACTGGAGAGAAGGACACTTTTTGCAGAAAATAAGCTTATCAAGGCCTTTGAATTTATTATTTATTTTCTCAAAATATCCTCTAAATATGAACTTTTTCAAGTGTTATCCAGTGTGTAGCGTTTTTCCGATTTTTGCAACAAACAAAGCTCAACAAGAGTCTTTATAACTATAAAAAATAATAAACCGGTGTAAAAGCTGTTTGTTTTTGAAAATATTCTTCCCATTGTAGTAGCTTCTTTATAGCTGACTGCGCAAGTGCGCACATCCTACAATATATTTCTTTAAATTTGTTTCAACTTTGCACATCCAGTTAATTCAAAAGGACGAAGAAACCTAAGAAAATTGGAATCTTCTTGTGGAAAGCTAAAGCTTTTTGAGTTAAAAAGTAAAGTTTCTCAAAATTCTAATAATTTCTTTGAAGTAAGTTTAATGTAAGTGCATTTCAAACTTTTATTTTACAAAAAATGGCAACAATGCATTTGCCTGTTTATAAGGTGAAATAGGTCACACTTTAAACTCTCTGTATAAATAAAGTTCTGTGATATATGAAAAAATTCAGAGAAACTTATAGTTGGAACCAACAATATTTGAGACTCATTATAGAATAAGCCGATTGCCCCTCACAATGGTTTATGTCCCTTACGGTAAAGATGCCATAAACAAATTTACATTTCTTAGGGCAGGCACCTTTCGAACGTTTGTACGGACCGTAACAGAAATTTGTGTATGGGCTTTCACCAAACAAATATTTAATACAATTTTATTAATATTTAGGTATATTTTTGAAATGTTTGCTCACAAATAAAGTGATCTAAGAAACTAACTAATCTAATGAATTTTGAAACTTTAGTTTGGAATAAATGAAAAGTTTACTATGAAAATTATTCAATACGGCTCATTTGTGAATCTTCAGGGTGGTGCTACCAGCTGTGAAAAATTGTTACGGTAACCGCAAAGCTGCTTAACCCTCAATAAAGCTTGCATAAGTCAATCTCAAATATTTCTGGTTCCTACTATAACTACTTTCTTATGCTCTATTTTAAAAGTTTAGTACGATCATTAAGCATTTAAAGTTATTATTACATATTACAAGCCTGTTGTGTAATTTAGACAATCGTCTCTCCCTAATTCATCTGAGCAATAAAAACAGAACCCAATTTGTTTTGGTAATCTTTAATTAAATAAAAACAAATTTTTCAACTTGACCTTTATTATTATAAATCGCTTCTTCGTAATGAGCAACCTTCGCGCTCTTATCTCCTGAACAAATTGCATTTCTGGCACGCTCCCGTCCTATAAATACCCGAAATTGACGTAGCGCTGCTTTATTGGCTTGGCACTTGCCTGTTTCAAACATGGTATAAAAGAGCCTTTCGATCGACCTAAATATCAGTGTTAATTAATTTTTATCGACAATGTCTACTCCCGGTCCCTCCAAATGGCACCCAACGACTGGCTACTACGACTACAATTACGGTGTTGGAATCAACTTCTACCAACCAATGGTCGACTACATCGATCAGAAAGAGAGGGGTGGCAGAATAAGCTACCCCCACCTCCCATGGACCGACGAACTCGGCCTGAGCCAATACGATCCCAAGACAATTAAACGCTACTCAAACGAAGCACTTGATCGAGTTGCCAAACAAACCGAAGCCAGTGCCAAGGAAAAACTACGTGATTTCAGAGCTACAACCAAAAGCTCCTTCATGTTGAGCAAGTGTGTTTCCGCCGCCAGCATCACGGAGAAAGTCAACGTGAAAAACAGGAAGAAAAAGGAAATCGTAAGACAGATTAAAACGCTCAAGTCGAAAATGGCGGACGATTTGGAGTACGACCATAGAAAGGAGGACCGGGATGTGGAACTCGTGCTCAAAGGCTCGCAAAAGTACCTTAGAGGACGTTCAGCCAAAGGCATCGAAGCTTTCCTTCAGTCGGAAAGCTACAAAAACATCGCACAAGGGGTTGACTTCGATTTGGCCAACACCCGAAATATCGAAAATCGACGATTTGTGGATACACAACAGTTCACCAAGCACTTGAAAGTGATGGATAAGAGGCTCTTGAACCAACTGGAGGAAAAGTGCGTCGAGCCTTTGGACGCGTTAAGCCGGGAACTTAAGGGTTTCGACAGGCGAACCGCAGAATATTTCTTCGACACCAGGTGCTCTTGCGTAACAAAATCACTTTCTTTGTTTGTTATTGAAGTATCTAGTTGTGTAGTAGTTATTTACGCTCGAAGCAAAAGTTCGTCAAGCCTTGCAGGCTGACGAACAACAATTCTTCGCCACCAGGTGCTTTTGCGTAACACGTGCCAAAAATAGGCGGGAGCGTCGCCAATGACGTCCTATCACCTGTTGCATTTTTGTTTTGTTCGCAGCAAGGCCACCAGCATCGAAATCGAGCAACTCAACGCCCGCGTGGTCGAAGCCGAGACCAGGCTCAAGACCGAAGTCCAACGCATCAAGAAGAAGCTCCAAATCCAAATCACCGAATTGGAAATGTCCCTGGACGCCGCCAACAAGACCAACATCGACTTGCAAAAGACCATCAAGAAACAGTCCTTGCAACTCACCGAGCTCACAGCTCATTACGACGAAGTCCAAAGGCAATTGCAAGTCACCCTCGACCAACTCAGCGTCTCACAGAGGAAAGTCCAAGCGCTCACAGCCGAAGCCGAGGAGATCAGAGGCAACTACGAGTCGGCGTTGCGTGGCAAGAGGGCCGCGGAACAAGCCTTTGAAGAAGCCGGCACTAGGATCAACGAACTCACTACCATCAATGTCAACTTGGCTTCTGCGAAGAGCAAGATCGAGCAAGAACTGTCCACTATTGTGGCCGATTACGACGAGATCACCAAGGAGTTACGCATTTCGGACGAACGCTACCAACGTGTCCAGGTAATTGGATTTCCAAAAAAGGGGATTTATTTAATTCAATGTTCCTAGACCGAGTTGAAGCACACCGTCGAGATCCTCCACGAGGAGCAAGAGCGCGTGGTGAAGATCGAAGCCATCAAGAAGTCCCTCGAGATCGAAGTCAAGAACTTGTCCGTCCGCCTCGAAGAGGTCGAAGCCAACGCAATCGTCGGTGGCAAACGCATCATCAGCAAATTGGAGGCCCGTATCAGGGACATTGAAGCCGAACTCGACGAAGAGAAGCGCCGCCACGCTGAAACCATCAAGATCTTGCGCAAGAAGGAGCGAACCGTCAAGGAAGTGATGATCCAATGCGAGGAAGACCAGAAGAACATCGCCTTGTTGAGCGAGTCTTTGGAGAAGGCCAATGGCAAAGTCGCTCTCTTCAAGCGACAACTCCAGGAACAGGTTTGTAACTAGTACTTCTAGGTGGCACTTTTAATGTATTGGGATTTTCCTCCAGGAGGGCGTTTCGCAGCAGAGCGTGACCCGCGTGCGCCGCTTCCAGCGGGAGCTGGAGGCCGCCGAAGACCGCGCCGACACCGCCGAGAGCAGTTTGTCGCTTATTAGGGCCAAACATCGCACTTTCGTGACCACCAGCTCCGTGCCCGGCTCCCAGGTCTACCTGGTGCAGGAGACCCGAAGCAGCGAGCAGATCTAAACTGCCCAGCGATCGCCGATTCGTCTGTCTGAGCACAGCTAACGATCGAAGACACTCGAACCGGTCCATGTTGTTCATTTGATTCATTTTTTATTTTATTTTTTTCCGTTCGTGCACATAATGTTGATGAAAATTATTATACATATAACTACCACTCTCTTTTAAAGATTGTTGTTATTAAGTCATTAATTAACAGAAAGAAACATACACATTTCATACGCACCATTAAAACGAACATGAGCGATTTTTATTTGTTTCGTGTATCGCGACGTGTCTCTAATACGTAACTCGAGAAGGCTGTAAGGAAATTTGTAGGTTTCAGGACGTTAGGATTATCATCTGTTAACTTCTACAAGGATGCAGGAGTAATGTACTATGTAAGTTTGAATGTACTGTGTAAGAATAAATTGCTTGTATACAGTTCGTCCTTTATTATTTAAGTACCTTGCTACCACAGTAACTACAATACTATTACTTACCTCATGTTCTAAAGCTCTTCCACTGAGTCACGAACGGATATGCACAAAAAAGGGTATCTATAGTTTCAAATTCATCCGTACCTTTAAAACCATCACTATCACTGTATCACTATTTTTTACGAGACTGTCTGACCTTTTGAATTAACGTGTATTGTGAGGTAGATAAAATAGACACTCAATTCGTTGAAATATATTTATTTCTGATTATGCAAAAATAACAATAGGTAAGTATAAATGATAAAAATAACAAAAAGACCAAGACTGGTCAATACTTTTATACAGAATAAAGTTTCCTAAAAAGTCGGACTATTTTCGTTGGGAGATTTAATCAAATAATTTTTAACCGACTTTAATTTATTCACATGAATCGAATCCAGAACCCAAACTTCCGTCACACAAGTCAGATCGTCACCTTCAATATACTCTCCAACGACAATAGACGCATTCCTAAGTATCGTCGTCACTTTCCCTTGACAAATAGTAATCAACGTCTTCAAATCTGAAGCTTTGGGTGTTGTGGACTGTCCCAAATAAATCCAACCACAATCTTTAAAAATATCCATGGTGTAAGAAGGACCGAAAGCTTCTCTTTGCAACCGACACATCTTAAAAAACACTACGTGCAATAACACAAACAAACGCCAACAGTGTACGCACCTGAACTGCGGGTGAATATTCAGTCAGTTCGTAATCTTCTTCATTCAACCACTTGCCCTGTTCATGTGATTTCAACAACTGAAAGTTAAGGCAAACACCTTATTTAGTAGTTATTCAAGGTTTTGGTATTTGGGAGTCGGGAAGCGGATAAAGTAGAAAATGACTCACCCATTCGTGTTTTAAAATCCAGCACCCCCTAGCTATAGCCTTCAGCATATTAATCGTCCTTTTAGACTCACCCGCGACCAGATGAGTAGTTCTAGTAGTCACAACATCTTCAACAAAAAATCGTCCCAAGGTACTCACTATACTTTCAAATTGAACTACTTCATTCGAATGGAATTTAGTACAAACAATGCTAGTCTTCCTCTTCGGGTCAAGCTTCAATTTACGTTTCTGGGTTTGCGAAATCGGGACAAAATCCATAGTACTCCTCCTTTTGACAGGAGTAATAGGAAGACTACTAGTTGACTGACTTTCGTCAGAAGTGAAAACATATTTCGGTTGGTTTTGCGACAATGTCAAACGTTGCGATCGCCTGCGTTCACTAGTATTTAACAAATCCAACAGTGAGCTATTCTCATCATCACTTGGAGGAGTTTCAATTTTCTTTTGCTGTTTCGGTGCTTTTTTGCCACCTGGGGCAATCCGAATATTGATGTTGTTGGGATTAACAAATAAATCCTTTGGAGTAATCAGCGATTTTTGCTTCCTGTGTTCCTCTCGTTCTTTATCGTTTTCAGGCGTTAAAAATACCGAAACGTTAACATCGTCAGGATTGTACAACTTGCGAGTTTTCTTTGTCGGAGTGGGATTTTGTAACTTGTCACTTTCACTCGTTGATTTAGACACGGAAACTGATCGACTTCTAACATTTCTATTACTAGTTCTAGTACTTCTAACACTTTGAGTCTCCCGACTAAGAGAAGTAGCTTTGTTTCTGTCAGGTGTGGTGTCAGTAAATAAAGCCACAGAAACCGAGCGACGACTCCTCCTAGACGTATCACTTCTAATGGAACTTTCCACATCTGACTCTGCACCCGAATCTAGCGAACTATTCTTCTTATTAGTTTTACCACGTTTAGTTTCAAAATCAGACTCTGATGATTCAACTGTAGACTTCCGCTTAGTTGTTCGAGTAAAACTAGGACTTGGTCCTGATGGTTTCTTCTTCTTTGGTGTCTTTCCGGAATCATTTAGAGAAGTGTTAGAACTGGTATTACTCCTTTCTTCCAAACTTTTTAACGCTCTTCTTTTTCCGAGACTTCGTCCTTCTTCAGTTTTGTCAGACCCATCGCTGTGTCTTAGAGACGTTCTTTCTAATATAACAGAACAATTCTCCTTGCCACTGATCGAATCGCCAAGACCACTTTTAGTTTTATCAGTCCCTGAGGAGATCCTCAAAGACGATATAACACTCGACTGTACAGAAAGAACACTTGTATTTCCTTGTCCTTGTGTTTTATTAATTTCTGAAGATTTTGAATCGTCCAGACCACTTTTAGTTTTATCAGTCCCTGAAGAGATCCTCAAAGACGACATAGTACTCGATTGTACCGAGGGAACACTTGTATTTCCTTGTTTCTGCGTTTTATTAATTTCTGAAGATTTTGAATCTCCGAGACCACTTTTGGTTTTATCAGTCCCTGAAGAAACCCTCCTCAAAGAACTCGATCGTCGATTACTTCGTTCATCAAGATTGGGAGTTATGTCCATATCAGAAGCAACACTTGTTTTTCTTGGTTTTCGTGTGGTAATTCGGCTGAGTAAAGAAGTGGAATCGGTGGATTCCGACAGAAACGAAGAACTTTGTAAAATATCTGTTTGGTCTTTAGAGCGTTTGCTGCTACAACCATCGATTATACCACATTCGGAATCGTCCGAAGTCAATTCGGGCGATTTTGATTGTTCTCTATTTAAAATTGAAGCAATTTCGTTATCGCTGCTATCTGATAGTGGTTTATTTTGAGCGGTGGCATAACTACTCATTGAGGTTTGAGCCTGAGGAAGCATAGTACGACGTCTGCTTTGTTCAATAGATTGTTTTGGTTTAGGTAACGAAGACAATGTGCGACGTTTCTCGTCTTTGATTATGTCTTCATAGTCTTTTTGTAATTGCTATAAATTGACTCAATAACAAGTGGTGTTTTTTTTTGAGAAAAGTCTTACCGAACACATAATTGAGACATTAGCATCGTTTACTCTACTACCAAAGGCGGGATAATTTTTTTCAGGAACTCGAGTGCTGTTCCTACGAACAGCGTCGAGCCATAAAACAGACACTAAATGGATTTTCATGAGTCTGGCTTTTTCGAAGGTTGTAAAAGAACCGTCCTGCAATATTAATTACAGGATAAAACACATTGCTCACTATCTGTAATAGCAACTTATTGAGAGCCAAGAAACAACAACTACACAGATATGTTCTAAATTCTTAACCCAGATTAACAAACTCACTACTACACCACCCTTTTGTGGGAAATAACGGAGAAAATTTGCAGTTTTACCAAATTTTCAGCAAGAAAAAAATTGCTGATATAATTTTTGCCTTTATTATTACAAACTTCGGTCACAAGTTTGCCGTTTTTGCATTTTTAGCACGTTTTTCGTTTTGGAATACAATTATTCCACGAAATTTCATCAAAAAAGGCGAAAAATCGAACACGTTTTTCAGACATTCACGACGTGTTTTTTTTTAAACTTCCGCAAAATTTCGTCAAAAATAAATAAAAATCGCCGGAATCGAGAATAAAATGCGGTATCTTTGCTTTTTCGAGCGTTTAACAACCGATTTCAGCCAGTCGCAATAGCAAAATATCGTAAAAAATTCACGAAAATATCAACGAATTAAGTAAAGTCGGAAATAAGACGCTTTTCAGTTAGATAAAAATATTTCGAGAAATTTCGACAAATACTTGCTCAAAAAATCTCCGAATTTCCCAGCCCCCACTCACGTAAGATCATTTAAATACAAGCGTCTAACAGTTTGCCCCCGTATATTTCAAAATCTTTTTTTCTAATTTGTCTTATTATCTTGTTACGCTTAAACAAATAATTGAAAAAATTGGTGCCTACATTATTGAATTCTGCTTTTATTGTACATATTTTAAGTAACGAAGTTACGAATACTTTTTATCTAAAATATAAAACATTTTGTCTTAAATTATTTGCCCAAGAAATAAGTTTGAACGATTGGACCTAAACAACATCGTAGCAAAAGTCAATGAATTAGAGAAACCTCTTTGTTTCCCACCTCGCAAAAATTACATATCTCAAATATTGTATTTTTTGTTGGTGACGTTTTTTCCATATTCTTACACAATTTGATTGATGAGCCGTTTAAATTTATTCAGTTTGTTACTTGCTTTTGTCGCGAGTGGTCGCCTCATAAATTAAATCAAAATTTTGTTGTTTTAGTGGATTTACAGCGAGAAAAGGAGGAAACAATCCGAATTAAAGATTAAGTCTGCAATACTCTCTTTTTAGAAAAACTACAGTAACTAGTATTTGACGACACGTTGTTCTAATTTCATTGTTACTCATTGCTATTAATGTTTTGTTATAAACTGTAGCAGAAGATGTCATAAAGGTAAGTGCATTTTATTTTTACTATCCACCTCCAAGTGAGATGTTGAATATGTGATATTATTAACATATTGTGGTGATTTTTTAAAAATTATATAAAAAGATGACATAAAGGTGCTTAAGTGCATTTTATTTTTACTGTTGATCTCCAAGTTAAATATTAAAATGTGATATTATTGACTTAATGTATTGATTTTATTTTTGATTTAATTTTAATGTTTTGCTACAAACTGTAGCAGAAAAAGATGCCGTAAAGGTAAGTGCACTTTATTTTTATTGTCTAACTCGAAGTGAAATGTTGAATACGTGATATTATTAACATATTGTGGTAATTTTTTTTTAAATTTATTTTTAATGCCTTGCTACAAACTGTAGCAGAAAAAGATGCCATAAAGGTAAGTGCAATTTATTTTTACTGTCCATCCGCAGGTGAAATGTTGAATATGTGATATTTTTGACATATTGTTATTGTTTTTGTTTTTAATTTATTTTATTCTTCGACACTGTCAAAATTTACGATTTTCTCCTGTAAGGAAGTTGTGACAACTATCAATACGAAATGTCAGATTATTTTTAGCAGATTTAAAGCAATTTTAGGCCTTGTTGAGTCTAATTCGAAGAATAAAATGTTGTATTCAACTCGTTTTCGTGTAAATCGGTTCATTTATTTCACCTCGTAGATGTTAAACGTCTTGTTAACACTCGACGTTTAAAAATCCACTCGTAAAAAAAAACCCGATTTAAACTAAAACTCGTTAAATAAATAACTATTAATGTTTTGCTACAAACTGTAGCAGAAAAAGATGCCATAAAAGTAAGTGCTTTTTATTCTTCTTCCGATTTATTACCAAGTGAGAAAATTTGATTTTTATGTTACATTTTGTGTTTTATTTCACAAACCAATAATTCCTTTATTTCCTTCATTTTCAACTAACAATCATTGTTTACCTTAACCTTATTTCCTTTTCTTTCTGGCAAGAATGCCCTAAACCTCCACGTGGTTCTTGCTGGACAAATTAATTATTCATTTGACTAATTAGGGCAATCCTTAAAGGTAATATGTATTGTTGGTTGCATCTCACAGGCGTAAAATTATGTTCAAACACCTTGTATTTCCCCAGAATTTAAGAATGTACGAACGCAAGCCAATGTGGGGGCTGTCGTTAGACGCTTGTCATTCAAATTACACTCAAGGCCACAAAACATACAAATACAGTGCGACCTCGATAATCCGAACTGATGTTAATGTATTAGTCCGGATTTATCATTTTTACACAAAAATGTTTTTCGAGCAAAGCCCGGATTACCGAAGTCACAAAAAAAAGGGGGAAAGTCAATAAGCCGCTATACAAATACTTCCCAGCACCTGTAGCCCCACACTTACCTTAAAAATAACATGCGTGACGTCCCTCGTAAACTTCTCCCTGATGGTGGCCCCCATCAGCTTCATCACAGCTTTGATGCCTTCAGACTTGTCAACCCCATCCCTGTTCACGTCCACAAACGCCCTCACCCCCTTCAACAACTCGCCAAAGGGCAATTTGGGGCCCTTAACCTCATTAGATGTCTCACTCAAATCCGAAGAATCGGACGTGGAGTCTTGGTCTTTCTGCTCCAGCATCCTCCTGCGCAACACGGCAGTGGGGCTCTCACAATGAACCCGTCGTTTGATATTTTTGAGGGGCGTCTTTTTGGTTTCTTCCTGGCGTTTGTAGGCCTCAAAGCCACTTTTCTCCTGGGCAAGTAACTGAAGGAGTTGGGCTTTTTTGACGGGGTCTTTCATCAAACTGGCGATTAGGTCCGACGAGGGAGTGTCACTTTGTAATGTCGACATGTCTTTAATTGTAAACACAGACAGGAAACGAGAAAACTCACAAAATATCACATTTTTGACAACTGTTTACGAACGAAAACTATCACAGCACACTACAAGTCCCGCCAAACGACTTTTAAACAGTGCTACCAATAGCAAACTTATCACCAACTGTGCCAATTCACCACCATTAATTACCAAAATCGCTCCTTAATCACGTCTAACTATCCTAAAGGCACAAAATGGCATTAAATTATCACGGGACGAGTCGTTCGGTTAAAATTCTCACTTGAATGTTGGTGACTTTATCGCAGGCGTTGGCACCCCTGCGCCTGGTGTTAGTTTGAATTGTGAGGTTAGGTGTGAGAATGGCAGCCCCCATTGAAGCCCTAACAGAGGCAGTTTTGCAAAAAACAAAGGACTCCTCGTTTCTTAAGGAAAAAGTGTCAGGCTACGACTGGTCGCAGGGCTTGAACTATGACAAGCTCCTCAAAAGTTACCTCCACACCGGTTTTCAAGCCACCAATTTCGGACTTGCGGTTGAAGAAATCAATAAAATGATCGAATGCCGCAAGGCACCCATTCCTGAAGACAGGTACGTCGATAATGAGGACCCCTTTATCGGTGTCAAAAACAACTGTGCCATTTTTTTGGGGTACACGTCAAATATTGTCTCGAGTGGCTTACGCGAGACAATTAAGTTTCTAGTGCAACACAAGTTGGTTGATTGTATTGTTACGACAGCTGGGGGCGTAGAGGAGGACTTTATCAAGTGTATGGCCCCCACGTTTTTGGGGGATTTTGCGCTAGATGGGGTTAATTTAAGGAGTAATGGGATTAATCGAATCGGCAATTTGTTAGTGCCTAATGATAATTATTGCCAATTCGAGAATTGGATTATGCCCTTATTGGATGAAATGTTAGTGGAACAGAAAGAAGGGGCTTTGTGGAGCCCCAGTAAGGTCATAACTAGGCTAGGTGAAAGGATAAATAACGAGGAAAGTATTTATTACTGGGCTGCAAAAAACAAAATCCCCGTCTTTTGCCCCGCTTTGACTGATGGAAGCATAGGCGATATGATGTTTATGCACTCATTCCGAAATCCGGGCCTTGTTTTGGACATTATTTCGGACTTGAGACACTTAAATTTAATGGCAATGAAGGCAATCAACACCGGGATGATAATAATCGGGGGTGGCGTGGTCAAGCACCACATCTGCAATGCCAATTTAATGGTAATTAAAGGGGGCTCTGATTTTGAAATTAGGTTGGCAACAGTGGCTTCAAACATCCTGTGCCTAATTATGTAATTGTTTATTTGTTTTATTTCGCATTTTTGATTTATATTGTTGTTGAACTTTCGGCTTGTTTTTACCGAGATTTTGCAAAATTAAGTTTTTGGGCAAAAACGTGCTAGAATGCTGGAAAAATGAAAATGGTTTGTTTTAACGAAATACATTTTCGACCTACTTTAGTGAATTTTCTACAAAATATTCGGGGAAAATGTAATTTCAAAAGGCGTTAATTTTATTGTTTATTGTAATCCCAGTTACAGCAGATTTTTTTCGTATTAAATAATTCAGGGTTGTCAACTTAATTTCAGTCACAGCTCATTTGATCCAAGAACTTAATCGAATATTTCAGCGAAATGGTGCCGATTTTTGCGTTTTTCTAAACACAGCCTCCGAGTTTGACGGTAGTGACTCGGGGGCACGCCCTGACGAGGCCAAATCCTGGGGCAAAATAAAAAAAGAAGCCACTCCTGTTAAAATCTACGCCGAAGCCAGCTTGATTTTCCCACTTTTGGTTGCCCAAACTTTCGCAAAGGAGGTCCAAATCAAAGACGAGTAGAAACTTTATAATTTTATTAATAAAATAATTTCACTGTTTATGAAAAGTATAAAATTGACTTAAATGGAAGTTTGGTGTGCCGTTGAAAATTCCAATTCAATTTCTGAAGCCTATGGCCTTGAAATTAAGTTGGCTACATTAACTATCAAATTCGACGTGTTGCCAACTTAATTTCAAAGTTATTGAAATTAGAAATTTAATTGACTGTGTGGTACAGAACGGCGTAATTTTATAGTACCTGTCATGATATTATCTAACCTAAAAACACTTAATATTTGTTATATATCACTGTATAATTGATAAATGCTTAAGATAATAATAATTAAAACTGACCACGTGATGTTGGAGTTTTACTCGATAGGAACAGAATCCCCAAGAACGTTTTACGTAATTGAGGGTTTGGATTACAGCCTCCTTGATGGTTAGATGAATTGCTAACAAAAAAAAAATGCAGGAGGCTGTGGTTTGGAGTATTAGTACGAAATGGCAACTAGATCAGTTTGAGCTTGAGATAAAATCAAATGGCAACTTAATTGTTCTTAATTCTTTTGTTTCGATAATTCGACAGCCTTCGATAAAATAATCTGTACATCCATGGGTGGGAAGTTTTGTAACAATTTGAGATTGGACGGAAAGTCGCCATTTAATAACTTGTTCCTTAAAATACTGAAACTTTTCATTAAAATTTTTTGTTGGAAATCAACTTACACAATCATGGCGCAACAAACATAAATCAGGAAATCGAAACGTGACTCATCTGAGAAGAGCGTGTCCCATATCCTGAGCACGTCAGGGAGGGGGAATTCCTGCGATAGCAACAGTGTGATCCACCTAAAAATTAACAAATAAGCAAATCCCCTTTTTTGACACTGTTTTTAACTCTAAAACAGACTGATTCAAGGCCTCATTGCCCCGAAAAACGATAAAAACTAAGTTAAAAAGTTTGACATTTGTCAAAAATGACGTTTTACGATGACTGCATTTACACAGCCAGCGATTTAAACGATGCTTAAAGAACTCAATCTTGACTTTAAACACGATAATTGCTGTTGCTTGGTTAAACAATACAAAATCAAATGATAAGTAGTTAAATACTGACGAATTCACAAGATTTAGTTGTTCAAGAACAATTCAAAAACCCGGTGTAAACGTACTTATTAACAAACTGAAATCAAAGAATGCTATGAAAAATTCCAAATGTCAAATTTGACAAATATCAAAATTTTTAACATGGTTTTGTCAGTTTTCAAAGTGTTTTTTCGGCCAGACTTCGCATTCAGGTACGTTATAATTGTCTTTCTACTAAATTTGAACGTTATTGGACGAATAATCACAATTTGTAGTTAAGTTGATTAAGGAGGTCCCTCACCTAAAACTATAAAACTGCGGCTTCAGTTCCAACTGTTGAAACTTGAGCCACACGTCGAGATCGCTGTTTTTCAGTTGTACTAACATCCGACTCATCATTTTGTTGATTCCGTGATCGGTTTCGTCGAGACTTTTTATAAAGAAATCTCGTATTTCCGACATTAGATTCGTAAAGCAGAAAAAACTGTCACACTCTGCGTGTTCTAAGGGAAACAATTGATAATTGTGTTGTGCAAACCGGGGAATCACCTCTGAAAGTGATGTCTGGGTCGCAGGCAAATGCGTGATAAATGGGGCCAATTATCTCGTTCATGCCTTGGACGTACCCTTGACCTGGGTTGAGTTTAGCGTAGAGGAAGAGGATGCGCTCCACCACCTCCCAGTGCGCTTCTTTGCCCTCCGTCATGGGGGCGTAGTCTTCGTTGGCTTTTTTAATCGATAGGGCTATCTACACCAAAAAATGTTTTTTTACTAGCTTGAATCGTATTTTTTATTTTAATAACAAAATATGGTGAACTAAAAATTAGGAAACGAAAATACTCGAGGAAAAAATGGGTTAAAAAGAGTCACTTACATTATACGTGCCATAGGTATGATTTTACAGCGTGAAGTTTTAATGTTAAAGCTCGAAGCGAAGCTGAGAGCTTTAATTTCACGCACAAATAATTACAAAACTTTTTGTTCGATTAATTCAAATTTCGATTTGTCAACACATCTATGAGTTTTTTTATTATTTCCACGATTTCCACCACGAGCTGGTGTTAATTAAAATCTTGTCAAAAAATGTGTTTATTTTTTAATACCAAATAGGTAAATCGGAGCGTTATCTTCCTTCAGCATTAATGAACTCCCATTTATCATAATGTATCTTTTTTTGGGGTTTCCGAAAGCTTAAAATTTTCGTCGTATGTATTTTACTGCACTGCGTGCGTGAAACACAAATACCTTGTAAAAATCGTAAAAATCTATCGTAGATGTCAAAAATGTGTAACAATATTAACACAGTTATCTTGAGGAAGTAAAAAAAACTAAACAGATTTTAAGATATTGGTCAATTTGTCAATTTTTAAAACTGTTGTTGGATGAGAAACAAAAACAGATAAAGAAACTGCATACAATTTGATTATTAATTGAAATCTAAACTGTTAAATTATAAAGTGTTACTCGATTTAGGCCTCAAAACAATTTAAACCTAAACGGTTAAACTCTTTTTTATATATTCAACCATATTTACAACGTTGTGAAAAATATGGGACACAAATTGGAAAAAATTTTGAATTTTATTTTTGTATTACCTTTATATCTCCTATTATTGAAATTTAATGCCAATAATATTTTTGTTTGTTTTGTGCTCTGTTATTTGAGACGTCTAAAATGCAAAACTCAGTCTTTGCCAAAAATTCGAAAAATGGTTTTCCCGCACTTGTCATACTTAGAATTTAAAAAGCTATTTCAGATGCTATTATGTGACTGATTTTTTTAGTTATTACTGAGTTGAAAATTAAAAACAAATTTTATTTCAACATAATTATACGACTTTAACCTACAGCTAATGATTTTTTTGATTGTTTCAATTTATTTCGGTTTGCTTAAATTAAATAGGAATTTAGATTATTACCCTGATTTAATAATTCGGATACAAAACTACCCAACGAGCGAGATAATGAGCAAAACTCACTTTTTTCTTTTTGTAAAGATAATTTCTATTTTATTCGGGAACTATAATTTGTACAGCTTATGACATTCAAGTTTTACACTAACAATAAAGCCACTTAAAGAAAGATGTCCTTCGGATGTCATTACAACTTTCCAAAATAGTTTTTCGTAAATATAAATATTTCAAAACTAGTTGATAGTCAAAGGGTCATTTAAAAACAGTCATTTTTTCTTTCAAATCTATTGCAAAAGTTGCGCCATCTGGCGAGGATAATGGAACTAACAATACCGAGGACGCTTTTTTATATTTCGTGTCGCATCCTAGTATTTAGGTATCCGTGATTGTCTTACGTAATTTTTAACAAAAAATAAATTAACTAAAAGTTTGTTTATGATAAAATATTAACAGAAAAGTTATTAATTGTATATAATAAGTCAGGTTACCTGCTACTAAGATAAGCAGCATGTGGGACAATTAATTATTTTTTATTCGTCTCTTTCGCAATAATTTTTTGTACCTTAGTGATCCCTAATCCTTTCCTTTCCACATTGGCACACTTTAAGACGCTTCTTTGTACCCTAGTGTGTAACCTTTTGACATCATTACTGTTAACAATTTCCTGGCAGGGAAATTCCGTTGGTTGCTGGAAGAACGAAATATCGGGACAAAGCCTCCTCACATCTTTATCAATCTGTAAGAGAACTTCATTATCTTTGAAAAAAGTCTGCCACTGGCTGTCCGGATTGATGCTCAAAGGGTGGTCCCCTTCTGTAACATCCCCATTGCCTTCTTGTGACCCCGGCATGACCACCATCTCGTCTAAAAATGAAAAATTTGCACAAAATCCAGTCAAGAAGCCAGGGTTTAGAACCGATGAATTGTCTGTACAATTGGCGCTTTTCTTGCAAAAATAAGGGCCATTCTGACTTATCAGTGGGCAGATAATTTAACAGTAGCCTCCAGCATAGAGCCCTCCGGCCCTGATCGTCAGGAATACCTATAATTTCATTAATTAAAAGTAATAGACACTTGACGCCCCCTTACCATGAAACGACAAACTTTTTAATTTTTTTAAGTCTATAACTTCCTGGTCCAGGACATCATCGAATTCTTTGAGTCTGCGACAGTGTAAATATGGGGTGCTAAGTGGTTAAATTAATTAATCTTACCTTGCTCTGTATGCCATATTTTGACTGAGGGTGACAGAAATTTGACATTTGACCCGGTGAGGTTATGTCAATATTTTTCTAAATTACTTAGAGCCAGGCTTAATGTTTGTTTTTATGTTGATAATATTTACAGATGCGGTGTTAGCACCGTTCGATTTCTGATAAAATTTTCACTGTGAGGCTATTTAACGTTTTCAAAAACTACAGAATTCGTTGTTACTGGATTTCTCTACGACTAGACTCAATTCGTTCACTCGTACTTGGGCGGTAATTCGGCCAGTTTAAGTCGCTCTGTAGAAATATAAAAATCGAAAATTTTTGGCTTATTTTTTGAAGCCTTATTTTGAACATTTATGTTTCTGATCATCAATTTGCTTGTTAAATTGTTTTATGAAATGGTTTTTTTGCCCAATTTTTTTGTATTATTTAAAGTCTAAAGCAATACCGATTAGGTAATAAAATAAACAATTTGCTTTCTTCAAACAAATTGCTTAGATAAAATTATCCCTTTCTTGTCAATTTAATTTGTTGTCAGTTTGTAACTAAAAAAAATGTCTTCGCTTTTAATGGTTTAATTTTACATTTGATTGGATAATGAAATTTTCTCGAAAATTATTAATTGGAGAACACTGATCTTTTTTTAGAAAGATAGATAATTAAAAGAGCTTTCCAATGATAATACACTCCATAGGGTTATCTCTAATAGTTCCGGAGTTATTGCTCAATAAATGTTCCGGGTACTCGGAATCGACCAAAATCGCGACAAAATTGCAAAAATCAAAATCGAACATATTAACTTTTTTTCTACTTTTAACAACTACAGAGGGTTGTAAAGCATAGAAAAGTTCATAAAACTTCGCTAGAGTGAGTTAAAAAAAATTTTTTTTACAGTTTTATGAAGGTAAGCAAAAAATTTTAAATCTCGTGAAAAGTTGGTATAATACATCGAATGAGCCGCAGAATTCGTTGGAACAAACCGTTTTGCTCTAAATCTTATAGTTTCCGAGAAAAACTCTCAAAACTCAAAAAAGGTACAATTTTCACTTTTTGCAATTTTTAAAAGGCGATTACGGCGAAACTATAAACAAGAAAATAACCAGTTTCAGTTAGAAATAGGTTAAATGTGTGTGTCACTATTTTATCCATAAATGATACTTTTTGAAATAAAAAGAACATACAAAAGATTAATTTATTTTTTGACTGCAGTAATCAACTAATATGCAATAAATAGTACTTTTAAGTTAGTTTTTATCCACAACTAACTTGAAATTTTACAGGAAAATACAAATGTGTTAAGCATATTATTTTGATTAAACGTGATTAAAATAGTTCAAATTTGAAAAAAGTCAATTTTCAAAAAAATGTTACATGCAAATAATAAAATCGAGCTGTATTGTTGGCTGCATAAGCCTTAGAACCAACTAATTTACTGTAACCCCATTTAAGTTTTGTTTTAATTTTTATCCAATATAAAAGATTGTCTGATTCCTGAACATTTATTCCGTTACAACATTGGTTTAATTTTACATAAATTGACCACGTTGTAGGCTTTTCTTAGGCCTTCGAATTCGCATCTGCGGGACTTCTCCACTTGTCGCCCGACCGAAAATATGTCAAAATGTCAAAAATTGCCCAACAACAAAAATAGTTGGGAAAACATCTGGAAAAGTGTTGTGAAAAATTAACCGCCTGCTCGTTGGCCCCGTCTACGAAGCGCCCCCATCAAATGTCATGTTCCTCCACGGAATTGACTGAATTATCACAAAGTAACGGAAGACACCGTCCAGTTTTTGGGTAACGTTTGACCAACAATTCTTTCTAGATGCTTCAGTCCAAATGTCGGCATTCGAGTGCTTTGCCTTTAGAAACGTGCTCGTTTTGCAACTCTTCGTCCCCCGAAAGCCTGCTCGACATTTGCTTCAACTACATAAACAACAACCTGGACACGATATGTGTCTCGTGCAAGATCACAGGCCGGTTACGCCTCAAAGAAGGGGTGCATTTACCCGTCGAGATCTGCGAGAAGTTCCTCAACGTGCGGTCAAATAGCCTCGTGAGAGTCAATTCGAATTTCATCCACATATTTCGGGACAGGCAAAGCACGAGGCTCAAGCGGGTGCGCTTACGCGATATCGATATCACAGACAGGGACTTGGAGGTGTTGTTAAGGCACCGCTTGTCCGAACTGGACGTTTCGTACGTCCCCAGTCTCTCCTCAGGGTGCATCAAGCACCTGACAGAGTACGGCACCTTGCTCACTTCGCTAACAATCGGCGAAGAAACGGAGATTTTCCCGACGAAAATCTTCGGCAAATTGAAGTTTACCGAAGAACATTACGACCGCGGTTTTATTTTTTTGGCCCCCAATCTCAAAAAACTGACCCTTAAGCGCTTGAGCGCCCTCCAGCCGGATTTTTTCGTCTTACTGTTGCGGCATTTCACGGTTTTGACTCATTTAGACTTGTCGGGTTGTAGCGACTTGGGGGGGTTTGAGTACACGGAACACTTAGTGAATTTGACCTCTCTGGTGTTGTACAACGTGACGGGGTTGGAGAACATGGTGCCGGCGATTTGCAAGTTGAAGTCGCTGCGGCATCTTGATATTTCGCAGTCGAGGGAAGAGAACGGGAGGTATGAGAATGGGGGGCAGATTCTGACAACGATTGTTAATAATTTGCCCAAACTCACGTCCCTTGATATCTCGGGGACGAATTTGGCGGGCCGGGGGGTGGCTGATGTGGCCTCAGGGCCTGTGGCGTCCGATATTCCAGCGTTGAGTTCGAGGATGAACAACCCCTTTCAGTATTTGGGGCTGTATGAGACGTCGCATGATGCCTGTCTCAGGCATGATATTCCAGCGAAGTTGGTGAGTTTCGGTTATGAGGTCGTGTTATTTGGTTTTTTGTACGTTATTTTGATTAATAATATTTCAGCAAAAAAAGTGAGAAACGATTTTTGTAACGAGCTATTTCATTCAGAGTTTTTTCGTTTTCATAGGTCTTTACTTTGTAATTGTCAAAATTTAGGAGGAGCCGTTAACTTGAAAAAAAATTTTAAATTCAAACAAATTCCAATAATGCCAATAGTTCATTGTAATTTTATTTAGATTAATTCCAATAATTCCAAATTTAATTAATTTTGATAGATTCTAGAATTTCAGAGTAATTTCCATTACAAGCAATATCGAAACATATAATACCCGAACATATTTATTAATTAACAAATAATTTCAGTAATTCTAATAATTCATAGTATTAGCTGTTTCAAAACTATAAAAACGCCAACGTCGCATTTTACCGAATTATTTTTTTAAATAAGATTGACAAAATTGTGAAATAGTTATTAATTATTAGATCTCTCATTGAAAGTATAAATTACATTAGCTATTATTTTTTTGAAGTGCATGAATAATTTATAACAGCTAATTTTAACAGAAAATGCGACGTTGGCGTTTTTATAGTTTTGAAATAGCTAATAAATTGAGATTAATTCTAATGCTTCCAAATTAATTATTGTAATTCCAACTTAATTTTCGTAATTCTAACAGAATTCTATTAACTAATAGTCTAAGGGGGTCATTCACGAAACTCGATAACGCTCGATAGTGTCAGATAACTTGCAATCGTCGTTAAAGTAATTCTCGAAAAATTTGCAAATTAGTATTCATGGCAACCGTTAGCACTCGTTAAAGTAATTCATCAAAACTTGCAAGCACTTGCAAATGTCAGATAAGCATTTGTATTTTGCGGTACCTTATTCCCTGCCGCAAAGTAATTGCAAGTTGAATTTTTTATCAACTTTTTAATTTTGCATTAAATTCAAGTTGATTTCAAGTAGAAGGGGTTTGGAAATAAATGTGGGACTTGAATTTTTAGTGAAATATTGGTTTTAATTAAATTTCTTGTGAAAATTTTGGAGTACGATTTTTTTATAACTTTTTACAAATTTGGACTGATTAAGTAGATGAGTGGTGTCCTGTGTTTGATGGAAAATGCTACAAGAGTTTTACCGGCTTCGGTCAGTAGTCACAAAAAATATCGTTGATGATTTTTGCTTTAATACTTTCTTTAATAAATTGAAGAATTGTGTAAAACAAAAATTTTGTTATGCTTATTTGATTCATAATTCAAATACATTGTAGTTTAGATTATTTCTAAAAAAAGTAACTGTTTCCTTCGTTCATTTTACTTCCATCTCAGTCACAACCCACAATATAATATTATAATTTTTTTTGTCGATGTAACATTTTTGCACAGCTTCCAAAAGGAGACACCACAGACCACACGTCATACGTTTCAAGACCTGTAAAACACGAACGGCCTTTCATGATCTGTGTACGTTGCGGTCCTTAAACTAGAAAAAAATAGTTACAAACAGCTTCTTTCTATTTTTCCAGTCAATACTTCGGTCCCAATGGCTGAAATAATTCGATTCTCTGTGGCCTTTTGAGGTTTTCACCATTACTTTATAATTTATAAATTTTATTTTCGTTTTAAAAATTTGACAAGTGTCGTTTAGATTTGCAATTCAGCTTGTGTTGCTATATGGTTGCTATAAACCCACTGTTTTTAAGCATCAATATCTAAATCTATTTCTATATCTAATTTTTAATTAGTATTTCCGATGGTTGAAAAACAAAAAAATTTTCATTTTAAATTATTTGGCTTAATTCCAAAAAAAATCTAGTAATTTTAGAAAAATTTCGGTATTTCCAACATTTACTAGTCAATCCAGATTAATTTTAATATAATTCCAAATTAATTCTTATTTTCTGTCACTTCAGCTTAATTTCTGTAATTCCAACTTTTTTGTGTAATTCAGAATTAACTTCGATGTCCGTTAGTTCTACGAAATTCAATGTAATTTCTATTCCAAGTAATCTCAGATAACTCCAAAAAATGTTAGTAATTTACAAATAATAATTTCATAAATTCCATATAATTTGTATACATATACACATAGATTCAAAAGTTTTGCATCACTTTATTTTTTTGATATTAGATTAATTTTTATCGAAAATAAAATAATTATGAGTTTAGGATGATCTTTGGTAATTGAGACTAAGGCTTCAACCATTTTTTTTATGTTAAAGCAATTATTGAACATTAAAAAAAATCATACAAAAGAGCATGTTTGGCATGTACCACATCAAACCAAAAAATGATTACTAGCACAGCGAATTTCTTCTTCTGGCATCAATACAAACTTAAAAACGCCGCCATGTGCTTCTAAAAAAAACAGATTTCGTTCTTGTAGAATATTTGTCATTTTCTTTAGCAGCAATAACAAGCTCCGAATGAATTCCAGCAGTGTGTTTTTGAGTTCTAAAGACTTCAGAAAGTATATTCCAACCGTCTTCAATGTAGTTTACGTCGAAAGAAACAAGCAGACCAGGTTGAACGGGCGTTTTCCTCACGCAACTTGTGGTGATGCAAAACTTTTGAATCTATGTGTATCATTTCAAATACTTTCAAATAGTTTTACGCAATTCTACGGTTTCTTGGAATTTAGTGAGAATTTCTTTTATTATTTGGCAATAATAAATAGTTTGTTTCTAACTAATTCCATGTCAAAAAGCTCGCTTTAAAGGTTTACAAGATCTTTAGACGTTGAATCTACTAATCGATTAATCAGTTATTTAATCAATTAATAAAATTTATTGACGGTCGGTTTCACCAACATTGGTTAAATTTAATGAACAGTTATAAACAATCGTTTCTGTGGATTTATTCTAGTAATAAATTTAACTGAGGTTGGTGAAACCGACCTTGAATAAATTAATGTATTAAAATAACCAACAGATAACTGATTAAGTAACAATACATAGACTCATCCATCAGTTGATAAAAAATAACTGCTATTTGTAAGTTGCTTTATTTTATGCACCTCATTCAAACTGACAACAAAAAGCAAATACGCATTTTAAATACAAAAAAAATATGTTTTTTAATTCAGTTATATTGACCATATTCAGTTTTGTTCATAAAGGTGAAATAATTATTGTGTTAAAAGAAACAAATGAAATATGTTGGTAACATAACAAAAAAACTTGACTTTTTTCACACAGTTAGTTACTGAGGTGGGCGACTACCATTTTGCCAGTCAGATATGAATAACTGGAAATAATTAAGTATTTTTAAAATTGGCTCTATAAAGATATAGCAGAACTTGCAAAGGTGAAAAATAAAATCGTTATTAAAGAATTTAGACTGGTTGGCGTCTGAATGAAAAAGGTAACAATGTAGTTAGTCACTTCTGAACCACAAAATATAGTTCTAAATTAAACTTATAATAGGAAAAAACTAAGGAAAAAATTGTAGATTTTGTGATTAAAAGATTATTGAAGACACTAAAAAACTATGCGGAAATACCACCTCTTTAGGTTTTTTTGCAACAAAACATTAATAATTTTTTGCAGAAAAGTTCCTAAATCTCAAACAATATACGTCGGAATTATGTATTACCTACAAGACAGTAATTAGGGAAACTAAAAAAAACTATAAAAAAATATCAGCTTTAATTATTACTTAACTTAAGAAGAAAAAGTTCACAACTAGAAAGAGGTGTCTGAAGAAAAATTTCAGAAGTTTCATGCTACACCGAGCAGCTAGGAAGGCTGAAATGCTTTAAAAAGGCCTTAAAAATCGATATGCTTAACAAAAAAAAAAAAAAACAAATGTTGGAAAACTCGAAAAATTAAAAAAAGAATTGGCAACAGATTTGCTTATAA
The DNA here is from genome assembly GCA_939628115.1 of Tribolium freemani. Lineage (NCBI taxonomy): Eukaryota > Metazoa > Arthropoda > Insecta > Coleoptera > Tenebrionidae > Tribolium > Tribolium freemani. Next base: position 38,340,544 of record OW626785.1, read on the forward strand.
GAGTTATAAGATAAGACAGTCGGGAGTTTTAATTTTATTTTTACTAAAGACTAGAAAACTCATCGGTTTACAAACTGCATAATTAGAAAATGCAATTATTCCAATTGACCAATTTATATTTTGATTATAATTATAATATAATTACAATTTTGATTTTTTTTTTCTGCTATTATTTACTTTCCTCTTTCTATTTTCTTTTCTTGTTTTGTTTTTATTTTATTATTATTTTATTATTATTATTATTATTTTATTATTATTATTTTTAAGTTAGTTGCATAGACTAGCTGATTTCATAGGTTTTCATTAGTTTATGAAGTTAAGCAGCACTGACCCCGGTCATTCCTTGGATGGGTGACCGGATAATGTAATGCCAAAAACATCGCAACTAACTCGTCTTTCGGAGGAGACGTTAAGCCGTCGGTCCCGGTCACTACTAGTTAGTGGTCGTTAGGTCAGGTCAGAGGCTGTAGATGCGACCTGAAAACTCTGGCACTTGGGTGATGGCATTACCACCATACGCATATTTATTTTTTTTTTTTTTTATTATTTTATTATTAATTTACCAATTAGCAAAATTCTTATTAAAATGCGCATAAAAACTAGAATAAAAAAGTTGAAAATTGTTTTATTTAATCCAAGCTTGTTTCAACATTTGTATGAGTTTTTCTCTCGAGTTTGTCAACAGTCAAAATGTCCAAAATGTCTTCGTGAATATAACTGTTGGGTCTGAAATCACATGTCTCATTTTTACTCAATTTTTTGGTTACAGAAAATCGAGTTATTTTGTATAATTTCTCTAAGGGAAAAGACTTTTTTTCTTAAACGTTCCACGACAATTTTTTCTACTTACCTATACATACCAATAATATCAATGCCATAAATGCTTTAGATAAATTAATCTACATTATTTTAATGAGTAAATTTCCAATTGTGTATTTATGTGATTTCCAGTAGTGTGATAACTTGGTTTCGCACCTAATTATTTAATCAAACCAAGGTGGTTAAAGTACAGAATTGAAAATGCAAGGTAATCAATTTCAGTAGAAAACGAAAACCATCTAATCCAAGTTATGCGCGATAACATTGATGTTAGTATCAAATGAATTGTACTGGATAGTAAACTGTCTCTATCTCATTTCATTATATCAAAAACTAGTAGTTTTAGGATACCTATAAAAGAGCTCGTAATCACTACACTATGTAACATTGGTCAGATTTATTCTTAAATATTGCTGTATAATCTGGGTTCCGTATTACATTTGTGCGCATTGAAAAGTGCTCATTTATTTATTTCTCTACAACATTAATTGTACTGCATTTTCGCTTTTAAATTTTATTCTTTCTTTGTGTAATATTGTTTTGCTGCTCATTTTTTTTCCATTGTATCGTTAACAAAATTTCATATTAAACCTGTGGCAATGTATTGTACCTGTTATTTATGTTTAAGTATTTTTATTATCAATTATCATATTGTATTTATTGTAAGAGTTGTTTAATTGTTTCTTATCTCTTCCTTACCAGTTTCATTTGGGAAAGTCTACTTTTTCCCAATTTGAATGCAAAAATAAAACCGAAAAGAATTTTTTAATTTTTATTTTTTATTTCAATAGTTTAGAACAACACAATAGCCATTGTTACGTTGCTTAAAAAAACTTTAGTTATTTCTGAAACACGAAAGATTTCTGTATTGAAAACGAATTTGAGTATTTTATGACATTATTATGTGCGCAATTTGTTGCTTTATTTAAATTGAACAAATCGGAAATATCATTTTTTTAGAAATTGCACAGTAAATCATTGCAGATTGCCGGAAATGCGAACGAAGAGCAAATTTTAGTCGCAGCATTAGCTTTTCTCGACCGCACTGACATGCTGCAAAAAGTCCTCAACGAGCTTTTCCATCTGTTACGTTTCGAAAGTTGTGCCTACGTTGGTCAAGCTTTAAACATAGTTTTGGATGCAATGAATAGACATTTAACCGAAAGACATGTCCAAATTTCGGGCAGGTATTTTCCCGAATTTACTTTTTGTTGTGTCAATATTTAGGGAAAATGTTTGCAGTGCCACACTTTTTTACATTGTCAAAGGTACCGGGAAACAACTTCATGACGCGGTTAGGGTGAAAAGGCGAATAATTACGGCTTTATTGAACGGAATGAGTGTGCATAGGACGGACGAAACGATGATGAGGAACGGGTGCTTGACGTTGTGTCAGTTTAAGATTCCTTCGGATGTGGTGAGTTTTATTTAATTTGAAAAAAATTGTGATTTTTGAGTTCAGCTTTTTGATTACGAACGCTTGGTCGATATTCTACTCCATTCGGTTCATGGAATGGCTCAAGAGAGTTTCGTCCAGAGGATAGGAATATATCTTTTGAATTCTTTAGCTTGTCAAGTCGATAGGCAACAAAAAGCGAAATTAGGAGAACTTGGAGCTATTGATGTATGAATATAGCTGATTGGTTTTTTAAATTTTTAATTGTGTTTTGTAGAAAATGATTTGGTTGATTGCTGATAGACTGCATAGAGGACACTGTGATGATGTTTTAGAGGTGGCTTGGTCAACCATGTGGAACGTCACCGATGAAACGCCTTCTAATTGTAGAAAATTTTTAGAAATCAAAGGAATGGAGTATTTCTTGCAATGTCTTGAGGTAAGTTAACGAAAAAATTTATTAATCACATCCAAAAACATCCTTGAGTCTTTGGAATAATTAACTTTTTCTCAACAGTAATTTTAAAATTAGGTTGGTAACAGTGGATAAGGAACAAATACAATATTCTTGTTATTTTTCATCCAGTTTTTTATTTTTTTTATGATTCAATATTGGGATCTTTAGACTTGTCAATTTTTATATTTTATTTCTATGTTATATGTTTCATTGTTACCAACTTAATTTTAAAATCATAGCCCACTTTGATCAAAAATTTAACTGAACACCGCATATCTTAGTCAGTAAACCTTATTTCTTATCCCAAAAGTGTGCTAAAACACATTTTAAAAATCGTTTTATTAGAACGTTTTTGTTGTTAAACGCAATTATTTCGCAAAATTTTGTCAAAAATTAGTCAAAAAATTGGCGGATTGGCGCGAGGATTGTTTTTTTTTTAATAATGTATTTATTTACGGTAAAAACCTTTTACAAAAATAACAGAAGAACAGCAAAAGACTGTTAAATCACTTAAATCATTAAACCTTTTAATATTTCGTGGAAGTTTGTCAAATTTTTCAGCCTAAGCAAATTTCTTAAACCTAAGCTGGAAATCTGTAAATTTGTCATCTAGAAATGCAATTATCTATCGAAATTTTGTAAAAAATAATGCAAAAAATCGCCAAATTAGTTCCAAAATTGAATGAAAATTGCGTTTTTCGAGACATTATTATTAAGCACGTTTTTGAGGTAAAAACTCATTTTTTTGCTAACTTGGATGAAAAATTACTAAATTGTCTTGAAAATCACATTATTCTGCCCTTTTTGGGTTATATGAGTTTTTTAAAATTTTGAAACCAAAATTTTGGCAAAAACAAGCCAAAAAAATTGCAAAATTGGGACGAAAATGGTGTTTCTTGGCTTCTTCGAGGGTCTAAACACGTTTTTGAGTTGGAAACTTTGTTTTTCGCGAGATTTTACGAAACTGGACCCATAAAACACTAAAAATTGAGCAGAACCTTTATTATTGCTTTATTTGAACATGTGTAACATATTTTTCAGCTTTAAATAGGCCGAATTGAATTGAATTGAAAATGGTGTACTTTTTTCCTTTTTCGACTATTTGGTGAGAGTTTGTCAAATAGTAGTAACCAAAACATAGCCGAATTAGTCGAAAATGGTGTTATTTTTGGCTTTTTCGAGGGCTTAAACACGTTTTTGAGCTAAAAACTCCTTTGCGAGACTCTAAAATCATAAGGAAAAATCACTAACTATTGAACTAGAAACGCAATTGTTTCGCGAAATTTTTCAAAAATAAGTCGAAAAATTACTTACGAGTAACTAGGTAAAAAATAGTGTATATTTTACTCTTTTTAAAGGTTTAATCAAGTTCTTAAGCTTAAAATTGAGACGAAAATAAAATTATTTTGTCTTTTGTGAAGCGTTTCAGCAAACTTTTCAGTTATAAACGCAATTATTTAGCGAAATTTTGTATAAAATGATCCGAAAAATTACTAAAATCAAGCTCGTTTTTTTGTGAAAAGCACGCGTTTTTTGTGAAATTTTAGCCAAATGGGACAAAAAAATCAATGATATTCTGCCACTTTTGTTGTTTATTTCGAAAAAACAGAAATTTTCGAAATTTTGACATAAACAAGCCAAAAAGTTGCGAAATTGAGTTAAAAAGGGTGCAATTGTTGCGTTTTTCACCGTTTAATTACTTACATATTTCGTGAAATTTTGCCAAAAATAATTGTGAACGCGTTTTTGCTTTGCTTTTTGGCGAGATTTTTATAACAAAAAATTACTAAATTGTTCAGCTAAAAACACGATTGTATTATTACTTTAATTTTTTTCAAAATAATTCGTCAAATTACATGTTTTAAGGTTAAAACTCAGTAATTTACCAGATTTTGTTAAACCGGAGCGCTAAAAGCCCCAAAAATTATTAGATTATTTTGCCTTTTTTGAGTTTTTAACATATTTTTCAAACACAAACGCAATTATTAGTGAAATTCCAAAATTCACTAAATTAGTTTGAAAATGGAGTCAAATTTTCCGTTCTCAAGCCATTAAACCCGACTTTGAATAAAATATCATTTTTTGTAAAAATTTTGCTAAACCGAGCTAAAAATTTACTGAATTGCGAGACATCTTGTCAAAAGCAGTCCAAAAGATTGCGAAATTGAGTCGCAAGCAAAGGTTTTAACACATTTTGACCAATGGATGGGTTGAAAATTACGTTATTTGCCATTTTCGAGCGTTTTAACTCATTTATCATTCAGGTTTGCAATTGTTTAGCTAAACTTTCCCAAAAAGAAACCCAAAAGTCACCAAATTAATTCGAAAATGGAACAAACTTCACATTTTTCAAGCACTTTGAAGTGTTTTTGGGATAGAATCGAAGGTTTTTTAAACGAAATAAACCGCCGAATTGCCGAATTAATGCATTGTAGACAGACGGAACAAAACAATTTGAAGAATAGTTTCAGTTTATCGTTTATTTTATAATTCCACATTACACAGTTGTGTTAAGTTTAACAGAACATTTTTTAAAATAATGAATTATTTCGCATTCGATCAAAAATACTTTAAAAACACTGTTAAACAGACCTACATTTTTTTCTGGCACTTTTTTTTCACTGTTCGGTTTGAGGTTTAAATTCGTGCTTGACTTGATCTTTTTTTCGGTTTGCTGTTTTTCTTCAACATTTCTTAACATTATTACTTTTCCATTTTATCAACATTTCTAATCTTTTATTTCTTTCTTCAATTTTCGTGTTGTTGCAATGATTTTTTCTCCTTCAGAAATTCCCCAATAAAGACGAACTCCTTAGAAACATGATGGGTCTGTTGGGCAACGTGGCCGAAGTTCGTGAATTGCGCCACTTTCTTGTCACTTCCAAATATCTAACAGTTTTTTCGGACCTTTTGGACTCGAGAAGTGACGGAATCGAAGTGAGTTACAATGCAGCCGGTGTAATATCGCACATTGCCTCAGATGGGCCCGATGTTTGGCTTGTTTTTCAACCAACAAGAGCTTACGTTTTGAATAAAATGGTGCGAGCTATAGACCGGTGGGATTTGAATTCGCAAAGGAATATCAATTATCGGTCTTTTGAGCCGATTTTGTATCTGGTCAAGGTGTATCACACGCCAGAGTGCCAGAAATGGGCCGTTTGGGCGCTGGCCAACATGACCAAAGTTTATCGTAAGTACAAATTTTCTTAATTTTTTTTTTGTTAGAAATAGTAACTTACAGTCAAAATTTTAAGAGCAATTAAAAAACAGAAGAGAAAATGTACGATTAAAATTTTCACGAGAACAAGAAAAAAAATTATTAAATTGCTAAAATTCCCGCGAGAAAATGAGATAACTTATGCATTTTTCCGTTTAGTTACTTATTTAGGTAAACACCCAAATATTTTTTGAAAGTCAAAAATTACTCAAAAAATCGGCTAATTGGTTCGAAAATTATGTAATTTTTTTGTTTTTCGGGCGAAAAATTCATTATTTTGTTTGTTTTTTTTTTGAACACAAAGTCAGTTCGAGCAAAATGGAACAAATTTTGTGTTTTTGGAGACACTAAACACGTTTTTAATTTAAAAACTTGGTAAACCGGACTAAAAACATACTGAATTGTGTTGAAAAGAACATTATTCATCCGTTTTTATTCTATGTTAGCGCTTTTTTCATTTCTAAACTTAATAATGTTTCAAAATTTTGACTAAATAAGCCAAAAAATTTTCAAATTCGGCTTCTCCGAGGAGAGGGTGGTTCACTGTCAAAAAATTCAAAGAAAAAACCAAATTTCATAAAATATTTAAGTCCAAAATATGTATTAAACATAATTTTTAAACGGTAAATACAAAAAATACAAAATCTGAGATAATCAAAGATAATTTTGTGTAAAACCTTCGTTCCTAAAAACTGTTTAACCAAACTAAAATAGATGCAAAATAATTCAATCTAAAAATTTCAGTGCTAAAATGTTCAAAAACAAAAAGTGAGTAACAGGTTCGCAGAAGCGAGTCTAATGTCGGATGTCAGATTTCTATATCAAACTCCAACAACCTGTATTAATATTTCTAGAAAAACATCTATTTTTGTTATATCAACAACTTGAAATTAAAAATCACATTTATTATTACTATAATAGAACCTAAATTGAGTTTTGTTTACGCCCATGCACTCCTTGCACTGCTGTGCTCCTAATACCAGGATTTTGTTTTTGAACGCTTTGCGGTATTCCGTTTTGCTCAGAAACATTTTGTTTTGAAATTTTTTTGTCTAATTTTAGTTTTGCGTGCGTACTTTTTCGTGAGTGATTATTTCTTGATTTAAACATTTTATTAAAAGGAGTTTTTAATTAAATTTTTTTGAAAATATTTGGTTTTATGTTTGAACATTTTTAAGAAAAATACAATTTGATTACAAACTCTTTGCGATCACACGGACGCCCCTCCGAGGGTTTAAACTCGTTTTAAACTTTGTTTTCTTTGTAATTTTTACTAAATTGGACCCCTAGATTAATGCCTTTTTTAAACGTTTTAACACATTTTTCAGCTTAATAATATGAATTTTTCGTTTATTCACCGGCTAGACAAAAATATTTCGTGAAAGTTTGACAAAAAGAAATCAAACATTTGCCGATTTAGGTCGAAAATGGCGAAAAATTGCAAACTGTGATTTTATATGTTCTGTTGTTCGAGGTTTTTTGCGTTTTTTGCGAGATTTTGCCCAAAAAAAAATTGATTCGAAAATGGTAGGATTTTTGGCTTAGACATTTTTGAACTAAAAACATTAAAAATTGTTAAACATGAAATGCAATTCTTTCGCGAAACTTCTCAAAAATAAAAAAATTATTTCGGGTAATTAGGTGAAAATGGTCTTTATTTTGGATTTTTTTGAAGATGTGAATAAGTTTTAAGCTTAAAATTGGGTCGAAAATCGAAAAATTTTATCGAAAATTATAAATATAAAAAATTATTTTTGGGTTAAATTATATCTTTGAAAGAAAGTTATTTAATAACGCAAAATTAAAACCAATTATGTAAATAATACTGAGATTTTATTTTGATGAAGTATGTTTTTATTATCTATCTAATTTAAATAATCTTTATGAATTAATTTATTGGATGCTTTGAAAGATGAAAGTTTTATTATTGTTTGTAGTTTTTTTTTTTGGAAGTAGATTTTAATTTTTTTGTTGGTTTTATAAAAACTGGTTAGTTTTGTTCACAATGATTTTTGTTGAGTTCAATTTTTTTGAGATTGTTAAAACTATGTTTTTTACTTCCTTATTTGTCAAAAAATTACCACAAAATTTACATAATTGTCCGCTTTAAGATTCGCTACTTAATTCATTTAACACAGCCATTTAACAATGTTTAAAAGAAAAAGAAATTTTGTAAAAGCAATTGTAAAAAAAGAAAAAAAATCATAATAATTCCAGATTAATTCTAAATTAATTCCTGTCTTAATTACCGTAACTTTAACTTAATTTTTGTAATTCCAAATTAATTCGTGTAATTCCAAAATCATTACTAAGAAATTTAACGTAATGTCCATTCCAAGAAATATCAAAAATATCAAATTCCAAAAAGAATTACAGTAGTCCATACATTCAGAAATACTTAAATAAATAAAATAATAATAAATTCCAAAAATAAGGAACACAGTTATGAGAACTAATTTTTATACAAAAAGTCTGTGCCATATTTTTGACTTCTGTCCTTTTTAAAGAAAATTTAATTCTTTACAACCTTGTTACATTTTTCTTGTGATATAAAACTGAGCGCAAATTTTAAATTTTTTTCTCGTGTTTTTCGTGAAAATTTTAGTCAGTCTATTAAAAATACTATATAAAAAAATGTCTATAATTTTCCAAGCAATTAGTGAATTGGTTGAATTTAAATAAATTTAAAACGACTTCATCTCCTAATAATCGGAGGTTTTTATTTTCTGTTTATTGAATTTTTTCCAGCTGAAAAGTACTGCTCCTTGATTGAGAAAGAGGGCGGTTTGGAGTTGCTCCAGGAGTTGATCGAGCACCCATCTCCTCCAGCTCCCGTGAAGAACTTGGCCCATTTGGTGATTGAGAACTGCAGGAGGTACAAGGAGCAGGAATGGACGAACTTGGAGGCTCAAGTGGAGGTGCAGCTCGACGGTTAATTGTTATATTATTTATGTTTACTTTATTAATACTTCGGAACGATGGAAATTCCTTTGTGATTGATTGCGTTGATTATATAATTTTATTTTTTTATTTTCTTCAAGGGTAATCGTAACCACATTTATGCGCATGTGTGGACTGTTAGTTAAACTAATTGCTGCTGTACATAATTTACTTCCAATATGATGTATTAAATGGGTTAGTCTTACTCTGTGGAATTAGTTTCTCTATTTTATCATGACATTATTATTATTATGTTATTTATGCCATTTAATTATATTTTATTTATCTAAGTCTAGGTTTTTTATCTGTCCTATTATCACCCGTGTGTAAGCGGAAGTCGATGGTAGCACTTTTCGGCGAATTTGTTACAGCTTGAATAAATAATTTAATAAATCTACTTTGGTTTTTTAACCCAAATATTACGGAGACGCTCTTTAAAACTATTTGGTGAAAGGAAAGTTTTATTATTTTGTCGTAAGTATGACTCAGTGAGGCTTTTTTTATAACCAATTGCGAACTGGAAACTGTTTATTATCGGGGGGTATTGGAACTAAAATTAATTTATTTTTGTCACTAGTCCAATGATAGTGCAACCAGCAGTTGTAGTCACAGAATCAAATGTTACACTTGTGTCAGGCGTTTCACCTAATTTTAGGAGGCCTACGCCTGTAAGATGCAATCAACAATACATTTTCCAATACGAACTGGATTACAATTTTTGAAAAATTGGATTCTTCTCTAGTTTGTTTACCTCTTTAAAAGTCAACGTCGCATTTTGCTAACTAGATTTTTTAAACAAAGTTTAAGCCCTAGCAGAATACATGAAGACAGAGTACAGTTGAGCTCGATGGCGGTACTAAAGTACTCTCAGTGCTCTTAAAATGTTCTCACTGACGTTTCCTGACGTTTCTCGAAAGTTTCACAGTCGACCAGTTTATTGGAAAAGTAATAAAATATGCAACTTAGCAACAATTATGAGAAATAACCTGGATGGTTTAAAAAGCTCTGATTGGTCGAATTCAAATGTTCTTTTCTTGAATACCGTTCAAGATAGAAAATTTTGTCATTAGAATTATTTATTCGTCTTTTTATGACGATTTCTCTGCTTTTCTCTGGGGCGCGAGTTCTGGGACACCTGTATTTGTTTGGGGTTTAATGTTGCTTTCTGGTGGTTTTCTGTGGTCAGAATTTATGTAATACTTAATCCTTATGTCTCCTCTGTAATCTGTACCTAACCTTGGGTAAAGATATAAATTTTCTAAAGCAGGAAATCGATTTTTGTGTATTTAAGCATTCAAATTTTTTGAATCTTTTTTTTACGGAGAAAAAATGGATAAGAGATACGGGGTTCATGATGACTTGCTTCAGAGTTTAAAAGAATTTCAAATAGGATGTAGTACGATGCCCTTTATAGCAGAGGCGAATATTAGTATTAACAGCGGGCCGGCCATACGATTAAATATTCAGGCAGATATGGGATTCCTTTCCATACCTAAGGGGTCTTCATCGATTCCGGCCCCCCAGGCAAACGCTGATTAAATTTGGAACTAACAAAGTGAGGATCGATTTAATTGAGGCAACGAATATTACCGTCGAATTCAATACAAGTGAGGAAAGGGACAGCTTCATCACTGCAATGGGGGACCTAAACGAGTAAGTAACAAAAACCAAACTATAGTTTAAATTTTATATTTGTTGTTTTATTCTGGCAGAGAATCCAATTCAAGTTCAAGCTCAAGTTCAATTCACGTCCAGTCCAGAGAGCGGGTCAACGGTGGCTCATGAACATGAAACTTAAAACTTATACTTATATTTAAATCAATTTATAAAAAATTATGTTATATATTTAAATTTATATAAATTATGTAAATTGCTGTTAAATAAACCTAAGTGGGATTTAAGTTGAGTTTTAATGAAAATCATCATCATTTAAAAATCAAATCATTTTAGTTAATTATGGTATGTATCATAGACATTTCCTTAACTTATCACAAGAAAGTTCTTATAAATTTTTTGTGTTTTTTTTTTACATCGACGTGTTTGTTTTTTCTCTCTAAATCAAGTTAATATGTAAACTTGGCTAGTTTGTAAACTCGTCAAACCGTTGAAAACGCAGTTTCAACTAAAATAGCGGCTAGTTTACAAACTAGCCAAGAATCTTGGCTAATTTACTTGAAAGTTTATAATTATCCAAGATAGTTTGGCTAATACTATGATAACCAAACTTTATCGTAACACAAAATAACCATTAACCAATGCTTGGGCTAGTTTCCAAACTAACCAACTCGCTGGCTAATTTAATAAATAATTTCATTTGCAATTAAAAGCCACAAAACAACTTATTTGACTACCTCTCCGTTGAGAAACCGTTAAGAAAAATGAACCAACAAAGAATGAAATTTTCGGTTTTAGTATTTACAGAGGTATTTGCATCTTACGTTTCTTTTTCCCGTGGAGGGCGAAAACCCTTTTGAAAGGGCGCGCGCAACTTTCTTCCCAACTAGAAACCAGTGGTGTAGTCATTTTTAATTTTGGGGGCACTTGTAAAGTTTAGAACTTACCATTGTCAAAAATACACTTCATTAAAAATACTAACCTATTACGTGCTATTACTTAAAACTAGCATAACGTATTAAAAAAAAAGCTTGGTTTGAAGTAAAAAAATCAAAATAATCTGAAAAGATAATCGTAAACTCATAATTATCGCTTTCAGAATTACTCTCACAAGTAAAAATTAAAGCACAGCCGATCATGCATACGGCCTCAGTCAACTTTTCAAAACTTGTTCCTTACATTAATTAAATAAATAAAAATAATAAAGAATTTTCGCCCATTATGTATTTAATTCTCCATTTAAATTATACAAAAAAATTTGCAAATCAACATAAAGAACGAAATGTAATTGAAGGTAGCAGTTCGTCAACAAAAAACAAGTTGAGATAATATTATTTCGATAAAATCGAAAAGGATGGCTGTTGCCATATTGACAAATTGCATAAAATTGGATTATTGGCCATTGCATTGAAGACGAAATTCTAGTTTTGTCTTACCGTCTCATTTGTTCCAGGAATGCGTATTTGGCCAATAAAAATATAGAAATTACCTCCAACTTGTTTATCTACCGCACAAAAAATTGCAAAGTGTTTGTCATTGGATATTGATGAACTAAGGCACACCCGACAGCAAGACAAACCAATCACAAGGCGCTTAAAAAATTGGCAAAAAACTGGTCTTCGATTATTTTAAATGTCGACTGACTTTTACCAAATTAACTGGAATTTTGCTAAAATTCAAAATTTCATAAAAAGTCGTGGATTAATCTTGTATTTTATATTTTTGCACTTTTCTAATACACGTAAGGGCGAAGATGACATTAACAGATATTAAAATGCCCCTTTAAGTTTAAAGTCACAATTTTCGCTCATTACGTATTTAATAATTCTCCATAATTTTATGCTAAAAATTTGCAAAGCAACATGAACGAACGAAACGTAATTGAAAGTAGCAATTGGTCTTCTGTGAGTGAAGATGATGAGGCGTGATTGTTGCAAAGACGAAAATACAATTTTAGAAAAATTACTGCCTTTACGAGCTTTTTTCAAAGACATTAATGAAGAGGATGATTTCGAGAACGATTTTTTGGAGAAAACTCAAATGCTAATGTTCGAAAAATTTTAATTACATTACACTGTGCTGGGTTATAAAAAAATAATTACTAATTATTCTTTAACATTTGATTTTTAATCATATCAAGCATCATTTTTTTGGTGTTCTCAATATCTCGCATTTGTTTTTCAGTGAGAGGGCACTAACTTATTTTTTAGATATTATTTTATTATTTTTACGTAAATCCTTTGACAACCGCAGTTAAATAATTAGCGTTAACTGTTAAATAAATGTGGGGTTTACTGGTTCATCGATTGCAGTTAGAACTTATTCATCAGATCAAAAAAAACTAGGCTCCTCTTGCTCTCTCTTTTGCTGTTATAGCTTAAATCCTAAATTTAACATTTTTTGTACTTTTTTTTCAATATTAAAAACATCGTGTTCAGGTAAATAACTGGATAATAACTAATAGAAGTTCGGTAAAACAATTTTTATTGTTACAACTAATAAATAAAAATTATTGCTCAAATAACTAATTGATTTATTTATCATTGGTGAAACTGACTTTAAAAGTGTAATAAAACAATAAGAGGTAAAATAAAACGCAACGAAAAAGAAATTTTTTTAAATTAATTTGTAACAGAATTTGCTATTTGTACAGAAACTTAACCCTAACACACACTAATACCGTGTGTAATCACTAATCACTTATCACCTCTAGCCCGAATTTACAAAAGGGCATCTTCTATTATTCTATTATTATTATTATTATTATTATTATTCTATTATTTTCTCTTTTACACTCATTGTTGTTGGGAAATAATCGGTGGCATTTTAAATTAAGTAGTACACAATACAGAATAATGTCTTTGAAAAATAAAGTCATTGATAACGTAATATTATAGAAAAAAGTGTAAAAGTGTCTACGTTTTTGAAAAACAAAAACTTCTTAAATAAATACAGGATGATCTTTTAATATATCCCATTTCATTTCATAGTAGAATTTTTTGACAGCGCATTTGAATTTTTTGGAGTGAAATAAAGCACAAATTGAGAGTTTCTGTATAAGAAAATAATGCTGTGTTATGCTAAATCCCAGCGACAAATTTTGAGCCAAGAAAACCCACCAGAATCCCCAAAAAATGCAAATGCGTTGTTGCAAAATTTTACAATGAACTGAAATGGGATTTAGGTAGGTATTTTAGAAAAGAAAGAAGACATTTAAAAATATAGTGCATGTTTGGTGACATTAGAAAAAACTTTTTCAGAAGTTATAATTTAATTTCAGAACTATCTTACATGTTTACAGAACTTGCGCTAGAACTGGGTTTGCGGTTTCATTCAAATTAATTGATTAAAAAAAATAAGGATATTATGTATTGAATTTTAGAAAAAAATAACTGGTAAAATAAAATGAATGAAGTTAGAAGCAGATATTTATTGTATTGTTTTTATAAGCTTTCAATGCTCGAAAATTGATAGAATATGTTTGATGTTTGAATAAGTGTTGTGGAGCAGTGTATATTAAAATCCCTATTATTTTTCGAACAGTTTATACAGTTTAGCATAAGAGGCGTGATACCATTTAAAATTTTGAAGGATGTATCAAGTGCTACAAATCTACAAAGAACTTAAAAAAATGTTCGCCTGTTAACAGAAATTGTTTTTTTGCACGATTTGTAATTTTTTCTTAATTTCCGAAATAACCAATATGTTTTTTTTTTTTTGAAGAAATGTCATAGGCAGGGCGGTCAAAATAAGAAACCTGGAAATAATGTTCAAAAAGCACCAATTTTTTTCTGCTTTCAGTATTTTTTTTTTAGTTAAATAAAGCACTGACCGCATTTTAAAAGACATTCTCCCTTACAGCCCGAGTAGAAGAGTGTCTCCTGTAAATAAGTTTCAAAAATACTATTTAAAACGGTTGTATAAAACAATGGAATTTATGTAATAAAATGATTCAGAATATTTTAGAGTCAATCATCGCCTCTCTTTAATACTTCAGCATTCAACGACTTGATGAATTGTAACGTCAACACTCATATTTAATAAATCATCTAAAACATAATTTATAGTTTTGCATCCTGTTATTCTTGCCGATTTCTCGAACTGTTTACGAAGCGCCAAAAATATCCGCGATTAAAAATGTCTAAAGTCGCAATAATGACCAGACGCCCATTAAAAAGCTCTTTTACGACAAATTTCCAGAAAATATTAACATGTTGCTCGCTTGTGATCGATTCATCACGAAAGATATAAGTGAAGTGTCAACATAATAACGTTTAGTGGTAATTTACTGAAGCCTTTCAGGGGTGCGAATCGCCCCCAGACACTTGCAAGGTTGCGTGGAGAAAATTTCAAGTCATGCCTGGTTTATGGGCCATAAATACGAATGTTTTGATTTCTAATAAAAATAGTGAAAAAAAACGATCCTGAAACGAGCCAAAGCTCGAGCATCGCCTGAAAGCTCCCCTCCCTAGAAAAACACAACATCCAATCTTGTCATTGGCAATTTGTGATGGATAATTCAGTCCGCTTCTGATCTATAATCACGATTGTTCGTCTAAATGTTGATTAGATCCATTTTTTCCCGGGATTGAATCCGAGTCGCACGCGTGTGCTTTCAGTCTGAAAAGTTTGGTGCAGTGTTGGCTTTTTAGCAAGTTTCGGTGGTAAGTTCGATCATTACAGGATTAGTTTTGTTAATTGATTGGGAAATTTAATATCAATTAGAGGTGAGTGTTGCGTTACCACGTTTTGCGAATCTGCTTGATAATTAGGGAAAAGTTCGATTCGGAAATTGGAGCTTACTTAACGTTTGATAAAATAATATTATTCGGGTTATTTTCGAATTGATCAAAATATTCGCTCGTTTGAAGATCGGTTGGTTTGCTTCCCGGAAAAGTTGTGCAATTATAGTCATCACTGGAACTTGCTTGTTGACTCCTTTATGTAAGCTGTACCTCGTAAAATCATGCAATTAAGATGGAAATCACTTCATTAATCAAAAACGTTTATGTTCACGTTATTTTCCAGTGTTTTGTTTAATTGATTAAATTTTACTACATTTAAATGTGTCAGATTGTTTTCATATTATTTATTTAATAATAACTACAAGGTGAGTGCTATTTTTTACTATATCTCAAAAACGAACAGTCGCACAGAAATCAGCGGTTTCTGTTAAATATGTACTTCAGTTATTTTTCTAGGCATTTGAATCTTTTCAAATTTTTTTACTTTTCTTTAAAACTAACATTAAAGTTAACACTTAAATTAAAATTAACATTACTTTACAACGTTTTTTACCAATAGATGAAACCGGTGTGCATCGGTAGAATTATTAACAATAAGCCTGATACTGAAGTCGAAAAAAATTTAGGACGTCAAGTTTTTTAAATATTCATTATAAAGTATCTGTATTTGATAATTTTTGCAACATTAAAAATGTCACAAGCTGCTTTTTTTTTGAACTATCAGTCAGTTTATCTTAATGTAGACTAATAGTAATCGACTAACATATTTTTATCCCAAAAACCTTAATAACTCTCTTTATAAGACTTTAAATCTTTAAATCGCTTAAGCTTCCAGGTTTTGTCAGAATAATTTAAACACAAATATAGAAAAAGTTGTTTGGGCTTAATTTACACTCACCTGATTTTTTAAAGCAAATTAAATATTTAACAATTTGTTAATCATGTCAATAACGAATGCCAAAGACACCACAAAAAAGATTGATTCAAAACTTTTGAAAAATTACAAATGACAGATTGTTTCTTTTTTTGCACTGATTAGTGTCGGTTTCTCTTGCTGTAACCAGCAATAATCGGCAAACATATTTATATCCCAAAAACCTTTGTATACCACTTTTCATAAGACTTTAAACCTTGATAAAACATTTACCATTTGATCGCTTAAGTTTCCCAGGTTTTATAATGATAATTTTAACACAAATAAAGCAAAAGTTGTTTGGGCTTAATTTACATTCCCTTGACGATATTTTAAAGCAAATAAAATGTTTAACAATTAATTTATCACAGAAACAACAAATGCCAAACTAGACACCAAGAACAAATTTTCAAAACTTTTAGTAAATATATTAAAAAAACTAGACGTGATAGACAAATGTGACATATATTTTAGTTATCAGTGAGTAAGAAGAAAACAAAATTAGTATAAATTATCTCATGGTAAAAGACCTAAAGATAAATACTAGAAAGTATCTACGTGTGATTATTAATTTTTGAGATATAGCAAAATATATTTTTAGCAGACTCACCTTGCATAAATAATAGTGATCGTATTTCTTAGGATATCGCATTGTTTCTCTATTTTGTCTGCTCTTGTTTTAGAAATAATTAAATAAGCTATTGTATTACAATTGCAAAAATGTTAATCATGCGTCTTGTGACAAGCGGAATTGAAAATCATAATAATGTTGCTGCAACTACTGAAGGTTAAGGTCATGTTATTGAAATTAAAGGTAGGATCTTTAAGTTGCAGGTACGCAAGGTCGTTTAATTAATTGGACTATTAATTGAATAATTATTTAAACAATATGTGAAAGAATAACAGACCAATAAATGCGTTTAAATACAAATTGGCATTTTGAAATTTTAAGAGAATGGTAAATTTAAATAATTTTTATGTTTTTTTTTTGATTTTGTTTGTTTGTTTGTTTTGTCTGTTACGACACATAAAGCCTTTTTAAAATAGGATCGCATTTTGAAACCTTATTAAATTTCTATCAAGTTTTAATTTTAATTTAATTCGTATTAGTTTAATTCTGAAAAAAATGATTCGGTTACTGATGTGATACTGGACCAAAACTTCAGAGCTTTTCAAAGTCTGAAAACTGATTGGTAAAATATAAACATTGTTTAATAGTATTTTACGTTTTTCCCGGACTAGTCCGGGAAAAATTATCAAACAAACCAGTCCGGTAAAATGGTACTTTATTTTCTCGTTTTTACCGGACTAGTCCGGAAAAAATTATCCAGCCGATTAGTCCGGCAAAATGGTACTTTCCGGCATGAATATTATGAAAGTAAAATGTTCATTACGGTACGGTTTAAAAAAGTAGTTTTTTTATTAGTTATTTTAATTACACTTTCATACCTTTACACGACACATGGCGAAGGCGCCGGGTATAAATGTTTATGATAAAAGTTACTTGCAATTAGTTACTTTTATTATCTTGTACAATATTTGTGTCAACAAAGTGGCGTAGAAAAATGCATAATTATACATTTCAAGTTACAACAATTCAAGTTAGATTTGATTTAACTTAACTATTATGGCTGTACTATCATTATGCAAAAGAAGACTATTTTACTCATTTTTTTACAAAATGCACTCAAAATAGAATAAAACGTTTTTAAACCTCTTTTAGTTTTTGTAATGACACGACGATTTTTTTGGTTAAAGATCATGTTCTAAACATTACTTTTAGCCCATTAGGTGTTCACCTTTTAATTAGTAATTTTTAAGATTAAATTTTATTCTTTTCTTTTATTTATTAAATAAAAGATTAAATCAAAAAAATGTGCTTGATTGGAAAACTAAAAAATGGATACGAAAATTTTTATTCTTCGAAAATGGTCACATTTTTAAGGCATTTGATAATGTGCTGATTATTTCTTTTGTAAAAAAATTAAACGCTTCTAAAATATTAGCCTAGGATTATCAGGTGTCTGTGTAAGTAATATTGTGAGTTTCTCGGAAATTAAATGTCGGGGAAAGATATTAAAAAATGAATGAACACATTCCACTCACTCATTAAATTTACAACGTAGTAAAAATTCTGCATGCATATGATCCATTAATGGTAGTAATTAATTAAACCTGGAATTAAAACATATCGTAGTTGGAGTCGACATTACATTAAATACAACAATGATTTTTCAGTTTTTCTCATATGCAATTACCTCATTAACTATTTTTAGAAGATAAAACTTAATAAAAAATTCTGTAGGTATAAATAAAACTAGATACATGTTTTTGAGTTATGCAAAATTTTTTTTACTACGACAAGTATTTCAGTTACCTTCGGAAATCTTGGTGTTGGGCTCGGAACGAAACATTAATTATAATAATGTATTAAAAAAATTTCTTTCCTTCTCTGCTTTTTTTTTATTTTTTTCTAGCTTTTCTTTTTTCTAAATTTTCTCTTCTCTTTTAGCTTTTTTCTCTATCTCTTCTTCTAGCGCATTTTTTCTCTTCCAGCTCTATTCTTCTCTAGGTCTTCTCTTTAGATTTTTACTTCTAGTATAGCTTTTCTTTTCAATAGCAATTTGTTTCTCTAGCTTTTCTATTCTCTAGCTCAGCTCTTCTCTTCTAGTTTTTTTTTCTACTGCGTTTCTTCTGTTCTAGCTTTTCCCATCTCTTCTAAATTTTCTCATCTCTTTTAGCTCTTTTTTGCAGGTTTTCTTTTTTCTATTTTTGCTTCTTCTAGGGAGCTTCTCCTCTTTTAGCTTTCATCTTCTTTAGGTTTTGTTTTCTCTAGCTTTACCTCTTTAAGAGAAGAAGAGAAAAGTTAGAGAAAAAAAGAGCTAGAAGAGAGAAAAGCTACAAAAGACAAGAGCTTTTAAAAATAAAATTTTGCGTACCTCAAAAACTAAAGGAACTTCGAAAAAATTTATTTTTCAAGTACTGTTATCATATTTTGAATGTTTTGAAACTTCTTTTAGTTTTCGTAATGCCACGACGATTTTTTGGTAAAAAATGATGCTCAAAAAATTCATTTTTTTTAATTAATTATTTTTCAAGTTTAGAGCTCATAACGAAAAATTTCCACTGGTAGAGTATATGTTTGTTATTCTATGAAGACACCGTAATGGCCATCAATTTTTTCGAATTTTATTCGTAAAATTAAAAAAATATATTTGTAAGCAGTCTAAAAACGTGTTACTAAATTTTTAGTTAATTTATTGGAACCCTTTTTTGTTTAACGACAGTTTAAAGTTGCATCTATTCTCAAATTTCATTTATTCTACTTATTTAAAAAAAAAAGATTATTTGAACTTATTTTAGGTTTTAGTTATGCAATTTTTTTTTACTACAACAAGCATTTCAGTCACCTTCGGAAATCTTGGTGTTGGGCTCGAAACAAAACATTAATAATAATAGTTTGATAAAAAAATTTCTTTTCTTCTGTGCTTTTCTTTACTTTTTTCTCTGGCTTTTTTCTAGCTTTTCTCTTTTCTTAATTTTCTGTTCTCTTTTAGCTTTTTTTTCTATCTCTTCTTCTTCTAGCGCATTTTTTCTCTTTCAGCTCTATTCTTCTCTAGGTTTTCTCTTTAGGTTTTCACTTCTAGTATAGCTTTTCTTTTCAATAGCAATTCGTTTCTCTAGCTTTTCTATTCCCTAGCTTAGCTCTTCTCTTCTAGTTTTTTTTTCTACTGCGTTTCTTCCGTTCTAGCTTTTTCCTTCTCTTTTAAATTTTCTCATCTCTTTTATAGGTTTTCTTTTTTCTATTTTTGCTTCTTCTAGGGCGCTTCTCCTCTTCTAGCTCTCATCTTGTTACGATTTTCTTTTCTCTTTCCTACCTCTTCAAGAGAAGAAGGAAAAAGCTAGAGAAAAAAAGAGCTAGAAGAGGGGAGAAAAGTTATAAAAGACAAGGGCTTTTAAAAATAAAATTTTGCATAACTCAAAAACTAAAGAAATTTCGAAAAAGTTTATTTTTCAAGTACTGCTATCATATTTTTAATGTTTTGAAATTTCTTTTAGTTTTTGTAATGGCACGACGATTTGTTGGTGAAAAATGATGCTCAAAAAATTACTTCTTTTTGATTAATTATTTTTCAAGTTTAGAGCTCATAACGAAAAATTTTCACTGGTAGAGTATATGTTTGTTATTCTATGAAGACACCGTAATAGGCATCAGTTTTTCCAAACTTTATTTGTAAAATTAAAAAAATATATTTGTAACTAGTCTAAAAACGTGTTACTAAATTTTTAGTTAATTTATTGGAACGCTTTTTTGTTTAACGACAGTTTAAAGTTGCATCTATTCTCAAATTTCTTTCTACTTATTTAAAAAAAATAAGATTATTTGAACTTATTTTAGGTTTTAGTTATGCAAATTTTTTTTTACTACAACAAGCATTTCAGTCACCTTCGGAAATCTTGGTGTTGGGCTCGGAACGAAATATTAATAATAATAATTTATTAAAAATTTTTTTTCTCTGCCTTTTTTTACTTTTTTCTCTGGCTTTTTTCTAGCTTTTCTCTTTTCTAAGTTTTCTCTTCTTTTTTAGCTTTTTTTCTCCATCTCTTCTTCTAGTGCATTTTTTCTCTTCCAGCTCTATTCTTCTCTAGGTCTTCTCTTTAGGTTTTCACTCCTAGTATAGCTTTTCTTTTCAATAGCAATTTGTTTCTCTAGCTTTTCTATTCTCTAGCTCAGCTCTTCACTTCTAGTTTTTTTTCTTCTACTGCGTTTCTTCTGTTCTAGCTTTTCCCTTCTCTTCTAAATTTTCTCATCTCTTTTAGCTCTTTTTTATAGGTTTTCTTTTTTCTATTTTATCTTCTTCTAGAGCGCTTCTCCTCTTCTAGCTCTCATCTTGTTTAGGTTTTCTTCCTTCTAGCTTTTCTCTTTCCTACCTCTTCAAGAGAAGAAGGGAAAAGTTAAAGAAAAAAAGAGCTAAAAGAGGAGAGAAAAGCTAGAAAAATCAAGAGCTTTTAAAAATAAAATTTTACATAACTCACAAACTAAAGGAATTTCGAAAAAGTTTATTTTTCAAGTACTGCTATCATATTTTTAATGTTTTGAAACTTCTTTTAGTTTTTGTAATGGCACAACGATTTTTTGGTGAAAAATGATGATCAAAAAATTAATTCTTCTTTTAATTAATTATTTTTCAAGTTTAGAGCTTCTAACGAAAAATTTCCACTGGTAGAGTATATGTTTGTTATTCTATGAAGACACCGTAATGGCCATCAATTTTTTCGAACTTTATTCGTAAAATTAAAAAAATAAATTTGTAAGTAGTCTAAAAACTTGTTACTAAATTTTCAGTTACTTTATTGGAACCCTTTTTTGTTTAACGACAGTTTAAAGTTGCATCTATTCTCAAATTTCTTTTATTCTACTTATTTAAAAAAAAAATAAGATTATTTGAACTTATTTTAGGTTTTGAGTTATGCAAATTTTTTTTACTACAACAAGCATTTCAGTCACCTTCGGAAATCTTGGTGTTGGGCTCGGAACGAAATATTAATAATAATAATTTATTAAAAATTTTTTTTTCTCTGCTTTTTTTACTTTTGTCTCTGGCTTTTTTCTAGCTTTTCTCTTTTCTAAGTTTTCTCTTTTTTTTAGCTTTTTTTCTCCATCTCTTCTTCTAGTGCATTTTTTCTCTTCCAGCTCTATTCTTCTCTAGGTCTTCTCTTTAGGTTTTCACTCCTAGTATAGCTTTTCTTTTCAATAGCAATTTGTTTCTCTAGCTTTTCTATTCTCTAGCTCAGCTCTTCACTTCTAGTTTTTTTTCTTCTACTGCGTTTCTTCTGTTCTAGCTTTTCCCTTCTCTTCTAAATTTTCTCATCTCTTTTAGCTCTTTTTTATAAGTTTTCTTTTTTCTATTTTATCTTCTTCTAGAGCGCTTCTCCTCTTCTAGCTCTCATCTTGTTTAGGTTTTCTTCCTTCTAGCTTTTCTCTTTCCTACCTCTTCAAGAGAAGAAGGGAAAAGCTAAAGAAAAAAGAGCTAGAAGAGGAGAGAAAAGCTAGAAAAAACAAGAGCTTTTAAAAATAAAATTTTCCATAACTCAAAAACTAAAGGAATTTCGAAAAAGTTTATTTTTTAAGTACTGCTATCATATTTTTAATGTTTTGAAACTCTTTTTAATTTTTGTAATGGCACAACGATTTTTTGGTGAAAAATGATAACGATGGCCATCAGTTTTTTCGAACTTTATTTGCAAAATTAAAAAAAAAAATATTTGTCTGTAAGTAGTCTAAAAAAAAATTTTCAGTTAATTTATTTTGTTTAACAACAGTTTAGTTCTAAAATTTTTTGTTATACCACTTATTCTTATTTAATGTATAACTTAGCCTAGTTTCTGCTTTTAGGTTACAGAAATTAAGGGAAATAGAGATCGAATAATTTTTTGATTTTAAACATTAGTGTAAGTAAACATTAGTCAGATTTTCTCATTTTCAAACTTATTCTGTTTCAAATTAGTTGGTGGGTTCTGTTATTTTTACTTTTTATTGTAGATTTGTATTACCATAGATTTGATTAAAAAACACGTCGAAACAGTTAAATTATAAGTCGCAATTTCAGCCCATGACTAAATAAATAGCAAACTCATTAGCCGCCGCATCGATTCCTCTTTCATCATCCCTCATGCAACCAATATAATTTTTTCATTCAATTACGAGAGTGCCTCACATGACTCACACTTCGCTCAAAATCAACAATCAGCCCCCTGTTTCAGGCCCTCTAGGTGTGCCCCAAGTGGGGCGTCTCTGCAATGCCAAATCTAATGCATCTCCTTCAGACGGCTAGATCGTGGCGAATCGACACCGAAGACCCGCAAAGACTCAGTCCCTCAACGCCCATCATCACAGTGCTCCCTTCTGTCGAAGTGCCCGAAAAGATCACCATCTACCCTGATGAAGTGAAGTGCGAAACGTCGAAGGAACGTCGCGACACGCTCGTGAGTATTAATCGAATTTTGATAAGAGATAATTAGTGGAACAATGGATGTTGTGAAAGAGGGCCATATGGTGTGATATGATATGGAACCCTCCAGATAAAATCTTGTTTTGTTGTTTTTTTACGAATGGCTATTAATTTTTACGAGGGTTTATTTTTAATGGGTGTTTTTTCGAGGCGTTAATTGGATTTCATTAAAGATTTTCTCGGACGACATAGACCCAAATGCATTATTCATCCATGTCAATGCTGCATTATTTAACATTGCTCTCGAAGTCGGAAGATTTTTTTGATAATAAATTCAGAAGTTGGGCTTTTTTAACTCGATTTTTGTTCTAAGTGAAACGTGTTATATTTTTATTATTTCTCTTAAGAACTAAGAATAATCAAACGAAATTCAATTTTTGTGGCCAAATATTTTATAATTTCCCCGTTGTGAATTTTTTCAGAAATTTTTTACCCTTTCTTGTAGTTAAAACTAATTAATTAAGAATACTAACATTTACACAAAAAAAAATTTAGTTAAACAAAATTTTTAATAGAATTGTTACCAGCACCTAAATTATGTATATTTGAAATCCTAATTTTTACTTAATTTTACGAAATTTTTTAATGTATTTTTAAATAATCCAAGAGCAGCTACTTAAGTTATTTTAAACTTATTTTAACTATTTTAGGTTTTAAGTTAAATTGAAAAACTGGTTTATTCTATCTTAGTAGATCCTTTTTCAAAGCTTGGGACTTTTGTTAGAACACATTTAAAAATCTAAAAATTAAACTGAAATTGAAGCACAATTTTTTCAGGCGATTCAGCGCAGTGCAAAATTTCATGAAAATTAGTCTGACATTTTTTTGGCAAAAATGTAACTATGATATACATTTCGTTGATCAATCGAAAAATTACCAAATGAAGTTGAAATTAAAATTTTTTTCAGCATTTTAGCACATTTTATAGCCAGAAAATTATGTCGTTAAAAACAAGCAAAAATCATAAAATTATACCGAAAATGGTGTTATTGCATTCTATAAAATGTGAAGCACGTATTTAAAGTACATTTTTTTTACAAAATACAACCGGCTAAAAAATCACTAAATTATCAATATTCATTTTAGTTTGTTTCTCTCATTTTTAAAAACCTGAGACTCACTTATTTGGCAAAAACTTAAAAAAAATTAATTGAAACTCTTTGTTTTAGCCGATTTTGCTTGTTTTTTAGCAAAATTTTGTCAAAAATAAGTTAAAAAATACATAATTTTGTTTTTATGAAATCTTGAATAACGTTGTTGAACCAAATTATCAGATTGTTTTGTGAGATTTCACAGAAATATGAACCGCAAAATTATCAAATTAAATAAAAAAATATGTAGAATTTCAGCGTTTTTTATCGTTTTAGTTCGTTTCACAGTCTGAAAGCTAATCATTTTTATTTTGCAAAATTTTGCTGAAACCAAGCCGACAAATTACAGGCCTTATATTGTTATTTTTGACATCTTCCAACAATTAACATTGTTTTTGAGATAAATAAATAAATTTAAAAAAAAAATAAAAATATTATGAATGTTTTATATTTTGCTATAACTGGCTAAAAATCACAAAATAAATCAAAAGCTTTATTTTGTTTGATTCGTTTGATTAAATCTGTTTCTAGACCACAGGTTCTTGTTTTGTAAAACCTAGGTAAAATCTAGTCACAAAAATAAATCGATATTGGAAGTTGTTTTTAATTTTTTTAAGTAAGTAAATTGTGTTACTTTTGCTGATTTCGACTTTTAAACACGTTTTTGAACTAAATCTTCAATGTTTGAGATGTTGCTTAATATATTTACTTTTGCTCATTTGATCATGGATAGAAAAAAGTATAAAGTATTTAATAACTAATTAATTAAATCAATATCAATAGTTCTAAATACAAAACTAATATAATTCTTTAAATTCTAATAAAATACCACTAAAATATAATTTCCAAATTAATTTTACTAACTTGTAATTATCCGATTTAATTTTCGTAATTCAAAAGAGAATTTCAGTAATTTATTCAGTTATGTTTGACTGCTCCTCGGTTCAAGTAGTTTTTCAGCGAATGAAAAATCTCAATTTCTGATTTATTTAAGCGCAAAAATTCATTTATAATAAAATAATTGTTACCAAACGTGTGTTTGAAGCACCTACTAGTTTTATCAAGATTGTGCCGCATGTTTAACCATATTGTAATGATTAGAATAAATAAATCAATGCAACGTGTTTGGAAAACATCCGATTAATCATTTCTTTGTTACAGTAAAAACAATAAAAAATACAAATGCAAATTTTTAGTCTTTCATTTAAAAAACAATACACTATTCGGTATTATTCGATTTCGTCTCATTTTTTGTATTTTTTTTTAATTTTGGAACTAATTTTTGGAGGTCGAAATCATCGTATTTCAAAATTTTTTGCAGAATTGGTTGATGTCTTCGCTTCGTTCAATTCTCCCTTCTTCCGGTCACAAGAGCGCCTCCGGAACTGCGAGTGAATTACAAAACATGCTGCCATCTTCCGTCAAAGTGCACAGATTGAGCAATGCCGGAAAACCTCCGGAGGATAACGGCGGGATCTGTCTCATGACGGAGAGTCCTTTCCGGATATTGAGGGTAAGGAGCTTTGAAAGAGCGATAATTGGAAGCGACGTTTTAATAGAGTGGGAAAATTGATACAGAGGCGTTTCGAAGTCAATAAAAAGATTATTTTTCAAGCTTTTGTTTGAATTTTTATTTTGTTTGTTTACGTAATGGAAATGCATTCGAATTTCTCTTAATTGGGGTTTTGTCACATTCGTTTCGATTGTTTCAAGATCTAATTTTCCTGGGCGTAATTGAGTGCGGATTTATCCGAGCACTTTTCAAGGAAATTGCTATTAGTGGCAATGCGAACTTATCTGTTTATTTAACAAATACTGTTTTTATTGTAAAGTTATAACGTGATGAATTAATTAAAAATCGAGAAAAGTTGGAAAGCATTTATTTTTGCCAATTTTTATTTCAACTCTTGTTTTTCAAATATTGAAATACGAATACATTGCACGTATTTTTACAGTTCTCTCTAAGTCTAAAGCACATATGATCATAATGTGCTTTCTGCTTTTCCTAATAAATTCAATAGTTCCTCCTAAATATGTTTAGGATCCGAAATTTTAACTATATACAGGGTATTTCAAGTTTTAGGTCCAGTCAAAAAATAAATACTTCTAGTTGTCCAAAAGAAAAAAAATATATCTCAAACGATAGAGTTTCTAACACGCTTCAATTTGATGCTTTAATGTTATACGAAATTTTCATGGTATGAGCGTGAATTGTGAAAAACTAGATAAAAAATTTTTTGTTTCCAAATTATTGCAATCGTTTTCTCATAATAAAATTCCTCCTATTTTTTAAGTGAGACTTCCGAAACTGAAACAGTAAAAAACCCAAGGCGTATTGAGCAATTGAAATTTCAATTTGCAAAAGATCAAATAAATGTTTTATCTTAGTCACCTTTGAGAAAAAACAGAGCTCGTGTCTTTGCTTGATTCACAAAAAATTGAAACGTCATTAACTGTCAGACTAAAATTTTACTTGTCAATTAAAAAATGCCCTTTTTTTTGCAAATTGAAATTTCAATTGCTCAATACGCCTTGGGTTTTTTACTGTTTCAGTTTCGGAAGTCTTACTTAAAAAATAGGAGGAATTTTATTATAAAAAATTATTGGAATAATTTGAAAAAAAAAATTTTTAATGTAGTTTTTTGCATTTTACGCTTATATCATGAAAATTTGGGATATCAGCAAAGCATCAAATTGAAGCGTGTTAGAAACTCTATCGTTTGCGATATATATTTTTTATTTTGGACAACTAGAAGTATTTATTTTTTGACTGGACCTAAAACTTGAAACACCCTGTATATATATCTATATATAGATCTCTCACTCAACTGAATATTTGTCATCCTCTCTGTCTAATTTATTATAGAACTTGAATACTTTTTACAGTGTAATTAGCTAATTACGTTTGCAGCTATACCTAAATACGTTTAAATAAAAATTTTAAAACGATTTTTCCACGTTTTTACTTAAAGCTTAACATTCCTTCAACCTGTTTGTCGACTTTGTATTTTTATGACTACATATTGGAAGAAACCTTTTAGCCACACAATGAAAAAGTGTTGTAAATAAGAAGCTAAAATTAGACATTAGTTAATTTAATTTGGAGTTTTGATTTAGGTGTAGTGTTAAGTTAAAAAGTTCAAATTCAATAAAATCGGTTTATTTTAAACTCGATTCAAGAACGATAAAGCTTCTAGTGTCATAAGAAAGGTACAAAAAAACATCAAGTGGACCGACTCTAAAATAATTGTACACATTTTTTGCTTTTTCTTGGAAAATATCAGATTTAGGGAAAAATGCGAAATGCTGTTTAATTTATCGTTTAATTTATCTTTCGGATATTTAAAACACGGAATCACTTCGGTTATAACGGTTCCGGTTACAGAAGCTTTTTTAGTTTTTTACTAAAAAAATGTATACTCAAAAACCAAAAGTCCTGGGGTAAAACGGTTTAATTCTAGTCAATTCTATGGTTGATTCAACATTTGAATTTCTGAAATTTTTTTGTCTAAAACTTTAATGATCATTTTACAGAGAGGTAATTTTAGTTTCTCATTTAAAAAATTCATAAGTTTAAAACTAAAAATCCTAGAGCAAAACGGTTTGTTCTAGCGAATTCTACGATTCATTTTATGTACGTGGTCGTTTTTTTTAATATTTGTAGTTTTTAAATATTTCGTTTAAAATTAGTGCGGTTCTGACTAGATCTGGTTTTTAACGACTTTAAACGACTTTTCTTGAAAACTGATCTTCTTACGATTTGATTTTACGTCTAGGAAACCATATCTGAAGTTTTTTTTCGAATTTTCTACCGAAAATTCAAGAAATCCATTTTTTTTCAAACTCGTTTCAAGAATGCAAAAAATATCAATTGGACTGATTGATTGATTTAATATCAATGTTTTATTTATTACTAGTAAGTTATTATCTGAGTTTAAGAATGTAGGTATGAAACAAACAGCTTTTAAAATAAGTGAGTTTTTTTGCTGAAAGAAATAGGGCAAAACCACTCAAAATTGGCTGAAATATTATAGCATCTTTTTGGTGGCTTCGTTTGTCTTGTTTCGACAAAATCTCTCAAAATAATTGAGTTTCTGTTTCAATAATAGCACAAATCGTTCTAAATTGTTAGAAATAATGTGACTTGCTTGTAATTCCGCGAGTTTCTCACGAAAAAATATTATAGAAAATTGCAGAAATTGATTTGCTGCAATAGCTGTAATTACAGTGACTCGTTTAAACTTATTTTCCTGAATATTAATGTTTTTTGATTTTGTAATAGTTGTAGTTTTTGAAATTAGTGCGGTTCTCACTAGCCCTAGTTTTTAACGACTCTAAACAACTTTTTCTTGAAAACTGTTTTTCTTAGAACCATGTTTTTTTTTAAATTCGTTTCAGGTAGGTTTTATCCTGTTTTTAAAAGCTTTTATTTAACTCACAATGTTGTCTGTCTGTCGGTTATTTTTTCGGAGCCAAATTTGAAAGGGTTCCCGTTGTCCCAGTGAATTGAAATTTTGCATAGTTACTTAATCTGCGTGACAATGCAATCCTATGTAGTTAAATATCCCCTAAAGAGGTTGAATGGGGTTTTGAAGTTTTAAGTTATGTTTACAAAGGGGTTCTCGATTTGTAAATTTGAGAGGGTTCCTGTAGTCGCAGTGAAATGAAATTTAACATGCTTACGTAATCTGCGTGACAATGCAATTCTATATAGTTAATTACCCCCAAAGGTGTTAAATGGGGTTTTAAAATTTTAGGTTATGTTTACATAATGGGTTATCGATTTGTACATACCGTAACTTATACCGGCATAGACGGTATGTTGGTCATTTGGACGTCACGGTAGGTGCACAGTGTAATAACAATAAATCTATGCAATAAATAAAGACTAAAAAGCAAAAAATAAAAATATATAAAAAAATGTTTTTTAAAAAAAGCTTTTATTTAAAAGATGCACTAAAAAGCAAAAAATAATGTATTTCAATCACAGAAGAATATATTTTCTTACAGGTTAAAATTTTAAAATTTATAAAAGCTTTGGGAGTTATAAAACTACGGCATTACAGAAAGTAATTACTTTGTTCAGTTAACAACTCCCAAAGCTTTTATAAATTTTAGAATTTTAGCCTGTAAGAAAAAATATTCGCCTGTGATTGAAATACATTCTTTTTTACTTTTTAGTGCATCTTTTAAATAAAAGCTTTTTTAAAAAACATTCTTTTATATATTTTTATTTCTTTATTACTTCTTGATTCTTAAAAGTTCAAAAAATATCAATTCGGCGATTGATTTCATAAAAGTAATAATGTTTGATTTTTCCAATTTTTGCTCGGATTTTCATAAAAAAATTCATATTTCGATAACTTATCGAAAACTCGATCACTATTTATCCTAGAGCATTTTAACCTATACCATCGTATTCAGTGCATGATTTGCCTCCAGTAAATCGTATTTTATTGTTCTGCCTTTTAAAGTTGATCGGTAATTTTACGTTTTGTGAGTTGTTCGATCTCAGATGCACTTTTTTGAGTTTCGAGAACCAAAGTTTTTTGCTTCAGTTGGGTGTGTCATACAAAAAAGGGGATAATTACAGTCTTTGCGATAGCATCACTTGCCCCAATTCCACAAAACAACCCTTCAACAATTACCAAAATTACAAATTGGGCCAATGCAATCAAATTAGTCAACCGTAAAGAGTCCTACAGGACAATTAACTCTGTGTAAAAAAAGCCGTCCAACACACGCACATTCATTTACTGTAACTCCCTGGAGCACACCTCTATGATATCATAGAGGATAACTCGAGTCCTTTCAATCACGAACCAACCTCTTGTCAGGATGCACAACTGGTGCAAAGCCTTGGATATCCAAGTAAGTTTGGTGTTTTGTGTTTCTGTTTTGATTACAAATCGGATGAAAAATTTCCGGAATGGTGTGTGTGAGGGGTTTTATGAGATCACGTCGCTCGTGTTCTCCCTTGAAACCTTCAGACGATAACGTCATTTTTCTTCGTGTGTCAATAATGGAACTCTTACGCCTGATGACAGTGGGAAAATGTCTTCGTTGCGAATTTATATTGATTGAGGCTGCCATTTCCGCAAAAATTGCATTTTCGATATTTTTTACTTCAAGTTCCATAACTTTTACATCAATAAATTATCAAGCAAAGCAAGTTGTTAGTACAGAATTGAACGATCCGACTAAATTTAAATTGCTTGTAAACAATTTGTCAAACGAGTAATGCGTCTTTGATGAAAGTGGGAGATAAATTGTTGCAAGCAGAGAAGTGCAATTTCACCTAAAAAACTTAAACCAGGTCAAGTCGAGTTTTGGCTAGACATTCATTAGATCGTTTTGGAGTTGGGCCAAAATCCCAAAATCGAGACAATCGTATCCAGAAAGTGTAAAGTCGTTTTATTTTATGCGGCTTTGTATGCAAAATTTACAATGCGGTAAAGGTCCAATAATGTTTACCAGAAAATTATAATATTTCTTTGCTTTAGCTTTAATTAACAAAAAAACATAAGTAAATTTTGAAATGACATTTATGCCCTTGAAAAATATGACCACGAGAAATTATTTTTGGTTATTTAGGGCTTGTCATCTTCAAGCAAGACGTATCCATATTGCAGCCTAATGAAGATTTAATAAAAATAGAAACGTCGCTAAAAATATAAGTTTTAATTACTCCCTACCCTAAATAACCAAAAACAATTTCTTCCGGTCATAGATAAATATTTACTTAAAAAATAAACAAGTAATTGAGCCGTTAGTGTTTGTAATTTTTTGGTTATTATATTGGTTAGAGCAAAGTTGCGGTTATTAGTTACAAGAAACGAGAGAAAAACTTGTTTTAACTATTGTATTCCCAAAATTATCTATTGCTTAACGTCAATATTGTTACTTGAATAATAATAACAATAATATGGAAACTTCTATGTTTAAAATTGAGTTTGTTCTGATCGAAAGACAAGACTGATATTTATTATACTAATTATTATCTAAGAATTAATTACTATACAGTAAAACCTCTCAACAACGGACACGGGAATCTTTAATTGTCCGTTGTGAAGAGGTGTCCCTTATTGGGAGGTGTCCATTATGAGAGGTTTCACTGTATTTACAACTTTTTATGAATTATGAAATTATAATTTCTCATTCGCAGTAAATTAAATAAAGTGTGTATACACTTTTATCAAAAAAAAGTAAATTTATAATTACTTAACAATAATGGGTCTTTAATTTTTATTTAATGAATTATTTTTTGTGCTAGCGCTAATTTTTTTACGCATTTGCACAAAACAACCATTAAGGGTCGTTTGTTTTAGAGTGACAGATGAATAAATTTTTGATTGACTAATTCTGATTATAAGGAATTGCTGAAAAATTGAGAAAAAAAATCACAAGCATAGAAAAGGATATAGAGAATTTAGTGACAAAGGCAGAATTCTGTGTAGTTTTTGAGATACCTACAATAAAAACATTCGTTTAGCAGACTCACTTGTTATTTACGATGATTCGTGACTAAGAAGAAAATGTGGGGATTCAAAAATGCAAAAAATAGTAATACGTGGTTTGATTTTATTGTAAAATTAATAAAATATTTCAAAGTGTTCTTATTTTTTAACAAGAATGGTAGAAATAATGATTGATAAAAAGTCGTATACATAATTTGTCCTTTTTCTAAAACCATGAACTCTGCAATTAATTTGAAAAGTGTACGATTCGAAAAATTGGCATTAAATGCGGAATAAAATTTTAGAATTCTTCCGTGTCGGCAAGAGCACAGAAGAATATTTTTGATTTAATGAAATGCAATTTTTAGCTTTTCCTCTACGAAATTTTTGTAAAAATTTAATAAAATTACAAACTGATTGCTTGTTTCTCAATTACCTACCAAAGAATATCAGTCTTATTAAGAAATAAATAAAAAATAATTGAATAAAATGATTACGAAAAGTGGGGAAAAATTAACTAATAGATAAAATTTATCAAAAAATAAAATTATTATACCTCATTTTTTTTAAATCAACTGTCAGTGTCAAAAATTTTGAAATTATGTTGGATCCCTGCCACATTGCCATAGGAACGAAGCCTGGATCACTAAGTTTAAATGGAGTTGCCAACGTTGAAACAATTTGATAATTGATTTAAAAAAAAACCGACTGTAGCTCACAATTTTTGAACTTATACTATTCCAAATTTTAAGCTTTTTGTTGTTTGAGTGGTTTTAGCAAAATTAATAACAAGTCTCGACTTCAGAAAGAGCAAATTTCTTAGTAAATTGCTTAAGCGTATAACGAACAACTCTTGAAATAAATGAGTTTTTCCCTTCATTCAAAATTGGCTGAAATAAAGTATTTTACACGGTCATAGGTAAATATTTACTTAAAAAAATAAATAAGTAATTGAGCCGTTAGGGTTTGTAATTTTTAATATTGGTTAGAGCAAAAGTTGCGGTTATTAGTTACAAGAAACGAGAGAAACACTGGTTTTAACTATTGTATTCCAAAAATTATCTCTTGCTTAACGTCAATATTGTTACTTGAATAATAATAACAATAATATGGAAACTTCTATGTTTAAAATTGAATTTGTTGTGATCGAAAGACAAGACTGATATTTATTATACTAATTATTATCTAGTTTAAGAATTAATTACTATACAGTAAATCCTCTCAACAACGGACACCGATGGGGAATACTTAATTGTCCGTTGTGAAGAGATGTCCATTATGGGAGGTTTCACTGTATTTACAACTTTTTATGAATTATGAAATTATAATTTTTCATTTGCAGTAAATTAAATAAAGTTTGTATTTGGTATTTACAAGTACATATTTGGGGACAGACGTAATTACACCGATTAACCTCTGATTAAGAATTTTTGTATTTATTTTATTTTCCAACTAAAACTACTTCAAACTTTTATCAAAAAAAAGTAAATTAATAATTACTTAACAATGATCGGTCTTTAATTTTTATTTAATGCATTATTTTTTGTACTAGCGCTAATTTTTTTACGCATTTTTTGCACAAAACAACCATTAAGGGTCGTTTGTTTAAGAGTGACAGAAGAATAAATTTCTGATTGACTAATCCTGATTATAAG
Organism: Tribolium freemani; assembly: GCA_939628115.1. Taxonomy (NCBI): domain Eukaryota; kingdom Metazoa; phylum Arthropoda; class Insecta; order Coleoptera; family Tenebrionidae; genus Tribolium; species Tribolium freemani. Next base: position 38,373,861 of record OW626785.1, read on the forward strand.
GAATTGCTGAAAAATTGAGAAAAAAATCACAAGCATAGAAAAGAATATAAAAAATTTAGTGACAAAGGCAGAATTCTGTGTAGTTCTTGAGATACCTACAATAAAAACATTCGTTTAGCAGACTCACTTGTTATTTACGATGATTCGTGACTAAGAAGAAAATGTGGGGATTCAAAAATGCAAAAAAATATTAATACGTGGCTTCATTTTTGAAAAATTAATAAAATATTTTGAAGAGATCTTATTTTTTAACAATAAGACTGGTAGAAACAATGACTGATAAAAAGTCGTATACATACTTTGTCCTTTTTCTAAACCCTAAACTCTGCAATTAATTTGAAAAGTGCACGATTTGAAAAATTGGCATTAAATGCGGAATTAAATTTTAGAATTCTTCTGTGTCTGCAAGAGCACAGAAGAATATTTTTGATTTAATGAAATGCAATTTTTAGCTTTTCCTCTACGAAATTTTTGTTAAAATTTAATAAAATTACAAACTGATTGCTTGTTTCTCAATTACCTACCAAAGAATATCAGTCTTATTAAGAAATAAATAAAAAATAATTGAATAAAATGATTACAAAAAGTGGGGAAAAAATAACTAATATATAAAATTGATCAAAAAATAAAACTATTAGCTTACAATTTTTGAACTTATACTATTCAAAATTTAAAGTTTTTTGTTGTTTGAGTGGTTTTAGCAAAATTAATAATATGTCTCGACTTTAGAAAGAGCAAATTTCTTAGTAAATTACTTAAGCGTATAACAAACAACTCTTGAAATAAATGAGTTTTTCCCCTCATTCCAAATTGGCTGAAACAAAGTATTTTACAAGCATTTCTGGTGACTGATTTTTGTTTCGACATAATCTCTTAAAATGAGTGAGCTTCTAGCCGAAGTTTGCCAATTAAATGGTTCCAAAAGAACAGCTTTAATATTTGCGTCTAGCAAAACTCATGAATATTATTAGTTTTTTAATACAATAAAAAACTGATTTCCTTGCTTCACTATTACAAAATCTTAAAGAATATCAGTCCTTAATAAAAAATAAATAAATGAATACAGTATCTAATAGCTGAAATCTATCGTAAAAAAATATTAAAAAATCGGCGCTTTTATGTGTTTGAGCAATTTCAGCAAAATTAATAACATGTCTCCACTTTACAACACAACGTTCTTTGTTACAATAGAGTTTCGAATTCTTTACTAAACCTATCTTGTGAAGGGTTGTGTATATCCCGGAGTCAAACGAATACTCCGGGGAGCTCCGGAATTTCCATCCCACGTCCTCCGGAATTATCACATTTATATTTGCGATTACACATTTACATACAATTTCTTCCTTTCCCCCAAACGCGATCAGGCGTGATAATAGACCAGAAACTTGCATTTTTTATTAAAGCCTTCCCTGAATACCCAGTAATGAACTGTGGAACATCCTTTTTTTGCCTTGTAATTGTTCCAAGTCGTAAAACTTTTAGCAAAGTGCGTTACCCGATCCTCAATGTTCATTAAACAAGGTCCTGTGATCCCCCAGATTCGGCGTACTAGGACCAAAGGATAGCAAAAGCGCAATCCTTCGGCTGGCGGCAGTCGTTCTGTCGTCTGTGTCGTGAAGACATTCGGTTTATTTGTTTGAGTTGAGTGAAAACTTTACAAACTGGGGTTTACACACAATCGCATGATGGCCGTTTGCGGGTCTATCAGGACGGCAAAACAGTGGACTAAAGTACTCAGGCTTCAGACTTTTTACAAGAAGCCCTCCGTGCAAGAAATCAGCGAAGTTCTTATGGTGAGAAAAATTGGGCCGAAATTATTTGATACAAAATTTTAGGATTTAGAACGCTTTACTCTTTTCAATTTTTTCAAATGTTTTTGACTTCTTATTTTCTATAAAAATTGTTATTACACTTTTAATTTATTAAAGTTAGAACAAGAACAACTATTAATGTCAGAAACGTTTTTCTTGTTCTTACTTTAATAAATACAAGTGGTCAGAAACTTTAAGCAAATTGCTCTGAGCGCAATCTTCGACCACTGGAAGCAAGATAAATTACGATTATCTATTTCTATTCAACAAAGTGTAGGATGGAATGCACCGGAGCTTTAAGCTTTTTCCTGGCAAGCTGATGAGAGCTTTTGTCATTTTTAGAATTGTAAAGACTACACCAAACTCTTTTCATCGCTGGAGCTTAAAAAACTTGGTTTTTATGTCGTCCTTCTGAATCACGTCTTTAAAGCAGTTCGGCTTTGTTAGGACTTGTAATAAATAAACTGGAGCCACTCGAACTTATTGACAAAAATTTTAGCTGATTCATACAATTTCAATTAATGGCTGATTGTGCACTTTCTTTTTTTTTGTGTGTAAAGAGTGGAAAAAGTTTTTCTAACAAATATTATTAGTTTGAAAGTTGATTTCTGATTAAATAAATTTTTGGTTTTCCTGAATTATACAGGCTGTTTTGTCTAAACCCCACATTAGAAGTATTGGGAGTTCTAATAATCATAGTCATCTGAAAATTTGTGTACAACCATAATCTTTTAGGTCCTGCTCAATGAAAATATTCTCAAGATAGCAGCACTTCCGGTTATACCGGAAGTCGCTATCAACTTCCTTATTTTAAATGGAATGCTATATTTTTTAATTCGTTTTTGAATTACTAGAGTTATTTTAAGGTAGTTTTTATAAGCTGTCCCTATACCCAAATTTAGCCGTTTAGGAAATATTTAGGGTTTTTAAAATTTTTTTGGATTTGCACTTTCCAGTTCAAAAATCGATAACTCTGCGATTTTTAAAAATTTGCAAATATTTTTAAGCTCATTTGAAAGAGGAAGCCTAGGATCTTTCCTTTAGTGTTTTCAAATTTCTAAAAAAGAATAACAAACTCCAAATTTTTAAAATTAAGTTTGCAAAACTTTAAGCACTCATAACTCATTTTTTTCAAATGAAATGACAAAAGTTTTATTTCACTAGATGGTAGAGAATTTAATTCTGCTTCGATCTGTGTTAACATTCCCTATACTTATGTTTAATAGTTTTTAAGTTAAATACCTTTTTGTTGGGATTGAGAAATTCATTAGCCATAGGCCTTTTTTCATAGTTTGCCATGGAAACGAATGAAAAAAGGTGAGAAATTAAAGTTTTTCAAACCAACACCCAATGAATTTATTTTGTTTTCACAGTCTGATAACACAATTTTGAACAGAGTTTGCCGTTTAAGTTTAATCAGAAATGTTTTTATGGCAAACTATGCAAAAATAGCTGGGTTTAGTAAAAAAATTTCCTGCAATAACAAAAAAACCAACATAACTTGAAAATTATCACAGATAGGTATAGGGAATGCTAATACAGATAAATGCAGAAAAAAATTCTCCTCCATCTAGTAGAATAAAAATTGGGACATCCCATTTGAAAAAATTAAGTTTTGAGTACTTGAAGTTGTCCAAACTTAACCTTAAAATTTTTCGGTTTATTAACTTCAATTCCAATTTTGATCACACTGAACAACAGATATAGGCTTTCTCTTTCAATTCTCCAAACATGATTTCGAAATCTCTAAAACTAAGCGAGTTACCGATTTTTTAAGGGACAGGTGCAAATTCAAAAATTTTCAAAAATCCTAAATATCTCGAAAACGGTTGAACTTGGGTATAGGAAAAGTTGATAAAAACTCTCTTAAAATAACTCAACTAATCCAAAAACGCAGTGAAAAACATAGCTTTCCATTTAAAATAAGAAAGTTAATAGCGACTTCCGGTATAACCGGAAGTGCTGCCATCTTGAAAATATTTTCGTTGAACATAACTCACCGGATTACGCCTGAGTACCAACCCTCAAATAAATATCTTTATTAGAACTTTCAATACTTCTAATGTGGGGTTTAGACGGAACACTCTGTATCGATCATTACACATTAATTTTTTCGACCCCTATTTGACTCTGATCCTATTTTCAAGCTTGACAATGATGTATTGTGCTTATAGTAAATTTTTCCCAATTGATTGCTCCTTGCGGAGCTTATTACAATCACTCACACAAAATATTTTTATTTCGTCATTAAAGGATGCTCTTATTTACATGAAAACACCATTTATTTCTGCAGTAATTCTAGGGCAACATGTAATCATCTCGATTCAACAAGTAGCATTTATCATTCTGATTACAGAGTTAGACAAACGCACTGTTAATGTATTTTTCCCTAACTGATGCAATTAAATCAACAACCGGGATAAAAGCTCAATTTTCGCAAAAACGAATCGAAACGTTAATTACAAGGGATCTTTTCTGTTTTCCGATCTAATGACGCGTTCTCGACTGTTATGTAATCAGGACACGTGTATTACGCAAGGAACGAAATAATGGCAAATATAAATTAAGGGCTTATTTCCTCGAAACATCAATTGCCAACTTCTTTTTTCGATTCGATACAAATCTACTTTCAGCTCGCTGTCCTGGAAATTTGAAATTGTTTAAAGCTCAAAGAGGAGAGAGAATTCATTTGATTTTCCCTCAAACGGTCTTGTTTAACCAATTTTACACTGGTGTGTTTACACAGTATTCATATTTGCCCAATGTTACATAATCGACTGGAAGAAGAACTTTTGAAAGTTTTGTTTTTTAACGCGTCTTTTGTGCAAAATCCATTTTTAAGTTTTGAAATAATTAAATTTTAATAGTTAACATAATCTTGAGGTAAGTATACTTACATTTACCTTGGATCTGAGGTACAGTCGCTATCGAAAAGAATGACACCCCTAAAACCGCAGCCACAAATCTTTTCGATATGATACGATTAATTTGAACTAGTTGGATATTGTGTAAACTAGCTGCGTAGTTTGTAAAAATCGTGTTTGTTGAAATTTTTGACATTCTTTTTGATCGTGATTGTACGTTTTATTATTTCAGAAATAATACTTCGTACACTACTTTTATTTTAATTTAGCACCAATCGAAAGTTTCTAATAAAAACGCTTATTTTTTTAAAATACTTAAAAGTAATGCTGCAAATCAAATATTTTGACTTCTTGTAACAAAAAATAATTAATTTATGAGCAATATGAAGCAAAGAAAATGTCAAGAAATCAATAGGTTACGTTTATACATTGGGTATTTTATTTTTCAGGAATATCTGAACCGATAAAGCTCCATCAACATTGCAAAATTAATTTTGCCACTAGAGTGGAATTTCCATTATGGAAGCTTTGGAAGCTCATAGTTTAAAACCACGCATAATAAAATTTTCATGTTACTTTGATGCCTGTCCATGTATGAATGACCTTTTAATTAAAAATTCTTGGAGAATAAAAGTTGCAATCAAAAGGACTTCGATTTTATTCGAGATTTGTTTTTAGTTAAATTCTTTACTAAAGATTTAACAAAATCAGTGAAAAGTGTTTCACTGATTTTCAAATAAATAATCAACTTTTTTCAGCAAATGTAAGAATCTCAGATAACAAGCTTTCAAAGCTTGGTACTAAAATAATTCACCAAGATAATGTCGGTTTTTATGCGGCACCTGTTGCCGAAGACCACATTATCAGCAGATTTGTAAACAAAATCTTTATTGTCTCTACAAATTTTTTATTTTTTATTTTCAAATGTTGTAGCTCGAAAAGTTTTGATACAATTACGTCCAACACTGTTCAACCATTAATTGGAGCTGTTATTCTATTTAAGAAATTGGTTTATTGACTTGAAAGTTAGAGCACGTAAATCAATTATCTCTCTAAAATTAGCTCCTCAAAGGTGCAAAAATCGTCATCGTGTCTGAAATTTTACAAAGTTGAAATATGTCTCGAAAATCGATTTCCTACAGAAAAGTTTGTTTAATAGCATTTTCAGCCGTTTCTATAAACTTTGTGTAATTAAAAATGTACAACTTTTCTAATTTATCGCTTGTTTTTTTTAATTAATTATCGCTTTAGTCAGAAAAACATGACAATGAAAGGACGAACACTGGGGAGAATACTGAATGGGAAAGCCAACGACGGTTGAATGAGTAAAAGCAGATTTGAGCTTTAAAAAGAAATGACAGTTTTGTAATTAAATGTGAAGACTACAATTTTATGTTAAACAAAAATGATACGGCCACGAAACCTAATAAGATTTTTTATTTAAAAGCAAACCTGTGAAAACCCTTAAGATTTTTACCATAAAGTTTTACGATCCTTTTATTCTCCTTTTTTATTACATTGTCTTTATTGTATTTTTTCTTTTAACTTTAAGCTTGCCTTATAATACATACATATTTATATTCGATTCATTAAAGCTCAAAGCTCTCAAACGATCCTATTCGCAGTTAAGTAACTATCCTAAGAGCTGTCGGTTGGATTATAAGATCAAAGTTGTTGATAAGTTGGGTGATTTAACGGGTTTTCAGTCTGAAATTCAGTTTCAGGAACTTTCAGCAGTTTACAAGCACGCGTCTTGACGTAAAAACTTGCAAAATAAATAAACTGAAACTGCGACCTCGCATCGATTTCAGTGACGCCAACTCAAATTATGAATTCCGTGTCCATAAATATGCAAATGTGATAGAAGCTAATCAGCTTCAATGAACAACATCTCTGAAAAAATTTCAGGTGGCGGAATGCGGCAACTTGGAGACCTTTCAGCGACTGTATTTCGCTGATCCGACTAGGCTTAGTATTAAGGACAGCAGAGGCAGGACTGCAGCTCATCAAGCAGCAGCAAAGAACAGAATTACCATTTTACAATTTGTCTTGTCGCAAGGAGGCGGTAAGGATTTATGAAATGATTGAGACGTGTCTCAAATTGAATTTCCAGATCTTAATAATCAGGATAATGTCGGAAATACGCCTCTTCATGTCGCTGTTGAACACGAATCGTTGGATGCGGTGGATTTTCTCCTTCAAGCGTGAGTGTTTTTGAAATTATTTATTATTAGTTATTAATTACGCTTCTGATAACACAGTTTTAATCATAATTTTGTGTTAAGTTTCCGAATGGAATGAATGGTTGAAATTGATAATTCAGTTTAAAAGTTTAGACCGGTAATGAAAATTCACGGCATTTTGAAATTTTGCCTGACAATTTATTGTATCTCGGGTTAAAATCAGACAGGGCCGTTTGTTTTGTTTTTGTTTGACGCATTTTTAAAAGAAAAGAAAAGTGTTGGAAGCTGTCCAAGAAATTACGTGCTTGAAAGATCTGAGCGAAATTACTTGCTCGGGTTAGTTTAATTGCAAAGGGAGTTCAAGCAGGATATTGGCCTGATTATATCGAGTAAATATGTATTTTTTATTTTTTGATGACTAAACTGTTGGAAAATGTTTGCTATTTTTGGTGAGGAACTATTTTACGAATTTTACAAATTGTTTAGTAAATTTATAGCTTGTTCACAAATTCCAGCTGACAGCTATTGTTTCATAAAACGCCAACACATTTAACATCCTTCCAACGCAACTTTACAATATAATATGTTCTGAATTGTATACAAATTTTTGGTGTTTTAAATAATTGTAAAAGTTAAACTATGATTTAACTAACCCGGCGCATCCACCATTTTTGGAAACATAAAATTAGTTAATATTATTAACTCTAAACATTTTAAAACCTTCTAGGTACACCAAATAAGCGTTTTGTCACTTTCATACATATAAAATTATTCAAGAACGTAAAAAATAAATTAAGTGAGTTTCAGTGACACATATCTTTGTCACGTTGGTTCCCCAACATTCCTTGTAAAAATTCGAGGTTTGCAGGGAAACATTAAACTAGTGGAAGACATTTATTACATTTTCGCAGGTTTTTAAAAGCACATTTCTGGTGAAAATTATGTGATTTACATAAAATTTTCGTATTTGTTGGCTGAAAGCAGCGTTTTAAATTTATTACTATCGCTTTGTCTGCAAACTTGCTTTCTGACTGTTTACTAGAAGTTTAAAAATTGTAATTTATAATCTATACTTTAATTTCAACAATTTTTAGATATTTGTGCTAGCCCGGCGCATCCACCATTTTTGCATAACACTTTTTCTGAAACGTGATTCAGTGAATTTAGTTTTTAGCTGAAAAATACACTCGATGATTAATGATGTACTGAAAATATATTTAAATTTTATCGGTGTATGCGATACACTGCACTATGTTTAAAAGTGAGTGCTTTTTCTCCGCTTGAAGAACTTTAAAAATACATTTTAGTTACTTTTGGTAGCAACATATATCAGCGTCTTGTCAACTTTAAAATTCAAAGTTCGTAGACCAACAAGACTCGTGTGAGGATATTTACTGGAAATGGAGTGATTTACATAAAATTTTCGTAATATTTGTTGGTTCAGAGCAGCTGTTTAAATTGCTGTCAACTTGTTTAAAGAATTAAAAAAGTTTAAAAATTTACTTTAACTATAACACATCAGAATGGAAAATGTTATTTTGTATTAATATTATCCCGGCGCATCCACCATTTTTAATTAATTATTTTTTCCACAAATTTAAATCCAAAGGTTTGTTATAATTATGCTCTACTTGGGAACGAATAAATAAATAAATTAATTCAAGTTTTTTCCGCAATTCCTTATAATTAAACTTAATTACTTAATTAATATCAAATCGCTCCAAAGAATAATTAAATACAAAAACTAAAAATTAAGTAAACGTAATGTTGTTGATAGCAACAATTTTCAAAAATTATTTAATCATCGCTGTTTTAGCATAACACTAGGAATTATAATATTTTGATTAATTAATATGTAATTTCATAGTTTTTCATATTATTGATATTAATTGATTTAATTTAATTAGAAAGAAAGATAGAAAAATTCTGAAAAAATTCACATGCATAGAAAAAAATCGTAAAGTATTTAGTAACTACCGCTCATTTTTATAAGATTAGTTTTTAAAATACTTTATAAGCAGATTCTCCTCGTATGTGTGAGTGTATTTAACAACTTGTAAAAACAGATTTTATTTTTTAAGGCACATTTGTGTGGAATCTTTGCAAAGTAACAAGCGTTCGTTTAAAAAAACTCTAGAGTGCTTTGAAATTAAAAAACAATTATTTTGCATGTCTGTGATTAATTCGTTCTCTCATAACCTTAATTTTTGACAATTAAAAAGATAACAGATTTTCATAAAAATATTTATTTATTTATAAAAACTGTTGAAAATATCTTCCTTGTTGTGCAACACACATAACACATCGCTTTTGAACACTATTTATCAATCTTAGGTTATGAATTCTTGTGAGATAGTTTAGTAGGCAACCAACAATACAATAATAAAAATTGTTCTACGATTTCCGTAACAATCTCAGAGCTTGCTGCGAGTTTTTTTTAATAATGAACACCTGATATATCTGCTCGATTAATTTTGAATATTGGATAAAAAAAAGTTTAAAGGACAGCTTTGCTAAATGTCATGTTCAGCGTTATTTCTCTACGGATTAATATGAAGTGTTAGTTAATTAGTGAGATTATCAGGCTTTCGAGTTCGAACATTGCTAATTCCACCGCTCAATAACAACTAAATTACTCATCGCTGGCAGATAGCTATGCTAAGAAATTTTGCTAGAATTTCAATGACTTGATTCAATTATTCCAAGCTCTCTCTGTTACTTGAGTAAGTTTCCTCCGTCTTAGTAATACTTGTTACGAGAAGTTTTATGTTTATTAACAAAAAGTTATTTGAAAAAATTCAAAATCTTTTTTAATTAAATTTTACGTAAAGTTGTGACTATATTCAGGAAACAGATGTTTTGAACAGTGACCAGTATTTTAGCAAACCACAAAAACAACTCGATAGAACGTTTCAACCGAACTACTGTTACTACTGATATTAAAACTTTATCTCAGCTTAACTTATCAAAATGCAAATGATTGTTTATTTAAAATAATTATGAGAAGTTAAAAATCAATTTTTGTCTAAAAGAATTCTTTAACTGCTCTGGGCATTTTCTGAATTTTTTCTGAAAGCTTCAAAAAATGCAACTTACAATTTTAACTACAAACATTAAATTTTGTACTCGAATATGAGCAAAACGAGCAAAAAATTTAATTAAGAGATGTGATGGACCAAAGCAATTTTATTGAATGCAAACATTCCACAAAAGTTTGATTTAATACAATTTTAGGGAAAATTAAATATTTGCCTTTTGAGTTTATTGTTAAATGCTTTTTTCCTAATTTTGTTTCATATCTGAGCTTGTAAACACAGTCACGATCACTTCATTAAAAATGTAAAAAGTTCTACTGAATGAAAGCCGTTGGCAATCCAACAAATATAAATACTGCTGCTCTCTTGAAGGAGTGTTGTAGCGACTTATTGAATTTATTTCTGAAACTTGGGGACTTAATTGAAAACTTCATGCTTTCGAAACTCTGGCTTTTATTTAGTTAGCTTGCTAAAAATACTAGTTTAATTTACATTGCACAAAGAACATAATATTTTAAATGAAATAATTTAAATTTTTTAAATAACCGCGCACTATAAAAAGTGAAAGAATTGCGCGATTTTCTTCCCAACACTCTCTCCTTAATCCACTGCCTTCCACAATCATATTTGGTTAACAGTGTTGATTCTGTCAAGTCCTGCTTTGCGTTAACAAACAGAAGTAATTAAATTTTGCAGCAACTAGCAAATTGCTGCATTAATCGTCTTTGTCAAACTTTCATAATTGAGGAAAAATTAAACCGAAAAAATGAAATTAACTCTGGTGAAAAACACGCAATTGACTCTTGATGTTATCTCCTTATTACAAATTAACTTAGATACAGGACGAAATAAAGCGACACGAAATTGGGGTTTTAACCCTTGCCTAAGCAAGGTTTGGCTTTTGTAGGGGCGTAAAGACGAATATATTAAATGACAAGAAACAAGCCGCCATCCATTTGGTCACCGAGCTTAACAAAGTGGCCGTGCTGGAGGTCATGGGCAAGCATAAGGACAAAATTGACATCCTGCAAGGTGGGGAACATGGCAGGACTGCCTTGCATATCGCTGCCATTTACGACCACGAGGAGTGTGCCAGGATATTGGTGAGGGTTTGAGTTTGTTTTTAATTAGCGCAATTAGAGATTGGGTAAGATAGAGGTGAGTGGTTTCGTGAAAGGATAAATTAAAATCGACTGAAAAAACTTTCCATTTTCTGTGAAACGTTTCATTTGAGGCGAATTCGTATCTTTAATCAGTTATTTGCTTCGTGTTTTTGAATCCGTCAACTTGTTTACTTTGTTTCTAATTGCAGGGTTTTATTGGTGTTGTTTGCACATTTATTAGCTTTTGTGGATTCGCTTTATAACATAGCACAATTAATAATAAAAAATATTTAATTGGCAATTATTATTTCAAATTTCACATAACAAGTTTCTGAAACATCTTTTTTCGACTTTCAAATTTCGTATTTGTTTATCTTAAGAAAAATCTTTTTCCTAAAATACAGTTTTTAGTATCATTTACAAAACAGTAAAGTTAGTGTTATTATTTTACTTTTTTTCTAGAACTTAAATTATATCATTTAAGTTTCAGAAACTTTATTAACTATTTGAAGAAAATTGAAATTTGTACTTAGGACTCGGCTAATTATAAATAATTTTTTACCAAAATTATTTTATTTGTGTTTTTATAATGTTCCTAATTTTTAAGATTTGTCTTCGTTATTTGATAATCAAAACAATAAGTATCAGTAAAATTGATTTACTTATTTTTAAAAATTTCATGACGTTGTCTGTGAATTAAGTTGAAATGCAAAGTATAAAAACAACTTAAAAACGTTTGAAAAACTGAAGCATAGTAATCAAGTTTGAAATTACGCTATTTCAGACATTTTTTCGAAGGAGTTTTAATTTTTTTTTGCAGTTTTGGTCTAAACAAATAAAACAAGTGCGCTTGAGGTCTGGATTACACTGTTTTGGAGATGTCACAAATTACATTAAACTTTGATTGCTGTTTTAATTTATTTTGTTTCTTAATTCTTACGCTCCATTTTGAATATAAATTTTACATTTAAATTTTCCGAAAATAAATCAAGTTGTTTCCAAGTTGCATTTTTTTCTTATGAAAGCTAAGAAGGGTAAAAAAGGTGTTCCAGTTACCTCCTCATAATTGTTTCTTGTCAAAATTTAGTGTATTTTTTCTATTTTTGGTAAAAAATAGTTTTTTTTTATTCACTCTCTAAAATATGCTTTATTATGGTTTCTCCTAAAAACGTGTTTCTCTCTTTTATAAATTATTTATTTATCATAATTTTTTGAAACTAGGAAAGTTATTGTATTAGTATTCAAGACAGTATATGAAAATATTCAGAAACATTGAAACACTGGTGAGAAAATTTCACAAATTATATTAAACTTTGATTTTCTTTGATTTCTTCGTTAATGTGGTTTTTAATGTTGTTTTCAAAATTTTTACAAAGAATTTAAACATAAAAGTACATATTTGTGCAAACTCATAACTTTTATATTCTTTTAAAATTTAAAGCATTTATGTGTTAGGTTATGTGTGTAACTTGCATTTTTTTATACTCGTAAAAAATAAGAGTATCTCCTATTCCGCAAATAATCATTTTTAGAAGGAACCTGGATATTTAAAAGAAAAGTATAAATTTCGGCAAATTCATGACTTTTGGCATTTACTTGTAAAATTTCGAACTTTATGTGTAATATTTTCAAGGTGCATTTTTTTCTTATGAAAGGTAAGAAAAGTAAAAAAGTTGTTCTAGTCACCTTTGCATAATTTTTTCTTGTCAAAATTTAGTTGTTTAGTGTGTTTTTTTATATTTGTGGCAAAAAATGTTTTTTTTCATTCACTCTTTAAAAAGTCGTGTTTCTTTCTTTTATAATTTCTTGGGTTTATTACAATTTTTTGAAACTAGGAATTATTGTTTTAGTATTTAAGGCACTACATGAGGTTTTGGCTCAAAACTCAAACAAATTTAATTAGGAACCTTTAGAAACATTTGAAAAACATTTGTGAAAAAAATTTTACAAAATGTATTAAACTTCGATTTTCTTTGATTTCTTCGTTAATGTGGTTTTTACTGTTGTTTTCAAAATTTTTACAAAGAATTTAAAGATAAAAGTACAAATTTGTGCAAACTCATAACTTTTGGCATTTCCTTTTGAAATTTAAAACATTTATGTGTTAGGTTATGTGTGTAACTTGCATTTTTTTATACTCGTAAAAAATAAGAATATCTCCTATTCACCAAATAATCATTTTTAGAAGGAACCAGGATATTTAAAAGAAAAGTATAAATTTTGGTAAATTCATGACATTGTGCATTTACTTGTGAAATTTGGAATTTTTATGTGTAATGTTTCCAAGTTGCATTTTTTTCTTATGAAAGATAAGAAAGATAAAGAAAGTGTTGTAGTTAACTCTTCATAATTTTTCCTTGCCAAAATTTAGCTGTTTAGTGTGTTTTTCTATTTTTGGTAATTTGTTTTTTTTTCACTTTTTAAAAAGTCGTGTTTCTCTTTTTTATAAATTCTTTGATTTATTATAATTTTTTGAAACTAGGAGAGTTATTGCCTTAGTATTCAAGGCATTACATAAAGTTTTGGCTCAAAACAAAAAAAATTAGTTAAGAACTTTTAGAAATATTGGAAAAACCCATGAGAAAATTTGATTTTCTTTTATTTCTTCGTTAATTGTGGTTTTTACCGTTGTTTTCAACATTTTTGCAAAAAATTTGGGGATTTTGAAAATTCATTTTTTACTTAGAATAAATTGTAACTCCCTGAACATAAAAGTACAAATTCTTACAAACTCATAACTTTTGCCATTTACTTTTGAAATTTAAAATATTTATGTGTTAGGTTGTGTGTGTAATTTGCATTTTTTATACCCGTTAAAAGATAAGAATATCTCCTATTATCCCCTAAAAATTCATTGATCGAAACAAGAAAATTTGTCAAGAAATTAGATAAAGTTTTAGTTCAAGTTTAAAAATAATTTTGAAAATTTTGACTTCATAGGTTTATCAGTACATTTTATTAGATTTTAATATTTTGCAATAAATAAAAAGAACCTTAAGAACGCTTCTGGAAAAGTGCTAAAATTTTGTCTTTTTAATACTTAAAACTTATTGTGTTTTTTAATGCAGTTTCGAAAATTTTGAAATTTTTAAAAAATCAACTTTTAGGGACTACGAGTATGTATGTTTTTAGAAAAAAAAACAGACTCGTATTTTGAATTTTAAAAAGTTTTTGGTATAAACATTTTGTTGTTCTTTTTTGTCTTTCAAATTTATTTATGTATTTTTCGAATTTTTTTCTTATCTTTGTGTAAGTTTTTCTTCTCAAAGATATGCTAATTACTAATACTATTGTAATTTCACAAAAATCTTGTATCTCTCTGTCATAAACTCACTGATTTGTATTTTCTCACTTTTAGTATCCTTTTACAATCGTTGTTTTACTTTTTTTACAATTTTTAACCATGCAATTATAATTTTTTATACAGTCCCTTGTCACTGGCCGTTTTAATTGTTTTCGTGTTGTTTTAGTGAGAAATAATCGTTAACACAACTAAGCCAATGGTAATTATTGTGTCACTTATATCCTCCTTCTTTAGTTTAATTATGTACCTACATTTTTATTCTTATTTTATTTTGACTGTGTCGCATGCAAGAATTATTCTCTTTCACCACTGTTTTTCAATTGAAAATTTCGATTTTCCTCCCCTTACATAACCCGCTTCCAGATCTCCGTCTTCGACGCGTGCCCTCGCCGCCCTTGCAACAACGGCTACTACCCCATCCACGAAGCCGCCAAAAACGCCTCCTCCAAAACCCTCGAGATTTTCCTACAGTGGGGTGAATCACGCGGATGTACACGTGAAGAAATGATTTCGTTTTACGACTCTGAAGGCAACGTTCCGTTACACTCTGCTGTTCATGGAGGTGATATCAAAGCAGTGGAGTTGTGTTTACGATCAGGTGCGAAAATAAGCACCCAACAACACGATCTTTCCACCCCTGTCCACTTAGCGTGTGCTCAAGGGGCCACAGACATTGTCAAACTCATGTTCAAGATGCAACCAGAGGAGAAACTACCTTGTTTGGCTTCGTGTGACGTCCAGAAGGTGAATTTCACAAACGTTGATTTTTGGTATTGTGCTAACCGGAATTAAACGTTCGGTTGTTTTTTGATATTATTTCAACCGGAATTAAACGTTCGGTTGATTTTTGGTTTCAGATGACTCCGCTTCACTGTGCTGCCATGTTTGACCACCCTGAAATCGTCGAGTTTTTGATTAATGAAGGCGCTGATATCAACCCAATGGACAAGGAGAAGCGATCACCTCTTCTCTTAGCTGCACTGAGAGGGGGTTGGAGGACAGTTCATGTGCTGATTAGACTGGGGGCCGATATTAACGTCAAAGATGTTAATCGACGAAATGTTTTACATCTGGTAGTGATGAATGGAGGGCGGTTGGAACAATTTGCGTCTGAAGTTAGCAAGGTAACGGTGGGGCAGTTTCATAAATGTTGTATAATTTTCACGCGTCAAGGAACGTGATTTTTGTGACAAAGGAGCGGATTTAATCGTCGTAAAAGTAAATGTGGGGGAAATTAAAAGTGCAACGTTAGGATAATGGGTTTTATCTCGATGTAGCACTTGAATTGTTGACTAATCACGATGGATTTTTTACTCTTTGTGTGGAATTGCGTAATAACGAGCAATAAAATCAAAATATGGCGCAATTAAACTCTTGATTAAGTTTGTTTTGCCACGGAAATCGGGAATATAATAACCGATGTTAATTATTTTTACTAGCATTCATGGTGGAAATTTGCGCTCCAAAAGTGATTATTTTATGTAACTCAATTTCTTTCGATTAATATATGTTGCTAGTGAATTTTTTTTTCGATGTTGCTTAAAAACTTTTGGGAGAAACTGGCGTTTTATTATTTTCTCGTTGAAACAGAAATGCCAGATATTTTCGAAAAATAAATTTAATTTTTATTTTAAATCTTAAACTACATTATTTTAAGAACTCGTTTAGAGTCAGAGTTTGTTTTAAAACAAAAAATTACTTGATTTAGAAGATAATTTGAAAGTGACTAAAGAATCACGGTTTTGGGTTTAAAGAACGAGATTACAGCCAATTTTAAACGATCTGTCTTGTTTTTAACCTAGATAAAAATCTCTCGATTTGCTAGGTTGTTTTAGGTCTAAATTAGCTGATTTAAGTCGATTTTTATTGGCCAATAACCCATATAATTTAAGAACCTTTTGGAACCAGCTGAAGGTTTTGGATACGGAAACTAACTGATTTTGAAAGTTTTTTTGAAAATAGGTTAGTTTTACGAGTAAAATGGGTTGTATTCGTGAATTCCGAACAATTTCGCTGGATTTCGATTAGGAAATATTTTTATTTTAGGTGTAATTTTTTATCAGTCTAAAAAATTGTCTAGTTGTGAATTACCTATCTTATTTTGGGCAATTCCAACTCATTTAATTATTTTTTTAGTGTAAAAAATCTTAGCCTATGAAATTTCGTTTAAAATAAGCCAGAAAATGTTTGTTTTAGGCTTGTTTTTTTATATTTCTTTCGACAAATTTAACTTGTTTTTTTGTCTAATTTTTTGTATATTTTCGAAAAATGTTGTTTTTTAGTTCCAAATTACGTTTTTCTACCATTCTTTCTACAAAGCATTCGTTTTTTTCATTGATTCACTTTTGCGCACTGTAATGGCAAAATTTCTAAACGTCGAATAACTATTAACAATTAATTTGCAGTTTAAAACACTGCGATTGTAGAAAAAACGTTGTTTATATTACGTTAGCAAAGCTGTTTTTTTTGAGCTTTCGACTATTTTCTCTCGATAACAACTTCTCAAGCTCAAAACCCTTACTTCGGGCAATTAATATAAAAATAAGTATTTTAGAGCCAATTTCGAGCAAGTTAGTTTGTTCTTGATACAAAAATTTGGTCAGACGAAGAGATTTAATTTTTTTTAAAAGGCTATAAAAGTAAAAAAATCGTTGTTTGGTGCTTGTATAACTTATTCTGTAAATAATTTGTAAATTGTATTTGTAAATTCAGTTATTTAGTCAATTTCATACGATTTGGTGTGTTTTTGACCCTTAAAGTTATAGAAAAAATTTTTTCGACAAATTTTTCTAATTTATAATCTAGATAACTAACTTACTTGAAAAGACTTTTAGAAAAAAAGGCTATAAAATCACCCTTTCAGTCTTGATTTACTGTATTTCAGTCAATTTCCAAAGATATGGTTTATTTTTAATCCAACTTAGTTAACTTACGCAAGTTTTTCGGAATAGACTAGTGCGCAGTTTTTGCCTATTCCTAGCTAGTTATAGTCTTTCAATCGAAATAGTGAAGGTTGACTAGACCATATACAACAATGCAGCTTAAGATAGAAGATAATCAGTCTGCAGTAAAATGCAAATTATCGTTTTATTCAGTATCGGCGTATGTTGCAATCTGTTTTGAAAAGTAAGACGAACTGAGCAATAAACATCTTTACTAGAGGAAACCCTAATTTGCATTTTATTTCAGGCTGATCATCTTCTATCCCCAACAGCATTATTCAGTGATTTTCTTCACTAATTCGGTTGGAAGACTATACCTTGTTCTTCATACTGAATTTTCTTTAATTTAAGTGATTTTATTGGAATAAGTACCAAAAATTAACTACTTTTGGCATAACTTTAAGGCCAAATCGCAAACAAGCCTCCTCCAACTGCTCAACGAAAAAGACATTAACGGCTGTTCGCCCCTCCACTACGCCAGTAGAGAGGGTCATATCAGAAGTTTAGAAAATCTGATCCGACTCGGAGCCACCATCAACCTCAAAAACAACAACAACGAAAGTCCTTTACATTTTGCCGCCAGGTAAACACCCACATTCCAAGTCAATTTACTGTAACAAATAAACTAACCCAGATATGGGCGCTACAACACAGTCCGCCAACTCCTGGACTCGGAAAAAGGCACTTTCATAATCAACGAAAGCGACGGCGAAGGTCTCACCCCCCTCCACATCGCCTCCAAGCAAGGCCACACCCGCGTTGTCCAGCTCCTCCTCAACCGTGGCGCTCTTCTCCATAGGGACCACAACGGCCGTAATCCCCTCCACCTGGCAGCCATGAATGGCTACACCCAAACCATAGAGCTCCTCCTCTCAGTCCACTCCCACCTTTTGGACCAGACTGATAAAGACGGCAATACAGCCTTACATCTTGCAACAATGGAGAATAAACCAAACGCAATCGCTCTACTTCTCTCAATGAATTGCAAGCTTTTGTACAACCAGATGGAGATGAGTGCCATTGACTATGCCATCTATTACAAATTTCCCGAAGCTGCATTGGCCATGGTCACACATGAGGACCGGGCTGAGGAAGTTATGGCCTTAAAGTCGAGTAAACATCCGTATGTCACTCTTGCACTAATTGCTTCAATGCCACGAGTTTTTGAAGCAGTGCAAGACAAGTGTATCACTAAAGCCAACTGCAAGAAGGACTCAAAGTCGTTCTATGTATGTTAGTCGGATTTGGGGTTTTTCCCTTTGTAATGTCTCTCCTTTCAGATTAAATACAATTTTTCGGCCCTGCAATGCTCACAGTTTTACGCCGATATGGACCACAAGACAGGAGATGCTCTTGCTATTTCCAAACCCATTCCTTTGCCGGCTTTAAATGTACGATGGTATTACCACAAGTAGTACCAAAATTTTGACCATTGGGTTCTAGGCAATGGTTTCGCACGGTAGGGTCGAACTGTTGGCCCACCCATTGAGCCAAAAGTACCTCCAAATGAAATGGAACTCGTACGGAAAGTACTTCCACCTTACTAACGTCTTATTCTACAGTATTTTCCTAACTTTTGTGACTTGCTTTGCGTACGAAATCATGCGACACGAGGATCAAATCATAACTAACAACGCGACCAACTTGACACACGATGTAAGTATCTATCAGTGGTACCAACGTAATTTAATTTCTCCCCAGGAATACGTTAATTTCAGCAAAGCCAACATACTAAACGTCAAGATAACACCAATGATGTACATGAGTGCCCTTGCTATCATCACCTATATTATCTTAAACACTATACGTGAAATGGTTCAAGTGTACCAACAAAAATTCATGTATTTCCTGGACCCCAACAACTTGGTGACTTGGGTACTTTACACTTGTGCCGTTGTTATGGTGTTTCCGATTTTTTGGGGGTACCATGTACGAGCTTCAATTCTCGTGTGCTTCAGTCACTGTGTTCTTGAGTTGGTTCAACCTTCTCCTGCTTTTGCAACGTTTTGACCAAGTCGGGATTTACGTAGTTATGTTCTTGGAGATCTTGCAAACACTTATTAAAGTACTCCTCGTGTTCTCCATCCTGATTATAGCATTTGGTCTTGCGTTCTATATTTTATTGTCAAGGGTAAGTACCTTAGTACTGTAGTACCATTTTTGACCAATGTCAATCAATTAGGGTGACCATCTCAGCTTCAAAACAATTCCAATGAGTCTAGTTCGGACGTTTTCGATGATGTTGGGCGAGATTGATTTTTTGGGGACCTATGTCAAGCCGTACTACTTGACCACGGAAGACGAAAAGTCATTTTTGCCCTTCCCTATCCCTGCGTTTTTCATTTTGGGGCTCTTTATGGTGCTGATGCCAATTCTTTTGATGAATTTGCTCATTGGTTTGGCCGTTGGTGACATAGAATCAGTCAGGAGGAACGCTCAGTTGAAACGATTGGCAATGCAGGTAGTACCTTTTGTACGAAATGTTGCAAAATTGTTTTGGGCTATTTTAGGTGGTTTTGCACACTGAACTCGAGCGCAAGCTCCCCAAGATGCTCCTGGAACGAGTCGACAAGTGCGAACTGATCGAATATCCCAATGATACCAAATGCAAGTTGGGTTTCTTCGACTCCATCTTGCGCAAGTGGTTTGGGAACCCTTTTTCAGACGAAGGTACGTCCACTTCCAGTTTTATTGCATGCTTTATTATTACACTTGATGCTTAATTTAAAGCTTGCAATGGTTGAATAAGTGCACAAGAGTCGAGTTGTAGCATGTTTCTCTTACAGGGAGTCACCACACACACAAGATCAAACCAAGATGGCGGCGTCATGGTAGGGCATGTTTGTTTATCCTTCACTTTTGTCTATTTTCTTGCAATTTCTTCTTTCTTTGTGTTTCACGCGTTGCGAAACTTTGCTGATTTCCGTGTTTAAGGTTTGGACATGGCGATGGAAGGTGTTGAGGATTACGTTGTCAACGAACTTGACAAAACCAAGAGAAAGTTGAAGGAAATAACTACAGCTTTAGAGACGCAGCAGCAGTTTTTGAGGCTGATTGTCCAGAAAATGGAAATTAAGACGGAAGCTGACGATGTTGACGAAGGGGTTTCTCCAAATGATCTTAAACCCATGACGGGACATGCAAGCAAGTGGACTTCGCCCAAAATCAGGAAGAAATTGCGTTCTGTGGTCAGCTTCAACAATAAAAACAGCAGCACTTAGGATTAGTTTGAATTAATCAACCGCACTGTTGTTAGTTTTGTTTCCTATTAATTTTAGCTGGAGTTTTAATGAAAGAGAATTCATATTTTTCTAGGGGAAAAGACTACCGAATTATGACGTTCGTGTTACATGTTTTTAATGTTAATGATAGGTATGTACCTGATCTTGTGGCCGAAAGTATGATTTTTTTCTGAACAGTTGGGACCACTGAAGGGTGTCTTTAGTGACTTTATTAGTTGTTTGTTCTCTGTCTTGTATTAATTTTTGAATAATTTATTTATTAATCTTTGGTTAGACACTACACTTTATGTATTATGTGATAAAATGTAATTTTCTTTACAAAATATATGTTTACATGTTTACGTACGTGTGGTTATTTGTACCCAAACTTTTAAGGTTGTCACTAGAAGCAGGAAAAAAATTGGCAACGAAAACACAAATTGGTAGATAATACAACAGAAGTTAAAAAAATATATAAATATAAATAAAAAGCCATATTAATGCACAAAAACTAAAGAATGCGTTGAGGTAAAAGTTTGTGGCTCCTGACGGCCTGTTTTGGACATAATTTAAACAAAAATGCCCTCATTAAAACAAATCAATTTATTAAGCAATTATCAATTATATTAACGGACACCAAAAAATTATTCAACGAAAAAATAGTTTTATTCAATGCCATTGTCAGACTTAAAAGTCGATACGAAGTTGCTTTGTTTCGTGTCGGCTTCCCATTTTTTCACAATTCTGTGGTAAACTGGTCTAAATCCTGGCGTCATGATGTCAATGATAGCTTCACCACCTTTTCCAATAAACTTAAAAAAAATGTTAGGCGGTTTCTTATCTTCGTACAGTTTAACATATTCCGAGAAAAGCGAAGCTTTTGCTACACAAAAAATTGCGAGGAATAGCTGAAAATTATTAAAATAAATTAAGCAAAATACAGTTTTGAAACTCACCCAGAAAAACTTCATTTTGTTTTTAAACGATGGGAAAATGAACGTTGCATATGTGTTTAACCACTTCGTGGGTCATTAACTACGCACAAAAGGCTATTTATGGCAAAATATACGTCTTAGCTTTAATGTTTATTGATAAAGTTTTATTCTCAAATAAAAAATCTAATGGTATTTACATCATTTAAAAAATTACTATCTAAATATTGTAAAAAATAATCATATAATGTAACTCGCAACATATTTATAAGGATATATGTAAAACTTCTCATCTATTTTTTTTAAGTTGAAGAAATGACCACAACATTGTACAAAAATTTTTATTATACATTTATTGCTAGACGAACATTTGCTTCAAGTATTGACACAAGCACTGTTGTAATCTAGATAGATTCGGGTTTTGGGGTGTGCCTTCTTCCATTTAAGAATCTTCCTCTGGCATTTGCAAGTGAAGGGGTTTTTCTTCATGGTGATCACTTTAGCGACGAAAGTTTTCGACACGTCTTGAGTGACACATTTCAAGCGGTTGCCTTTTAGGTGGATCCTCAGTCCAGTTTTACGCAACTTGTCGAAGTAATGAGGGTCTAATCTGTTTGCGGGGCTTTGGAGGAACGTTGAGTCACTAATAGTGGTGATTTCGTTGTAATCCAGAAATATTCTAAAATGCAGATCGAGGTTTAAATTTCTGAAGGCAAAAGGAGGCAAAGTTTTGATCTTGTTGTAACTCAAAAGTATGGTCTGAAGCTTCGGACAGTTCTGAAACCAATCCGGGTTGTATTCTTCCAATTGATTATTGATGAGTGAAATTTTCGTGAGCTGTGTCATATCGTCAAAGGCACTTGAAGCGATTTCAGAAATTTTGTTATCTCTCAGATTGAGATATTTCAGTTTTTCGCCGTTGAAAACACCATTCTCGATTTCTGTTAAAGTACCAACTGATACTTGAAACTCTTCCATATTTGAAGTGCCAGCTAAAAGATTTTTGCCCAATTCATAAATCTGGTTTCGGAAAGTTAGTTTGTATGGTCTCATCCGGTGAATAGGTCCTATGTGTTTGTTGACCAACCGATGAACAAATCCTGTTGTAATTTTTATTTCTTCAAACCGAGTTCTTGGGATAAAGTCATAAAGACTGTGTTCTTGTAGGTCGACTTTAACACTGTATACCAGTGACTCTTGATCTTTCTTCTTGTGGAACTCGACAAAAATTATGCCACCTTCTTGTTCCGGGGGCAAACTGATCACAAAACAAAAATTATTATCATTTAGTGCAACCCTAATACCAACCTTAAATCTTCCTGTTGTGGTGGTTTCTGTTCCACAGTTCTTGAGTCCTGTTCCGGTACTTGTGCATTTTTGTGGATTACAACGTCAGTTGAAGTTTGTGTTACTGTTTCACGCAAAGAAGTAGGGTTAGCTATGTTTTCTTCACTTGATTCTTCTGGAGGGTGGTACGGATGCCTTGGCCGATCATAAGGTGATGTTTCTTCACTGTCATTGGCTTCGGTATTGATTCCACTGTTTGTTTGTGGTTTCTTCAAATTACTGACACTTTCTCCATGATTTTCTTCTTTTTTACTAGATGATAGTATTATAGAAATGTCTTTTTTGCTTGATTTAACAGACAAAAGGTCAGAATGTTTTGGTCTACCTTTATTCTTGCCATAACTACTAATGGGCTTTTGAGGGTTATCCCTGATTTTAGCTGGTGGTGGTTTTGCAGGATTATTCTCTGAACTGAGAGAATCAGACGAAATTTCAAGACGTTCTGGTCTACCTCTACTTTTGTCAAAACTACCAAGAAGGTGGTTGTCTTTTTTATTTGCTGGTCGTTTCTCAGGATTACCGTTACTTAATTTACTTGATGTATTTAATAGAAACTGAATACGTTTTGGCCCACTTTTATTCTTTTCATTACTATTAATGGGATTTGTATAGTCATTGTCTTCTTCATTTTTTGGTAACTCTGCAGGATTATAGTATTCTTTGTTTTTAGTTGGCATTCCAGTTGTTTTGCTTGGTCTACTTTTACTACCATCATTATCGTCATCTTCATTTGTTTCACTTAGTGTATCTAACACTTGAGGTTTTGTTCTGTCTTTATTTTTATCATAACTACTGACACGATTTGAGTAGTCAACTCCTTCTTCATATTCACCTGCATTATAAGATAGAAGAGTAGAACGCTTTGATCCATCTTTATTCTCATTGTGATTGTCATTAGAAGTTGAATAGTTATTGTCTTCATTATTTGATAGTTTTGTTGGTTTAAGAGGCGAAAGACGAGGACGTTTTGGCCTACCTTTGTTCTTATCTTCCTCATTGTCTTCCTCATTTTCTGTTAGTTCAACAAGATTATCGTTGTTTGCTTCATCAGACGGAAGAAGAGGACGTTTTGACTTACGTTTATTTTTTGTACCAGAAAAAGGGCCAAGTTTCACAGGCTTTTTGTTCTTGATATTAGACGGAAGATGAACACCAATAGTGTTTGAAGGATTATTGTTTTTCGTATTTGATGTTGTCTTCAAAGGAGAAACTGGTAGCCGGTTTTTAGCGGGGCCACCAATATTAATATTTACACTTAGTTTTTGCGTGTTTTTTATATTTATATTTTCTTCACTTGGTTTTGGCACACCTCTATTAGAAGCGTTAGGAGGTTTATTCTTCGTGTTTGCAGTTGGTTTCGAATTGTTTTTCGAAGAAGAAACGGGTTGACCACCACTACTGATATTCACATTTAATTTTTGGGTGTTTTCTATATTCACAGATGTGTTATGAAGTTTTTTATTTTTTGCACTTGGTCCACCATTATTAGGAGCATTACTACTGGCATTAGAAGGGTTATTGTTCTTCGTATTTGGTGTTGGCTTGGAATTATTGACAGATCTTTTGCCGGTATCGATATTTACATTTAATTTTTGAGTGCTTCCAATTTTAACAGATGTGCCAGAAAGTTTTTTATTATCCTTATTTGTCGTTGGTTTATTAGCATTCCCAATATTAATATTGGCGTGTAGTGATTGTGTGTTTTCAATTTCAATTGATGTTTCATTATTTTCGTCATCTTCGTCACTTTCTTCACTTGACGTATCATTCTTAATCCTATGAAAAGGAGGTTTGATGGTTGTGCCACCTATTGGTGGTTTCGTATGATCCAGTGGTTTTTGTGTCTTGGGAATTTGAGTAATTTGTTTGGTTTTATTAACACTTGGTGGTGTAGTTGGATGTACGTTAGAGTCATCTTTGTCTGGTATTAGAGTAGTTCGGTATGCGAAACTGTCTTCTTTATTTGGTTTTAGAGTACTTGGGTGTGCAAAAAATACTTCATCTTTTTTTGGTGGTGGATTTTTATTCACTTCTTTGCTGGGTAACGTAGTTATTTGCACCTCAAAAACCCTATCATCTTTTTCGTTCGTTGGAAGCTTTTGAAAAGAATTGTTACTGTCTTTATGGTCATACAACTGAGTAATGTCTTCAGGTGTGTAATAGTAATTTTCAGTAATGGGTTTGTCCTTAGTGTTAGTAAGTAAAGTAGCAACTTCTTGTGCAATGTCATTGGATGTATTAAGTGTAGATACTGTAGTATATTTAGGAGGAAACATCGCTAATTCCGTGACTTGCTCACTTTTATTACTAGCAACTGTACTATTTTCGAATGGCTTAAGTGTTGTTTTAATCTCAGAAGTGTCAATTAGTTGTGTATTACCCTCCATAAGGAAGTCATTATCTTCCTTCAAGTCTGGTTCTGTTCTACTAGAAATAGTACTCACTTCAGGTGGAAATAGAGCATTCATATCTTCCTGGATTGAAACCTCTGGTTTCGTAACATTCATCTTATCATGAGGTTTAGGCCGAAATATTGGTTTATTTGGTAAAGCAGAAATATTTAGTTTTCCTGGGCGTTTATCAACTTCTTTGTTTGGTGGTGGGATCATAGTAGATTCTACGGTAGTACTGTCATTATCTAAATCATTAAACACTGTACTATATTCAAAAAATTGATGATCCTTTTCTGGTAAATCTGGTATTGTAGATGGATCGCTTAATATGGTAATTGATTCAGGTTCCTTGTCTTTCTGTGGTAGACGGGGTTTGGGCCGAAAGATAGATGTTTTATTAGGTTTAGGTTTTGGTTGAAGCGTTACATCAGGTGGCATTGTGGAAAACGATATTTTTTCTGTAGTACCTTGATCTGTTGTGGCAAATGTTTCTTCTTTGTCTGTTGTGACAAAATTTGGTATGGTACTGAATTCATAGTCTTGGAAATCGTCTTCTGAACGTTGAGGTACTGTAGATGACTTATTATCACATGGAGGTAAAGTACTGGCTTCAGGTGGAAACATAATGCCCTTCTTTTCCTGATCTAATCTCTCGGTTTCCTTTTCTTTTTGTGGTACTAGAGGTGGCGGTCGGAAAATGATGTTTTCAGTGTGTATTGGTTTAGGTCTTACTGGATTGTGTCCACTATCCACATTAGTAATGGTATTATATTCGGAAAATTGAAGATCTTCTTCATTTGGTTGAAGGACTTTTGATGTCTCAGTTGGTTTAGGTTTAGGTGGAAGAGTTGTTTCTTCATCCACATTTCCAGGTATACTAGATTCAAGTACTGTATCTTCAGTGTCTCTAGATATGGGTGGAATAATTGTTTCGTGTTGTCCTGGATTTGGTACTGTTTCACTTTGAATATAATTAGGCATAGTACTAAATTCAGCAAATTGTAGTTCTTCTTCTGGCAGTTGAAGTACTGTCGTCTCTTCATTACCACGTGGAACGTTTGGTATAGTACTAACCTCAGATGGAAATATAATATCTTTTTCTTCTTCTTTTAACTTCTCAGGATCTGATTCCTTCTTTGGTGAATATAGCGGAGGTCGAAAGATATGAGTTTTACTTGGTTCTGGTTTAGGTTTAGGTCGATATATTACTTCAGGTTGAGAAACAGGTTGTGTAGTGGAATTTTCAATCATGGGTGGGAAGGATGGTAAAGTGTCAGTTAGACTATCATCGCTAAGTGTTAGCTCAGTTGGCTCCACATTTGTAGGTGTACTAGATTCAAGTAAATTATCCTTGTCTGTGTATATGGGTGGAGTATTTTTTTCAGGTGGCACAAAAGTACTTTGCTTGTCCAGATAGGGTACAGTACTATAGTCGAAAAACTGACGATCTTCTTCTGGGAGTTGAGGGACTATTTCAGTTGTTGCGTTAGGAACAGTACTAACTTCAGATGGAGGTTTAGGCTTAGGTTTAGGTTTAGGCCGATATATCGATTCAGGTTGAGAAACAGGTTGTGCGGTAGTTGGCAAAAGCGATACATTATCACTGCCATTACTATCTTCGTCATTTTCGTTGTTCGAGGGAGTACTATTAGGAGGCATAAAAGTAACACCTTCGTCCAAATGTTCTTTATCGTCCATATTATTTGGTACGGTACCAAATTCGTTAAATTGAGGATCCTCGTCAAACGGGTGCGAAATTGTGATATTTTTCGATAAATCACAAGGAAGAGTACTTGTCTCTACCACAAAGTCAAAATCTTTCTCTGGTGTATTTGGTTCGTTTTTAATATTTCCTGAATTAGGTGGTGTACTCTGATTCAACTTGTTATCTTCAGTACGATTTTCTAATCTTGGGATTTTAGGTCTAAATATAACATCGGGTCGAGACATGTTTGTTGGTTTATTTGGAGAAACAGGATTAGGTCGACTAATTGGTAGTTTATTATCTTGTGATGGTCGATAATTGGAAGAATCATCTTGATTTTGAAGATCATTGGGAATACTTTCTTCATATGGTAAATTTGTAAGTAGCTCAGTATTTTCACTTTCGGTCTCATCTATATTACTAGGTACGGTATTAAATTCGTATTCAAAATTCTCTTGATTTGTCGGTGTGCTAACTTCAGGATGGAAATAAACATCTGTCATGTCTTGATTCAGTCTACTGGCAGTAGTACTTTCCCCTTCTCCTTGTTTGTCACTAGGTAAACTAGTAGCTTCCACGAAAAAATCAGAATCAGTCGCCGTTTGAGGTGTAGTGGGTTTATTTTCAGAA
Source organism: Tribolium freemani (assembly GCA_939628115.1). NCBI lineage: Eukaryota > Metazoa > Arthropoda > Insecta > Coleoptera > Tenebrionidae > Tribolium > Tribolium freemani. The sequence continues at coordinate 38,401,331 of OW626785.1, forward strand.
CTTTCATCACTTGGTGGAGTGGTAAACACAGATGAAAAATAAACATCTGGATTTTCAGGTTTCTTATCAGACTCTGTAAAATTTTTGGGTGCTTGAACTTGAGGCCTAAATATTCTCCTTGGTGGTGAGATTTTAGTTGGGCTATCAGATGTGTTTTTGTTATCCTTTTGTAAATTTTTCTCATCATTCGTAGGTACAGTACTAATGTCAACACTCAAAGACGTAGTTTCTTCTTCTAAACTTGGTAATTTATCACTTTCTTTATCACTTCGTCTTGTACTATCTTCGAAAAATGTGGTGTCTTCTTGTGTTGGTGGAAGTTCTGTGGGTGTTTCTTCTCCTTGTTTACCATTAGGCAAAGTAGAAACTTCCACGAAAAAATTAGAATCATCCGCCTTTTGTGTTGGTGGAAGCTTTGTGTGTGTTTCTTCTCCTTGTTTAACATTAGGCAAAGTAGAAACTTCCACGAAAAAATCAGAATCATCCGCCTTTTGAGGTGTCGTAGGTTTATTTTCAAAACTTTTATCACTTGGTGGAGTAGTAAACACAGATGAAAAATAAACATCTGGATTCTCTGGTTTCTTATCAGACTCTGTAAAATTTTTAGGCGCTTGAACTTGAGGCCTAAATATCGTTTTTGGTGGTGAGATTTTAGTTGGGCCATCAGATGTGTTTTTATTAACTTTTTGTGGATTTTTCTCATCATTCTTAGGTACAGTACTAATGTCAACATTCAAAGACGTAGTTTCTTCATCTAAACTTGGTACTTGATCACTTTCTTTGTCACTTGGTCTTGTACTATCTTCAAAAAATGTGGTGTTTTCTTGTGTTGGTGGAAGTTCTGTGGGTGTTTCTTCTCCTTGTTTATCATTAGGCAAAGTAGAAACTTCCACGAAAAAATCAGAATCATCCGCCTTTTGATGTGTAGTGGGTTTATTTTCAGAACTTTTATCACTTGGTGGAGTGGTAAACACAGATGAAAAATAAACATCTGGATTTTCTCGTTTCTTATCAGACTCTGTAAAATTTTTAGGTGCTTGAACTTGAGGCCTAAATATCGTTCTTGGTGGTAAGATTTTAGGTGGACCATCAGATGCGTTTTTACTATCCTTTTGTGAATTTTTTCCATCATTCGTAGGTACAGGACTTATGTCAACATTCAAAGACGTAGTTTCTTCTTCTAAACTTGGTAATTTATCACTTTCTTTATCACTTCGTCTTGTACTATCTTCAAAAAATGTGGTGTCTTCTTGTGTTGGTGGAAGTTCTGTGGGTGTTTCTTCTGCTTGTTTACCATTAGGCAAAGTAGAAACTTCCACGAAAAAATTAGAATCATCCGCCTTTTGTGTTGGTGGAAGCTTTGTGTGTGTTCCTTCTCCTTGTTTAACATTAGGCAAAGTAGAAACTTCCACGAAATAATCAGAATCATCCGCCTTTTGAGGTGTCGTAGGTTTATTTTCAAAACTTTTATCACTTGGTGGAGTGGTAAACACAGATGAAAAATAAACATCTGGATTCTCTGGTTTCTTATCAGACTCTGTAAAATTTTTAGGCGCTTGAACTTGAGGCCTAAATATCGTTTTTGGTGGTGAGATTTTAGTTGGGCCATCAGATGTGTTTTTATTAACTTTTTGTGGATTTTTTTCATCATTCGTAGGTACAGTACTAATGTCAACATTCAAAGACGTAGTTTCTTCATCTAAACTTGGTAAATTATCACTTTCTTTATCACTTGGTCTTGTACTATCTTCAAAAAATGTGGTGTCTTCTTGTGATGGTGGAAGTTCTGTGGGTGTTTCTTCTCCTTGTTTACCATTAAGCAAAGTAGAAACTTCCACGAAAAAATCAGAGTTATCCGCCTTTTGAGGTGTAGTGGGATTATTTTCAGAACTTTTATCACTTGGTGGCGTGGTAAACACAGATGAAAAATAAACATCTGGAGTCTCTGGTTTCTTATCAGACTTTGTATAATTTTTAGGCACTTGAAGTTGAGGCCTAAATATCGTTTTTGGTGGTGAGATTTTAGGTGTGCCATCAGATGTGTTTTTGTTACCCTTTTGTGGATTTTTCTCATCATTCGTGGGTACAGTACTAATATCAACATTCAAAGACGTAGTTTCTTCATCTAAAATTGGTACTTCATCATTTTCTTTATCACTTGGTCTTGTACTATCTTCAAAAAATGTGGTGTCTTCTTGAGTTGGTGGAAGTTCTGTGGGTGTTTCTTCTCCTTGTTTACCATTAGGCAAAGTAGAAACTTCCACGAAAAAATCAGAATCATCCGCCTTTTGAGGGGTAGTGGGTTTATTTTCAGAACTTTCATCACTTGGTGGAGTGGTAAACACAGATGAAAAATAAACATCTGGATTTTCTAATTTCTTATCAGAATCTGTAAAATTTTTAGGTGCTTGAACTTGAGGCCTAAATATCGTTCTTGGTGGTAAGATTTTAGTTGGACCATCAGATGCGTTTTTATTATCCTTTTGTGAATTTTTTCCATCATTCGTAGGTACAGTACTTATGTCAACATTCAAAGACGTAGTTTCTTCATCTAAATTTGGTAATTTATCACTTTCTTTATCACTTGGTTTTGTACTATCTTCAAAAAATGTGGTGTCATTTTGTGTTGGTGGAAGTTCTGTGGGTGTTTCTTCTCCTTGTTTACCATTAGGCAAAGTAGAAACTTCCACGAAAAAATCAGAGTTATCCGCCTTTTGAGGTGTAGTGGGTTTATTTTCAGAGCTTTTATCACTTGGTGGAGTGGTAAACACAGATGAAAAATAAGCATCTGGATTCTCAGGTTTCTTATCAGATTCTGTAAAATTTTTAGGTGCTTGAACTTGAGGCCTAAATATCGTTTTTGATGGTGAGGTTTTAGGTGGACCATCAGATGTGTTTTTATTATACTTTTGTGAATTTTTCTCATCATTCGTAGGTACAGTACTAGTGTCAACATTTAAAGACGTAGCTTCTTCATCTAAACTTGGTACTTTATCACTGTTTTTATCACTTGGTCTTGTACTATCTTCGAGAAATGTGGTGTCTTCTTGTGTTGGTGGAAGTTCTGTGCCTTGTTTACCATTAGGCAAAGTAGAAACTTCCACGAAAAAATCAGAATCATCCGCCTTTTGTGTTGGTGGGAGTTTTGTGGGTG